>JAVHJM010000006.1:0-1202500 GCA_036971725.1 Arthrobotrys conoides
AAGGTAGAAATAAAATAAAAACTAAAACAAATAATAAATTTATTTTAAAAAAATCTAATTAATATAATAGAAATATTAACACCAAAATTAATAATTATATTAAAATTTAAAATATAATAAAATTAATAAATAAATAAAAAAAGAAAAGAAATATTATAAAAAAAAAATTTTAAAAAAATAATAAATTATAAAAGAATTGAAATTTATTTAAAAATAAAAAAAATATATATTTTAAAACAATAAAAAAATAAAAATAAAAATTTTAAAAAAATTATTTAATAAATGTAAAAGATAAAAAAAATTTTAATATATTAAAATATATAAAATTAAAAAAAATATAAATAATTCCCAATTTAAAATTTTTTAAAAAAAAAGTGTTAAATTTTAAAAAAAAATCAAAAATATTAAAAAAAAACATTATTTCTAAAATCTTTAATTTTTAAAAAGAAAAATAGTTTTATAATTTCAAATAAAAAAGAAATAAAATAAAAAAAAATTATAAATAAAAAAATTAAAAAAATTATATTTATTTTAAATTTTAAAAAAGTGTTAGGTTTAGATAAAATAAATTTTTTATAATTTAAAAAAATATATAAAATAATTTTGGAAAGATTTAATAATTTATTTAAGAAATTATTAAATTATAATTATTATTTAATTTATTTTAAAAAAATAATTAAAATAATATTATTAAAATTAAATAAATTAAATTATAAGATATTAAAAGTTTATAAAATTATAAGTTTTTTAAATTGTTTGGGAAAAATATTAAAAAAAATAATAACAAAAAGAATAACTTTTTTATTAGAAATTTATAATATATTAAATTTGGAATAAATTGGTAATAAAAAATTAAAATTTGTAATTAATATAGTTTAATTTTTAATAAATAATAATAATAATATTATTATTATTATTATTTATCATATACGCATGCAATCTTTTGGTTATGGCGGAATGAAGGAAAAGAAATTAAAATATATGTTTTTTGCATTTTATAAAATAAATACTATATTAAAATTATTTCTTATTTTTATTATTTTTATTATTATTTTTTATTTTTATTTTTAAAACTCCTTCTAGTCCTTTTATTTTTTTTTTTTTTTTCTATTAAAAAAATAATATCATATATCTATTATTCTTATTTATTTATTTTGATGTAATATTAAAATAATATATTTTATTTTTAAAACTTTTTTATTATTAAATTTTTAGATTTTTCTATTTTATAAAATAATTATTTTTAGGATTTTTATTATATTTTTTTTTTATAATATTTATTTTATTTAAGAATTTTTTTAAAAAAATTATATTTTTATTATTAAATAATAAAAAATAATAATCTAATTGCTTATTAACTTTTTTAAATTTTTTTTTAATATTTTTTTTTTTTATTATAAAGTTTATACTCCATAATTAAATATTTTAGTATTTAAAATTTATTCCTACATATACAATTTTTATTTAAAATTCCAAAATTTAGAATATTATATAAATAATTATTAAAATACCCATACCCAATCCTCAACTGAGTTAAAAAAAAAACAAAATTATTACTAAATTTAATAAATATTTTATTTCTTTTCAACTTTGGTTTATTAATATAATTTAATTTATTTTTTTATTTTATATATATATTTTATTTTTATTTTATTAAATCTTTTTTTTTTACTTTTTGTTTTAAATAAATAAAGAATTTAAATAAATTTTTTATTTTTATTTTTACAACTTTTTTAGTTAAGTGATTTGTTTTTTTATTTTTAATAACTTTAAAGTAATCTAAAATTCATTTTATAAATATATTAATATTTCTAAAATTAAATTTATTTGTAATATTCTAAATTTCTAAAATTATTTCTTAATTAGGTTTTATATTTAAATTTTATAACTTTTTTATTACAACTTAGTTATTAATAAAAAAATAAATATTTTTTATTTTTTTATTTTTATTAATTATTTTTAAAAATTTTTCAAATTTTATTTTTAAAGTAATTAATTTTATATCATATATCTTTATATTTTTTTCTAAATTGGAATAAATTTTAAAAATAAATTTATTATTTATTTTTTTATATATTTTTGTTTTTAAGGATTTTTTTTTTTAATTATTTTTATTTTTATTTTTTATTTTTAGTATAGAATTGTTTATATAAATAAATAAGTTTTTTTTAGAATTTAATTTAATTTTCTTTTTATTTTTATAGTTTTTTGTTTTTAAATTTTTGGGTATATTATTTATAAAGAAATTAATTTTATTTTTAATTTAAGATAAATTGAATTTTATATTTATTTCTTTAATTTTTGTGTATAAGTTTATTAAGAAGTTAATTTTTGATAATATTTTGTTTAGTGTAAAAATATATTTTTTTTTATTTTTTTCTTTTTTATTTTTATTCTATTTTAAACAAAATTTTAGATTTGTTTTTTTTTTTTAAAAAATAAATTTAGGTAGAAATAACTCTGGAGATTTTTTTTTTTATAGGATGATTTTTATTAAAAAAAAAGAATTTTAGGGTATACTTTTTTTGTATTTTATTTAATTTGATTTTTGGTGGTAAAATAAAAATTTTAATTTTTAAAATATTTATTAAAATTATTTTAAAATTTTTTGTCATTTTTTTTAATATTTTATTTTGAATTAATTTAAGTTTTTTTAAAATTTTTTGTTATTTTTAATTTTTTTATTAGATTTTAATTTTATAGTTTGAAATAAAATAAATATAGTTTTTATATAATTGTATTAAAGTTTTAATTTTAAGTTTTTTTTTTTGAGTTTGCTAGTGTTTTAATAAAATTTAAAATTTTATTTGTTGTATTGGTTTTAATTTTAATATGGTTTTTAAAATTTAATTTTATATTAAAATATATACTTAATTATTTTAAATTATTAATAGATTTTATTATTGTATTATTTGATAATTTAATATTTAATTTCCTAAATTCATTTTCTTTTTTTAAATTTATTTTAAAATGAATTAGTTTTGATTTTATATTATTAAAAGTTATTATATTATTTATAGTTTAATTAAAAATTATTTTTATAATTTTTTTTAATTATTTTATATTTGTTTTTATTTTTTTATTAGTTATAATTAATGCTAAATTATTTATATAAGATGGTTTAATAATAGATGGTATTTCTTTTTCCAATAAATTAAATAATAATATTAAATATAATAAAAAAAAAATTAAAAATATTAAAAAATTTTATAATATTTTAATTTCCACAAATTTTAATTTTTTTATTTATTTATCAAAAACTAATTTAATTAATTTTTTAAATATAAAATCATTTATTTATTAAATTAATTATTTAGAGAAATTCATATCTTTTAATATATTAATTAACCTTTACTTTAAAATATTATCAAAAATTTCTTTAACATTTAAAAATATATTTAGTTTAAATAAAATTATTTTAATTATTTCCCTAAAATTAATTAAATAATAATTATTATTTAATAATTATTTAAATAATTTATTAAATTTTTCCAATATAATTT
Organism: Arthrobotrys conoides; assembly: GCA_036971725.1. NCBI lineage: Eukaryota > Fungi > Ascomycota > Orbiliomycetes > Orbiliales > Orbiliaceae > Arthrobotrys > Arthrobotrys conoides. The sequence continues at coordinate 3,504 of JAVHJM010000006.1, forward strand.
CATAAATTTTTTTTAAATATAAAAAATTAATTTTATTTAATCTTAATATTTTTTTAAAATTAAATAAAAAAATAACTTTTTTAATTTCATTATCTCTTATCTTTTTCCATTCAATTAATTTTTTATTAATTATTATTTTTATTAATAAAAGTAAATTTATTTTTTTATATTTTAATAACTTTAAAAATAATATTTTTTTTAATATTTTTATTTTATTTTCAAAATTAAAAATATTTCTATTTTTATAAATTAGATTTAACATTTTTTAAATTTTTTTAAATTTAACAAAATTAAGTATAAAAAATATTTTTTTATCTTTAATATTTTTTAAAAAATTAATTTAAGATTTTTTTTTAAAAAATCTAATTTTTTTAAAATATTTATTTTTTTTTTATTTTAAATAATTTTTAATTTTATTAAATTTTATTTAATTTCCATATTTTTTTTTATTACAACATCTCTTTTTTCATTTTGTTTATTTTATTATTTTATTAGATTTTTAATTTTAATGTTATTTTTAAAATTAATATAAATCTTTTTATTATTAAAATTAAATTTTTTTAAAAAAAAAATATTATAAGTTCCAAATTATTTTTAAAATTATTTTTTTTTTATTAAATAAAAATAAAAGGTTTTGTTATAAATTATTTTTATTTAAATTTTTATCTAAATTTAATAATTTTTTTTAAAATTTTTTTAATTAATTTTATTGTAATTAAATTTATTAATTGATAAAACATTATTTATCAAATTATTTCCTTTTAATTTTATTTTAATTAAAATTATTTTATCATCTGATTCTGTATTAATTTTTTCATCTATTTTCTAATCCATAATTAATTTTTTTAAATTAATGGATGTAAAAGATAAATTAATCATTAAAAACTTAAACTTATTTTTTTTTTTTGATATTGTAATAAATCAATATACCAAGTTTATTTATTAACTATAAATTTTTATTTTTAATTAATTTTATTATTTTTTTTGCTCTTAAATTAAATTTAATTTTAAAATTTTATAGTAAATAATAAATATTAAAATCTCTAATTAATAATGTTTTTTTAGTGTAGCAGTTTTTAATTTTATTAAAAAATCGGTTTACTGTATATTCTCTATTATTATTTTTTTATTTTTTGTTGTAAATATTAATAAATCTGATTTTTTTAAACTTATTTAATTTAAAATCAATAATTTGGTAGTTTTTATCTTTAATTAATTCTTTTTAATTTGTAATCTTATAAGGTAAATTTTTTTTATAAAAATAATTATTTTATTTTAATTTTTTTTATTTTTTAGGTTTAAAAAAATTAATTGAAGTTTTGTATGTGAAATTGTAGTATTTTTTTTTGAAAACTAAGGTTTTTATAAAAAAATTAAATCTGTGTTGTTGTAATTTAATGTAGAATTTAAAATTAATTATATTATATTTGTAGATTTTTTATAATTATATTATATTATTTTTAAAATATTATTATTTATTTATAGTGATATTTTGTTTTTTATTTTTAGGGTATAAAGAATTTTTTGTTTTATGTTTTTTATTATAGTTAATATATTTATATTTTATATATTTATAAAACTTTTTATTTTTTTGGTATATATTATATAAATGATTAATTGTTTTATATTTTTTGGTATAAATTTTGTAGATAACATTATTTTTATAATTTAATATATAATATTTTGTTTTTTGATAATTTGTATACTTATTATTTTTAGAGAATTTTATATATTTTTCTGTTTTGAATTTTTTATTTTTTAGAAAAATATATTTTTTGTTTTAAATTTTTATTGTTTTTGTTTTTGTTTTTGTAGTAATAATTATAGAAAAAAAATTTTTTTTTTCTAATTTTTTTTTTTTATTAATTATTTTGGATTTTTAATTAAAGTGATTGTATTGTTTGTTTTTATTTTTTTTTTGATATTTTTTATTTTTTGATTTTTAGAAATTTTATGTATTATTAAGAAGTCTTAATTTTTTATTTTAGAGAGTATATACTTATTTATTTTGATAAATTTTTGGTAGATTTTTTTTTTGTATTTTAAAATATCTTTTTTTTTAATATTTTTATAAGTAATTAAAATTAAATTTTCTTTTAGATTTAGAGAAATTTTAGAAATGATTAATTTTGGGTTATTTAATTTTTTTTTAAAAATTTTATTTATTTTTTTTTTTAAAAATATTTGGTTTTTGGGTAGGTAATTTGGTAATATTTTTTAAAATTATCAATTTTTATTAATTAATTAATATTTTTATATTTTATAAATTTTATATTTTATATATTTTTTATATTTTCTAAAATTTTTAAATTGTTTTTTATTTTATCATTTTTATTATTCTTTAAGCAATTTAAGTATATATTTTTTTTATATTATTTTATTTTATTTTTTTTATTTTTTGTTTTAAGTTTTTTACTTTTTGTACTTTTTTTTAAAAAAGTTATTTAATTTTTTAATTTTTAGAAATAGATTTTTTTTTATTTATTTTTTTTTGTTATTATTAAAATCTATTAATATATTTTTTTTAAATTTTTTTTTATAATATATAGGTATATACTCTTGTGTTGCTAGAATTAATTTGTTTAAAAACAAACTTGTTAATATATTTTTTATTTTAAAATTAATTTTAAAAAAATATAGTTTAAATTAAACAAAAAACTCTTTTTTTTGTATAGTAGATAATTATAATTTTTATATATATTTTTTTATTATAATTATTTTATATTAATTTTTGTATTATTTTTATTTTTGTGATATTTTTGTATAGTTTTTCTTGTTTTTTTGATTGATATAATTTTATTTGGTTTTGGGTATTTTGTTTAAAAATTATGGGGGGGTTGTTCGTTCCGAAGGTTGATTAATAAATAATATAGAAATAGTAAAAAATAAAAAGTTTTTAATTTTTATTTTATTTTTAGATATAAAAAAAACTTTTAATAATATTTTAAAAACAAAATTAATTAATATATTAAAAGATATGGGATTGTTAATTTAGTTATTAAATTAAATTAAAAATTTTATATTAAATAAGTATATTAAATTAGTTTTTAATAAATAAATAAATAATAAAAATTTAAATTTAATAAAAATTAAAATATTTTAAAAATTATTTATATTTTTAATTTTATTTTTTTTTATATTTAATATTTTTTTTTAAAAAGTTAAAAACAAAATATTTATTTATTCAAATATTTTTTTATATAAATGATATAACAATAATGGTTTAAAACAAAAAAATTAAATAAAATATTAAAAAATTAAAAAGAATATTAAAAACAGTTTTTTTATAAATTAAAAATAATATAATAATATTTAATAATATTAAATTTAAATTAATTCATTTTTATTTCAAATATAAAGAAGAAAATAAAGTAATTTTATTTAATAATATAAAAATAATATTATCAAAAATTATCAAATAATTAAAATTTTTTTTTAATATAAAAATAAATTTTAAAATTTATATCAAAAATAAAATATTTATAATAAAAAAAATATTTAATTATATTTAAAATTTAATTAATTTAAAAATTAAAGTAAATTTAAAAATATTTATATAATTTTATAAAAACTATATATATTCTATATTTAATTTTAAAATTAAAATTTAATAAAAAAATCAAAATTTATTAATTAAAAAATTTAAAATATTTTAAAATAAAATAATAAAAAAAATAATAAATATTTTTAAAATAATTTTGATAAATTTTATAAAAATTAAAATATTTATTTTATTATTAAAAATTAAATTAAATAATATATAAAGAAAATATATATTAAAAATATTTTTTTTAAATAAAAAATATTTAATTAAATTAAAAGTATTAGATTTTTTTTTATTAAAAAATTTTGTTAAAAAAGAAATAAAAAAAAATAACTCAAAATATTTAAAATAAAATAAAAATAAAAAAAAAAAAAATATTATAAAATTATATTAAATTTTATTTTGTTTAGAATTAATTCTTAAATAAATTTATATATAAAAATTAAAAAAATTAATTTAAAATTAAAATTTTTATAATTTGAAATTAATATTAACTTTTATATAAATAAAAATAATAAAAAATTAAAAATAAAAATATATAAAAAAAAATATATATATATTTAAATTTAAAAAAAAATTTAATTATTTATTTTAATAAAATTTTTTTAAAATTAAAAAACAATATACAATTAATTAAAGTTAAATATTATAAAAAAATAAATTAAAAATCTATTTTTAAAATTTTAAAAAATTTAAATAATAAAATAAAAATTTATAATATAAAATTAATTATAATATATAAAAACCTTAAACAGATTAAATTAATTATAATAAAAAATAATAAAATAAAAAAAATCTATTTATTTATTAATAATGAAATTATAATAAAAAAACTAAAGTTGTTAAAAATAAGTTTAAAACAAAAATAATTTTAAAAATTTAATTTTTATATAATAAAATTTAATTTTATAATATAAAAATAAATATTAATTAAATATTGAGATATATAAAAATAAAAAAAAATGAAAAAATAAATTATTTAACTAAAAAAATTATAAAAATTTAAACTAAAAATTCTTTTATTTTTTATTTTTTTTAAAAAGAAATATAAGATTATAAAATTTTATAAAATAAAAAAAAAGTTAAAAAATAAATAAAATAAAATAAAATTATTTTAATTATTTAAAATTAAAAAAAAATAAAGTTTTATAAAAATTGAATAATAAAATTAATTTAATAATAATTTAATTAAAAATTAGTTATAAATATTTTAATAATTATTTTTATAAAATATTAAAAAATATTATTAATAAAAATTATTTATATAATAAAATATTTTAAATAATAAAACATTTTTTATTATATTATAAAAAATATAAAAAAAAAAAAAATATTAAAAAAAAAAATAAATAAAAAATCTATAAATATAAAATTTTTATTATTTAATAATATAAATTTATAATATATAATAAAATTTATAGAAAAAATTAAAATTATATAAAAAAATAATTAAAAAAAAAACTAAAATTAAAATAAAATAAAAAAATTTTAAAAAATAAATTTATATTTTAATTAAAATTTTTTTTTTAAAAAATTAATTATAAAATTATAAACAAAAAACATTAGAATAAAATTAACAACTTTTTTTTCAATAATAAAAAAAAAAATAATAAATGTAAAAAAAAAAAAATCTTAAGAAAAATAATAAAAAAAATTAAAAAAATTAAAAAAGATTAAAAAAAAATAAAATAAATTAATTATATTAATTTATTTAATTTTTAAATTAATTTTTATTTAAAATTATAATTTTCATTTGTTTTATTTGTTATTTGAAATTTTAGGTGTATTGCAAAGAAAATTCTCTTCTATCTGCCATAAGCTACTAGCTTGCATGCGTATATGATACATAATAATAATAATATGAATTATATAATAAAATAAAATAAAATTATATATTTATAAGAAATATTAATTTAATTTTAAATTTTTATAAGTTCTTCTATATTATAATTATATCTAAAAAAGAAAAGTTATAAGATTAGTTTATATAGTTAAGAGATTTTTAAATTAAACTAATAAATATTTTTTATAAAATTAGAAATAATAATTTTAAAAAGATATTTTTTTTAAAAATAATTTTGTATTATATGTTAATAATTGATTAAATCTAAATTATAATTAATTAAAAACATAATTTCATTTCATAAAAAATTTAAAAAATAATTTAAAAAATTAAAACTTAAAACTTAAAAAAATACAATATTAAAACTATTAAAAAAATCTTTATTAAAAAAACCCTATTATAAAAATTTAAAATTATAAAAAATTAATATAAAAAAAAATAAGAAAATTATAAAAATGTTACACCTGTCCCAGGTTTCCTTAGCAAGATTCCCAAAACAGCTCTAGTACTCTGTTATATTTCTTAATTCTAATTATTTAGAGCTCTTGGTTGGAGATATAAATATTTGGTGGAATAATTAAAATTGTTAAGTAGAAAGTGTAATATAATAAAATAATTTTAAAAGAATTATAGTACTATTTAATTAAATATGTAATTAAATCAATAAATTAATTGATGAGATTTTAAGGAAGTTTAGAAATAATTATTATTTAAAAATTTTTATATATATGATGATGTTTTAAAAAGTATTTATAAATAATAAACATATTTTTAATAGTTAATGTATGTAGGTTATTTATTAAAATTATAATTTATACACTTATATAAAGACTTAATATTAAACATTATATAATAAATAAAATCTTAAAATTTTTATATATTATAATAAATTAATATATTACCTAATCAATATATTTATATAAATATAAAAATAAAAATATAATTTTAAAAAAATAAAAAATATATTATTATAAAATAAATAATAATTATAAAATAAAAAAAATTTAAAATAAAAAATATATTTATTATATTAAGATATATTTCCTAATCTAATTAATTAATATAATAAAATTATAATATTATCTTTTTTTTTTATAAAAAAATTTTTATTATATAAAATTTTTATACAAAATTTTTTTATATAAAATAAACAAATCCATATAAAATATAAATTATATAAAAAATTTTATATTAAAAATATTTTTATATACAAAAACTTTTTTAAAAAATTTTTTTTATAAAAATTTTTTAAAATATAAAATAAAATAAATATAAAAATATACCAATAAAAAAAGAATTAAATATAAAAAAAATTATATACAAAAATATAAAATTATATAAACAAATATAAATATAAAATATTAAAATTATTTTTAAAAATTAAATAAAGATTTAAACCTTTAAATATTTTTTAAATAATATATTTAATATATATTATTATTATAAATCAAAATAAAATTTAAAAATATTAAAAAAAAAAATTAGTAATACAAACAATATATTATAAAAAAAAGATATAAAAGTTTAATAAATTTAATATTAAAATAAAAATAATATATAATTATTATTAAAAAAATAATTATTTTTATATAATAATAAAAAAATTTTAAAAATATTTAATTTATTTTAAAATAAAAAAGATAAATTGTAATATAATTCCTTATAAGTATATTTTCATATTTTTCATAAAAATTATTTCAAAATTAATCTTTTAATAATATTCAAAATTTTTAAAACAAAAAATTATAAATATTAATAATTTATAAAATTTTTTATAAAATTTAATAAAATTTAGAAAAAAGTTATTAAAAATTAAAAAAAAATAAAAATTCAATAATCAAAATTAATTATTATTTAAAAAAATTTATTAAAATTTTTAAAAAATTTTCAAAAAATAACCAAAAAAATAAATCATTATTAAAAAATATATATATATAATTATTAATAAATATTACAAAAATTTTGTTTATAAAAAAACAATAATAATAGAAAAAAATTTAATTAAAAAAAAAAAATCAAAAATTAAGGTATTTAAAAATAATTAAATTATTTAAAAAGTAATATATAAAATCTAAATTTTAAATAAGTAAATAATGAAGAAGTAATTCTAAAAAATATTATTTAAGTAATTATAAAATTATTATATTATTTTATTAATTTAAAAAATTATGTTTTATTAAAGATTTTTTATTTTTTTTATTAAATTTTTAATTTAATTTATTTTTAAATTAAAAAATATTATTAAAATATTAAAGTATTATCTTTTACTAATTCCTACCCAACAAACAATATTAAAACCAATATTTCATCAATAGAAATTAAAAAAAAAAATTATTAAATAAATAACATAAATATCTAATAAAATATATTTATAAAAAAAGTTATAACTAAATATATTTAATTTTTTATATAAAATGAAAAATATATTAAATTAAATTTTTTTTTTAAATTATTTATATTTTTTCTTTAAATTTGTGGTATTCTGCTAAACAAACATTTTAAATTACTTTAAATAAAATTAAATAAATTTTAGAAAAATATTCTTCTTTAATTATCAAAAATTATTTTTTAAATTATAAAATAAAAACCATTAAATAAAATACTCATTATTTTTATTAAATCTTTTAAAAAATTTTTTGATATCATATTTAATATAATTATTGTATTCAATTTTTATATTATTTAAATTTTTCTATAATCTAAATAAAGTAAATTCCAAAAAGAAAATATAAAATATTTAATATATTCTTAAAAATCTAAATATATTTAGTTTATATTAATATTTTCCTAATTATTATTTGATTATATAAAGATTATATTTTTAAAAATTAAATTTTTTAAAACACTTAATTTTCAAATTTCATATAAACAAATATACTTTATTTTCTTTTTTTAATAATAAGACTTCCAAATATTTTAATCATAATAATAAACCATTCATTTTTATAAAAATTAAAAATCTTTTCTAAAAATATTATAAAAATTCTTCATTTTCTTTATATATTCTTTAGCATTAAGTACAACTTCTTTAAGTTAAAAAAATAATAAAAAGGTTTTTAATATCTATTTACATAAAACTTTATAAAAAATAAGTTTTATTATAAAATATTAAAAAATATTATATACAAATTCAGTAAAAAATAAAAAAAATAATTAATTTATTTATATATAATTCATAAAATATTTAAAATAGATTTTTAATATTTAAATTAAACATTTAAAAATTTTATTTATCTAAAAATATATCTTAAAAGTAATATTAAATTTTATTTTAATTTAATTTATAATTAATTACCAATATTTACTTTAAAAAAATCAGTTTTAATCACAAATATGTTTTTGTTAAATTTTGTATTTTAAAAAGATATATTAAAAATAAATATATTAAAATTTATTAATTCCAAACTTTTCATACCATAAAATAAAAATAGCAATTTTTAAGAATTTATAAATTATAACCAATATTCTATTATAAATAAAGTTAATAAAAAAATTTTAAAAAAATTATATTTCTTATACAAAATCATAAATAATAATTTCAAAAAATATACAAAAAACATCATATAATTAAAAAATTCCATAGAATTTATATCAATTAAATTTATTTCAACAATACATATTATAAGTTTTAATATATTCTTCAATATATTTCCTCATTCCAAACCAATAATATATTTTTATTAAAAAATTTTAAATTTGATTTATTCTTAAATAATTGTAAATAGGTAAATCATAATATTAAAAAATAATATTTTTCTAAAATTTTTGTAAAAAAATATAAACGGTATCACAAAATAAGATAATTCCATTTTATAATTTAAAATATTATAAAAATTTTTTAAATCTTTTTAGTATTCATTATAAAATAATGTTATACTAGTAACTTTCTATAAGTTTTCCTTTAAAATTATTTTTAATAATATGTTTAATAAAATTAAAAAATTTGTTAATAATAATATATTATCTTTAACAACCTTTGGAATGAACAACCCCCCATAACTTTGGACTGAAGTATTTAAAACCAAATAAAAAAATATCTTTTGAAAGTTTTTGAAATAAAGAGTAAATATATTAAAAAATAAAATACAAATTAAAAAAATAAAAGAGAAATTATAAAATAAAATTTTAAAAATTTTTTGTAATTGTTTATATATAAAATAAAAAGGAATAACAAAAAGAATATTAAAAACACCACAGTTTTTTTAGGTTAAGTGTTGAAAATGGATATGTTAAACAATTTTTCGATAAATAAATTAATTTTAATTATTTAATTAGTTAGATTATAAAATAAAATATAAAAAAAATAATTGTTAATTAGTTCAACTTTAGAAATCTATAATATAAAAAATTTAATAATTTAAAATCAAAAATTAAGATAAATAATTAAATAAAAAAAAAAAAAAAAATTTAGAATTTTAAAAAAAAAAATATATACAGAAATAACAAGGAAAGTTATAAAAACAATAAAAACAATAAAAATGATAAAAACAATAAAAATAATAATTTTAGTTCAAAAAACATTATTATTATTAAGTAAAAAAATTATTATTCTAAGAACAAATATAATTCTATTAAATATAATAATAAATAAATATAGAGAAATAATAAATATTATATTAAAAAAAAAATAATTTAGAAATTAATATATTTAATATTTTATTAAATAAAAAAAAGAACTTAATATTAATGATAAATAAGAATATAAATAATAAAAAAATTCTAAAATATAAAAATGAAATTTTTAAAGAAATTATTAAAATAGATAAATTTATTTAAAAATTATTAAAAATAAAAATTTAAAATTTTATAATCATATATAAAATACAAACAAAAAAAAATTAAAATAAAGAAGAATTAATTCTTTTATAAAAAGAAATAAAAAAAAAACAATTTTAGAATATTTTTAACAAAATTATTAAAATAACTAATAAATAAAAAAAAATTACAAAATAAAAAATCTTCTTTAATAATTCTGGTAATAAAAACAAGAAAAATAATATTCAATATTCTAAAAAAAGGAATTTTTATACAAAAAAAACATTTAAAAGCAGAATAATATTATAATCTTAGTTCCAAAAATCAATGTAATAATTGTTAAGAAATTAAACATCAAAATTTTAAATGCGAAAAAAATATAAAATATAGAATTTACACTTTAAAATATAAAATCTATTTCTATAAATATATAACATATAATAAAAGAAAGAAATTATATAAATATACTAAAATAAAATATATATTATATAAAAAAAATCATTTTATAAATAAATATATAAAAAAGAAAAATAACAAAAATTAAAAAAACTAAAATTAAAATAATAAATTATATAAGAATTTATCAACATAATTGTAATATATTTATAAATATAATACAAAATATACTTAATTTTATATTGAAAAATAAAATAGATATTGTTTTTTTTAAAACCCATAATTTTTAAAAAAAGAAAAAAATATAATTTCACATTTTAGATTTAATTTAATTTATCTAATTTATAAAGAAAATAAGCCACAAATAGTCATTTTTTTTTAAAAAAATATTAAATATAAAATCTCGAATTAAATAGATTTAATTAATAATAAAGACTATTAAATTATAGATTTTAAATCAAATAAATTTAATATATTCAAAATTTTTAATATTTATAACAAAAAACAACAAATAGATTTAAAAACAACAAACACAACAAAATTATACACAATAAAAAGATTATATAAAAAAATCTTCTTAAATTATAAAAATAAATATTTAATATTGAAAAACTTTAATTAATATCATTTTCTATAAAATTTAAAATATATTAATAAATTAAAATTTAAAAAAATAATAAAATTAATTGAAAACAAAAGATTATAAATCTTAAATAACCCAAAAACACCAACTTATTATTATTAAAGGAAAAATATAAATGGTTTATTTGTATTAAATTTAATTCTAACTACAAACTTAATAATTAATTTTATTAGAAAATAAAAAATAAAAAATAAAATGGATATTAAGTTAGATTATAAGGTAATCTTATTTTGTATATTATAATTAATAAATCTAATAAATATTTTATTATCTACTAATAAATATAATTAAAAAAAAACAAATTAAAAAGTTTTTTAAAAAGAATTGTTAAAATTAAATAGAAATCTATTTTTAATAAAATCGACCTTCGGAACAAACAACCCCCCCATAACTTTTAAACAAAGTATCCAAAACCAAATAAAATTATATCAATTGAAAGAGTGGGAAGAGCTATACAAAAATATCACAAAAATAAAAATAATATAGAAATTGATATAAAACAATTACAATAAAAGAAGATATACAAAAATTATGATTATCTACTATATAAAAAAAAAAATTTCTTGTTTAATTTAAATTATATTTTTCTAAAATTAATTTCAAAATAAAGAATATATTAATGAGCTTGTTTTTAAACAAACTAATTCTAACAATACAGAAATATATATTTATATATCACAAAAAAAGATTTAGAAAGAATATATTAATAAATTCCAATAATAACAAAAAAGAAATAAATAAAAAAAATTTATTTTTGGAAATTAAAAAATTAAATAACTTTCTAAAAAAAAAAATATAGAAAATAAAAGATTTAAAACAAGAAATAAAAAAAATAAAAAAAAACAACATAAAAAAAACATACACCTAAATTATTTAAAAAATAATAAAAACAATAAAATAAAAAATAATCTAAAAATCTCAAAAAACACAAAAAACACATAAAACATAAAATTTATAAAACACAAAAATATTAATTAACCAATGAAAATTAATAATTCTGAGAAATACCACCAAACTACCTACCCAAAAACCAAATATCTTCAAAAAAAAAATCAATAAAATTTTCAAAAAAAAATCAAATAATTTAGAATTAATCATTTCTAAAATTTCTTTAAATTTAAAAAAAAATCTAATTTTAATTATTTATGAAAATATTAAAAAAAAAAATTTTGTAAAATATAAAGAAGAAATCTACCAAGAATTTATTAAAATAAATAAGCATATACAAAGATTTTTTAAAATAAAAAGTTAAAACTTCTTAATAATACATAAAATTTCTAAAAATCAAAAAATGGAAAATATTAAAAAAAAAATAAAAACAAACAATACAATCATTTTAATTAAAAATCCAAAATAATTAATAAAAAAAAAAAAATTAAAAAAAAAAAATTCTCTTTTATAATTATTACTACAAAAACAAAAATAAAAGTAATAAAAACTCAAAACAAAAAATATATTTTTCTAAAAAATAAAAAATTTAAAATAGAAAAATATATAAAATTTTTTAAAAATAATAGATATACAAATTATCAAAAAACAAAACATTATATATTAAATTATAAAAATGATTTTGTTTATGAAATCTATACCAAAAAATATAAAATAATTAAGCATTTATGTAATATATGTTAAAAAAATAAAAAGTTTTATAAATATATAAAATATAAATGTATTAATTATAATAAAAAATATAAGGTAAAAAATTTTTTATATTTTAAAAATAAAAAACAAAATATTACTATAAATAAATAGTAATATTTTAAAAAATAATATAATATAATTATAAAAGATTTATAAATATAATATAGTCAATTTTAAATTTTGTATTAAATTATGATAATATAAATTTAATTTTCTTATAAGAATTTTAGTTTTTAAAGGAAAATATTATAATTTTATATATAAAATTTTAATTAATTTTTTTAAATTTAAAAAATAAAAAAGATTGAAATAGAGTAATTATTTTTATAAAAAGAAATTTATTTTATAAGATTACAAATCAAAAAAATTTAATTAAAAATAAAAATTATTAAATTATTAATTTTAAATTAAACAAGTTTAAGAAAATCAGATTTATTAATATTTATAATGAAAAACAAAAAAATAATAATAAAAAATATATAATAAATTGATTTTTTAATAAAATTAAGAATTGCTACACTAAAAAAACATTATTAATTAAAAATTTTAATGCTTATCATTCACTATAAAACCCTAAAAGTAAATTTAATTTAAGAGTAAAAAAAATAATAGAATTAATTGAAAATAAAAATTTACAATTAATAAATAAATTTGGTATATTGACTTATTATAATATCAAAAAAAATAATAAGTCTAAATTTTTAATTATTGATTTATCTTTTACATTTATCAATTTAAAAGAATTAATTATAAATTAAAAAATAAATAAAAAAATTGATATAAAATCAAATTATAAAATAATTTTAATTAAAATAAAATTAAAAAAAAATAATTTAGTAGATAATCTTTTGTTAATTAATAAATTTAACTAGAATAAAATTAATTGAAAAAACTTTAAAAAAGAATTATTAAATTTAGATAAAAATCTAAATAAAAATAATTTATAATAAGACTTTTTATTTTTATTTAATAAAAAAAAAAAAAATTTTAAAAATAATTTAGAATTTATAATATCTCTTTTTCAAAAAAATTTAATTTTAGTAGTAGAAAGATTTATATTAATTTTAAAAATAATATTAAAATTAAAAATCTAATAAAATAATAAAATAAACAAAATAAGAAAAAAGATATTATAATAAAAAAGGATATAAAAATTAAATAGAATTTAATAAAATTAAAAATTATTTAAAATAAAAAAAAATAAATATTTTAAAAAAATTAGATTTTTTAAAAAGAAATTTTAGATTAATTTTCTAGAAAATGCTAAAGATAAAGAAATATTTCTTATACTTAATTTTTCCAAATTTAGAAAAATTTAAAAAATGCTAAATCTAATTTATAAGAATAAAAATATTTTTAATTTTAAAAATAAAGTAAAAATATTAAAAAAAACATTATTTCTAAAGTTGCTAAAATATAAAAAAACAAATTTATTCTTATTAATAAAAATAATAATTAACAAAAAGTTAATTAAATGAAAAAAGATAAGAAATAATAAAATTAAAGAAGCTATTTTTTTATTTAATTTTAAAAAAACATTAAAATTAAATGAAATTAATTTTCTATATTTAAAAAGGGTTTATGAAATTATACCAAAAAAATTTAATAAATTATTCAAACAATTATTAAATAATAATTACTATTTAATTAATTTCAAGAAAATAATTAAAATAATTTTATCCAAACCAAACAAACCAAACTATAATATTCCAAAAACTTACAAAATCATTAACCTATTAAATTATTTAGGAAAAATATTAAAAAAAATAATAATAAGAAGAATAACTTTTTTATTAAAAATTAATAAAATTTTAAATTTAGAATAAATTGGAAATAAAAAATAAAGATCTATAATTAATATAGTTTTGTTTTTAATTTATGATATAGAAATGGCTATTTCAGAAAAGTTAAAAATTTTTGTTTTATTTTTAGATGTTAAAGAGGCCTTTAATAATATTTTAAAAAAAAAATTAATTAATATATTAGAAAATATAAATTTTCTTAAACAATTAATTTAATAAATAAATAATTTTATGTTTAAAAGATTAATTAAACTAACTTTTAATAAATAAATAAAAAAATTAAAATTTATAAAAATTGGAATATTATAAGGTTTTTTAATATTTTTAATTCTTTTTTTATTATATTTAATATTATTATTTAATTTATTAAAAAAAGAAATATTATTTATTATTAAATTGTTTTATATAGATGATTTAATATTAATTATAATTAATAAAAAAATAGAAATAAATATAAAAGAATTAAAAAAGATTATAAAAATAGTTTTGAATTAAATTATAAATAATATAATAGTTTTTGATGATATAAAATCAAAACTAATTTATTTCAAAACAAATTTAAAAAAAGAAAATAAATTTAAAAAATTAAATATTAAATTACTAAATAATATAATAATAAAATTTATTAATAATTTAAAATAATTAAGTATATATTTTAATATAAAACTAAATTTTAAAAACTATATTAAAATTAAAACTAATACAATAAATAAAATTTTAAATTTTATTAAAATATTAATAAACTTAGAAAAAAAATTTAAAATTAAAATTTTAATATAATTATATAAAAGTTGTATTTCTTCTATTTCAAACTATAAGATTGAGATTTAATAAAAAAATTAAAAATAATAAAAGGTTTTAAAAAAATTTAAATTAATTTAAAATAAAATGTTGAGAAAAATAATAGGAGGTTTTAAAATAATTTTAATAAATATTTTGGAGGTTAAAATTTTTATTTTATTACTAGAAATCAAATTAAATAAAATATAAAAAAAATATGTTTTAAAATTTTTTTTTTTTAATAAAAATTATTTTATAAAAAAAAGATTTTTAAAATTATTTTTATTTAAATTTATTTTAAAAAAAAAAAAAATAGATTTAAAATTTTATTTAAAATAAAATAAAAATAAAAAAAAAAAAGATAAAAAAAAATATACTTTCACACTAAATAAAATATTATTAAAAATTAATTTTTTAATAAATCTATATATAAAAATTAAAGAAATAAATATAAAATTTAGTTTATTTTAAATTAAAAATAAAATTAATTTCTTTATAAATAATATATCTAAAGATTTAGAAATAAAAAATTATAAAAATAAAATAAAAATTAAATTAAATTTTAAAAAAAACTTATTTATTTATATAAATAATTTTATATTAAAAATAAAAAATAAAAATAAAAATAATAAAAAAAAAAAGTTTTTGAAAACAAAAATATATAGAAAAATAAATAACAAATCTATTTTTAAAATTTATTTTAGTTTGAAAAAAAGTATAGAAGTATATAATATAAAATTAATTATTTTAAAAATAGGATTTAAAAAATTTTTAAAAATAATTAATAAAAATAAAAAAATAGAAAATATTTATTTTTTTATTAATAATTAAATTATAATAAAAAAATTACAAAATCTAAATATAAAATCTAATTAAGAAATAATTTTAAAAATTTAAAATATTATAAATAAATTTAATTCTAGAAATATTAATATATTTATAGAATGGGTTCCAAATTATTCTAAAATTATTAAAAACAAAAAAGTAAATTATTTAATTAAAAAAATTATAAAAATAAAAATAAAAAATTTGTTTAAATCTTTTATTTATTTAAAATAAAAAATATAAAAAAAAAATTTAATAAAATAAAAAAAAAAATATATAAAATAAAAAAATAAATCAAATTATATTAATAAATTAAAATTAAAAAGAAATAAGATATTTATTAAATTTAGTAATAATTTTGTTTTTTTTTTAATTTAATTAAAAATTAGATATAGGTATTTTAATAATTATTTATATAATATTTTAAATTTTGAAATTTTAAATAAAAATTATATATGTAAAAATAAATTTTAAATATTAAAACACTTAATTATAAAATATAAACTTTATAATAAAGAAAGAGAAATATTAAAAAAAAAACTTAAAAAAACTAATAAATAATTAGATTATTACTTTTTATTATTTAATAATAAAGATATGATTTTTTTGGAAGAATTTTTAAATAAAATAAATATTGTAAA
This sequence comes from Arthrobotrys conoides, assembly GCA_036971725.1. Taxonomy (NCBI): domain Eukaryota; kingdom Fungi; phylum Ascomycota; class Orbiliomycetes; order Orbiliales; family Orbiliaceae; genus Arthrobotrys; species Arthrobotrys conoides. The sequence goes on from JAVHJM010000006.1 coordinate 20,374, forward strand.
AAGAAAATATAATAAAAATCCTAAAAATGATTATTTTATAAAATGGAAAAATTTAGAAGTTTAATAATGGAAAAGTTTTAGAGATAAGATATATTATTTTAATATTATATTAAAGTGGATGGGTAAGAATAATAGATATACAATATTATTCTTTTAATGGAAAAAAAAAGAAAAAGATAAAAGGGTTAGAAGAAGCTTTAAAAATAAAAATAAAAAATAATAATAAAAATAATAAAAATAATGAGGTGTGAAAAGCATGTATTTTAATTTTTTTTCCTTTATTCCGCCATAACCGAAAGGTTGCATGCGTGTATGATAAATAATAATAATAATAATAATAAATAGAAATCTAAACAAAAACAATCTCTAAAATAATTTACTTTTTTTATTTAATAAAAATAAAATAGAAATAAAGTAAAAATTAGAATAAACAGTAAATTTATTTTAAAAAAATTTAATTAATACAATAGAAACATCAACACCAAAATTAATAATTATATTAAAATCTAAAATATAGTAGAATTAACAAATAAATAAAAAAAAAAAAAGAAATGCTATAAAAAAAAAGATTTTAGAAAAATAATAAATTACAAAAAAATTAGGATTTATTTAAAAATAAAAGAAATATATATTTCAAAATAATAAGAAGATTAAAACAAGAATTTTAGAAAAATTATTTAATAAATATAAAAAATAAAAAAAGTTTTGATATATTAAAATATACAAAACCAAAAAAATATAAATAATTCCCAATTTAAAATTTAAAGAAGAAAAAATATTAAATTTTAAAAAAAAATTAAAAATATTAAGAAAAACATTATTTCCAAAATCTTTAATTTTTAAAGAGAAAAATAGCCCCATAATCTTAAATAAAAAAGAAATAAAATGGGAGAAAATTATAAATAAAAAAATTAAAAAAATTATATTTATTTTAAATTTTAAAAAGATATTAGATTTAAATGGAATAAATTTTTTATATTTTAAAAAATATATAGAATAATTTTGGAAAAATTTAATGATTTATTTAATAAATTATTAAGTTATAATTACCATTTAATTTATTTTAAAAAAGTAATTAGAATAATATTATTAAAATTAAATAAATTAAATTATAATATATTAAAAGCTTATAAAATTATAAATCTTTTAAACTATTTAGAAAAAGTATTAAAAAAAATAATAATAAAAAGAATAATTTTTTTATTAGAAATTTACAATATATTACATTTAAAATAAATTAATAATAAAAAATTAAAATTTGTAATTAATATAACTTTATTTTTAATGAATGATATAAAAGTAACGAAAAATAAAAAATTTTTAACTTCTATTCTATTTCTAGATATAAAAAGAACTTTTAATAATGTTTTAAAAATAAAATTAATTAATATATTAAAAAATATGAAATTGCTAACTCAATTATTAAACTAAATTAAAAATTTTATATTAAATAAATATATCAAACTAGCTTTTAATAAACAAATAGAAAAAAAATTAAATTTAATAAAAACTGGAATATTTTAAAAATTACCTATATCCCCAATTTTATTTTTTTTATATTTAATATTTTTCTTCAAAAAGTTAAAAACAAAATATTTATTTATTAAAATATCTTCTTATATAAATGATATAATAATAATAATTTAAAATAAAAAAATTAAATAAAATATTAAAAAATTAAAAAAAATATTAAAAATAGTTTTTTTATGGGTTGAAAATAATATAGTAGTATTTGATAATATTAAATTTAAATTAATTTATTTTTATTTTAGATATGGGGAAGAAAATAAAGTGGTTTTATCTAATAATATAAAAATAATATTATTAAAAATTATCAAATAATTAAAAGTTTTTTTTGATATAAAAATGAATTTTAAAATTTATGTCAAAAATAAAATATTTGTAGTAGAAAGGATATTTAATTATATTCAAAATTTAACCAATTTAAAAACTGGATTAAATTCAAAAATATTTATATAATTTTATAAAAGCTATATATGTTCTATATCTAATTTTAAAACTGAAATTTGATAGAAAAATTAAAATTTATTAATTAAGAAGTTTAAAATATTTTAAAATAAAATGATAAGAAAAATAATGTGTTTTCAAAACAACTTTAATAAATCTTATAAAAGTTAAAGTGTTTATTTTATTATTAGAAATTAGGTTAAATGGTATATAAAGAAGATATACATTAAAAATACTTTTTTTAAATAAAAAATATTTAATTAGATTGAGGGTATTAGATTTTTTTTATTAGAAAATTTTTTTGGAAGAGAAATAAAAAAAGATAATTTAAAATATTTAAAATAGAATAAAAATAAAATAAAAAAAAAAATATTATAAAATTATATTGGATTTTATTTTATTTAAAATTAATTTTTAAATAAATTTATATACAAAAATTAAGGAAATTAATCTAGAATTAGAATTTTTATAATTTGAAATTAATATTAAGCTTCATATAAGTGAAAATAATAAAAAATTAAAAGTAGAAACATATAAAAAAAAAAGTATTTAGATTTAAAAAAGAATTTAATTATTTATTCTAATAAATCTCTTCTAGAATTAAAAAATAATATAAAATTAATTAAAGCTGGATGTTATAAAAAAATAAATCAAAAATCTGTTTTTGAAATTTTAAAAAGTTTAGATAACAAAATAAAAATTTACAACACAGAATTAATTACAATATATAAAAACCTTAAACAAACTAAATTAATTATAATAAAAAATAATAAAATAAAAAAAATTTATTTATTTACCAACAACCAGATTATAATAAAAAAACTAAAATCATTAAAAATAAATCCAAAACAAAAAATAATCTTAAAAATTTGGTTTTTATATAACAAAATCTAATTTTATAATATAAAAATAAGTATTAATTGGGTATTGGGACATACAAAAATAAAAAAAAACAAAAAAACAAATTATTTAACTAAAAAAACTACAAAAATTTAAATTAAAAATCCTTTTACTTCTTATTCTTTTTTAAAAAAAAATATAAAATTACAAAATCTTATAAAATAAGAAAAAAACTAGAAAACAAATAAAATGAGATTAAATTATTTCAATTATTTAAAATTGAAAAAAAATAAAGTTTTATAAAAATCAAATAATAAAATTAAATTTAATAATAACCCAATTAAGAATTGATCATAAATATTTCAACAATTATTTTTATAAAATATTAAAAAATATTATTAATAAAAATTATTTATACAATAAAATATTTTAAATAACAAAATATTTCTTATTATACTATAAAAAATATAAAAAAGAAAAAGAAATATTAGAAAAATAAATAAATAAAAAATTTATAAATATAAGATTTTTATTATTTAATAATATAAATCTATAATATATGATAAGATTTATTAAAAAAATTAAGATTACACAAAAAAATAATCAAAAAAAAAAAACTAAAATAAAAATAAAATAGAAAAATCTTAAAAAATAGATTTATATTTTAATTAAAATTTTTTTTTAAAAAATCAATTGTAAAATTGTAGGTAAAAAATATTAGAGTGGGATTAATAACTTTTTTTTAATAATAGAAAAAAAATAATAAATATAAAAAAAAAAAGACCTTAAAAAAAATAATAAAAAAAATAAAAAAGTCAAAAAAGATTGAAGAGAGATAAAATAGATTAATTACATTAATCTATTTAATTTTTAGATTAATTTCTATTTAAAATTACGATTTTTATTTGTTTTATTTGTTATTTGAAATTTTAGGTACGCTGCAAAGAAAATTCTCTTTTGTTTGCCATAAGCTACTAGTTTGCATGCGTGTATGATACATAATAATAATAATAATTTAAATAAATTTTAATATTTAAAAAAAACTTAATAAAATATTATAAATATACAATTTAATTAAATTTAATAATATATTTGGAAAATTTAATCATTTTTTCCAATAATTTAATATCTATTTTCAACTTTAAATTAAATATTTTTTTGATAACAAAATTAAAATTTTTTTTATAAAATATATTTTAAAAATTTTATTTTTCAAATATATATTTTTTATTAAAATTATTTTATAAAATTAAAAAAACAATAAAATCTATATATTATTAAAATAATAAATAATTTTAAATTTTTTATTATATTTCTTAAATAATAATATAAAAAAAATAATAAAGTTTTTTATATTTAATAATAAATCATTTTTTTAAATAAACCAATTTAATTTGAAATTATTTTTATAATTTTAATAATTTTACTATACTAAATAAAACAACAATAACTTTTATTATTAAATTTATAAAAAACTCAAAACCAAACTTCAACAATATATCTACACTTAAGAAAAAAAATAAAAAAATAAAGAACTAGCTAAAATAACTCATATAAAAATGTAATAATATGTTATTAATATTAACAATATTAATTATAAAATTTAAATTTATTAATTTTTTTATAATAAAAATAAAAATAATAATAATTACAAAAAAAAAAAATATAATAATAATAAAAAATCCAACAACAATAAATAATAAAAATAAAGAAATAATGGAAGAATATATTCTTAAAATACTTTTAAATTAGTTTTTATAAATTTTAATACAATATAATATATTAAATATTTTTATAATAAAAAATTTTAAATATTAAAATCTAATATATTTTTAAATTAAAACTACAACAAAATAAAATATTTCCAAAAAAATTATTTTAATAATTATTAAAATAATATATAATATAAAATTTTTCATAATATTTTTTAAAAATTAAAAATTTCTTTTTTTAATAAAAAAATCAACTTTTAAATAACATATTAATCAAATTTTAAAAAATTAATTAAGAACATTTAAAAAAAAATTTTTAAAATTTTTTATAAAATGGTTTTTTAAATTTTTATTTCAAATACTTAAATACTTATTTTAAAATTAATAACTAAAAAAAATACTAAAAAAAAAATTATTATTATTTTTTTTTAATATTTTTTATTTTTTTATTAAAAAAGAATATTATTAGGTATAATAAAACCCAATTTAAAAAAAATATATTAAATATAAATAACATTTTAACAAAAAATTCTTTTAATTTTATTAATATAAAAAAAATATTATATTAAAAAATTTATAATAATTTTAAGTTTTAAAATCTAACTATTTATTTTAAAATTATTTTTTATTAATTTTTATATATTATTTTTTTTAAAATAAATATTATTTTACTTATTTTTTTTAAATTATAAAATATATTTCAATAAATTTTTATAAATAATTAAGATAATAATAATTTTTTTTTTTTTTTTATTTAATATTAAAAAAAAAAATTCTTTTATTTAAATTTAAAATCTATTATTATAATTATAAAAAAATTAATTAATGAATAAATAAAATATTATAATAAAATAACAAAAAAATAAAATCTTAAATATTTTAATTGTTATTATATATTTATTTTAAAATATATTAATTTTAATCTTATTTATAATTATAAATAAATAAATTATAGTTAATACCAAACAATATTATATTTTATTAATATTAAATTATATAAATAATTTTTTATTAATTATTAAAAAATTTATTATTTTATTATTTATATAGAATATTTTATTAAAATTTATAATAAATTTTCTTTTTATTTTATTATCAAACAAATTAAAATTTTTTTATTAATTAAATATTATTTATGTTTTAAACATTATATTAATTATTAATTTTACAAAAAATCTTTACATTTATATATTAAATATTATAAAAACTAGTATTATTATGTCATGCGACAGCACGGATCTGACACGTGACGGCACGAGATATGCCAGGCCCCACCTGGGTTCCACCAGGCCTACAGGGCCCAAGCAGTAGCAACCTTAATAACCACTTTTGGACACCAAAACTCTTAATACCTCAACAATAGTTCTATATATTAGTAGTTTATTAAATAATATATAAACATAGCACCTAATAATCTCTATTTTATCAAGTAAATATCCGAAACTTTTGTTTTATATATTATTAATTGCTAGTTTGTACTTTACCAAATCTGTAAATAGATTTTCTAATGTTATATATTGTTAAGTTATACCACCAATAGAAGGTATAAAAAAATAAAAACATATAAAATATATTAACTAAAATTAATCCAAAAATATTAATAACAATAGATTCATTAATAACAAATAATATAATAAGTAACAAAAATATATTAAAAAATAAGTTTAAAATTTTTAAAAAACTGAAAACTACTTAAAAACAAAATTTTAAAAAAAAAGAAGAATATCTTTTTTAATTAAAACTACAACTAAATAAAAAAACCAAAATATTAAAATTATTTAAAATAAAAAATAAAAAAATATTAAAAATAAAAACATAATCAACATCTTTGATGATAAAAGAGGTAATTAATATAAAAAAAGAATTAAAGAAGTATATGATATACAATTATACCAAATCAAATCCATTTATAAAAAAATATAATAAAATTTAAAAATTTCTTTAAAAACTAAATTTTTATTTTATATTTTTAAAATTTACTTAAACAAACAAAATATATATTAAGTTTGTTCTTAAATTAATAAAAAATTGTGTTTGGAAATAAATAACCACAAAATTAAAAATTTTATTACAAGGTGAAGAACCAAAAAAACTAAAAAATTAAAAAAAATTCCAAACATCAATAATATTATATTTTGGTAATTTAAATAAAATTAATAAAATTAAATTTGTAATTTTAAAATTAAAATAAAAAAAGGAAATAATATTTAACTATATTATATGATTTAAAATAATATAAAATAAAATTTCAAAATAAAACAATACTTTAATAATATACTTCTTTTAGAAAAATTTTAAGAATAATATCAAACAAAACATTATAATAATTAATTTTAAATTTAAAATATTAAATAAATTAATTAAAGTTATAATAAATATTAAAAAACATTATAAATTATATAAGAAAAAACAAACTCTTATAACTACAGTTATAAAACCTCCTACTATTAAATTTAATAAAATTAAATACAATATTAATAATTATAATAGATGCAAAAAAAAAAAAAAAGCCAAAAATTTTAATAACAATAATGAAAAATATATCAAAAAAACTAATACAAAAAAAAAAAATTAATAATATATACTTTACATACAACCAACCAAAATATATAGCTTTCTATTATAATTTAAACTACAAAAAAAAAAGAAAAAAAAAGAAAAAAAAATATCAAAATAAAAACTATAAAAAAAAAGTTTAAAAACAATAAAAACCCAATTATCTAAAAAATAAAACAAAAGAATTAAAAAATAAGAAGTTATAATAGAATTGAAAAAATTCAAACTATCAAAAACCATATTAGTAGTTATAAAAAAACAAAACTTATTAAAAAAATATTTCCACTTTATTTTATAAATAAAAATAAAATAAAAAAAAAAGAAATAAATAACTAAAAAATTTTTAAATTATAATTCATTTTTAACTTTTATTAATTTAAAAGTAATAAAATAACATGATATTAAACAAGAAACCAAAAATCAAATAATACTTTTATATTTAATAAATAGTAGTAATATTTTTAATAAAAAAATTATATATATAACCAAATCTTTAAAATTAAATATTAAAAAAAGAAAAAAAAGATTGGATACACTATAATATAATTGATATAAAAAACTATAACATAATCTTAAACCTTCTATAACTAAAACAAGTCAACCCAAAAATTAATTAAAAAAAAGAAATTATAAAATTTTAATTCATCAAAATAAATAGAGAATTTATAAATATAAATAATATAATAATTATAATTATTTTAAAAAAATTCAAAAAACTACTCAAAAAAAAAGATTACACATTAATAAAAATAAAAAAATTTACCAATTAAAAAAATATAATAATACTAGGAATTATCCACCTCCCAAACAAATACAAAAATTTAAAAAAAACTTTTAATAAAAAATCAACCAACAAATTATCAAAAAAGTAATTATAAAATCACAAAATCCTAATAATAAAAAAATAAAAATTTTTATAAAAATCCATCTACAAATTAATAAATATAAAAAGAAAAACACTCAAAATTTATATAAAAAAAAACTTAATTAATAAATTTATTTAATCATTTATATTTTTAACCAAAACACCAATTTTATTTATAAAAAAAAAAAAAAAAGTTATGTTTATATATAGATTACAAAAATTTAAATAATATAATAATAAAAAATAAATATATTTTTCTATTAATAAATATTATAATAAAACAATTTAAAAATATATAATATTTTATAAAACTAGATTTACAAAATGTTTATAACAAAATTAAAATAATAAAAAATAAAAAATAAAAAATGGTTTTTAAAATTTAATATAAATATTTTAAATATTAAATAATATTTTTTAATTTTATAAATATGTTTGGGTTGTTTTAGGTATTAATTAATAATATTTTAAAAATTTTTTTAAATATATTTATAATAGTTTATTTGGATGATATTTTAATTTATTTTAAAATAAAATGAGAATATATAAAATATATATGATAAATATTAAATATTTTAAAAAAAGCCAAATTATATATAAATCTTAAGAAATGTGAATTTAAAAAAAGTAATATAAAATTTCTTAAGTTTTTAGTATTAACAAAAAAAATAATTATAAATTAAAAAAAAATGAAAATTATAATGGAATAATTAGAATTAAAAATTATAAAATAGTTTTAAAGATTTTTAAAATTTATAAATTTTTATAAATATTTTATTAAAAAATATAATAATTTGGTATAAATTTTTATAAATAAAATAGGTAAAAGTTTAAAATTTATATAAACAATTAAAAAATAAAATTTATTTAAAAAATTAAAAAAAAAATTTATAAAAATAAATAATTTAATTTTAAAATATTTTAATTTAATAAAATTTATAATAATAAAAATGGATGTTTTAAGATATATAATAATAAGATATTTATTTTAATTATATAATAATAAAAAATAATATTTTATAGGATTTTTTAGTAGAAAAATAATTTAAATAAAAAAAAACTATTAAATATATGATTAAAAGTTATTAATTATAATTAAAATAATATAAAAATGGTTGTTTTGGTTGAAAGGATTATAATTTATAATTATAATATTAAGTAATTATATTAATTTAATTTATTTTATAATATTAAAAAAATTAAACTTTAAATAAACAAAATGGATTAAAAAATTAAAAAAATTAAATTTTAAAATTAAATATAGACTAAAAAAAATGAATATAAAAACAAATATTTTATTCTAAAAATTAAATTACAAACCCTCAAAAAAAGAAGAAAATATCTTATTATTCTTATTATTTAAAAAAAATTAATTAATAATATAAATTATAATAATAAATAAAAAAATATAAAAAATATATATTAAAAACCTATTAATAATAAGAATAATAAAATAGATAAAAAAAGAAAATCTAAAATATAAAAAAGATTATATAATAAAAGAAAATAAATTATTTAAATTTTATAATCTAATATACATACTTAATTTATTAAATTTGAAATAAAAAATATTCATAAAAATCCACAATTTATTATTAATAAAACATTTTAAAAAATCAAAAATATTAAAATTGTTTATATAATAATACTATTTTCTAAAATATATAAAATTTATATATTAATATATTAAGCTTTAAATTAAACAACCTTCGGAACAAACAACCCCCCCATAACTTTAGAACAAAATATCCAAAACCAAATAAAAAAATATCTTTCAAAAATTTTTAAAATAGAAAATAAATATACCAAAAAACAAAATACAAATTAAAAAAATAAAAAAAAAATTACAAAATAAAATTCTAAAAATCTTTTATAATTATTTATATACAAAATAAAAAAGAATAATAAAAAAAACACTAAAAATATTATAACTTTTTTAAATTAAATATTAAAAATAAATATATTAAATAATTTTTTAATAAATAAATTAATTTTAACCACTTAACTAATTAAATTATAAAATAAAATACAAAAAAAACAATTATCAATCAATTTAAATCCAAAAATCTACAATATAAAAAATCTAATAACTTAAAATCAAAAATTAAAACAAATAATTAAAAAAAAAAAAAAAATCCAAAATTTTAAAAAAAAAATAAAAAAAACAATTTAAAAAAATAAAACATACACAAAAATAACAAAAAAAACCACAAAAACAATAAAAACAATAAAAACAATAAAAACAATAAAAACAATAATTCCAATTTAAAAAATATTATTATTATTAAGTAGAAGAATTATTATTCCAAAAATAAATATAATCTTACCAAAAATAATGATGAATAAATACAAAAAAATAATAAATACTATATTAAAAAAAAATAATCCAAAAACTAATATATCTAATATCTTATTAAACAAAAAAAAAAACTTAATATTAATAACAAATAAAAATATAAACAACAAAAAAATTCTAAAATATAAAAACAAAATTTTTAAAAAAATTATTAAAATAAATAAATTTATTTAAAAGCTATTAAAAATAAAAGCTTAAAATTTTATAATTATATATAAAATACAAATAAAAAAAATTTAAAATAAAAAAGAATTAATTTTTTTATAAAAAAAAATAAAAAAAAAATATTTTAGAATATTTTTAATAAAACCACCAAAATAATTAATAAATAAAGAAAAACTATAAAATAAAAAATCTTTTTTAATAATTCTGACAACAAAAACAAAAAAAATAGTATTCAATATTCTAAAAAAAAAAATTTTTATACAAAAAAAATATTTAAAAATAAAACAATATTATAATTTTAATTCCAAAAATTAATATAATAATTATCAAAAAATTAAATATTAAAGTTTTAAATACAAAAAGAATATAAAATATAAAACCTATCTCCATAAATACATAACATACAATAAAAAAAAAAAACCATGCAAATATACTAAAATAAAATATATATTATATAAAAAAAATCATTTTATAAATAAATACACAAAAAAAAAAAATAATAAAAATTAAAAAAATTAAAATTAAAATAACAGATTATATAAGAATTTATTAATATAATTATAATATATTTACAAATATAATACAAAATATACTTAATTTTATATTTAAAAATAAAATAAACATTATCTTTCTTCAAAAATTATAATTTTCAAAAAAAAAAAAATATAATTTTATATTCTAAATTTAATCTAATTTATTTAATTTATAAAGAGAATAAATTACAAATAATTATTTTTTTTTAAAAAATATTAAATACAAAATCTTAAATTAAATAAATTTAATTAATAATAAAAACTATTAAATTATAAATTTTAAATTAAATAAATTTAATATATTCAGAATTTTTAATATTTATAACAAAAAACAATAAATAGATTTAAAAACAATAAATATAACAAAATTATATACAATAAAAAAATTATATAAAAAAATCTTTTTAAATTATAAAAATAAATATTTAATATTAAAAAACTTTAATTTAGATTGTTTTTTATAAAATTCAAAATATATTAATAAATTAAAATCCAAAAAAATAGTAGAATTAATTAAAAATAAAAAACTATAAATTTTAAACAATCCAAAAATATTAATTTATTATTATTAAAAAAAAAATATAAGTAATTTATTTATATTAAATTTAATTCTAGTTATAAATTTAATAATTAATTTTATTAAAAAATAAAAAATAAAAAATAAAATAAATATTAAATTAAATCATAAAATAATTTTATTTTATATATTATAATTAATAAATTTAGTAAATATTTTATTATCTATTAATAAATATAACTAGGAAAAAACAAATTAAAAAATCTTTTAAAAAAAATTATTAAAATTAAATAAAAATCTAAATAAAAATAATTTCTAAAATAATTTACTTTTTTCATTTAATAAAAATAAAGTAAAAATAAAGTAAAAACTAAAATAAATAGCAAATCTATTTTAAAAAAATCTAATTAATACAATAAAAATATTAATACTAAAATTAATAATTACACCAAAATCCAAAATATAATAAAATCAACAAATAAATAAAAAAAAAAAAAAATACTACAAAAAAAAAAATTTTAAAAAAAATAATAAATCACAAAAAAACTAAAATTTATTTAAAAATAAAAAAAACATATATTTCAAAATAATAAAAAAATTAAAATAAAAATTTTAAAAAAATTATCTAACAAATATAAAAAATAAAAAAAATTTCAATATATTAAAATACATAAAATTAAAAAAAATACAAAAAATTCCTAATTTAGAATTTAAAAAAAAAAATATCAAATTTTAAAAAAAAAATAGCTTTATAATCTTAAATAAAAAAAAAATAAAATAAAAAAAAATCATAAATAAAGAAATTAAAGAAGTTATATTCACTTTAAATTTTAAAAAAACACCAAACCCAGATAAAATAAATTTTTTATATCTTAAAAAAATATATAAAATAATTTTGGAAAGATTTAATAATTTATTTAATAAATTATTAAATTATAATTACCATTTAATTTATTTTAAAAAAACAATTAAAATAATACTATTAAAATTAAATAAATTAAATTATAATATACTGAAAATTTATAAAATTATAAATTTTTTAAACTATTTAAAAAAAGTATTAAAAAAAATAATAATAAAAAAAATAGTTTTTCTATCAAAAATTCATAATATATTAGATTTAAAATAAATTAATAATAAAAAATTAAAATTTATAATTAATATAATTTTATTTTTAGTGAACAATGTAGAAATAATGAAAAATAAAAAGCTTTTAACTTCTATTTTATTTCTAAACATAAAAAAAACTTTTAATAATATTTTAAAAATAAGATTAATTAATATATTAAAAAATATAAAATTACTAATTTAGTTATTAAACTAAATTAAAAATTTTATATCAAATAAGTATATTAAACTAATAAAAAATAATAAAATCAACCTTCAGAACAAACAACCTCCCCATAACTTTGAAACAAAATATTTAAAACCAAATAAAAAAATATCTTTTGAAAACTTTTAAAATGAAAAGTAAATATATCAAAAAATAAAATATAAATTAAAAAAACAAAAAAAAAATTACAAAATAAAATTTTAAAAATCTTTTACAATTATTTATATACAAAATACAAAAAAACAACAAAAAAAACATTAAAAACACCATAATTTTTTTAAATTAAATATTAAAAATAAATATACTAAATAATCTTTCAATAAATAAATTAATTTTAACTACTTAATCAATTAAATTATAAAATAAAATATAAAAAAAACAATTATCAATCAATTCAAATTTAAAAATCTACAATATAAAAAATTTGATAATTTAAAATTAAAAATTAAAACAAATAATTAAAAAAAAAAAAAAAAAAAATTCAAAACCTCAAAAAAAAAATAAAAAAAATAATTTAAAAAAATAATAAAACATACACAGAAATAACAAGAAAAACCACAAAAACAATAAAAATAATAAAAATAATAAAAACAATAAAAATAACAATTTTAATTCAAAAAACATCACCACTATTAAATAAAAGAATTATTATTCCAAAAACAAATATAACCTTATTAAAAATAATAATAAATAAATATAAAAAAATAATAAATACTATATTAAAAAAAAATAATTTAAAAACCAATATATCTAATATTTTATTAAACAAAAAAAAAAATTTAATATTAATAATAAATAAAAATATAAACAATAAAAAAATTCTAAAATATAAAAATAAAATTTTAAAAAAATTATTAAAATAAATAAATTTGTTTAAAAGCTATTAAAAATAAAAATTTAAAATTTCATAATCATATACAAAATATAAACAAAAGAAAATCAAAATAACAAAAAATAGAAAAAAACAATTTTAAAATATTTTTAATAAAACTACTAAAATAATTAATAAACAAAAAAAAATTACAAAATAAAAAATCTTTTTTAATAATTCTAATAATAAAAATAAAAAAAATAGCATTTAATATTTTAAAAAAAAAAAATTTTATATAAAAAAAACATTTAAAAACAAAACAATATTATAATCTTAATTCCAAAAATCAATATAATAATTATCAAAAATTAAATATTAAAATTTTAAATACAAAAAAAATATAAAATATAGAATTTATATTTTAAAACATAAAACTTATCTTTATAAATATATAATATACAATAAAAAAGAAAAATTATACAAACACACTAAAATAAAATATATATTATATAAAAAAAATTATTTTACAAATAAATATACAAAAAAAAAAAATAACAAAAATTAAAAAAATTAAAATTAAAATAACAAATCATATAAAGATTTATCAACATAATTACAACACATTTATAAATATAATATAAAATATACTTAATTCTATTTTTAAAAATAAAATAAACATTATCTTTTTTTAAAAATCATAATTTTCAAAAAAAAAAAAAAATATATAATTTTATATTCAAGATTTAATCTAATTTATCTAATTTATAAAAAAAATAGGCCACAAATAATCACTTTCTTCTCAAAAAACATTAAATACAAAATCTCAAATCAAATAAATTTAATTAATAATAAAAATTATTAAATTATAAATTTTAAATCAAATAAATTTAATATATTTAAAATTTTTAATATCTACAACAAAAAACAACAAACAAACCCAAAAATAATAAACACAACAAAACCATACACAATAAAAAGATTATATAAAAAAATTTTCTTAAATTATAAAAATAAGTATTTAATATTAAGAAACTTTAATTCACATCATTCTCTATAAAATTCAAAATATATTAATAAATTAAGATTTAAAAAAATAATAAAATTGATTAAAAACAAAAAACTATAAATTTTAAATAACCCAAAAACACCAACTTATTATTATCAAAAAAAAAATATAAATAATTCATCTATATTAAATTTAACTCTAACTATAAATTTAATAATTAATTTTATTAAAAAATAAAAAATTAAAAATAAAATAAATACTAAATCAAATCATAAAATAATCTCATTTTGTATATCACAATCAACAAACCTAATAAATACCCCATTATCTACCAATAAATACAACTAAAAAAAAATAAATTAAAAAATTTTCCAAAAAAAATTATTAAAATTAGATAGAAATCTAAACAAGAACAATCTTTAAGATAATCTACTTTTTTTATTTAATAAAAATAAAGTAGAAATAAAATAAAAACTAGAATAAACAACAAATCTATTTTAAAAAAATCTAATTAATGTAATGGAAATATTAATATTAAAATTAATAATTATATTAAAATTTAAAATATAATAAAATTAATAAATAAATAAAAAAAAAAAAAAGATGTTATAAAAAAAAATTTTTGGAAAAATAATAAATTATAAAAGAATTAAAATTTATTTAAAAATAAAAGAAATATATATTTTAAAATAATAAGAAGATTAAAATAAGAATTTTAAAAAAATTATTTAATAAATATAAAAAATAAAAAAAATTTTAATATATTAAAATATATAAAATTAAAAAAAATATAAATAATTTTTAATTTAGAATTTAGAGAAGAAAAGGTGTTGAATTTTGAAGAAAAATTAAAAATATTAAGAAAAGTATTATTTCCAAAATTTTTAGTTTTTAAAAAGAAAAATAATTTTATAATTTTAAATAAAAAAGAAATAAAATAAAAAAAAATTATAAATAAAGAAATTAAAAAAGTTATATTTATTTTAAACTCTAAAAAAGCATTAAGCCCAAATAGAATAAATTTTTTATATTTTAAAAAAATATATAAAATAATTTTAAAAAAATTTAATAATTTATTTAATAAATTATTAAATTATAATTACTATTTAATTTATTTTAGAAAAGTAATTAAAATAATATTACTAAAATTAAATAAACTAAATTATAATATATTAAAAATTTATAAAATTATAAGTTTTTTAAATTATCTAAAAAAAATATTAGAAAAAATAATAATAAAAAGAATAATTTTTCTATTAAAAATTTATAATATATTAAATTTAAAATAAATTAATAATAAAAAATCAAAATTTATAATTAATATAATTTTATCTTTAATAAATAATATAAAAATAGTAAAAAATAAAAAGTTTTTAACTTTTATTTTATTTTTAGATATAAAAAAAATTTTTGATAATATTTTAAAAATAAAATTGATTAATATATTAAAAGATATAAAATTGTTAATCTAACTATTAAACTAAATTAAAAATTTTATGTTAAATAAATATATCAAATTAACTTTTGATAAATAAATAAAAAAAAAATTAAATTTAATAAAAACTAAAATATTTTAAGAATTATTTATATTTTTAATTTTATTTTTTTTATATTTAATATTTTTTTTTAGAAAATTAAAAATAAAATATTTATTTATTAAAATATTTTTTATATAAATAATATAATAATAATAATTTAAAATAAAAAAATTGAATAAAATATTAAAGAATTAAAAAAATATCAAAAATAATTTTTTTATAAATTAAAAATAATATAATAATATTTAATAATATTAAATTTAAATTAATTTATTTTTATTTTAAATATAAAAAAGAAAATAAAGTAATTTTATTTAATAATATAAAAATAATATTATTAAAAATTATTAAATAATTAAAAATCTTTTTTAATATAAAAATAAATTTTAAAATTTATATTAAAAATAAAATATTTATAATAAAAAAAATATTTAATTATATTTAAAATTTAATTAATTTAGAAATTAGATTAAATTTAAAAATATTTATATAATTTTATAAAAATTATATATATTTTATATTTAATTTTAAAATTAAAATTTAATTTTAAAATTAAAATTTAATAGAAAAATTAAAATTTATTAATTAAAAAATTTAAAATATTTTAAAATAAAATAATAAGAAAAATAATAAATATTTTTAAAATAATTTTAATAAATTTTATAAAAATTAAAATATTTATTTTATTATTAAAAACTAAATTAAATAATATATAAAAAAAATATATATTAAAAATATTTTTTTAAATAAAAAATATTTAATTAAATTAAAAATATTTTTTTTAAATAAAAAATATTTAATTAAATTAAAAATATTAAATTTTTTTTTATTAAAAAATTTTTTTAAAAAAAAAATAAAAAAAAATAAAAAAAAATATTTAAAATAAAATAAAAATAAAATAAAAAGAAAAAAGTATTATAAAATTATATTAAATTTTATTTTATTTAGAATTAATTTTTAAATAAATTTATATATGAAAATTAAAGAAATTAATTTAGAATTAGAATTTTTATGATTTAAAATTAATATTAATTTTTATATAAATAAAAATAATAAAGAATTAAAAGTAGAAATATATAAAAAAAAGAAAAAGTATTTAAATTTAAAAAAAATTTTAATTATTTATTTTAATAAATTTTTTTTAAAATTAAAAAATAATATAAAATTAATTAAAATTAAATATTATAAAAAAATAAATTAAAAATTTGTTTTTGAAATTTTAAAAAGTTTAGATAATAAAATAAAAATTTATAATATAAAATTAATTATAATATCTAAAAATTTTAGATAAATTAAATTAATTATAATAAAAAATAATAAAATAAAAGAAATTTATTTGTTTATTAATAATTAAATTATAATAAAAAGATTAAAATTATTAAACATAAGTTTAAAATAAAAAATAATTTTAAAAATTTAATTTTTATATAATAAAATCTAATTTTATAATATAAAAATAAATATTAATTAGGTATTAAAATATATAAAAGTAAAAAGAAATAAAAAAGTAGATTATTTAATTAAGGAAGTTATAAAAATTTAAATTAAAAATTTTTTTATTTTTTATTTTTTTTTAAAAAGAAATATAAGATTATAAAATCTTATAAAATGAGAAGAAAGTTAAAAAATAAATAAAATAAGATTAAATTATTATAATTATTTAAAATTAAAAAGAAATAAAGTTTTATAAAAGTTGAATAATAAAATTAATTTGGTGATAATTTAATTAAGAATTGGTTATGGATATTTTAACAGTTATTTTTATAAAATATTAAAAGATGTTATTAATAAGAATTGTTTATGTAGTAGAATATTTTAAATATCAAAATATCTCTTACTGTACTGTAAAAAGTATAAAAAAGAAAGAAAAATATTAGAAAAAAAAATAGATAAAAAATTTATGAATGTAAAATCTTTATTATTTAATAATATGAATTTATAATATATGATAAAATTTATAGAAGAGATTAAGATTGCATAGAGAGGTAATTAAAAAAAAAAGACTAAAATTAAAATAGGATGGGAAGATTTTGAAAAATAGATTTATATTTTAATTAAAATTTTTTTTTTTTTTTTTTTTTTTTTTTTTTTTTTTTTTTTTTTTTTTAAAAAATTAATTATGAGATTGTAGGCAAAAGATATTAGAGTGAGATCAATAATTTTTTTTTCAACAATAAAAAAAAGATAATAAGTACAAAAAAAAAAAGATCTTAAGAAAAATAATAAAAAAAATAAAAAAGTTAAAAAAAATTGAAGAGAGATAAAATAAATCAACTGTGTTAATCTATTTAATTTTTAGATCAATTTCTATTTAAAATTATGATTTTTATTTGTTTTATTTACTATTTGAAATTTTGGGTGTGCTGTAAAAAAAAAATTCTCTTCTGTCTGCCATAAGCTACTAGCTTGCATGCGTGTATGATACATAATAATAATAATAAGTATATTAAACTAACTTTTAATAAACAAATAAAAAAAAATTAAATTTAATAAAAATTAAAATATTTTAAAAATTACCTATATTTTTAATTCTATTTCTTTTATATTTAATATTTTTTTTTAGAAAGTTAAAAGCAAAATATCTATTTATTAAAATATTTTTTTATATAAATAATATAATAATAATAATTTAAAATAAAAAAATTAAATAAAATATTAAAAAATTAAAAAAAACATTAAAAACAACCTTTTTATAAACCAAAAATAATACAATAACATTTAATAATATTAAATCTAAATTAATTCATTTTCATTTTAAATATGGGGAAAAAAATAAAGTAATTTTACCTAATAACACAAAGATAATATTATCAAAAATTATTAGATGATTAAAAATCTTTTTTAACATAAAAATAAAATTTAAAATTTATATTAAAAATAAAATATTTGTAGTAGAAAAAATATTTAATTATATTTAAAATTTAACCAATTTAAAAACTAAATTAAATTCAAAAATACTTATACAATTTTATAAAAGCTATATATATTCTATATTTAATTTTAAAACCAAAATTTAGTAAAAAAATCAAAATTCATTAATTAAAAAATTTAAAATATTTTAAAATAAAATAATAATAAAAATAATAAACACTTTCAAAACAACTTCAATAAATCTTATGAAGATTAAAACATTTATTTTACTACCAAAAATTAAGTTAAATAGTATATAAAGAAAATATGTATTAAAAATACTTTTTTTGAATAAAAAATATCTAATTAGATTAAGAATACCAAATTCTTTCTTATCAAAAAATTTTTTTAAAAAAGAAATAAAAAAAAATAACTCAAAATATTTAAAATAAAATAAAAATAAAACAAAAAAAAAAATATTATAAAATTATATTAAATTTTATTTTATCTAAAATTAATTTTTAAATAAATCCATACACAAAAATTAAAAAAATTAATCTAAAATTAAAACCTCCATAATTTAAAACTAATATTAACCTTTATATAAGTAAAAATAATAAAGAATTGGAAACAAAAACACACAAAAAAAAAATATATTTAGATTTAAAAAAAAATTTAATTATTTATTCTAATAAATTTTTTTTAGAACTAAAAAACAATATAAAATCAATTAAAACTAAATATTATAAAAAAATAAATCAAAAATCTATTTTTAAAATCTCAAAAAATTTAAATAATAAAATAAAAATTTATAATACAAAATTAATTACAATATATAAAAACCTTAAACAAACTAAATTAATTATAATAAAAAATAATAAAATAAAAAAAATCTATTTATTTATTAACAATCAAACTACAATAAAAAAAACTAAAATTATTAAAAATAAATCTAAAATAAGAAATAATTTTAAAAATTTAATTTTTATATAACAAAATCTAATCTTACAATATAAAAATAAATATTAATTAAGTACCAAAATATACAAAAATAAAAAAAAATAAAAAAATAGATTATTTAATTAAAAAAACTACAAAAATTCAAATTAAAAATCCTTTTACTTCTTATTCTTTTTTAAAAAGAAATATAAGATTATAAAATCTTATAAAATAAAAAAAAAGTTAAAAAACAAATAAAACAAAACTAAATTATTTTAATTATCCAAAATTAAAAAAAAAATAAAATTTTATAAAAATCAAATAATAAAATTAATTCAACAATAACCCAATTAAAAACTAATCATAAATATTTCAACAATTACCTTTATAAAATATCAAAAAATATTATTAATAAAAATTATTTATATAATAAAATATTTTAAATAATAAAACATTTTTTATTATATTATAAAAAATATAAAAAAAAAAAATATTAAAAAAAAAAATAAATAAAAAATCTATAAATATAAAATCTCTATTATTTAATAATATAAATCTACAATATACAATAAAATTTATAAAAAAAACCAAAATTACACAAAAAAATAATCAAAAAAAAAAACTAAAATTAAAATAAAATAAAAAAATCTTAAAAAATAAATTTACATTTTAATTAAAAAATTTCAAAAAATCAACTATAAAATTACAGGCAAAAAACATCAAAATAAGATCAACAACTCTTTTTTCAACAATAAAAAAAAAATAATAAATGCAGAAGGGAAAAAACCTCAAAAAAAATAATAAAAAAAACAAAAAAGTCAAAAAAAATCAAAAAAAGACAAAATAGATCAACTACATTAATCTATTTAATTTTTAAATCAATTTCTATTCAAAATTACAATTTTCATTTGTTTCATTTACTATTTGAAATTTTGGGTACACTGCAAAGAAAATTCTCTTCTGTCCGCCATAAGCTACTAGCTTGCATGCGTGTATGATACATAATAATAATAATAGATTAATTATAAAATATCAAATTTATAAATACAAATCTACAAAAAATGGAAATTCATCAGAAAAACTAAAAAAAATTATCTAAATTATTTTAAAAATAAAAAAATTCAAAACCAAATAAATCACAAAAATTCAAAAAAATAAAAAATATTACTTAAAATTATCTAATTAAAAAAAACTAAAATCTAATAAAATTAAAAAATGTTTAACCCTTTTTATAATAAAAACAAATTAATATAAATACCAAATACTACAAAACCAAAATAAATACAAATACCTCATAATAAAATAAAAAAATAATTAAAAAAATTTAAACACTTCTCATCACAAAAAATACAAATCACAAACAAAACAGCACAAATTTTTTCTACAATCAGTTGAAAAATTTCGAAAAAAATAATTTTTGTACTTTTTAAAATTAAAAAAAAAAAAATTCTCTACACTTATAAGTGAATTCAGGAAGACCATTATATAATTTTCAGAAATAACCAAACATAGTTTCTTAAAATGTAAAAAATAGAACACTAATAATTTTATATTAACTTAAATTAAAATATTAAAATAACACACCTAAATGCTAGCTATTAGATCTTTTAAAAAAAATAAGTGTGTACTTTCTATCACATAAATAATAGGACTCTGTCCTATCTCCTTTTTTACATATATAATAAAAGGCACAGTTTGGCCTATTGTAGAACTTCACGGAATATTCTATATACAGACCTACATACGTTTCTATACAAAGTGACTCTATTACCATCGAACATAATATATCAATTTACTTTAATATATAAGAATTTTAAAATTTTGTTTAACATATAATATTTAATACCAAATCTTTATATAAATTTGTAAACAATAATTTTAATAAACAAATTATACACATTAACCACTAGAAATATATTTATTATTTATAAATATTTTTTATAAAATATTATTATACATATAAAAACTTTTAAATAATAATTATTCTCAAACTTTTTTAAAATTTTATCAATTAATTTATTAACTTAATTATATATTTAATTAAATAGTATTATAGTTTTTTTAATTATCTTACTATATTATATTTTCTATTTAACAACTTTATTTATTTTATTAAATATTTATATTTCCAATTAAGAGTTTTAAATAATTAAAATTGAGAAATATAGTAGAATACTAGAGCTGTTTTGGGAATCCTGCCAATGAAACCTGGGACAGGTGTAACACAAATATTAAAATATTTTGATAAATATTAAAAAAAATATTAAAAAATATTTTCTAGATTAAATATATATTAGTATTTGAAATATTATATAATAATATATAAGTTTTTTTTTAAAAAAAATTAATTTTAAAATTTAATAATAAAATTTAAAACAAAATTATTTAATAAAAAATTAAAGTTTTTATATATAAATATTTATTAACTTCTAATTAAACCTGTATATAATAGATATTAACCAATAATAATAAAGATTGGTATTAGATAATTTAAGTTTATTTTACTTTTTAAGATACGACGCTTCATGCCTCGAGCACCCGCAAGACACGTAGACGTAACATGCGTAGCTTGACATGCAGGTTCTCAGGAGCCGCATGCCAAGACTCCACACTCTGTTGATCTCGGGTGACAGGGTCAACTGCTCAAGGATCGTGTTCTCCCCAACATTCTGTTCTTGGCAACCGTATAAATACTAGGCACCTAAGCTCGAAGCTATGTTTCTCTGAAACCGACGTAATTGCGTAAACATCACACTACAAAGCTCGAACCCATCAGATATCCGACTGGTTAATCACACCGACGTCAACAATTTCCAACTATTGTGAAACTTTAAAATGAAGGATCCCTTTCCGCCGTGCCCGGACACCATCGTCAAGGCGGTCACTCCAATATGCGACGCACTTGGCTTCACTACCCTCCCGAAACATTTCCACGAAGTCATCGGGGCCTTTCTTTTGTACCATCTCACTAACGTTTACTTGTCCCCCCTCATCTCGCCGCTGCTCTTTCCCAAAACTTATAGTTCCTTCAACAAACGAAACCGAATCAACTGGGATATCCATGTTGTATCTCTCGTCCAGAGCACCTTAATATGTATTGTCTCGCTATACACCATGTCCATTGACCAAGAGAGGTCTGAGATGGATGCAAACCAACGCGTGTGGGGTTACACTGGCCTTCTTGGAATGACCCAAGCATTTGGTGCTGGCTATTTCCTCTGGGATCTGATGGTTAGCACACAGTATCTTAATATATTTGGGCCTGGGCTCCTTGCACACGCAATCTGTGCCCTGTGCGTCTTTTCGTTAGGTTTCGTATGGGCTACTCTCCTTAGCTGGTACCAACACTCTGAGTACTAATAGAACAATGCATAGCGGCCATTCGTCAACTATTATGCGCCAACATTTCTACTCTATGAGTTATCTTCACCATTCCTAAACTTCCATTGGTTTATGGATAAGCTTGAAATGACGGGATCAACTTTACAATTAGTAAATGGAATTTGCCTTCTTGTGGTTTTCTTCTCCTGCCGACTTGTATACGGCACCTATTCCTCTTTTCGAGTGGGTTCCGATATCTACTTTGCATGGCAGAACCCGCCACACGATATTGTTGAACAGGGGCGGACGGTACCCGCCTGGTTGGCTCTCTCTTATGTCACCAGCAATTTAATTTTGCATTTCCTTAACTTTTATTGGTTCGGGAAGATGGTTGATGCCCTGAGGAGGAGATTCGACTCTACCAAGTCCACCGCAAACCCCTCCGGGAAAGGGGGAATGGTAGTAACTGAGGATGAAGTTAGCGTTGAGGGAACGGACCTTAGGATCCCGACTACATCTGCGCTTCATCAAAGTGTTGCAAGGCAGCGGAAATAGAGGGATTGGACCCTGTGAAAGCGGAAGTCTTCTTTATGTGTGACGGATAGGTAGGTGGCCTATTGAGGTTCCTTTCTTTCTTCTTTTTTTTTTTTTTTTAAAAAAAAAAAACAATATAAGAGAGGGGAAGGGGAGAAGGAATAAAGAAGTATCATAGCAGGGAATTGGGGTGACTTCATTAGCAAGACCTGCATGGGGAAAGCATTCATCCAAGATCGATATCTGTCGGAATAGGTTTTCACTCGTGGATTCCTGTTGGCTGTCCTTTCATTCATAAACCTCCACCCCTCTCAATTTCTCTTTCTTTTTTTCTCCCCTGTCTTGGATTTTGATATGGCAGCAATCACGGCGTTGGGGGTATTTTTTTTGGTTTCTACGTAAGGCCTCGTAGATCTTGGCCTCATAGACCTTGGACTGAATGGTATAAACCTTTTGATTATTGTAATTTAAGGAAACTATTGTAGTCTAAATATCTAAATACTTGGTATAAAGCTGAGGTACATGGAGACAGAATCCTAAAGTCGACCAGGACTACAGAGGTTGTCACGTACTTCCTTAAGTAAATACTCAGTTAGGTACCTAGGTGGGCGCTCAAGTACGAAGGTAAGTAGGTAAGTAAGTGTTTAAGTTGGTAAGTACTTAGGTACCGGTCTAAGTAGGTATTTACTTCGTCTCAGTCTAACTCCAGGCTACTAGTACTTCAGTATAGGCATTTTATAATTTTAACTGACGTATAGACCTTTAAGTTACCTAAGTAGTTATTTGGTAATCTAGACACCCTTTTATTTCTATCTTCCCCTCGTCTACCGTGCCAGCCCTTTTGACAAAGGTTCCCTACTCCACTCAGGTGGGAAATCGGAATGGTGGATCGTCTAGTTTCAAAATAAGAGGTAGGTTAGGTATATCTAAGCTAAGTACCCCAGTATATGCCCACCCACCTAAGAAGTACCTTAAGTAGGTACTTACTTAAGTAGACATACCTGGGAAATGTGTTGTAGTAGTTGCTGCTGTGGTTGTTGCTCTGTGATTGGCTGGGGCAACCGCTTTGTTGTCTTGAGCGATGTGTTGATGGACTTTAGACTGCATCATCACAACACAAGCGAATATATTGCAATTTGTTGTTACTCTCCTTTTTCATCCACTTCATCTCGCATCGCGAGAAATTCTTCCCACTCCTCTCTTTCCCGTAAATAGGAGGGCCTCGTATCCAAGGTCTGGCTACGTCTATATCTTTTACATCAAACCTGGAGTATTTTGAAATTCAAAGTAATACGGCCTGAGTACATCGCGTGTCCATCCTTTCGTAATTTTTCGCTGTCAGAAAACACGGCGACAAAACGGACATCGGTGGTTCAAGGCCGTCTTTAAATAATCCATTACTCGATTACCGGCCTTGGGTTCCAAGGATTTCAGAAGAACACGATTGTTTAGATAAACCTTCCTGCTGGCTACGACGAAGCTAAAGGCATTGGATTGGGACAATGCGGCTGGCGAAAGTCAACATACTCCGAAATGGTACCTCTGCAGCTGGGGGTGGTCAGAAGCATCCTACGTCCCTAACGTTTTCAACGGATAGAAATGTGGTTGGTGTCTTCTGGTATATCAAGGAAGAACTGGATGACAACGAGGTGTGTGCTTCCCTTTCATCTCTTTGGACCGTTTGATGGCTCATACTGACCTGCAGCATCTAGGCGCGGAAAATCGCACGATCTAAGCAAGCGAACGGCCACCGAGGTAATATTTTCCATGGCTCAGCTGAACGACTCTGGCAAAAGGTACACGGTCACTTTTTCTTTCTTGCAAGCGCCCAAATTTTTTTACTGATTTCTTTCTGTCCTGTAGAGTGATAGTCGCAGGGGTCGCCACCATACAATCAATCGAGAGAACGTAGAAGTCGAAACATGGCCGGACAGCTTTGCTGGTCGATCCTATGGGTTACTCTCGGACGAAGAAGACGACGAGGAGGGAGCTCCCGATGGGCCTGACCCGATGGATCACCAACCGTCGTCGCAGCAGAGTTATCTCTCATCAACTACGCAACAAGATCCGCTTTCGCCACCCCTCTCCCCTTCGCCAACCCGGAATAGCCTTAATACAACCCCAAGGAAACCAGAAGATCGCACACATCCAATGCCAGGGTCTTTTGTGTTTGAAGAGGATGCACCTGCATCGCCAGCATTCTCTTCGGGTCTAACGGAATCAACCCAAAATGTTCCAGATTTTTTATACTCGACACCTGCTAGGCTATCCTATATCAACCCGGGCCTTGCATTGGAAAGTCGCTATGATAGCTCGTCTTCATTACCTCAGCATTCCAGATTTGACATGACGCCCCGGCAACTCGCGGCATTCTCGCGTAGAAAGCAGGAATTTGAGCGCTTGATGGAGCGTCCGACGACACCATCCGTGATGAGTGATACTGGTGTGGATGATTATGAAGTTTCTGATAAAGATCGGGCTGAGCGCGAGAGACGAAGGAAAGATCTTCAGAAGTTTCGATTGGAGAGGCAAAAGCGTCTCCGTCTCGAGAGTCGACCTGAGGGCCAGGGAACAAAAGAGGCCGGTAGAAAACGGCCCCGCAAATCTTTCGAACCGATTGACTCCGAGCCACCAGCTGAACAGGCGCCCTCGAAACGAAGTCGCTCGTCAGAACTATTCTCCCGTGCGCTAGACCGAGAAGCGCGAGATATTTTCAAACCTTCTGATAGAAGAGCAGTGCCTGATGGTTCTTTGCCTTTCCCCGCCTCAGATGAGATTACTCGCAGCTCACGGGAAAGTGAAGCCCCATCGCTCTCAGCTAGTGCATATTCTGCACCAACCCCGTCGCCGTCACCTCCATTACCGTCAGAAACAACATTTTCGAAGCATGCTCAGCTCCATATACCCAAAAAACCATCTGGGCTTCGGAGAGCTGTGAACATTTCTAGTTCTCCTAACACCTCGCCTATGAAAGGAGATCAGAACCCCCGGATTGCCCGTTCTCGGATTGTATCAGAAGAAACCGTCAATGTTTGTCGGTTAGCTGTCAATATTGTAAGTGATGGATGGATGATCGTGCGTCGCTATTTAGTATCCAGGACTGATCCAAACTTTAGTTTCAACGATCGTCTCTTTTAACTTACAAGTTCCCCCCCCCAACTCTGTCACTGGCTAGTCAAGTTAAGCCAGAGATCATTCGAGAATTGAATAATTACCTCCAATCGCTAACGCCAAAGGTTTCGCCGGCCCAATGACCGGATCTTGACCCACGTGTTTAGATATGGCGATCAATGACCCATTACATATGATTGCGCCGGCTTGTATAGACAATTACCTTGTACCTGTTATTATGTCGTGCCTTCTGTTTTGAGCCTCCTTTTACAGTGAAGGACTCTATTTTTCCGAATAAGCCCCCACCGTTTCCTCCTTAGCGTGTTACTTTACTCCTTTGCCCTTCGACTATTGTTATATTGAATTGTCGAACTGTAAACAAATTTCCAGCCCACGTTTGAGCAAATGCTTCACTAAAGCAAAAAAGGCTGGATGATATTCTGTAAAACGAGATATCCGACATATATGTAGTATAGGCGTTTGCTGGAAGTATCATAGGTTCTTATGTTTGGGTGGCACATGCTCGTGTCGTATGTAGGTAATGCTGCCAAGACACATATTTGTAGCTTGCTGAAAAGCCTTCCTGTCCGCGTGCACGTGGGGCACCAGTCATCGCAACCACAATAGAGAAATGACACAACCCGGCTGTGTCGTCGATATCGCAACCGCTGGAGTTTATTCTGGGTGCGATTCTTTAATATTTGGACCCGAAAGCACTGTCCATTTCCTGTCAGCGATGGCCTGAGAACACCGATGTAATCTCAGCTTTCCGTATTCCGTCCTGTTCCGAAATTACCATCTCAAGGGCTTCTTGCTCGACGGGTGGGTTGCCATGTCATCTCATCCTCCCACAGAAACAAAAAGACCAACATCGTCGCCCTTATCGCCCCAAATGCACGCATCTCCGGAGATTCCACAACTTAGGAAAACATCCCCTCCTCCCCCGAAAGATAGTGTCGCTTCTTCGTCGACGTGCGAGCCGGTTTCAGACACAGAATCTCGCGCAAGAGCGAGGTTTCGATCTAAATCACCGAGCCTTACGAGAACCAATAATTGCCAGACACCCGCTACTATAACGGCCAAAAAATCCAATGGATTTCTCTCACCTCCATCAGCTAGCTGGAGGAGCTTTTCAAGAAGCCCCAGCCCTCTAGGCCTAATACCAATCCATCAAACCTTCCGACAGCTAGTAAGTCGGAACATGCAGTCTTGTTGAGCTACTCTGACGAAAGTTGTATTTCAACTACACAATTCAGATCAATACTAATGAAAACACTAGGTTCATCGGCACGAGGTCCCTCGTAAGGTCCTCCATGTGTCTATTGGATTCCTTGTCCTACATCTCTACAAGACTGGAGTGCAACCCGCGACACTAACTCCGGGTCTTGGCTACGCCTTAATACCTATTGTGTCGGCTGATTTGCTAAGATTCGTTTCGCCTTCCTTCAACTGGCTTTACATTAGAGTGCTGGGTGCTTTGATGCGGGAATCGGAATTTTCTGGTTGGAATGGTGTAATTTGGTATATGATCGGTACATGGACCGTGCTCGCCGTATTCCCTAAGGACATTGCGACACTTTCCATTCTCCTCTTGTCATGGTGCGATACTGCAGCAAGCACGTTCGGGAGGTTGTTCGGGCGACACACTCCCCAGATAAGAAAGGGCAAAAGTTTTGCCGGGTCACTTGCAGCTTTCATGGTTGGGAGCGCTACTACTGCGTACTTTTATGGGAGTTTGGTCCCGGACACGCCGCTTTGGCCAAACGATCCCACTCCTGCTCTCAGCTACTTTGGTGGTCTTTATTTACCAGTCGTTGGGGAAGTCGGGGGGTCGATGGCACTAGGTATTGTAAGCGTCGTTACAGGCTTGATTGGATCTGTTAGTGAGTTGACTGATGTGTGGGGTTTGGATGATAATGTTGTGATACCTGTTCTCAGCGCGGCTGGGATCTGGGGTTTTTTTCGGGCCTTCGCAGCGTAGACATGCTTGATTATTAATTGCATTAGATATTGATCGTTTACTTTCGTCTTCGGGATTGCTAGTTCTCCACATATAAAGAGGTGCCTGTTATGATTTTCTTCTCCTTTCGGAATTGCGCTCTAACTAGTTCTTTTAATAATCATACATTTCATTGAGTTCTATTGGCACTGCTTAGGAAGGCTAACATGGTGCGTGGAAGTAGATATCGTGGCGAACCATTAAACCTTGGTATCTATGTCTCTGCAGGTTCGCCCAGTTTACATCTGGTTGGCACTATGATGTAAGCTTCGTAAATTGCATTATTGCAGAAAGCTAAGTCGAATAAATTCCTTGGGTGGCGAGCGGGTTTGAATGAAGCGTAACGTTCAGGATATGTATTTTTTCTACTGGTCGATTCTTTTTGTCAACTAAAAGCTTCTCAAACCTATCCAATGTACCGTCCTCTTCAGCACCATCAATGACCTTTCCGAAGACGGTATTCTTGCCATCCAAGTGAGCATGCTTAGCGTATGTAATAAAAAATTGACTACCATTTGTATTGGGCTGTCCGGAGTTGGCCATTGAGACCATACCGCGGACGTTGTGCCGCAAAGATGGTCTAATTTCATCCTCAAACGGTGCTCCGTATATTGGCGTTCCAAGGGATTTCCCAGGGTTGGGAGAAGGATCCCCGGTTTGAAGGATGAAACTGGGGATAGACCGGTGGAAGACACAGCCGTCGTAATAACCAGAGGCACAAAGTGCGAGGAAATTCTATAGAGTGTACGTGATCAGTGGCTTTCTGTGGGTGCAAAGTACTGATGTTATATCGATTCGGAAGTACCTCTGCAGTTTTAGGCACTGCTTCGCAAAATACTTCAATCTTCAGATCACCTAGCTCAGTATGAAGCTATTGTGGGCGGGCGGAGGCCTAGTTAGCAAGGATTCGGATTGAGGAGGGATGAGTGACATACCGTAACAGACATGTCGGTAATATCACAGAGACATGTGCTTTGATGGAGGATGCGGAAGAGACGTTGGTGTTCTTGCCAAGTCTTGTGATTCTGCAACTGTGTTTGCGCCTCGATAGACCGCTTTCATACCCGAGCCGGCCAGGGGTTATTTTAAGCGTATGGAAAATATACAGTTCAAAGACTTGAGTATTTCATATGTAAGTAAGTAAGTACTTATTATTATTCCAGTGGCTACTTAAGTAATTAATGTACACGCACGCTAAGAATAACAATTGCGACCAACCAATGAGAAGAGCCATGCCGATACTAGAACACACTTATATAGTTTCCGATCCTATCCTTTTGGTTTTGGGCGATGCACTCGGCAATCCATGTAATATTCCTTATCTCCTACGTAGGAAACAGAACCCCGATATTAGGAATAAATGAATCTCAAGACGAGGGAGGCCATCCACTTACTTGTTCTTGTAATTTGAGCCATGCGTAGACCACAGCAAAAGTGAAATGATGGGTAAATGTGCCCTTTGCTAGTTCCATTTCTTTTTGGTAAAAGACATCCTCGAGGCTCTTTTGCGTACCTCCTCCAATCCCACCGCCGCCTTGTCCAATTCCACCTTGGTCAAAAAAAGATCTATATTCACCGACTATCTCTATCGCCAATCGTACGGCTTCTGGATCATCTGCACGACTTAACATCAAGGTTCCCTCTGGATGAAGCTTTCCCATCTCGGGATATAGCTTCTTGCGGTCGGATTTCGACAGCTCTGTCCCAAAAGAGTTCAATGTGATGTTGATGGCTCTTCGATCGGCCTCAAAGCCAAGAATATCGGACATCAGCTCCGCACTGGCAGTCCCGGAGAGCTCTGGATCCGTCGTACAGAACTCGTGAAATGCCTCCAAATAGCTTTTATAGAGGGTGTTCCGGACTATTTCAATGTTGAGCTCGTCAAGGTCTGCAGACCGAAGATTGTCTTTGAAAAACGGCGCTAGCGGAGTTTCGACTAAAACAATGCTATATAGCTCTTCGATATTTGATGCGACACAAAGCGCGGGGAGTCCTTCGAAAAACCCGAGCGGGTGACATCGTTCCAAGAGGTCCTTCGTATCCCGTTCATGTAGGGTTCCTGTAATCAGCAAAGCAACATTGTCGATCATGTATGAATAAGTGAGGAAGTCCATAAATTTAGCAAGTGCTCCAGTTGCTTGGGCTCGCAGATACCGAAAGTCTTGGACAAGCTTTTCGGTAGCTTTGGCAGCGATGGTTGATGTTGGAAATGGGGATGCAACATTGGCAAGTTGTTCTCCGTAGGACGGCGTGAGCTGTAGTTTGAGATCTGTTGTTTGTCTCTATAGTTAATAAGGAAACCGGGACCTTCAGAACTTGGAGAGGATGAAATCTGAGCATGGTGAACATACCTTCCAGGGTCTCGCATTGGGTAAGATTTGAGTAGTTTGAACTTGTTAAAAGACTATTACGATACCCACGAACGATACCCTCCACGTAACCTGAGTGTATGTTAAAGAACAGGCCTTCCATGACTGATAGGTCTGGCGTATTGATGGGGCGAAGTCAGCGATTGGTATAAAAGGTGATGCTGCTAGAGCCGCACCAACATAGATTTGGATGTTACGATAGAAGGGTGTTTGTCCCTGACGCGCGACCTCTCCCGATCACCTCCGCGTTGTCCGCGTTGTCCGTGTTGTCTGAACCCCAGAACATGAACGCCAGGTCAAACACAAAAGTCTGGTTACGAGACTGGTCAAACACCAGGATATGCTTGGTTCCGCTGTGCCCCAACACATAATGGAATTGTTGTAGATTTATAGCACTGGAGTTGCCTTATTGGATAGATTAGATTAGATTAGATTAGATTGTACGATAAGGGCTATCCTGCTGCCCTAACCTCGTAGCACCAGCCACACAAAAAGCCATCTGAGCTGTGCTTCTTGAAATAGGATAACATCGCCAGATAAAATATTTTGCCTTTGGGACCAAATTATACCAAATGAATGTCGTAGAGCGATACTCTCGCGGTAGTAGCACGGAAAACAATTAAAGTAAAATGCCAAAAATCCTGGGAGCGTGACCTCCATAATACAAATATATCGTGTTGAAGCCGAACCGTAGTGGTACTGTGGCGCTGATGTACCTAGCCACCTTACTCTCGCCGCCAAAAAACACCTTCACAACACACAAACCTCACAAAATTTTACTCCAAAACTAAAACATCGAGCAATCTTTCGCTACTAACTTCCACCCTCTCAACAATATTCGATACCCAGTACCGGTAGTAAATTTAACTCAACCTTCACCATGGCTACCGCCAAAAACCTCCCAGCGATTTTCAATGCCACATCCCAGGATATCGAGATGCTCCTGGCGGCTCAAAGCCATCTTGGGTCAAAGAACCTTCAGGTACGAGGAGTTTCACGATTAAACGGGTTCTCGGATGGGGGCAGCGAGAACTAGAATGAGGATGTACAAACATTCTAATGTTGTGATCTAGGTCCACATGGAACCTTACCTGTGGAAAACAAGACCTGACGGTATCAACATCATAAACATCGGAAAGACCTGGTAAGGGCTATGAAGCTTTGTTCCAAATCCTTAACTACCTTTGATCTAATTGAAGCGCCGTTTCGAAAACGCAGGGAAAAGATTGTTCTTGCTGCTAGGGTTATTGCTGCTATTGATAACCCGGCAGACGTCTGTGCCATCTCTGCCCGTCCATACGGCCAAAGAGCCGTTCTCAAATTCGCTGCACACACCGGAGCTACGGCAATTGCTGGCAGATTCACACCTGGGAACTTCACCAACTATATCACTCGATCGTTCAAGGAGCCCCGTCTCATCATCGTCACCGACCCTAGAACTGATGCTCAAGCCATCAAGGAAGCTTCCTATGTTAATATTCCTGTTATTGCACTTTGCGATACCGATTCGCCCACCGAGTTCGTCGATGTCGCCATCCCAACCAATAACAAGGGCCGACACGCGATTGGGTTGATCTGGTGGTTATTGGCGAGAGAGGTCTTGCGACTACGTGGGACTCTTGCTAGCCGAGATGTCGACTGGGATGTCATGGTTGATTTATATTTCTACCGTGATCCAGAGGCTGAAGACCAAAAAGACCAAGGCACTGAAGAATCGAAGGCTGCCGGCGCTGAGGAAGCCCCTGCCGCCGCCGAATTTGCTGCTACCGGTGGTGATTGGGACGCTACTGGCCCCGTTGGAACCTTCCCTACCACCCAAGGGGCTGCTGCTGGTACAAGCTGGGATGCGGAAGCAGACTGGCAGACCAACCAACCGACTGGTGACTGGGCTGACAGTGGGAACGTACAACCAACTGGAGGTGAACCCCAGAGCGGATGGTAGTTGCCTTTCTATTTATTTTTTTGATATCCACTTTTCTTTTCTTTTCTTTTTTTGAATCGGCTTTGCTCTGCCTCTTTCTCCCTCCGCCTTTGTCGTGACATCATCACTATCCTTCCCCTTCCCCTCCTCTCTCCTTCTTCCCGACTCATGAAATAAACCTTCCCCCCCTTATCTCATAATGTCTACACCTTGTTTCTTGTACGTATGATTTCGAGGGCTTTCAGAGGGTTCGTTATGATTTCCTACTTATTTTAACTTTTACGTGTTCATCCTTCTTGTTCGCTGGTATGATAACTGCTTCATTTGTCTCTTTTCATCCTCATATAACAAACACCCCACCCTCCTACCTGTATCGATACTCGAATCTTGAGCTGAGGGGATGGCTTCCTTAGCACACGGACGAATCCACATGTGCGACCTACCAATCGTACAATCATTACTATACATCCTCTCGTAGTTTTAGCTAGTTCGATTGTAGCGTACTAGATTGTCTGGCAACGAGATCAGGTCGTGGATAGACTTACTTCGTATAAACATAAGCTGTCTAGTGCCGAGACTGTACCTCGGAGCAATCCTCTAGACAACTTGGCTGAGAACCTCGTAGTGAGGTACTTGAGGAGTTGGCAACAATGCAACGCAAACGAAAAAAAGTAGGAAAAAAGAAAACACAAAAGAAAAGCATTGAAGACTACCTCCACTGCAATATAACATAGCTGTCCCGGTCACCCTCTTCAACCTCCTCATCAAAGATATTGTTCCCTTTCTTTCCTTCTACCAAATAGGTACTTCCGAAATAAATTATCTAGATACCTGCTTGATCAAGTATCCAAGGCAGGTATCTCACTCGCAATCTCAAACTGGACACTTCAGCACCCCTCAGGATCGAATGTCAGCTTGTATTGTTCCGGATCCCACAGCTTCTCCATCCTCCATAACATCCAGAAACCCGTTGTTTTCTCCCGGCCGTTCCTTGGAAGCAGCCAAGCAGTTTAATTCACTGTCAACCGTTAATGCTCCCCCGGCTTATTTCCCTCAAACATGCCGAGGGAAGACGTGACTATCGATCACTATGCGGCTCTCGAAGTCTCGACCACTGCCACTTCTGATGAAATCAAGAAACAATTTCGGAAACTTGGTATGGTTCACGAGCCCCATCTAATTTACGATACTAACAACTCTGTATAGCTCTAAAATATCACCCCGATCGGAACCCTGGCCGTGAGACCGAGTTTAACGCGAAGTTTCAACAGATCCAAGCAGCCCACGAGCTCCTCACAGACCCTGGGAGACGAAAGCTTTATGATCGATCTCGATTGCATTACAATGGCAGCAACAAACCCAAACCAGACCAATACAATGTATCCACCCCTTCAAACGAATCTCCCGCCTCTTCTAGGAAATTTGCCGGTAACGCACATAGGTCTGCATATGCCACAAGTACTCGGCCTAGCGATGCACACTTCTCTACCAAATCCCAATGGGACCACGCCTCTCGTACGTACACTCCAGGTGGAGCCTCTGCGTGGAAGGCGGCACAGGAACGCTGGCAGCAGCGTAGCTCTCGTGAGATGCCACGCACGCCCAAGAAAACTAGGGAAAATCCGTATGCTAGTGTGGGTCCTGAGCCCCCTTCCGCAGGCGAATCCGCCTACAGGTTTTTTAAAGACGATGGAACAGGGCCTTCTAGCGGAAAGAAACCAATCAGGCATGGCTTCTTCGGAGATCGAAACCCGCGTGAAAAGGAATGGATGGATCCAAATTTGGAGCACAAGCCCGGAGGGAATTACAATAGACGAAGCGGTGGCATATGGGAAACAAAATCGTCGTCGGAAGATGACACGCCCCGTCAATCCACATTCTATGCGTTTACCCCGCGAACGCGCCTAAGAACAAATCTTCGGGACACCAGCCCAGATAGACCAGGATCACATGGGAACAATCATCAGAACGGGGGCTATTCAGCGAAGTTAAAAACTGCAAGTCCGTCCGATCCGTCAGTGTCACCACAACGTTCGGGGGTTTTCACACGGCCTCAAGCGACGCGAGATTCAAAGGAGCAAGGCGATCAGACAACATCTAATCAAGATCGACGGAAGAGTAATCCTTCGGTAGGTTTAGAAGGCACTGAGAGACGGAAGTTTTCTTATCTCTTCAATGAGGATGGGTTACGGAAACCTCATCGCACGACAAAGCAAACAGGAGGCAGCGACCATGATGAGGAAGATGCTTTCTCAAAAATCCGCAACACCCCATTACGACAATCATACCCATCCTCGCGACGTAATACCTTAGACCGAGAGGGTCCCGCTTCAAAAGGGCTAGGAGAGTCCCGACATAATCATGGGCCTAAAAATACGGAACGGCAACGCTCTAATGGACACTCATATGGGAAGTCTGAGGGTAAATATCACAACCAGGACCCATTCAATTCCAATAAAAACTGACTTGGCGGATAGACTTCCATACTCCTCTAAATTCTTTCAAATCGTACTACCCCACAAATCCGTTCCAACTCTAGTATTATTTACATATCTAATCATATCTTTACCTCAGGTTCGAAACAAATGCATCTTCCCCTATCAGCTTCCCTGGCAGCCCTTCAAAGGAAGAATCCAAACCCAAGTCGTTTTCCCCTGCAGATTGGAATACTGTGTTCAGTGGTAATGAGAATATTTTCGCCCCCCCTCCAAGAAAGGGGCCGCAAAGCCCACGAAAGGGGCCAACAATACCCAAAATCCAAACTAATTTTGGGTCTGGCGGGGGTCTCAATTTTTCCCGGCCACGACCTGCCTCTACGTCTGAGGAATCATCCAGTGCTTCCAAAGAAACGGGCTTCGGTGAATCGTCGCCCAGAGGAGATTCGCCGAAATCCCATGATGATGTGACTGGCACCCGCGATCCTGATGTGTTCCCCAAAAATGCATTTGTTTTCGAGGAATGGCACAAAGCATTTTCCGATACAAACCCCTTTCATATAAACCCTTCTCACCAACATACGGCTGGATCCACTACCAGATCGACTTCCAAGCACCGCAAAACAGCCACTACTAAACGAAGTGCTGGGTCCTTTACGACCCAGAAGGCTTCTACTGCGGACAACGGTCACAATAACGCGAATAGTTCTACATCAATAACACCAACGGAGAGGAATTCACACCCCCCGCAAAATGAAGAACCACCAGTGCAGAAGGATGCCAACTCAGAAGCGAACACCAGCATCCCCTCCCCCATTGCAATGGATATCGACACTCCACAAAAAAGCCCTATTAATATCCCTACGGCTCCAGTTACACCCATACGCCAAAACCCTTCGATCCCGAAAACCCCGCCGGTAGATCACAGCCCCGTTGTCTCTGAAGCAGACCCTGTGTCCCCCATTAGAGGCGACGGCGTCCCGATCTCCCCGTTAAGATCTGACGAGGTCCCAGAACGAGAAGATGGTGCTGTTGAAGCGCCATCGCTAAACCTCCCTGAGACTACCCTTCCTTTACGGTCAAGCGCGGGAGATATTCCCAGCGAACCTATCTTCCCAAATCTGGCAGGTCTTCGTAACGTTGAGCCTCTATCATATGCTTCTGCAAATGGGCTGAACAGCCACTGGCACAGCATGCGAGACAACCTACCTTTCGAATCTAAGGCGGCTTCGTTCGTCCGACTATCACCGGCACCGGAGCTCCCCAAGAAGAACCATAATCTCCCTAACCCCCCGGAAGCCCCTACAGCGCCGAATGACATTTCATTAATGTCGTATGACAAATATTGCGCTCAAATGACAGTGTATCAAGCCCATTGGAACGAGTATAATGGGAAAATTGTCAACCACTTGAGGGCCCGGCTCGATGCAGATATTATCCAGTGTGCTCAAAATAAAGGCTTTGCAACCGGGACTAGCACTGATCCAGAAACCGGCATAAAGCTTGATTTAAAGCAAACTATGAAAGCCATATTCGAAATCGACGAGGATAGGAAGATCCGGGCCGAGTGGGAGTTGGCTATTGGCACACACAGAAAGGTATTAGGCCAATGGAAACTATTCCTCGAGAGCCTCGAGGCCGCCGGGTTCGCATAGTTCACTAGTCCTCAGAATTCTCCTTTAGTCGACTGCGGATTAGAAGAATATAGCTTTCCAAGCGATACTACACCCCATATACACGGAGCATATCCCCCCTCACATGGCTTCTGCCTATTAGTAACATTATTTTTGCCCTATCGTCACGAGGATACCCCAAAGTTTTTTTTTTTTTTTTTAAAAAAATTTTCTCCTTCTTCCTTTCTTTCTTCCCAACGCATTATACGTGCCTGCGGCTGTTTAGTGATGCCTTGGACTTCTTACATTGCTCATTAAAGCTTGTCAATGACTCCTGGTTTATTTACTGCGAAAACTCGACATCATTTATTTGCACCTGGTTGAATCATGCGATTTCTTGGAACACCTCTTCCAGTTTTTCTAGTAGCTTTGTTGTTTCGTCTTCTGTACCAACTGTTATCCTCAAACATCCCGTGCAACCAAGTTCATTCCCACGGTATCGAACCACGATCCCCTTCGCCTCTGCCAGTCGTGAGTATACCATCTGAGCAGTTTTGTTGTCCGGATGGCCGCCAAGGAACTTCGGTCCATTGAGCATTTCGACTAAAAGAAAGTTTGCATCATAACCGCCTAGAAACCGGCCGACCCGCGAAATATTGGACAGCTCTCGAACCAGCCTCTCCCTTTGGCCAACTATCAACTCTCGGTGTGATCTCATAACCTGTAAGCCTGCTTCTGAAACAGCCCGTATTGCAAGAGCTGATGTCAAGGAAGAGACATTGTATGGCGCTTTCAGGTTGTTTAGGAGGCCTGCTATTCCGGAAGGTGCGAACGCAAATCCCAAACTAAGGTCGTGAGTACGTGCAACCTGGTCTTAGAGCAGGGGCAGACATACCGTATACCAGCCATACCAAACGCTTTAGACAACGTTTGCATTACAACTAGATTCGGATAATCATTCACCCAACAGGCAAGACTTTTGCCATGGCTGGCAAAGTCAATATAAGCCTCATCGAGGACAACCACACCATTCCAATTGTATTCCAGAAGAGCCTTTAATCGAGCAGGGTCCACGAGTTTACCGGTTGGATTTCCTGGGGAACAAATGTAGACCAGTTTGATCCGGGAGTCTCCTTCTAGGATGTCTTTTATCTTGGTCGGCTGAATGTCGAAACTAGGTGACTGGCCTTCAACCTCCAATGGTACCTTCACCACCTCAACATCATTGACTTGGGCAGCGACGGTATACATCCCGTAAGTTGGAGGGCAGACCAAAATTTTATCAACACCCGGGACACAGAAACATCGGATTAGTCCATCAATTGCTTCGTCGGAGCCTACGCCGACAAAAACGTTATCGGGTTTCAATTTAGTTAGTGAACCCGTAGACTGCCGGAGGTCGCACAAAAGCTGTTTTAGCTCTATTTGATGCCTAGATCAGAAAAACCGGACTTGTTGGTGAAGTTCTGGAAACCAGTTGGCCCGAGTGTTCAATAGATAACTTACGGGTCTGGGTATCTGTTCAAGCCTGCAAGCCTCAAAGTGCTCCCATTGACCTCGTGGTTGGTTGACAAGTCTGTAGAAAGCGACGGCCCATAAGAATTCTCGTTCGCATCCAAGAGTGTATTATTTCCATCATCCTTGTAATCACTATAACAAGGCTTCTCTGTTAGTTGATAGCGATTTCGTAATACGGATTTGACAGACGAACTCCCTAGCGCATCGGTATGGCTGCAAGGCTATGATGTTCGGCCTGGCGCAAGTCTCGAGGTCAAATGCAGCCCCCCCCATTGTTAACCTTGGTGGATTGGGGTTTTAGAGCTGTGGTGTTGCTTTGAAGGTTGGAGTGTAGCGTGTTGGCGATTGTCATAGTTTTACAGTTTATGCAGCGTGTTCGGCTCCTTTACAAGTCCGAGCACGGAGAAACATTGGGAGTCATTCATCAAGGCAAGTTGAGCATGACAGAATATAGTATACAAGATAATAAAAACGGCTCTACCAACGACACAAATATCTATGAAACATGTACCTGCCCGCTCTCGAACATCATCACACTGGCTAGTGTAATTCTGAGCAGAGCTCACCGTATCTAAACCTTTTCTCCAGCTTTCTACGGCGATAAACCGAAATAAAATATAAATTGATACCTGAGAGCGCAAAAATTAATAAGGAAAATTCCGAATTTCCCAAGGGACAGATCATCAGTCTACACCTTGGTCCATGCCTGATAACTGTGACTTAGTACCTATACCTTATATAAAATATAAAAAAATAAAATAAAAAGAACCACAGATGGGGTTACGCACTGTCGCTAAGAATTCCTGTGTCTAGACCCGAGTGTGGTTTTCCGTGCTCATAGGTCACCCGACGCCAGCCACAAGCTTCTAAGGGGTCCTTGACGAACTCCATAGTCGGGAACTAAAAATGACGGTGAGTTTTTGATGACAATCAAGGCGGGGCAAGTAAAACTAACGTAATGCTCATTCTTTTTCATGGTGATCACGAACGGTACGTTGTCGAAAGTTATAACACGAAGTCGGAAGTCTGATATCGGGTTAGCCCTTGGTCGGTCGAAAACCCACCTCCCCTCTCATTCACTCACAAGTATTATCGGGAATCTCAGAAACTTCTTTCAGGAAGGAATCCAAATCGGGCGTTGGAACTCCGTTCACAGCAAGGACAAAATTTGTTGGCACTAACTGATACTGAAATGCTGGCGATCCTCGCGACTATAACGGTAAACTAAGGCGTTAGGAAATGCAAAATTATACCGGGACTAATGATTTTCTTACCCGGGCCGACACGTACACCTCTGAGTGCATATGGCTAATCTGTTGTCGTACGGCGTGGTGAGGCCGGTGCAAAACTGCCCCACAAAAGACAACCACCCGATTTGTTTCAATATCGGTGGTTGTTACTGTCGGCACTTTGATGCTGAGCTCTTCACAATTACGTACGACGTGGATATCGAGTTCATCATGGTCATACATGACATCCAAGTCCGATATTCGCGTCATTATTTTCCCGTTGAGTGTTAGTATCAAATCTCCTTCTTCCAAGGTCTGCACTGGACCGCAAGAGACCTTTCTCACGATAAACAGCTGGTGCCTCTGGGGGTTATCTTGCTCTACTTTTCTGATCCAATCTTCTGATACTCCCATAACACGGGCTTGGCTCATTTGAATCGTGTGAAGTTCGACATCAAGGATCCGAAGGTTCGGTATTTGGCCCCGTTGGATCTGTCGGATAACAGGTAATATTGTCGGTGTTGAGAGGCCTAGATGATATTCGATATCCTTAGAACCGTGTGCGCGGTCTCCGAGATAAGTCAGCCATAATGCTTGTACGGTGCCATCTTCGTCAGCGAGCACCCCGCTTGCGCATTGGGCACTCAAGCTCGTGTCGACGGTAATCGCATCCAAATTGATTGCCCGATAGCGGGGCGCCATCGAGTTTGCTGGAATTGCGACAGTTGTTATATCTGTGATAGTCGTTTTCGTCGTCACCACGCGAAAATTGTGATTGAACCCGAAAAACACGGTCGAAGACCCCTGGCGTACGCTCTCAGTGCTGAGTTTCGCCGATCTAACCGGGGCTTGGACAAGTGCGGGATCATACTGAACAACGGCATAGTTTTGAAGTGGGTGCAAAAATACGACTTTACCCGGCACAACCACTGATTCGGCGATTGTTAAT
This sequence comes from Arthrobotrys conoides, assembly GCA_036971725.1. Lineage (NCBI taxonomy): Eukaryota > Fungi > Ascomycota > Orbiliomycetes > Orbiliales > Orbiliaceae > Arthrobotrys > Arthrobotrys conoides. Next base: position 61,362 of record JAVHJM010000006.1, read on the forward strand.
GTTAAATCGCAAAGGTCGTATGGAACAAATGCTCGGGAAACCACTACCAATCCTTTTTCGTGGTCGACGACGACCCCGAATCCGACCTGTAATTGTTAGATCTCATTCTATCTATGGTACGGACTATAAGGCTTACTTTTCTGGGAAGGGGGTAGCCGTCAATTTTCAACGGCATCTCACAAGCTATGCGAACAAAGCTTCTGACAAGATCAGAGGCTCCCGCAAATCCAGGATTGTCAAGTGTGACAAATTGGGCTGACATTGGTTGAAGAGGTTTAGGCGGCAACGCGTCTGCAACCTCCTTGAAATCCCATAGCCCGGTGGAGTCTAGAGGAATGGCAACGTCAATGAGCGTTCTGCTTTCTCGGGAAGAGACAGAATGTACCGTTTCTAAGAGCCATTCTCATTTTGGATGTCCAATGCCGGTCGATTTGTAATATAGAGGTGTTAAGTGTATGCAAATCTCTTAGGTGCCTATAAGTTACGACGACCCTAGATCGGTCTTTTCGGTGTGTAAGCGGGGCACAGTAGAATTACCTGCAGAAATTTAAAGTACCTGGTATATTTTTCATGACGTTGATGAAGGTCTCAAGGTCGGGAGTTCTCTCGTTATCAACAGACTACACTAATTAGTTTCGAATTTTACAGTTAACAAGCAGGAGACTTACTGCAATGATCCACCCTTTATCGGAACCATCGAATCTGAATGTCCCAGCGGGTTCTGAGACATAGACGCCTTTCACGGGTATTGCGTATAGTCTCGCGAGTTGGTATGAGAGATCGTGGAACGAGGCACCGCAGACAGTGAGAAATCGGTCTGGTGTGATTCCATGTAGGTCGCCGACGCCTAGTTCGACTTCGATGTCTTGGCCTCCTCGCTGGAGTAGTAGTTTGACGCTGCTACCAACATTGCTATCCAGAATACCGTCCAGTCGAACGAATTTAGTGATCAGTTCGTCGTTAATTTTTATGAGAATATCTCCTTCCTAAGAGAACATTTTAGACTTATAAAAGGTTGATGGACCTAGAAACCGAATGCGTATCCTACCTCGATTGATTTATACCCAGGGCCTCCTGGTAATACCGTTTCGGCGACTAACATCCCGATTTCTTTCGGGAAATTTTGCCGGATAGCAGCCTCCCAGGGTGGGGTCAACCCGAGCCGACGGCATTCATCAAAAGGTTTGATCAGCCATTGCGTTTGTATTGTGCCACGGGCAACAGTTTCGCCGTTCTGGATACACTGGAGTGCTCGTAGAGGACGGTCAAGTGGTAGGAAGTAGTCGGTTGCGGCTAAGGTTCCCAAGTCAGTACGCTTAACGCCGAGATAGATACTATGGATATATCCACTGTACCTTCGGTGCTTCCGCCTGCTTGCAAGGCGACTGCAAACCCGTCCACGTTTACTACTGGGGACCCAGAGCTACCCCCACTTGCCGAAGCCGCCGCTTGAATGTAGTTGGTATCTAGAAGAGTCAGTGCCTAAAACCTTGAACAGAAGACACTGGTACATTCGTACTAAAGTCATTGTAACCATCACCATAATCAGGCGCATTCCTGTCAGTTCTACTAATAACGCCAGAGAGGATGCTAAGCTTTTCCCCAGCGTCATTCCCCACTACCCTGATCTCTACACCGACCCCTAGAATCGAATTGTAATTTTTTAGTAACCCATGCCACCAATAAACCCAAGAATGTCTCATACTCGCAAGATCAGGCCTTAGTGTCAATTCTCCGACTTCCATGTACTTAATTTTCGAAGGGTCAAACTTTAGGATGCCGAAGTCGTGAACAGGGTCGCGATACACGGGATAGACATCGCACTTCAAAGGTTAGCGAAACCGCATTAGGGTGGCATAAAGGGATCCATATAGCCGCAAGAAAGAAATTACCTCCTCATGGTTATCGAAGACACAGTAACCCCAAAATGGGCCTGCGCAAGCAACGTGCCTGTTGGTAAGGATTAACCCCCTGGTTTTGTCAACCACAAAGCCGGTTGCTTCGCTCGTAACCGCGGGATCGGCATCAAATGAACAAGTCTGACAAAACCTTATCGAAACGACATTCCTGACTACCGATTCGATGGTTCTTTGCCATTCGACGGAGTCCCCCGTTGAAGCAATGTGGGGAACCATCCTTGGTTCTGACTGTGCCTGCTCTAGCGCTGCTAAAAGGTCCTGTTCTGCCATCATGTTGATATCGTCATCAGCATCCTCGTCGTTGTATTCGGTGGTGTCTTCGAACTCAATTTCGAAATGGTCGCCCTTCACGTGTTTGCTTGGGCGAATGTATTGCGCTGAGCCAGAGTGCCTCCTCTTACTTCGGGATTCCGCTGCGGCCTCCATTTTGTCCTTTGAAATTCTCCTCACCCTTTCTCCCCCTTCGGTGTGTAGCAAAACACAGGTTGTCGTGATGTAGGTCGAGTTGATGAGCTGACTGTCAATTTGACAGACCTCCCTTGGTCTCCAAATTTGTCTGTGCCGTCTATTATATAGATCAGCGGGTCTTCAAGCTCGTGTGATTTGATAAAAGTTTGTCTGCGAAATTGACAATCTACTATCTTCACGAGATGTGGGTGGGAAACGCCAGTCGAGGGCGACGAAAGTGCTGGGTCCACGCCCTTCGATCGTGTGGCAGCTACAGAACAACTTGGAAGGCGTCCTTCGCATCCGACGAATCGCGAGCTGGGCTTTTTCTACCCGAAATTGAGTAGATTTGTATCCTGTTGATATTTGATGGTTGCTCCTTTGCTGAGTAGTGGGTTTTATTTGAAGGGCGACTAGTGAAGATGGAAGGAAGCCCGATCGCGAGAATTGCCAGGCCTGCAGGAAGCTAATATCAACAGCGCCAAGAGAATTTTGTGCAAGGGGAAACATTGGTTGAAAAGAAAGCTTCGACGACACACAGCATAATACCTAAGTAGGTAAGCACCAAGTAGGTTATAATCATCATACCTCTCAACCTTGCTACTTAAAATTTTTTACATTTTTTAACTTTGTTTTTAATATTTCTAATCTTCAACCAAAAGCACCACGCCTGTAAGCAATATAGTTTACAAAATGCTTTATTGCATCGGCCTCGGTCTCAGCAATGAAAGGGATATCACACTAAAGGGCCTAGAGGTTGTGAGGCGAGCAGAGAGGGTCTACTTGGAAGCATATACGAGCATCCTTATGGTATCCCGAGAAAAATTAGTATGGATCCCCAAACTACAGAAGAACAGATCAACCATGCCCCATGTGTTTATACAGATTCTTACCAAAGTACCCTAGGAAGATTTTTACGGCCGTGAGGTAATAATTGCAGACAGGGAGCTTGTGGAATCCGACAGCGATGTGATTTTGAAAGATGCCATTTCAACCGATATCGCTTTCCTCGTCGTCGGAGATCCATTCGGTGCTACTACACACCTGGATCTATTGCTTCGGGCACGGAGCCTTCAGATTCCGGTCAAAACCATTCATAATGCTTCTATAATGAACGCTGTCGGAGCTTGCGGCCTCCAATTATACAATTTCGGCCAGACCGTGTCAATGGTTTTTTTCACTGAAACCTGGAAACCGTCATCATTCTACGACAAGATTCGCGAAAACGTTAGGATGGGCCTCCACAGTCTCGTTCTATTAGATATTAAAGTCAAGGAACAAAGCGAAGAAAATCTCGCTAGAGGAAGAAAGATCTATGAACCACCTCGTTATATGACGGTTTCACAGTGCGCTAGCCAAATGTTAACCACCGAAGAGATCCGTCAAGAAGGAGGTGAGTGTCCCCTCCCAAAATTAATTGTGAGTACTACTAATTACTCACCTTAAATACCTGATATTAGTATATACCAAGGATTCATTGGCTATTGGTATAGCTAGGCTAGGGTCTGATGATCAGACGTTCGCCGTCGGGACGCTGGCAGAACTTGCGACTGCAGATCTAGGTCCACCATTGCACTCGCTAGTTCTAGTTGGCAAGGTTCACGAGATGGAAATAGAATTCATTAGAGAATTTGCGGTTGATAGTACCAAATTCGATGCGATGTTTCCAAGAAATACATAACCGAATAACGGAGAGCCTCTACTGCGAATTTGTCACGATATCAAAGCCCGCGAGAGGAATATTGTTAGGAAGAAACAAAAGACTCGAATTGTAGGTTCTAGGGCAGGTTCGTATTAAAGCTTGAAACCAAGTTTCTCCTTCTTTATACGTGGGAAAACCCCTATCATTCCGTATCTATAAGCATACAATAGACCCCAAAGAGGATCGGGTATATCCTACCTAAGGCGACCAAACTTGAGCCAACGGCTACCTTCCAGGTTGTAAATTTCAACGGCCCCAGTGCATAGTTCGTTCTCGAGGCCGCCAATAAAGTCGCCAGAAGGAGTAATTGAATTGTATATCCCGCAATACGATGGTACTTGTAGATGGCCTTTGCATTCTCTATCGACCCGAACAGACTAGGTGTATAAAATTGAGCGAAGCCGATGATGGTTTGCCCTAAAATAAGGATATAGACAACGAGCCCAAGAATCGCATGGGTGCTATCGAAGTGGGAGTGCTTGGTTCGGATTTTGTTGACTACTATCGCCACTCCAGCACCGATTAGTAATACCAGCGACGCTCCAGTCAGGATGGAGTGAACAATAGCGCCCCTGACTTTTTGGCCGGGAGTGTGGGTAGGTTGGAGAAGTAGAACAGCTTCGAAAAGAAGTAGAATTCCGACCTAAATTTAACAGCCCATATGCTAGCGTTAGGATGTATAATAAATCTGCCTAAGGAGATCACGGGGACGCTCGGTTATAATTATAATTACGCCAATGCCGTACCGAATTGAAGAGCTAAGCTAAAAGGTCAGCGTATTGTATCTTAACCCCCGCGAGCTCCAGCTTTCAATGTTTGTAAGTGAGTAGGTTAGGTACCTACCGGGTGCAAGGTAAACAGCCCGAGAGGGAGGGAGAAGATAGAAACCCAAACAGTTACGAGTAGTATCAATAGACCTATTTGAGCTAAGAATCCGGTTCCTACAATGGCGAGAGATCAGGTCCCATCTACGGTGATGCATGATGGTAATTGTTATCGGGGGAATATTAAATCAATGGGACCTTACCAAGAAAGAGATTTTTCCAGAATGGAGCATCCTCTCGTTGGCTGACAGCGCCGGTTCGCCCAAGCAGGGGCTCTGTCTCTGAATGTTGGTTCGAAAACACCTGTTGGCTCGTCGCTGGAATTCGAACGTCCGGCATATTATTATATTGTACGTTGAGACCCTCTTTTAATTCAAAAATTTAGTTCTTGGTCAATTCTTCTTTTTGAAAGAAAATCAAAAGGCGGATTGATATTAAGTATTCGAAAGTTGAGCTGGATCGCGATCGCGATCGAAATCGATAGGATAGTTTGCGGGATTGGAATTCTAATGCCAGCTTAGGCCGCCATTTGCCTTTTATATACGATTGGTTATAAGTTACTTAAGTATCTACGGTAGGTACATACCTCCTCGTAATTATATAGCAACCAATGCAAATCGAGCAATTACAAGGCCTCTTCTAGATCCAGCTGATGTCGCACTAGTCTCGTACCCAGACGCAGGCTTCGATGAAGCCAGAAGTAACAGGTAGTACTTATGATATCACTTACGGGTTAGAAGCCGTCATCGATTAGTCATCGGTATTATATCGGACCCATGAAAAAGGTCTAGCTCTAGATGCATTGCAATTGTGGAACACTGCACCGCTCTATACAGCTAGCCAATGGAATGGAATGATTCTCACTATGAAGTTCTCAAGCGGCCTCAAAGTTCCTTGTAGCGTACTGGCAACATATTCAATTGGGCTTATGTATTTTTTACAAGATTCATGATTTTACAGACTTAATGCTCCATACTGGTTAGGTTCCCCCAAATCTCTCAGCTTCCGCATCAGACATATCTGGGGGTATTCGAATATCTCGTTTTGCGGCTCGTGTCCAGTACATAAATGTGCGATCGCTGATTCTTCTAGGATGACCAGTTCGGGAGGTATGGAGGTGCCTGAGGGCTCGGTAGAATTCCCGGGCTTCGGTTTCCATCCCGCAACACCTGAGGCATCGTATTATTCTGGTGATTCTTAAATCGTTATGGCTGTTCATCCAGTTCCTTGCCGCCCTAGGGAACGCCTCTGGGTTAGGGACGACGTGTACGAGTCTCTGACTAGCGGTTGCCCCGTCGGTGTCAGAATCCAAGCTAACGATTTGGTAGTCGAACCCGAAGAATCGAAGCATTCGAGCGAGAGCTGTCCGCATGGAAGCCTGCAAGTCGGGGTCGTTTCGAAAAGCCTCCATGGTCTGCTCGTCCAACGTCGCCGCAGGGTGCAACATGTAATTAGACCTTTCGGGGATAGGAAACAGCATTTGGATAAAGTCATGGGTGTATTCAAGCTTGCTATCCGACCATGTGACAATTTCCTCTAAGGTCCGTCCTTGGATGTTGTCGCCTTTGTAAAACCTGAGAACTGGTGAAAGCCTTGCGAAATCCTTTTTCGTTTGCAAACTGGCCTGGGTAGGGGTTTCAACCGTCATGTTTTCTATCGAACAGTCTGTAGTCCCTTCCGTAGCGCCCTGGTCATTTCCCGTAGCAGCAGAATGTGGATGATTGGTTGATTTAATGCAGTCGCTTTGTTCACTCTCGCGAGGCTCGACAGGTTCTGTGAGATCCATGTTGTTCATGACTATCGGCGGGAGGAGAAGGTGAAAAGTAGAAAGGTAGGTAGGGGTAGGTAAGTAGGTAGGTAGGTAGGTAGGTAGGTAGGTAGGTAGGTAGGGTATAGTCTGGTAATGACTGGACCACTCAAATGCCTGGGCATACCTCTGATCCTGTGCTGGCAAGTAGGAGGAGACCAGAGATAGATGCTTAAGTACTTAAGTAAGCAAGCAAGCAAGTAAGTTAAAGTAAGTCGGTACTTGAATAGGTTAGGTGTCTAGGTAGGTACTTAAGTACTTACTTAGGTACATAGCCCCAAAGATATCCATGTCATGCGAGTGCGGGTCGCACCCACGCTTGCAGGCGTTATACGGCTATATATATTAAGTAAGGTACCTAAGTACCTATTACTTAAGTACTTAAGAGGTACTTAGTATATAGTACAGACTCAACCATACGATAGAGTAAATACCTACTTAAGTACTTAAGTAAGTACTTAGGTACATAATTACATGTAGCTACTTGAGTAGATAAGTACCTATTAAAGGACTTACCTAGGTGCTTACTTATTACTTAAGTTCCTCAAAATAACCAAAAAGAAAACAAGTAACATTAATAGGTACTTACAAACCTAAGTACCTAGTACTTGAATAATTACTTAATTAACCCTCTTAGCCTAACTTACTTAGTCCATCCGAGGATTCGAAGACATGGATGTTTTCCCCCCTTAACCTTCCATGCACATGCCGTTTGCCAATTACCTCAACGCTTTAAAATGTTGTGGCATCTCTTCGCCAATCCACTTTCACAACCACTCTTCGTTAATCTTGAAAAAACGACCAGTTTCTATCATCTGAAACTACAAATCCTACATTTCCACACCAACTAAACAAACGGCAACGCTCTCTACTGTGAAGCAAGGGCAGGATAGACGAGCGAATGACGACGATATGAGCTTGGAAAATGGAGTTGGTGCAGTGGTCTCAATGAACAACCCGCCAATAACTCAAGAACCCTCACCTGAAGCATCACCCCCCGCGACAAATGATGATTCGACAGATGCCGGGAGGCAGAGTAACTCGACGCTCCCGATACACATAACTTTAGATGCAATTGATGGAAGGTCAACATATGGTGGAAGGGACGATGGTAATATATCGAAAGCGCCGCATCAGTCTCGAGACACTGTCCAAGATCTCGGGGCGTTGCATATCGCCACTCTACCAGGGTTGAACACCGGATTATCACATGCAAATGTGTCGAAAATCTCCTTACAGGGAGCTGGGAAGAGTATAATCAGGGAATTGACTGTTGACGAAGAGTTGATGTCTCTTAAAGTTCGCTCGTTGTATAATTCGGGGATATCTCCACCGGAGGTCCAGAGTTCTTTCGGCTCGATACCGTCTGGTAGTATTCGGGCAGGGCTAGAACAAAACCGCCTGTCGGCCGTATCTAATCAGTCGAGTCGATTACAGGCCGACCAACTTAGTGTTCGAGACTCAATCGCGAATAGCTCTAGAAGTCTGAACGGAGTTGATGACCGGGCTGACTTTGAACTTGCTGGTGGTGTCGAAGATTGGGAAGATATCGATGCCGATGATATAGATCGGTGAGTTATAGTCTAGTATATTCGCCAAATTTGAACTTTTGGCCTAAGAGACTAATTTGAATGACAGGTATGGATTCATAATGCCCAAGCCCAGGCCACCAGCGCCTCAAGGGACAAAGACCGACCCGACGGGTAGGTCGAATCGTAAAAAGTCTGTGCCTGGGCCTGGGCCTGGCATTAAAATAACTCCACATAGGCGGCATAGCCGGCCAGGTTTTACTCGTAGTCGCCACTTCGGCGTTCTTATCTCTTCATTTCATAGTAAAAATGCTCCTGAAATGCTCACGAGCCCCATAGCCGGATCCAACGAGAGAATGAAGGTGAAAGAGGTCGAGCGTGTCGCTAAGTGGCATGGTATGGCTCTAAAACCAGATGCGCTTTCAACGAGCGTTATCGCCGGAGGGGGCACGAATTTTAATTTCCCCACTTCAAACCCTAAGGTATTCACTTATTAATATTGCTTCAGTGGCGGCGCGACGACTATGGAGTGCACCCTACTAACTCCAAAATTGCTGCAGCTCATCGATAGAACTTGGAAAGGGATACCTGATTGCTGGAGGTCCGCGGCTTGGTTCTCTTTTCTCGAAACTAGCGCAAAGAAACAAGAAGGCTATAAGCTAAACGGAGATCTCATTGGGTGCTACCATGTCTGTAAGCTGGATAGAAAACAAAGGAACATTTCTACAACGTGCTAATAATGTACAAACTAGATACTTTCTAGCCAGAATTCACCCGATGATGTTCAGATAGATTTAGATGTGCCGCGAACAATCAGTTCACACATCATGTTTCGGCGAAGGTACCGAGGAGGGTAGGTGCTGCTTACTCCCCGATAGAGTGGAAATGTTCTAACTGGGAAGTATTGTGTAGACAAAGATTACTTTTCAGAGTCCTCCATGCGATATCCCTCTACTTCCCTGATGTAGGGTACGTCCAGGGCATGGCCTCGCTGGCAGCAACTTTCCTCTGTTACTATGATGAGGATGCAACATTTATTATGCTGGTCCGGCTATTCGAATTACGGGGACTGCATACACTCTATAGTAACGGGTTTGGGGGCCTCATGGATGCGTTAAATGATTTTGATACGGAATGGTTGCAGCCTGGCCATCCTTTGATTAGCCAGAAACTGGTATGTATGATTTGAACGGGTTTGAGGGGTCTCCGTGGTCCCATTGGACTTTTTCTGTTGGCCTTTTCTGCCTTTTGTGGTTAGTTTGCTGACCGAGTATAGGAAACGCTCGGGATATCCGTTCTATCTTTTGGGACTCGATGGTATCTCACGTTGTTCAACTATTCAATACCCTTTGCGGCGCAATTGCGTATTTGGGATGTGTTCTTGCTACTTGGGGATGATGAGCTGGGTGGCACACTGGATGTGCTCCACGCAACATCTGCGGCGCTAATAGAGGGGATGAAGGAGGTCGTTCTGGAATCGGATTTTGAGGGTGCAATGAAAAGCCTAACGAACTGGATAGCGATAAAAGACGAGGATGTCTTGATGAAAAAGGTGAAAGTGGAGTGGAAGAGGCGGAAGAGGCGAGGGTTATTCCCGATGACGATGTTGTCGGTCGCGAGCCGGCCAACGACCGGGGTGAGCCGGGGTGGGTTGAATCGGGGCTGAAGTTGAAACCGGAGATTGACGATTGCATTATTATTATTATTATTATTATTATTATTATTATTATTATTATTATTATTATTATTATTATTATTATTATTATTATTATTATTATTATTATTATTATTATTATTATTATTATCTTCTTCTTCTTCTTCTTCTTCTTCTTCTTCTCCTTCTTCGGCGCGTAGCATAGCATATTAGGTGCTTGAGTACTACTTAAGCACTCAAGCACTTAAGCACTTAGACATAACATACCTCACACATGCAGTGTGTACCTCAGCAAGTACTTGTGGGTAATTATACATGTGCCCTTGCCAGGGATGCTGCAAGTCAAGAAATGGCGTGGTGGGGCCGCAGGGGCAGGCCACCCAAGCCAAAGACCCAAATCGGCTGTCAAAAATCGTCAAATCTTGCTGTGAATCTTACGAATCTTGCCGTGTCGACCCGCAGCAAGAGAGGATGTCCCAAAACGGACAGGCCCGCCTTCCTGTTTGAAATTTCAGCGGCCAGGATGGCGATTGAAAGGGAAATTTGTTCCCTCCTGGCACCGTCCTTGCCTCGATTCGTCGGGTCTCCCTTTTAGCCCCTTGATGTCTTCCTGATGTACCGGAACCTGGTAGGCTCGAGATGCCCACATGCCTGGAGTCGAGACTGTGTGGCTTTGATTCGATTCGATTCGATTGATCGCAGTTCTTCTCTTTCAATTCCTTGTCTTTGATTCCTCCTCCCGCAATCATCATCATCATCATCATCATCATCATCATCATTATATTATCAACACCACCACCACCACCACCACCACCACCACCACCACAGTTCACAAGTCAGTCAGTAAGGAAGTACGAAGTACTTTTTTTCTCTCTCTTTCTGACTTCCCGTGCGTACATACCTAAGTCCTTGGGTGCTTAGCTCATCTAGACCTATCGCCCATCGCCATCACCGACCTAACTGGCGACCGACCAGCCAGCCAGCCAGCAAGCCAGCCGCCCGTACATACAAAGCACCCTGTCAGGCCTTTCCTTTCCTTCCTTCCTTCCTTCTAATCTTCTTTTCTCGCTTTCTTTCCTTCTTTCCTTCTTTCTTTCTTTCTTTCTCCCGCTTCTGTTTTCCGTCTGGAAAATTTTGTATCTCTTCTCACCAATCCCAGTAGTAAAAAAAAGAAGGCAGTCGTGCAAGTGGTTCACCCAATTACCTATTCTTCCTCTTCCCGAGCCTTTCGTTTTCTTCACTTCTTCCTCTCTTCCTCTTCCTCTTCCTCTTCCTCTGCCTCCTCCTCCTCTTTCCCTCCACCCCACTCCCTCTTTTCACACTGTTTTTCTCTCTCGCGATTGCAATTGCCACTCCTTTGCTGTCCTTAAATCCGCCCTAAACAGTTCATACATTCTCTGTGTGGCTCCCATCCTCGTCTCGACACCCGCCGCCCATCGCCGCCTCAATTTTCACCACAGAAGTCCCACTATAGCAAACCCGTGGCTGTGTTGGTTTGGCAGTAATCCTAAACGTTCTTTTTTGTTTTTCTGGCGGTGAGTCCTGCTTTTTCTACGACGCTCGGATCATCCTCCCTCCAACCTCCCTTCCCGCTTCACACCCAATCTATCCTTTAGTACATATATGTCCATCGAAATAAATCAATTCAACATCCTCAATCCAGCCTGTCCATCTAAAATGTCCCAAAAATATCATCCCGAATACATAATAACTCAGGACGTGGTGGCAGGTATCCGGCTTCTAGCGACAAGTAGGACGATGTCTTTGTCTCGTTCCTCAGTGACTTTAACTTTTGATTAAAGATCCGCAACCTCCCAACAATACGTACTTATATATCAGTAGTCGTCATCAGTCATAGTGAAGCTTCAACTTCACTAGAGTTGTCAACTTCCAAAAGCGTAACAGAGTACCCAGAGTAGATAGTCAAGTATCCTGGCCTGGGACCTACTTTGTTCTTTTGTCCTTTTCTCCTCCCTCCCCCCTCCCCCCCTCCTCCTAGTGTGCAAGACACTCAAGACCGCCAAATTGCATCTTCCACCGCGCCCAGTCGACTTCGTTGCGATGTCGACATCACATAGAGGGTTGCCTCCTCCTGCAGCTATGGCGCTCTCTGGTCACTCGCCTTCGTCCAATCTCAACCCACTCCCAGACCGGTGGCAGCATGGATCCGAAGAAACCCAACGAAGCTTTCTCCAGGCCAAGTCAGATGAAGAAAAGCGGCGGCAGGAGGAAGAGAGAACGAAGCAAGAAAACTATAGACTCGAGATTCGTCGCACCGAGCTTGAAATGTTGCGCGAAGCATTTCGCGGAGGGATACCTCCTCAGCTTGTGCCTATGATATTCACGGGAGGCGGGGGGGCCTTAGCCAGCACAAGTGCGGAATGGGCAAATCAGTATCTGTCACAGCTTAATCATAACCAGCAACAATTACTTCAGGGCAATGTAGTTTCACCACCAGATTCTCGCCTGGAGTCTCGGCTCCTGACCGCTACCGAACATCAAACCCCGAAATCCAGCGGCCTGTCTTCAATATCCCAGACCCCCGCACAGTCTCAGGCAACTCCTAACGCCCCTTCTGGGGCTACACAAAACATACATCATTCCGGCTCCAGTTCCTACTCTCCGTTCGGCGCTTCGGGGCTAATACCTACACGAAACCATGCACAGATTCATACGTCAGAACCCCCAAGATCGTCCTTGCCTCGAATCAACACGAACGAGATTCATGTGCAACCTTCCCCACAAGGACCGCCCCCTGGCTTAAATATGCAGCTTTCGGGCATACCTCCGCCGTCCCAAACTCCGACACAAAACTTAATCCCCCACCAGGCTTCACAGAACCACATTTCACAAACTGGTTCCTCGGAATCCCATCGACAGCCCGAATCATCGCCTATTTTTTTCCATCACTGGCAACCTCCCGTTACCCAACCCTCGACGTCTGGTCCAGTAGCGTCAACCTCTCCAGCATCGGGGAAGAACATTGAATCATCACCCTTCTCGAATCAGCCTTACGCTTCAGGTAATGAATCTTCACATTCGCCTAAAAAGCGAAAGCTCACGAGTGGTGGACATAGCCTTCACTCTGCTACTATATCCGACTCGACACCGTGCGTACAGGCTAACTCCTTTCCTTTTTTTTCTTCAGGTTCCGCCGGGAACGCAAATAAACGACGAGGTGTTAATCCGACTCACAATCGTCATCGTAGTGACTCTGGATCCGCCCGTGGTTATGAGCCATACCCTAAAAATCTTAATTCCCGGCCGCGGAGATCTGATGCAGGTGGTGATGGGGGTGGGGCTACGAGCCACTTTTCTATCTCGCATATGACGGGCCGTGAATCGTCTCCTGAAATAGTTCGCCGAGAGTCAATGACAAAGCCGCCAAGCGGTCCGCATCAAGAATCACCCCTTTCACATCAACAATACCAGGCTGGGCCTGATGGTAGACTCGAAAATCACATACGTAAGGAAAGAGAGGGCTCGGAGAGTCATGGTGGCCCGATAGGTCGCAATTGATACCCATGACACCCTCTATGAATATTATCTACCCTATATACCTTATATCCTTCACTGTATCTCCTAGGGACTCGGGTTTTCGGGTTTTGGCGTTAGCGCTTTTGTTTACATATATTATACGGGCTTTCATCATCTTCTTTTTGTTTTTATTTTGTTGTCCTGCTTCTTTCCTATCGTCTCAACAGCCGAAGGGGTTCCAGTTGTCTGAGAAATCAGAATTGTGAACCAGCGAACAGTCCCGGGCTCATCAAGCCGATCCAGATGTATAAATTCCCATCCTTTCGCTCGAGCCAAACTCTTACTCTTACCATCACAAGCAATGACGCAGCTGCCTAAAACTCGACAAAATCACAAACAATTTCTGCCGTTGAATGTATCGGTAGCTCAAGGACAGGAGGCTAGACGCCGGAGCCGGATTTCTTTATTTTCAGTTGAGCAACATGTATACATAAAACTCCTCCCGTACCATATGCTCCTGATAAACGACCCGCGGAAACCGTTAATTTATACGACCCAAAAATGACCCATCGAGTCTAGTCTCTGGGTAATCTAGATCCTGCTTGCTATCCACATCTACGGTCCCTATTAATCCTCCAAGGTATCACGGTCAGCCTTGGAACGGGTGGCAGACCGAATTGTGTTGAGAATTCCCGTAATTTGTTCTTCTGAGAGTCGAGATTCTAGCTCCTCAATAAGAACGTCGAGTTCTGTCTCATTTTTCGGTAGATGGTTTAACATCATGAGCACCTCTATTTTCTCAAATTGGAGGGGTGACTTCGCTAGTTCTTCCACGAGTTTCGCGGTGGCCTCGGGGGTCTGGGCAGTCGCAGCTGTTGTCGAGAGATAATCAATAATCTGAACTTAGGTAGTTAGTATTGCACTTTGACGGAAACCTGGTTTCATGAGAACCACCTCTTTCATAACCGTTTCTAGATTCCCTGGCTTCATAGCCGCAGCCGGGCCCTGTTCAGCAACTTGGTCCCGGTACCGCTGCTTAACATCTTGGATATGTGCTAGGACTTCATAGTTGCTAAGCATTGCTTCACAAGGCTCAACGATCTGTAATGGAGAACCGACGAATTAGAATGGATGTGTACAGCGGGTGGGTGTTTTCTGCAGCGACTGACCTTCATTGTAAATGCGCTTTTGTTGAACTTTTTTTTTTTTTTTTTTTTTTTTCCCAAAAATTTTGGAAGTCATGATCGATGGTCTAAGCGGAGAGTTCATTGATGTTCGTTCGGCTTGGCATTTATCCAGAAGAAAAAAAATCCAACATCAACTCGCGATACCATCAAATTCAAATTTCCCAGAACATAATATATATCAACCACGCTGTGTATACTAAGTGCTTTAGGGTATATATTGGGATCTTCTGCCGGCTACCGGTTTTAGTCGCGATATGGCTACCCCGACTCCTGCCATGGACCCGGCTCTCGCAATCTCCGATGCCCCACGCCATGGCCCATTAAAACCCCCACTGCTGTCACAAAAGAACGGGTCTACCACACAAGACCTATCTCAACTGCCACTGTTCATGAGCTCACTTGATGATGTACCCGAGGGGACCAATGATGCGATAGAAGCCTTGAAAGCTCTTGCTTATGAGGGAGAACCTCACGAGATAGCGGAGAATTTTCGGCAGCAAGGTAACGAATCGTACCGGTCCAAGTACTGGAGGGATGCAATTGAATTCTACACCAAAGCATTGGCTATACGTTGCTCCATTGACGAGATCAACGGTGCCTGCTATTCGAATCGAGCTGCTTGTAACCTTGAGCTCCGTAAGTTTCGTTCTATGGAGACTGTCAGCCCATTGATAATGAGCCAGAAAGTTTACATGCATCGCTTAGGAAACTATCGAAAGACCAATCTAGATTGTGCTGAGGCCCTCAGGTTAAATCCTCGGAATGTCAAGGCACTATATCGATCGGCGCAGGCGTGTCTTGCATTAGATAAAATTCCAGAAGCAGAGGATTGTGTACGACGTGGCTTTGCCATCGATAAGAATAATAGCTCATTCGAAGCAATTTACCAGAAAATATCTAGTCGAAAGGAGGCCCTTGCAAGGTTGCAACAGGCTAGCCAAGAACGAGAACGATCGTCAAAAGCGAAGGAAGTAGCGCTGAAAAGAGCATTAGAAGTAAGATACCCAAAACGTTCCGTGGACCATGACACCTGACAAATGGTATGCGCAGGCACGCCATGTGATACAGAGAGTAACCTCTACACGGCACCTTGACCTGCCCGAAGACGCCACAGTCCAACTTCAGGATCCACTGGACCCCGAGTCGAACCTATGTTTTCCAGTGGTGATTCTCTACCCACTCCACCTTCAATCAGATTTCATCAAATCGCTGTCAGAGAACGAGACTATTCACTCTCAGCTTCAGGATATTCTTTCGCCAACGAATTTACCGGAGTGGGACAAAGAAGGTGAATATGTATATCCTGGTGTGGATGTGCTTGTCGAGAAGAAGAGATACGATACGCATGGAAAGCCTAGTCTAAGCAAAATTAGACCGAAAACTTCATTAAAAAAAGTGATAGCTGAGGGAAAGTTGGAGTTAATCGATGGTATCTTGACTGTCCTGGTTGTGCCAAATCTCCGATTAGCGGAGTTTGTCGAAAGCTGGAAACAGGATAATCTGAATTGATTCAGTTGAGGTAACTGCTATCACAGACTATCGGTAATAGCAGGTAAGATGCAGGCCTTGAGGAAAGAAAAGATCATAGTACACTTCCCAGATCGCTAAAAAGATATGCCCACGAAAACAAAGTCCGGAGTAACGCCAAGAAACGTAAATATAAACAAGGCTAGTGAAACCAAGCATAGCTCTGCTCCACTTGCCTGCGAAAACTCGTGAATATTAAACAACGTACGACCACTACATTTTGTTCCTTTAGAAAGAAAAAGTGACAGACGAAAAAGATGAAAGAAGAGGGGAAAACGAAGAGCTAAAAACCGGCCACTATGGCTTTTGATAAGTCCAGCCACCATTGTCGAGAATACGTTGGCGCTCTACTCTGTCAGCCTCGATTTCTGCGGTCGTCAGCCGATCGGCACCGGACCAATTTGCGGAGCTTGTTCGGGCCCTAAATTTGGCTCTATCGCTCCTCCCTCTGAATATATCTTCCATGGAAAGTGGTGCTATCGGACCGAATATTGTTTCTGGATCGATTCCTAACTGGTCCTGCAAAGCCTGGCGAAGCTCTGGTGAGTCGGCCCATTTGGGTACATGGAAAGATTTGTCATCATCATCGTCCTCGGAGCTAGCGTTGGTGCAGAGTTAGCGTGTGTTCACTTTCGGGTATAACTTTGGACAAGTCCTTACTCTGTGTGTATTTCTGGGAGTTCTATGCTTTCTGGGTTGGGGTACACTGGCGATTCACGAGGAGCAACAGAAAGTTTCCTTCCAATCTTTTGCGCTGCAGGTGTCACCATAGTCCCAAATTTGAGCTTATCATGGGAATATTTGACAGCGTCGACTTGCGGCAAAGGCGTAGATTTGGCGGTCTGTACTGGCAATGTTGACTTTGCTAAAGAAGATGATTGACTGTATGATGATGCCTGGCCGTGGCCTGAGGGCGTGTAATCTTGGCTGAATATACCTCCAATTTTTGAGGGCGGCAGGTTTTCTTTTTTGGCGGTCGACTGGCGAATAGGGGGAGCAAAGGTAGAGGGAGTAGGAGTTTCCCCCGAATCCTCCGTTTTTCTACGCTTTGGGTCTTGCTGACTAGAATCTTTGGCATTGACTTCCTCTCTCTGTACTTTGTTCTCTTCTTCTGTCGAGAGTATCCGTTTGGGTTGACGCTTTAGCTCCGGTTGGGATTTGGAAGAAGCTAGACCGTTTTTGTGGGAGAAGGGTGTTGTTTTCGGGAGTAGTTTGGACGAGTGAAATATTCCTTGTGTGCCTTTCCCTGCTGGCAAAATCCTCTTTTTCACGTCCTCCTCATCGGATGCCTGTATACACCATCAGAAAATTGCGGCCGCGATTTAATCGAAGGGCGAGGTGTACCTTTGAGAATTGTTTCTTTGCTGCTTTTGCAAGCTGTTGTTTTCGCCCCTCCTCACGACGTACCTCCTCCCGCTTCAAATTCTCCTGTCTCTTACGTTCGATTTCCTGTCTCTGAGCTGCCTTCCGTTCCCTCTCCTCCTGTTCCTAGAACGTGATATTAGTGCCTATCATCATTGTTGAAGAAAATGTAACAAAGCTTACCCTCTTTTGTGCCTTGGCTGCAGAGTTAAGCGCAGCTATTGACTTTGGCGCCTGACGGCTGTGTGTGGAAGAGCCGGACATGGCAGAGAGGGGACGAGAATGCGGTTCTTTAGAAGGCCCAAATGTTTCGGCCAGGGCATTGACAAGAGCAGCTGGGTTCGATAGTGGATTGTTATTTCCATGCTTGTGGAGAGGGTTAGCGCCAACACGATCTTTTAAGAGGGATCTAGATAAAGGAATGATTACCTTCCTTGGGTCTGCATCGCGCTGCAGGCCCGTTACGAGTCGTACGTTAGAAGATGGGGCCGCCTTTGGCTTGACAATCCCGCTATCTTTTACGCCTAAAAGAGCGCGATTGGGCTTCCGAAGATCGCTGGTTTTCGATTGTAAAGAACGGCGATTGCGTGGTTCCCTAAGACTCCCCGTTGTGGGTGAAATGCCGCGACGTGCTAGGCTGGGCCTTGGGTTAGTGCTATTGGGAAGTCCGGTATCTTCTGATGCTACATCTTCATCTTCATCTTCCGATGCAATAGCCTCGAAAAATGGCGACCCCGGAAGCGAAGAATCGTTATCTGAGACAAGAGGTGATCTAAGGACGTCATCGGCATTTTCTGGAATAAGGTTAATTCCTTCAATTATAGCTAAGGAAGGCCCTTTGAGCTGGACTTCACGTTTCGGTATCCCTCCGTATTTGAGCAGACCATTTTTCTGAGGGCCTGACAGCGCTGCAGATGAAGTTAAATCTTCAGCCAAAACCAAGGGGGCAGAATCTTGTATAACAGGATATAGTACCCCTTCTATAGCCGTGTCCTCGTCCCTTGCTTCGTCTTGAGCTACTTCGCTAACTGGAATCTGCGTCGCCTCCTTTGAAGGGGACGCAGGTTTAGGTGATCCCCAAAACAAATGTTTGGCGAAAGATATGAGATTCGGCTGATTCTTTTTGGTGGTAGAGGTTTCGGAGTCATCTGGAAATTTCGAATTCGAAGGTTCGGCTTTGGTGGCTGGCAGCGGAGGCGCTGGGAGGATTGGGTATGAGACTTTGGCATCCAGTGCCTTTTGGTTCACTGACGCGGGTGTGGGCAATTTATTTATCACAGGTGTCATTGCCATTTTCTTTGGCGATGTTCTAGATGCTTTGGGGGGAGAATTAGGAACTAGCCGTATTGGCGAAGATGATTCTAGGCTCGAATGAATAGCCTCTACCCTCAAAACACTTGGTAGCGACGGTATCCAATCCCCATCATCTGATTGCATAGATTCCCTTAGCCTTGGTGATAATTCGGTATCTCCGGCGCTTCCAACAGCCTTGCCTATTTTGGAGTTCTCGCAGTCTTCAGTTTGGCTTACGGCCGCAAGAGATGAGGTGGATGTTGATTTAGAAAGTCGGTTGGTGCTTTGTTGACTCAACTGTCTAATCTTCTCGTCAAGTCGTTGCGTAGGGTTCTTTTCAGAAAACTGCATTACTGAGGCTTTGTTCATCTCAGCGAGGCGGAGTTGCTCGTTAAGGTCTTCGTCCTCGTCTTCTTCATCAGAGGTATGGTGATGGCCCGGTACTATGGAAGTTGGGCCTGGAGCGCTCGGGGTGTCCAGAATCCCTATTTCACCGGCAACACTTGATGCACCTAGGCTTTTCCCACCGGTAAGCCGGCCAAATAAGCTCGCCCTATCATCCACATGGCTGCTCCGCGGTCCGGCTGTATTTGATCCCCCCATGCTCTTCTTGTAGGTCAAAGTTTCTCGGGCAGGCAACGATGCAAAGTTCATGCTACTTCGAGCTACACCAGCCGGCGACGCCGTTTCACTAGGTGTGTCAGAGCCGGTAGCTGCATCTGTTGGGGGAGGCTTAGGGGTGATAGGGTTTTCTGTCTTTTGAATCGGAGATATAGGGGAAGACGGTGCAACTGGGCTGGACGCTTGTACAGGTGACACCGAAAACTCCCTGTCGATTGCCTGCATACGTTCTGCAGGAGCTTGGGAGCGTGAAAGTTCAACTGACGAATCGGCATGGGGCTTTGTCGGAACCCTCGTCGAGGGATTCGGATCATTATGTCCTTCTCCGAAGTCGTCGGAGCTAGCACTGTGGGGTTCCGTTCCCGAATATGTAGGCTCGTCGACTCCATCGTGGTCATTATCGGGGTAATGCTCCTCGGCAGGATTGAATGACCTGCGACTTGCATCGGAGCACGTTCTTCTCTCTGCAATCTCGCCAGCAATATCTGGGGCATTTTGGTAGCATGGTACCTTTGCGGGGGAACTTCTCTCGACTGGTTCGTTAGAGAGTATACCAAAAGAGCCTGCCGCGGATGATCCACTATCCCTCATCAATTCTGGAGTTGACACTGCACTATCCGATTCAGAATCAAAAGATGCCTCAAGTCGCGGCGTCATTGGGCTTGTTATTACACCATGAGCTAGACGGATTGGCAAAGCCCTCGCAGGAGATGTGACAAGAATGCTGTCATCCTAAAGTGAAGGTATAAGCGACATGACGTTACATAGAGTTTATATAACTTGAATGTATCCTACTTTCTGCTCTTCAATAAGCCCTGTTTCGGGAGGGTTTCGGGGGGTCTTCCCTCTGAGCTTTCCGGGAGTCTTGTATAACTCAGTGATATCTCTATTATTGAAATTTAACCGTTTAGTATGCTGCGCTAAGTGTGGAAGAACTCAATATCGCGCTGGGGATCACTACACTGTGGATCCTTGAGTAAATACGTCCGCCATATGCTCTGTGAGCCATTCCAATTCGTTTCTGAATGCAATCGTAAAATCTTCAAAATGATCCGCCTCCTTGCGATGTGCGTCTGCTAGTTCATTAAATATCCATTGAGGAGACCCTACTTCTGGTAAGTTTGATCTAGAAGCCATTGTTGAAGTACTAGGCTTAGAAGGGATATGTGAGGTCGGAAATGTTCGTGTGCTTTTTGGCTGTTTATGTCAATGCAATATGGATCTGTAGGCAATATGAATCGTTGGTGTCAATAAGTGGATGCAACAAACAGGCGACCAAAGCAGAAGAACTAATGTCGGGAATCGAGGGTATGAGGCGCCGTCATTTCAATTAAATCCGTGTCACTCTGTGTGGATGGTGGATAACAGAGAAAGACGGTGTGTTGTGGGGGGCTTTGTTGAATATGGCGGTTGTATTGTCTACTGTGTAATGTGGTAGAAGGTAGAAGGCAAGATGGTGAAGATGGTGAAGATGGTGAAGATGGTGAAGATGGTGAAGGCGGTGGTTGGCGTTGAAGGTTAATGTTTGTTGGTTGTATTGTTTTTGTGGCTGGTTGTTATGATGAAGAACTTAATGGAGCAACACACTGCGCGCCCGGATTCGTGCTTGTCGCCCTCAAGATTATTCGATCCACCTGCAGATCTCTCGATACAACGTAGTCTGGGCAATTGAGGTATATGGCCTGGCTCAATTTGATATCATCGATGAGATACAGGGTTCCCAGTCGATATCTACACAATTGCAATTGACTTGGATGTATCTGCTGGTTTGTTGGCTAGGTAAACAAACATGGCCTTCTATGAACACGCGTAATTTGCCAAGAATGCCCCGGAGTCTAATCTCATCGCATAGCGCACAGCATGTAGCATCAACGTACCTCTCTCCCGAGTCCACCCACCTACCAGGTCCATCATGGCGAATGACCGTTTCAAGTATAAGCTGGAAATCCAGCAAATGATGTTTGTCAGTGGTGAAACAGGAGAACCATCGCCTGAAACCACGGGTATCATCGAAGACATCGTTCGTGGACAAGTCATTGAAATGGTTCGTCCCATACCCCATTCTGCGCCAGCAGCGGCGTCCCTTCACTTTTCTAACACCAAACCCGGTAGTTAATACAAGCTACTGCTCAAGCTGCCAGGCGTGGCTCTCGCTCTATATCGACCGATGATTTAATCTTTCTCATCCGCCATGACAAAGCTAAGGTATCAAGGCTACGAACCTATCTCTCTTGGAAAGAAGTTCGAAAGACAGCGAAGGATCAAGATAGAGATGTTGATACAGCTGATCTTGTGGAGGACTCTGCTGCCGGTGATGCGCTTAAAATGCGACAGAAGCGAGCTAAAATTTCCTTGCCGTGGGAGGTTGCCTCCTACTTCAGCGAGCAGCCCCCGGAGGGTGATGACGAGGACGATGAAGAAGAGGCCGAGGCCAATGTTGCGACCCTTGCCAGGTTGAAAAGCGCCGATGAACGGACGAAAAACATGACGAAAGATGAATATGTTCATTTCTCCGAATGCAGGCAGGCCAGCTTTACTTTCAGAAAGTCGAAGCGATTTAGAGAGTGGGCTGGGTTCGGCCTGGTTACAGACGCAAAACCTAACGATGACATTGTTGACATTCTTGGCTTTTTAACCTTCGAGATAGTACAGGTGCTCACCGAGGAGGCATTACGAATAAAGGATGTGGAAGACAAGCTTCAAACTTCGAACAAAGAGAACGATAAAAAAAGGAAAAGAGACCGGTTTCTATTCGACGGACCCGGCGAGGGTAGAACCCCCGTGGAACCTCGTCATATTGAGGAAGCTTTCCGGCGACTCCAGCGGCCTCGAGCAAAATCCAAAGCCATGCGTAATTTCGAAGGCGGCGGCGTTATGAAAACCCGCGTGGGCCTTATGTAATATTCCTATTTTTTAAACGGGTGCCTAAAGACTCCCGTGGCCTAAGGGGCGCTCTAGGACCGAAACTACTTGGTGGCCTCTGTATAACTGCTTAACATTTCGAATGTCGGTTTCCATTTTTGGAGTTCATCAGGTTTTGTGGCGTTTGGAGCGACGTGGCTTGGGAAACCCATGGTCTATGATAGCCTCCTTCCAGTTGGGAAGTTCGCGGAGGTTGCTGTAATTAATTGGGTACCACTACCGATACTCCAAGGATTGCATTAGGATTATAGATTCGGGAGGTCTCGGCGGGCGTTGATTTATTCCAGATCTTCGATTGACTATCAAAGTTTTGTACTTGAAAATCCACCAAATCCCATCATTCGTGCCATGATTGCGGCGTCAGCATCAACCTCACCATATTGTTCAGAACTTTCAGTGGCTGTCTGCAATTTCTTCTGCCTTACTTCTTCCTTCTTGATCCTTTTGCGTTCCTTCCTTTCCAGCCGTTCCTGCTCTTCGATCCTTTCACGTTCCGCAAGTCGTTTAGCTAGGTCAAATTCCTCCGCCTTATCTTGCTCGTGTTTCCTTTGTTTCAACCAGATTAATCTTTCCCGGACCATCTCCAATGTTGCTCGCTCTACAACATCCGTCTGGCCAGTTGCATTCAGATGCTGCTTGCTGTTTAGATGTTCGACGTACTCCAAACTGTTTGTAAAGTTCAGATCACAAGCCTCACAATAGTATCCCGGCCCTTTCCCCCTTCTACCTCCAGTAGTCCCGAGAGGAACGATCTGGACCTTGTTGAGGTTTTCGTCCAGCCGGATACGGCCTCTCCTCGCCTCAATCATCTTCGAATCATCGAATTTCGCCTCCTTGGCGTTGGTGTCCACCTCGAATTTAGGTATATACTTCTTTCCCGCCAGTTTGGCTTCGTATCGCTCCTTGCGCTCCTTAGCTTCCCGACCTTGGCGCTCCGCAGCCTTTTGAGCATATTCTTCGCGATCCCAAGTGCGGCGAAAGCCTGTATCACCAGTCGCGGCATTGTCGTATACGCCTTTGGGTTTTGACATTATGATACTATGATAGTGTTTTCGATGGAACTAGGTTCGCCGAGTTATGCCTTATATAGTAAAGTTAGATTGCGTGGCTGCAAAACGGTGGATTTGTTCAATTCTGGAAAACTTACGGTGGTTGGAGGTGAATGTTTTGTCAGGAGACTCAGAGGAAGGGAAGTTGGCACAAAACAACACCATGGTACAGGTACAGGTGCATGTAAGTACCAGCCAATTTCTAGCTCAGGAACAGACCTATGCGTCACTCGTAGCTCAGCTTAGAATATATACTGCCCCGATTTCACAGGAAATAAATGTCGGAAATTACATATATTCAGTTGCGAAACAGTATCATACAGAATTCTACTTGAGTGCGTCGGATCACATATAATACAAGATGTTCATTTGTCCCCTCAAAACAGGGTCCCCACAAAGATAGCTGAAGACATAAAATAAAATAGCGCCCGAACAGAACGAGAACACCTCAACGAAACCGTCACAATCGGAGCCACAGTACAATAGATGCCGCAAAGAGACCAGCAGCAACCGCACATGGGCAAAAAAAAAAAGACCAGAAGCAGAAACGGTTATGCTTCCTCTGAAGGCTTTCTCTTCTTCCTTTCGTGTTTGTCCTTCTTCTTCTCCTTCTTCTCCTTCTTATCCTTCTTCTCTTCCCTAGAAGCGGCAGCTTTCTCTTCAGCATCGCCCTGATCAGCAGGCTCGCCATCAGCAGTCTCTAACTTCCTTTTCTTTTCTTTCTTTTCTTTCTTCCTGTCCTCCTTGCTCTTCTTTTTCTTTTCTTTTTCCTGCTGATCGTTATCGTCGCCGAAAGCAACACCTTCCATAGCTTCCCCGGATTCCAAATCGGCGACAGCCGCCTTAGCTAAATCTGCGGCTGCAGGTGCATCTTCCATAACTTCGTCTGCATCAGGGTTATACTTCTTTGCTTCCTGAATCGACCACTTCCCAGGCTGAACGCTACTCGACGGCAGCTTAGGCAGAACTGGCTTTCCTTCAAGGTATCTAACACGATTTTCAACTTTCTGTCGCATATAGACACCCAATGCAGATGATTCTTCCTTATCTTCCGCCAGCGCATCGTATCTAATGCCCAACGATGTCTTCGTAGCAAGCATGCGGGCAATCTTGCCCTTGTTTTTCCCGGTCGACTGCCCGATCAATGATGCCTGGTATATCAAACCATACTTAGGTGTGTCGTGTTTTGTCTTGAGAGCTCTGAACAGTGCCTTCTCTGCGCCAAGAATCTGGATCGTTGATGCAGGTGACTTGGCAAGGTTCATTAAAGATCCGGCATGAGCTATCAGCCTTGCACCTACTAGGTCCCCCACCAACGCTGTAAGATTTGGTGCAATGGCTTGCATGCGATTTGACAAGTAGGTAGCCAGTTCTGTTCGATATTCGCTAAAGCCGATAACTTCCTCCGCAAGGCTGTTAATATTGTCCAAATCCTCTTTTGTGATTTCAGTACCCATAGAGATTTCAGCTGCAGCCTTCAAAGCATTCTCAATTTCTTCAGGGAGGACAGTAGAAAGGTCCGAAGTCGATGCATTAGACCTAATTCCCATTATCTTGATGACCCTGGCATATGCCATGTTGTCGTTGATAATCTTCGCCATTTCCGGGAAGTGCCAGCCATACCATTCTTTCAAACGCATAGCATACGTGTTGAGCTGCTTGTCTAGATCATCAAGGAGTGCAATGGCCTGGACAATCATTGTATCTACTTTGTCGGGAGAAAATTTGAGTTTATGACGCGAGAGAGAGTGAGAAAGACCAAGTGACATAGTATTCAAATCAGATGGTAGAAGTCCCGGGATCAAAGAAGTAAGATGTTCTCGAATGGATCGGTAAAGGTCTTGTGTAGTAGAATCCGAGACGATATTGAGAGATAGGCCAGGGATTTTATTGATGGCATTACCTAACAATGGCGAGTCAGTAGAGAACTTGTGTATCCAAAGCAATAAATTACAACATACCGAGCTTTACATCAGCAACAGCTAACGACGCCTTTTTTTCATCCTTGAGGGAATCAAGCATTCCGGCTAGCATTGGGGAAACTTTCCCTTCAATCAATGCGGTGACTTCTTCCAGAGCGGTAGCGGCACTGTCAAACTTTGAGAACTGCTTCAGTTTGAGCTGCCCGCATATACCATCCGAAGAGCCAATCTCTTTAGCAAGATCATCGCGCTTTAAAAGCTTTTTATCCTTAGCCTTGAAGAGAGCGTAGCCAGCCGATGTTTCTGTTAGAATAAGGAACGACATATTGGCGACAGCAAATGAGAGAATTACGAGGCAGCAAGGTTGCCTGGCTGTATGATAAGGGCGATAATGCTAATATATTGAAGAAAGAGTTCGTAGTGCAAAGAAGTTTTCAGTGAAGGGACTCAAGTGTCGCTTCAATTGATGCGCCGTGCCTTAGCTTTTAAGTCGTTGCTAGAAAGAAATGTCCTTTTTGCTAAAACAATAGGTCTAGAGGTTAACGGTTGCTGTTGTCGGCTGATTTTTAGGGTCCCTTCGTGGGGAAGGGTCTTGTGGTTGTTGTCGATGCTGGGGATGGGAAAGAAGAGAAAAAATTAGAAGCGAGATATAAAAAATAAAAAAAAGGTCGAGTGGGATAGCCACTGTGGCTGGTGTGTTTGATGTGGCGGGTTCTAAAAGATTTCAATGCCGGAAAACCACACTTAACCTCAGTCAACTCTTCAGTCAACTCTCAATGCATCTGTATGCCAAATAACACACTCCATTGAAAGCGGCCCTGCAAACGCCCCTCTAATGTCAATAAAGATGCCATCGCGAGCAGTTTCCTCGCTGCAACCTCTCGCTTGCAATCTATCATCATCCTTAGCTAGTTTGCAGATATCGACGGCTGTTAGGGCATCCCGCTTGCCAACTGAACGACTTGCCGGCTCTCTACCCTCCTTGCGTCAGTCGCAAAATCTCAGCAAACCACCATTCCAAATTGCATCCCTACACACATCCTTGCCTCTCAATGTCGGACGCAAAAGAAAGCCTCCAAGCAATCCATGGGCGGTAGCCAAAGCGGCAGAAAAGCGAGAGAAGGTAACGGCAAGGAAGGAAGAGTTACGGAAGATTCGGCAAGACGCAGCATCTGATCCTGTTGTAGGACATACAACTCCCTTTCTTGAGGCTATGGACTCGAATCCGAATATGCTACCGCCGATAGATCATCTCGTCCCCGCTACCGATGCGCACGAAAGACAGGAAGCTTTTGAGAAGGCCATAGTCGAGGAACGCCTTGGCCGTTTGAACCATTACCTTCAACCAGACGAAGTTAAGATGTCTCTTGCAAGGTCCAAAACCTTAGAAGACCCACCTTTATACGCTGTTACGGAAAAGTCCGTCTTACAAGGGAAGGAAATGCATCTTAAGGCGACAGCTGCCATGAACCGCATTCTCTCTCTTAGCAATGGCTCCTCTAAAGACAAAACGAGAGCAAACAAAACCTGGTGTGTCGAAACATTTGGTCGCCATATCACAGATGAAAATTTCCCTCAACCCAAACACCCGTCTATCGCATCAAGCCCTGATACCGATCCTATCAAAACCCCACGTGTTGGTCGTGATACCGGCAGCAGCGAAGTCCAAGCCGCATTATTAACTATGAAGATCAGAACCCTAGCTCAACAGCTTGAAACCAACACACATGACAAAATGAATAAGCGGAATTTACGTGTGATGGTTCACAAGCGGCAGAAGCTGCTGAAATATCTTAAACGCAAGGAGCGGGGAGGTCAACGGTATCAGTATATAATGGAAAGTCTTGGCCTTGATGATGCCGCCATCATGAAAGAAGTTTTTATCTGAGTATGATTTCGGGGTTTCAAAATATAAGATTATATCTTGATGAAAAGCGATGCAGTGTCGGCATATCGCGAAATACACGATTCATGTATATAAGTTCCTGACTTAACTCCTACTTAGGAACCCACCCACCTAGTACGTTTGAAGCCGTAATATACCCTCAAAAACAATTATGTAGATGTCGACGGCGTACTGCCGAGTCCTGTCGCGAGTCCGAATGAATTCTGGATATACTGCCCCCACCCTGATACCGACCATAGATCTAGGTACTAGTCTAAACATGTAAGCTATCTGGCAGGTCCATGCACATGCCAGTTAAAGTTCTGGGCCGGGATTCCCTGTCAAGTTGACAGCCGTCAAATTCCAAACCTTTCTCCCAACGCAGTAGTTTTCAATTTAACACACAAACTCGCTGACTATCCAGCATCCACTAGCTACTAGGTACATGTACCTCAGTCTCGTAACCAGACACTTTTTTAGGAACCTCAGACCTCAGACTGCAGCTGTACCTGACCAAACTCATCGGCACCGGATGGTTATAAGATTACCGCATCACGGGCAATGGCACCGGTTAATAATATGCAAACCTCGAAGCCGCAGGATTCCGATTACGGGGAAGTCTGAAGTTCGTATGCAATGGCTTCCCCAAGCTAGTATCCGCACCTTCAGCTCTCCAAGCAACCCGACACCACCTTCATTTGCGCCGAAGCCTATTATTGCGACAAAACCCATTCGCGAGAATCCGGATCTCTATTCTCAAAACTGTTTAGACAGGAAACTGCCGCTAGAGGCAACATATCCTTCACGTATCAAAAAGCTTTCCGATAACCTCTTTGAACTCCGCAGTTCCCTCAACTTAACGCGGGGAAAGCAAAATGCGCTGGGTGCAGAAATAAAAGTAGCTGCGTCCCGAAGAAATGAGAAACCCGAGGAGTGGGAGTACCTTCAGGTTCAAGCTAAGGTGCTGAAGCGAGAGATATCCGCTCAAGAGGCTGTGGAGCAACAGCTTGAGGATGAAATGAACATTCTCGCGGCGCAATTGCCAAATCTAACACACCCTGATACCCCAATCAATAGCGAACCAAGTGTGGTTGAATACATAAACAGAGGTATGCTTCCAGTGCTGGGCCCACAGACCTCCCTGGGGCATACTGAAGAACAAGTTACGAAGCTTCTATACCGGGGCTCCCCAGGTACTTCTCACGTGGACATAGGTACCGAGCTTGGTATACTTGATTTCTCTTCCTCGAGCAAGACATCTGGCTGGGGTTGGTATTTCCTCCACGGGGATGCTGTATTGCTAGAGCAAGCATTGGTCCAGTACTCCTTGGCCTGTGCGAGAAACAAAGGGTGGAACCTTGTGAGCCCTCCGTCAATAGTATATACCCACATCGCGGGAGCGTGTGGGTTTAAACCACGAGATAATAACAATGAACAACAAATATATCACATTTCCCAGGGGCCCGCTTCCGAGGATTCGCAAGGCTCCTCTCGACCCGAGCTTTGTCTAGCGGGCACGGCGGAAATACCACTTGCTGGCATGCTCGCAAACACTGCGCCCCCAACAGCGATGTTTCCCAAAAAGATGGCAGGAGTGTCGAGATGTTATCGAGCGGAGGCGGGGTCACATGGTTTAGCCACTAAGGGATTGTATCGCGTTCACGAATTCACTAAGGTTGAGCTGTTTACATGGACGCTGCCTGACCCAGATTTATCTGACCGAACGTTCAACGAGATCTTGGACCTTCAAAGAGATATCATTACGGGTTTGGGCATCCCAGCTCGTGTCATTTCCATGCCTTCAGACGATCTTGGAGCTCCCGCTTACAGGAAATATGACATCGAAGCGTTCATGCCGAGTCGGAAGGGAGAAAAATATGGAGGTTGGGGCGAGGTCACCAGCGTTAGTGAGTGTACGGATTATCAAGCTCGAAGGCTAAATGCTAGGTGCAAGTATCCTGATGGTAAGTTAGGTTTTCTATGGAGTTTGAATGGCACAGCTCTCGCTGTCCCAAGAACAATCGCAGCGATTCTAGAGAACAACTGGGATGGTGTCAAGCGACAAGTTCGTATCCCTGAAGTCCTTCGGCCATATATGGGTGGCCTTGAGTTCATTAAGGAGTCGAGCACTGCAGCCTAGTCAGAAATATTATGCGTCCAGGTTTCCGATAAAGCCTTTGGTTAATTGCCCTCAAGCTCTTCGTGTATATACTCGAAATAGATAATAATGTAAATAAAGTTTAATTTCCTAATACCGAAGATATTACA
This sequence comes from Arthrobotrys conoides, assembly GCA_036971725.1. Taxonomy (NCBI): domain Eukaryota; kingdom Fungi; phylum Ascomycota; class Orbiliomycetes; order Orbiliales; family Orbiliaceae; genus Arthrobotrys; species Arthrobotrys conoides. The sequence goes on from JAVHJM010000006.1 coordinate 90,757, forward strand.
CTGATCTAGCCTAAACTCCTTGCAGTTGCCCTCAAAGTTCCAGCTGGGTTTACGCTTCTAATCATATTTAAACAGGACGCTGATACTTTCGCCATGGTGGACTCGGCGAATTGCCTGCGTGGGCGTTAGTTTCCGGTCTCAAGGGCCGCTTTTTGGTCCGCACATACCTCAGAAAAAACACTTGATACATCAAGCACCTTCAATTTCGGACACGCCCGAGCGTTTTCAATCTGCGGGACTGAATTGGTGACGACTACTTGATCGATCGCACTAGCGTTGATACGAGCGATGGCGTCACCGGAAAATATACCATGTGTTAGTAGGGCGTAGACTTTAGTAGCCCCCCCCCTTTCCTTAAGAAGTTTTGCAGCCCTCGTGATAGTGTTACTAGTATCAGCTAGATCATCAACCAGTATTGCAACACGTCCAGATATGTCACCGACCAGCATCATTGTTGCATTTTGACGGTCTGTGATTTTAGTAGGTCGCCTCTCCTAGGGAGTTGTTAGCTGCATGGTCTTGTGATTGGTCCATACGAAGAATACCTTGTGGATCAAAGCGAAATCCATACCAAGTGCATCAGCAATGGCTGTTGCACGTTTTGCACCACCGGCATCAGGGCTAACGATTACTGCAGACTGATAGTCCGGAATCTTTGTTTGTATGTATCTTTGCAACAAAGGTCGCCCATATAAGTTATCAACGGGAATGTCAAAGAACCCTTGATACTGAGGATCATGGAGGTCCATGGTGATGATGTGATCTGCACCAGCACAGGTCAACAAGTCCGCTATCAATGTTCCGGCCTGCGCAACCCATTGTTTATAGCCGGGCTGTCTATGCTGGTCCCAATCGCCGCCAGTCCCATTGGCATAGACGACCTTCTGAGAATCCCGCTTAGTAGACCCAGCTATCTCGCTGCCAGTGTGCTGGCGGCGCAGGAAAGACGGCCTAGAGGTCAAACTAGGCGAGCCGGGTGCAGTGGCGGGGCCTCTTTCCTTATCTAACGAGAGACGACTCAGCTTGTGCTCTAATTGGCCAGCCGGAGGGCCACTGGAACCCGCGCCATCTGGCTGAGGTGCGGGAGTTCCGGGGCGGCTCTCGAATGTGTAACTGTCCTTTTGGATACCGGCTTTGGCTAATGGGGCGCCGACTTTGTTATATGGGATATCGGGTTGACGACTATACGGAAACAAAGGCATCACAGCAGTGACCCTTTTCGCGGAAGCTGTTTTGCAAGCTGAGATTGTGATGAGGAGTTCAATGAAGTTATCGTTCACTTTTCCGCAACCGGATTGTATAACGTAAACATCTTTTCCTCTAACGGAGTCTTGAATCTCGACCCGGGTTTCTCCAACGGAAAACTTGGACAGAGTGATTCTGCCAGGAGGAATGCCCAGCTTGATACACATCTGTTCAACGAGTTCAGGATGTGACGACCCGCCCAGGACGACAATATTGCGAACCATATTTGCGTTATTGCGGAAAGTGTATCCTTAGGTGAGGTTAGAGTGCCGGAACGTCGGAGAAGGGTTTGGTGTTCGGACGCGGTAAGCTTCGTCAATATGAGAACAGCTATTGCATGGATAGCATTGCCTTTTCTGTGCTTCTGTAGTGAGCGAACGGGTTTTTCACCTGTTGCTTTGAAAGAAATGGTTTTCCCGGTGCTGATGCCGGATGCCTTGGGTCGCTACATGTGTGCAGAAGTGGAAGAGGCGGCGCTGCCAGAGAAGCGGCGATGTCGTTTCAAGCTCGGTTAAAAAAAAAAAAAAAAAAAAAAAAAAAAAAAAAAAAGGAAGCCCACGGACAAACAAGAAGGTAGCGAAGGATACCGCGGCAGGCCTGATTTAAGGCTTAGGCGTTACATATGACATTCCCCAGCTTCCTATCAATGGCGAATTTATTGCTGGGAACTGATGGCTACCCCAACCGCATTCAGGGCCTCATGAACACATAGAATACATTGGCAGATGTGAGCTCAGATATGCAGACTATATTGAACAGGGTATCTATGCTAAGCACAAAATGCAACCGTACCTGCCCGAACGGATAGCAAGAAAGGATAAACCAAAAAATAAAAAAAAATAAAAAAATAAAAATAAAACAAAAACAGGAAAGGCATATAGAAGCGAATTCCAACTTACATTGCCAGTGGATAAGTATATACTTAAGTATCATGCAGGAAGCTTATCCCTTGGTCTCTCTCATAAATAAAAATCGTTAACCGGTCCCGCCCATGCTCCAATTTCCCGGCATGCCAAAGTTCCAATTCATTTCCCCAGTCCCAAACATCGGGTCCATCCCAGGCATAGTGGGGCCCATCGTTGGGGCCATTATTCCTGTAGACCCCATGCCGGCAGCATTTGTAACACCCATCATCCGGGGATTCTGCTGAGGTCGCATCATTTGGGCCTGCATCTGGGCCTGCTGGAGATAGAATCCAGGGTTGAAGTTCATCGCGTTCATGTTCATCTGCCCGCTCTGCTGTTGGTGCATCGCTAGCTGAGGATTCTGTTGCTGCTGCTGACGATTCAGGGCCTGTTGGTGCTGTATCTGCTGTATCTGCTGCAATTGTTGCTGTTGATGGGGGCTCATCTGATTTATCTGTGGCATGTGGGTCAGATTCTGCATAGCACCGTGCATCGGGTTTTGCATAACATTCTGCATCATAGAGGGTGCTACGGCGGGATTTTGACTCTGCGGCATGGCGCCCGGTTGGATGGTCTGCTGCTGTGGATGTGCTTGCGCCTGAGACAGGGGATGCTGGTTGGTGCTAAGCTGCTGTGGCTGCTGTTGTGAAGGCGGCGGCGGCTGAGGTAGTTGTGATTGATTCGGTATTGCCTTGATTGCTGGGTTTGCCATTGCCACCTGACTACTACCTCTGGTATGCCCGGGCTGTGGGTTTGAGATGGCTGATGCGGTGTTATTAATTCCGGGAAATAGAGATTGGAGCCTCTTGTACGGCTCAATCAATGATGGCACGTTCGATGGCGGTAGGAGTAGAGCCGGGGCAGCTGGTAATGTCGACGTTCTCCGATCTGCCATAGCGGCGAGATACGCAAGGTTGACCTTAAGTCGCTGCAGACACCTGATGATAAGCACGTAAGTCAGTATTAGGTACCTAGATACCTTAGGTACTTGAGTCACAGTTGAGGAGTCTGGCGACGAGACAAGTACTTGAGTGAAGTAGGTAATATGTCTTACTCATTGTAGCTTTTCTCAAGGGCCTTGATGTCTTCCGTTGTCTCCACCGTTGCACCAGCAGCTGCCTTTGTCGCCTGCAAGTTTAACGACTCTTTCAGTAGCTCGGTATTGATTTCAAGAAGCAGAGAGACGCGGGATTTCTCCAATTGTAATTGGTTTTGGTTTTCTTGGGCCTTTTGCATCAGGAGCTGTTGTTGCTGTTGTGCGGCGAGGTTACTGTTGGGAACAGTCGTTCCTGATGCTTGTGCGAGCGCGCCGGCTTGGGCGGGTGAGAAGGGTATGGGGACCGCGGCCCGATTGTTTGCAAGTGCTGGATTCATCTTTTCGAGATCTACTCCCCGCGTTGGCTGGTGGTAAGCTAGGGCCGGGATAGGGTACTTGAGTAGTAGTAGTAGTCGAGTAAGTAAGTAAGGAAAGTACTTTAGAGATTGGATTTTAGCAGATGGGTGTGATGTCGCGGCCGACTAAGAAAGATGCATCCTGGCCGAGGGTGGTGGTCATATGCATGATCATGGCGGGTTTTATTGTGGCGCGACAAAAGCTTCCGCTTGGCTTAGTCATACGGATCACCTGATATCATATCTCTAGCACTAATATTATTATATTACTTGCATCCTAAGATAGCTGCTAGCTGCAGCTGCTTATAGTAGTACCTACCAGCAGGTTCTAGGTACCTAGGTACTTACTGACTAAGTACTTAGTAAGTAAGTACTTCAGTACTTGTTATATAGGTGCTTAGTAGGATTTGCTCAGGAGTACCTGATCCCGCCAAACAAAGAACGAGGAAGGAAAGAAATAAAAAACTGGAAGAGATTTAACTGGAAGGAAGAGATCAATCGATAGATAAATGCTCAACTCGAAAGACACAATTGTGAGAATGAACGAATGCACCCAATAAATAGTATTTACAAGAATTAAAAAAAAGTTGGAAATCATTCCCCAAGCGCTAGCCCGAATATATATAGTAACATGTATTATTAGTTTCAAAAAGATCTGGGTCGTCAATCCGTACTCGACGACTTGCGCCCCCATGGCGCCCACCTTCCAAAAGCACCCGTATTAGGTGTATTAGCTGAGGACGGGGGGCCCATTGAGGATATTGTTGTAGTTTGGCCAGGCATGAACACCGTGTTGGCACGTTCTATCGATGCTTTAGAAGGGGGGGTGCTGTTAGTGAGCATCTTCCGCATCGCCTCGAGTTTCGCTCTGGCTTCTTCAGCTTCTTGCCGAGCTGTTGCTTCTGCTGTTTTCGCCTGCACCAGTTCTAGCAACAAAGAATCGGCCGAAGCAGGGGCTTGGTTGTCGGTGCTTTGAAGAAGTGGTTGAATACCGAGACTACTTGAACGCTTGTTGTACGTTGGAGGGGCAGATGTGGGTGCTTGCCTGGGCCGGGCACTAGTACTGCTATCGGTCCGGTTTAATTTGAATGCTCGGAGCCCATTGGGCTGCTTCTCCGTTTCTGTCGTTGGGCTGGCCTCGTGATGGTCGAAGTCGGCAGTGACGTGTTTCGGAAAATCTTTGCGGGCTTTAAGGTCGCTGATTGTTTTCTCAAGCCTGTGCTTTTCTTTCTGAGAATCTTGCCACCGGGACCTGGACTCGTTCACTTGGCCCTTTAATCGGGTAACTTCCCCGTCCTTGTCGACCAACTGAGACTGGAGATCTTTCGTCCGCGACACCTCTTGCCTTACCTTCTCCCTTGCTCGTTCTAGCTCTTCGGCGAGTTCCTTATACGATCGACGTGGTTGAGCGGCATCTTCGAATTCATCAAAATTCTGAGAAAGCTGACTACATAGCTCTGCGATCTCAGAACTAGAATCATTCGGCTGGGCTGGCTCTTGGGCAACCAGAGCCACCAATCGTTTAGATAGCCGACGCTCCTCCGCTCTCTCCTGTCGTAGCGCTTGTAATTCGTCGATCTTTGCAGCATGCTCTCGCTGTAATGCGCTCATAGCAACGAGGAGATCCTCAATCTGGTTGTGTAAGTCGTTTTCCTTGTTTTTACGTGCCGAGGAGGATGTAGCCGATTTGTTAGAACTCCGAGGGTCATCTGCCGATGAACTCGCCTCGTGATGTACGCTCCCTATCTCGGAGATCGCACAGTCTAGCGAATTCATTGTAGCGATGCTTTGCTTCGACCCAGTCCTTCGCATGATCGTGCTATTGGGCCGGGACGCAGTGGGGACTGGTAATGCGCTAAGGTTCACAGAAGGCGTGCTTTCCCGCGGGGACTGAATTGTCCAAAATCTCCCTAGAAATCTCGCTGCTACAGCTTGTACACTATTTTCCTGTGGTTTTGTCGACTGAAATGGAACATGGGCCTCTTCCGGGTGCTCCTTCTTAAACTTATCTTCCAATTCTATCAGACCCTCTCTCGTAACCATCCCGGTTAAGCTACTAAAGTCATTCACAAGATCATCAGCGGAGCATTTGTAAGTATCCCACAAGCCCCGCGCTAATAACAGCTGCATAACTTCTTCAAATTCGTGGCTCGCGAGGAGACGGGCCTCATTGCGGCGTAGAAGAGAAATTGCGACACGCATGATCGTTTCAGGAGCCCCTTCGAGGAAGATCACATCGTATATCCTGAGGAGCATCGGCAGAGGGCAGGTGACGGCGAAAAAGGATAAGAACCATTGCGTGGCGTATTCTGCCTGGATGCCGAGTTCGTCCAGGTGCTTAGCAAGCTCTGGAAGATGAATCGCAATCAAGTTGGAGAGCTGATACAACCGTAACTGCAATCCGTACATATTGGGCAAGAAACAGGAGCGGAGCTCGTAATTTTCCATAAGTCTAGAACAGGAGTGAGTACGTTGTGATTTGTGCTTGTTCACTACGGCAAGGCTTCTTACCTAACAAGGACGCAGAATGCTTCTCTTTCGCCCATATGCATTAAAAGAGGTCCAACCAAGAAGCCGAGCCTACACCATAGATAGGATATATTAATTCGTGGAACTTTTCTTCATATATAAGAGTCCAATTTTACCCTTGGCAGTATCCGATCTGGGTATCATAAACGCTAAAGGCTCGTAAGACTCTGCCGAGCATTCGTTGCCCTTCGCCCCCAGCCGTCGAAAAAATATCAACTCCCGGGAACGTCCGATCGAGGTCCTTGCCGATGAGGTGCTCGTACGGAGAAGACTCTCCTTGAAGGCGGTCATATGTTGATTCCAGATTCGAATCACGAGCTCCTGACATAGATATCCACACCACACCACGCAACGGAGGCGGAATGCCACTTCTAATCTTTTTGCTAAGAAGAAAAGGTAGTCTCATAGCCGTTCGATGATAGTCATTTACCAGAGCCGCGTAGAAGTCGAGATCTGTCAATGGCGGCGGTGAAGGAAGCATCGAATATCTGAGAGTAGCAGGATCAGGATTGTCCATCAGTCTTCTGAGATGATGCAAAGAGGGTGGTCGAGGCTGCCCAGGTACCGCCCGAGCTGCTTTCGGGTCATTTACGAGTCGCGAATTCTCTTTTTCGAGACGTGCTAGTAAGAAAGTTGTACTCTATATGAGAAATAGGACGTTAGAACTAAAGTTGGTCGTCGAAACGAGAGTGCCGAAAACCCAGAGCTAACCTCATCAGCTGTATCGTCTCTTAGTTCTTTTTCTTCCGAGCGCTCCAGCTCCGCCCAGTCGACCGTGCTTTCTTCGGGTTCGGAGCTCATGCTATCTCTTCGAAAAGCCCCAATGGGAGATGTAGGGGATGGTTGAGAGATTCCGATGACGGGATCAGTGAGAGCTCTTGGGCCGGTGGACTGGTCATCAGTGACCAACTTGAGTGACATTCTTTTTTGAGGGACGGACTCGGAATTTGATAGTCGTACCGTAACCATACTATCAGAGGAATGTGATGAGCGTTGAGATTCGCCTGCCAAGGGGGTACTATTTGAGGCCCCAAGATCTAGATTCCGCGTCATGTCGAAGTCTCTGCTACCAGGGACCACCCGGAGGGACAGTCTACAGACAGGTAGGTACTTGGGATATTATATAGATTATAGGATTTGAGCAAAGTCGCAGCGCAGGCGCTACCTGAGGATTCTAAGGGCCTGAGGATTGGATCGATCGAATCGGGGCTTTACTGTCAGAATTTACATGACCTTTCCTGGCCTGGCAAAATCGGTGGTGCTAGAAGTGGTCTCGAGGCTATGCTAAGGGAAGGAATGAATGAAAGATTCTTTGGAAGTGTACGTGAGATGTATAATTGAAGCTGGGTAGGCCTTAAAGTAGGTGGTTTGTAAGTGCTCGAGGACTAAGTAGGTAGTAGTTACAAGACTAACAATATGCGGTCTGGTGCATTAACCCGTCCTAATGCGGTAAGCTGTTGGTGTTAGATTTGATGAATTGGCGGACCGGGAACGTTAATGGTATCGACCAATAAATTTTGGAAACAAGTGAAGTACTGAAGTTGATATACCGTTCACTGCTATGAGAGGATTGAGAAGTCAGGGGGGAGAGAGGGAGAGGGAGAGAAAACGAAAAGAGAGGGAACAGGGGGACAAGAGGAGACGATGTGATACGATTTCGAAGTAGGAGGTATTGACATACTTACTTACCTAGATACTTACTTACTTACTTACTTAATTACTTACTTAATATACTACCTAGCATTACCAGGTACCTTATACCTATTAGTACAAAGTATCTAAGTAACTTAAGTACCTAAGTACTTATACAGTACACCGATATACTTCCTCTTACATGTTGCTAGTGTGTTCCGGAGAACAGTGTCAGGCTGGGGCAACTCAGGGGCTGCCCAGCGTCACAGGACTTTCTTGTGAACGATGAACGACCTGGTGATTAGCAGGTAACTACACGGTAGGGAATAGCCGGACCAATGGTTAAGTAATTGCCGAAGAAGGAACCATACAGTACGAACTAGCACTTAAACAGTAACTGTCGTAGTTTCACGCCACATATATACGCCACATCAATTGTTCCTGGCTCTGCACACTGCCACTAACGCGAAAACCACACCAAACTCGCATCTTCTTCAGCAACAACAACAACAACAACAACAACGAAAACAACACCACCTAAAGGGCAACACAGGAGCAACTAAGACAGCTCCCGACCACGTCTGGCACACCGCGAGACCAGACCACGTCTGCTTTTTCATCATCTATCATCGCACTTGTACATCCCAAACCAAAGCTACTTCAACCAATATTATTTCGATAGCAAATAACCCCCCCTCGAAAGAAAGCCTCATATTACCGCCTCCTCATCCAAACAACCACTTGAATCCTTAGCATCAGCTCCTCCCATCATGGAGGACGAATCTATCTTCGGCATCTCAGATGATTCTGATGGCTATGACCCAACACCCGTACGCCAGCTACCATAATTATCTCCGAAGTCTTTCATCTATTATGCTGATTGTCTGTAATTCGAGTAAATAGAAGAAGAAGAAGACCGTAGCGAAACCTGCTGTAAAACCCGCCAAAGCAGCACCGAAACCTAAAAAGTCCTCAGCACCCCCCAAAACAGCTGGGAAAAAACGCCCTGCAAATCATGATGGTGATGAATCTGATGGAAATTTATCCGGTACCCCACCAAAAAAGGTCAAGAAGACAACGGCTAAGAAGGCAGCTGCAGGGCGTGCAGCTAAACCTGGGAAGCCGCTTCAAGATCTCGAAAACCTCAATGATGGTCTCGAAGAAGAAGAAGAAGAAGGAGCAGCAGAAGGTGGCGATGCAATCAGGAAGTTAACTACTTTAGACAAAGGAAAGGATACTCAGAACGCATCCGACAAGTATCAAAAGGTAGGTATCACGGTTTCCTACACATTATGCAGCTGTCTCGCTTTTCTGACATATATGTTTACAGCTTTCGCCCGAGGAACACGTCCTCATCCGCCCAGATACATACATTGGGTCCGTCGAGAGAACTGAGAGCAAAATGTGGATCCACAATAAAGACGAAGACAAAATGGTTTATTCAGAAGTCTCTTTTGTCCCAGGGCTCTACAAAATCTTCGACGAAATCATCGTCAACGCCGCTGATAATAAAGTACGGGATCCTAGCATGAACATGTTAAAAGTTGAATTCGACCGTGAGAAGGGTACTATCAGCGTCTACAATAACGGATCCGGTATCCCGATTCAAATCCACGACAAAACAAAAATATACATCCCGGAAATGATATTCGGGCATCTTCTCACTGGCAGCAACTACAACGATAACGAGAAAAAGGTTGTTGGTGGAAGAAACGGCTTCGGTGCAAAGCTTTGTAACATCTTTTCGACGGAGTTTGTCCTTGAGACAGCCGACAAGAAGTCAAAACAAAAATACAAACAAGTCTGGCGAAATAACATGAAAATATGCGAGAAGGCCACAATCAAACCCATCACCAAGGCCGAGGAATATACGAAAGTCACATTCAAGCCGGATCTGGAGAAATTCGGAATGACAGAAATTGATAGTCATTTCGAGTCTTTGGTACGCCGTAGGGTGTATGATCTTGCTGGCTGTTGTCGAGACCTCAAGGTCTATTACAACGGAGAACAAATCAAGATAAAGGATTTCAAGGCATTTATTCAATTGCATGTTGACTCTATCCTCCGTGAAAAGCAAGAATCCGGGGCTATTCTTGAGTTGGATAGCAAACCGCCCGTTATCGCGTACGAAAGGGTCAATGATAGATGGGAGATTGGATTTGCTGTATCAGATGGCACTTTCCAGCAGGTCTCTTATGTCAACTCCATTGCTACAACCTCTGGTGGAACCCACGTCAATTACGTCGCTGACAAAATTATTGCTCGCCTCACCGCAGAGATGAAAAAACAAAAGGCCCTGGCGGCCTTGAAACCAGCCCAAATCAAAAGCCACTTTTTCTTGTTTATCAATTGCTTGATCGAGAATCCCGCCTTTACTTCTCAAACAAAAGAGCAACTTACTACTCGTCCTAACGCCTTTGGAAGCACCTGTGAGATCTCAGATGCGTTCTTGACCAAAGTCGTCAAGAGTGGAATCAAGGAAGCTCTATCGGATACAGCCCAAACGAAAACAGATGCACTATTGAAAAAAACAGATGGTTCAAGGCGAGCCCGCATCGTTAACTCGAAGCTTGTAGACGCGAACAAAGCTGGAACGAAAGATGGATGGCAATGTACCCTAATTTTAACCGAGGGTGATTCAGCTAAAGCACTGGCAATGTCTGGGATGGAAGTTGTAGGGAGAGATCTCTTTGGTGTCTTTCCGTTACGTGGGAAAATGTTAAACGTTCGAGACGCACCGGCAGACCAAATTGCAAAGAATGCAGAAATTCAAAACATCAAGCAAATCCTCGGGTTACAGCACAAAAAGGCATATGACGAAAAGAATATCAAAGATCTTCGTTATGGTCATCTCATGATCATGACGGATCAGGACCATGACGGTAGTCACATTAAAGGCCTGTTAATCAATTTCCTTGATGCTCAATTCCCGAGCCTCCTAAAGATTGATGGGTTTCTGCTCGAATTTATCACCCCGATTGTGAAGGCATACAAAGGCGTTGTGACGAAGCCCACAAAATCGAGGGCTTTCTTCACCATGCCTGAGTACGAAGAATGGAAGGAAACAAATACCGAAAAGGGTTGGCAGACGAAGTATTACAAAGGATTGGGTACTTCATCCAGTACCGAAGCAAAGGAATATTTCTCAGATTTGGACAAGCATCTGAAGGAGTTCCACAGCATGAAGCTCGAGGAACGTGGCCTCATCGATATGGTGTTTTCAAAGAAAAAAATCGAAGAGCGAAAAGAGTGGCTTCGGCAATATCGACCTGGCGTCTACCTTGATCATAGTATTGAGAAGATCTCCTACGATGATTTTATCAACAAGGAACTAATTCTCTTCTCAATGGCCGATAATATACGTTCCATTCCCTCAGCGATTGATGGCCTGAAACCAGGTCAAAGGAAAGTCCTGTTCGGCTGTTTCAAGAAAAAGCTCTCCAAAGAAGTTAAAGTCCAGTCGCTTGCTGGTTACGTTTTAGACCATACGCATTATCAGCATGGCGACGTCTCCCTCGCTCAAACTATCATCGCTTTAGCCCAGACGTTCGTTGGCAGCAATAATGTCAATATACTCGAGCCCATTGGTAACTTCGGGTCCCGGTTGGGTGGTGGCAAAGATGCAGCAAGCGCTCGTTATATCTCCACAATGTTATCACCATTCGCTAGGGCCCTGTTTCCAGCGCCCGACGATGCCATCCTTGAATATAACTATGAAGACGGAGACAAAATCGAACCTAACTGGTATGCGCCTGTACTGCCCCTCATCCTTATGAACGGGTCAGATGGTATCGGCACTGGGTGGAGTTCCAGCATCCCCAACTACAATCCAGAGGATGTAGCCATGAACATCCGCCGTCTTCTCGATGATCAAGACCTCGAGCCAATGCAGCCTTGGTACCGTGGGTTCAAAGGGCGGGTAGAGCGCTTAACACCAGAAAAATATCAGTTTTCTGGCATCATCAACCAAGTAAATGATACTACCGTTGAAATCACGGAGTTACCAGTCAGACTCTGGACTCAAGAGTTCAAAGAAAAACTCGATGATATCATCAAACCCCCAGAAAAAGACGGCAAGGACAAGGACAAGAAAGTCACCAAGGTGGAAAAGGCCTGGATCAAAGATTATCTCGACTACAACTCTGATCTTCGAGTTCATTTTATAGTAGAGCTGGACTCAAAGGCATCCATGGAAGCAGCTTTGAAGGAAGGGTTAGAAACCCGTTTCAAACTTAACAAAACTGCGAGTACCACGAACATGGTCGCTTTCGATGCTCAAGGCAGACTAACCAGATACGAAACTCCTGAGGATATTCTGAAGGAATTCTATTTCGTCAGACTTAAACTTTACCAATCCCGCAAGGTAGGATGACCGCGAAATAAGAGACTTTTTCTTTCTCGTACATTTAGCACACACACTAACAAAATATATAGGATTACCTTCTCAGTGAACTAAACAAACAGCTGAGGAAGCTCACAAACCAGGCCCGCTTTGTTCAGATGATCATCAAGAAGGAGCTAGTGGTATCAAACAAAAAGAGGGCAGTTCTTATCGCAGAACTTCGATCGCAAAAGTTCGATGTCATCTCAAACAAGAAGGAGGCCGAAGAATCCGGAGAAACTGAGCCCATTGTCGAAGAAAACGAAGCTAGCACAGGAGGTGACGATGTCGGTGACGGGTTTAACTATCTCTTGGGAGTATGTATGCCAACCCAGTCAGTAAAATACAACTACTAACTCTATACTAGATGCCCATCTGGTCCTTGACTAAGGAAAAAGTTGAGAAGCTTCTAGCTGAGTGCGGAGCCAAGGAAGAAGAGATTGATGCTCTTGCTAAGCGTTCGCCAAAGGATTTGTGGAGAGAGGACCTTGACGTCTTTATGGAAGAATGGTACAAGCAATTGAAGGAAGATCAAGAGCGAGCAACTAAACGCAGTGCTCTCAAAAAGTCTAGAAAGGTCAAGACAACCGCAGGCAAGGCCGCCGCCAAGAAGCTGATTACTGGTTCGGATGGAGACTCGGACGATGATTTTGTAATCAAACCAAAAAAGGCTAAGGCCGCGCCAAAGCCGGTTGCGCCGAAGTTGAAGCAGATGACTCTTCAGGTCATTAAAAAGGCGCCACCCGTTGCTAGACCGGTGAAGGAAGACCTAGACAATGACATCTTTGATTTCAGTGACGATGATGCTAAGAATCACACCCCCGTAAAAAGGGTAGGGGCACGAGTGGCAACTACAAAGACCCCTAGGATCATTGATCTGTCGGATGATGATATGGAGGGGGATGACTTCGGACAAAATAAAGAGGGTGGGTAAATGCTGCCATACAGATATCGGAGGATTTATGCTGACACATACATTCAATTGCAGATGATTCCGATGCAGGCAGTCCTATAGCTAAAGGCAAGGAGAAGATTTCTATGACTGAAAAAAAGAAAATTAGCAACAAGCCGGTGGCCAAGAAGACGCAACCAGTAAGTTCAGAAGACAACGACGAGCCCACAGGAGGGAAGGCGCAAGTTGGAAAGAAACGCGGGCGTCCAGCAGTTGCAAAGAAGAAGGATGCCCCAAAGGCTTCAAAAGCAACTAAGACAACTAAAGCAACGAAACAATCGCGAATTATCGATCTTAGTGACGAAGAAACGGATGAAGACATCAAACCTACCCGCAAGCCAGCTCCGATTGATGCAGATTCAGAGAGTGACCCTGAACCTATAGCTCCCAGGGCTCGGCCGGGGCGAGCCGCCGCCACCAAGCCTTCAAAATACGCAGATATCTTTGACTCGGATGAAGAAAGTGCTTCTGAAGCCGAGGAAGAAGCACAATCCGATTTCGACGACGACGACGACGACGACTAGGAGCGATACTGTCTTTTGCTTGGATGTTTTCCCGGGCTTTCTTTCAAATTTATCCTCCCTTATCTTATCACTTTCATTACATGTTTTTCTTGTACCTATTTTTGGTATGCCCAAGGCTTGTTGCATGATTTTTCTTTGTAGACATCTTTCTCCCGTCCACGGCCTAATTACTTAATGGCTCCCCGACTTAGTTGATGGTTTTTCTTGGCATCACCTCCCCGTCAGGAAATTGAAGTGTCTATTTTGAATCAGAACAGCTCCCAAGGGCACCTTCCTAATAGACATTCTTCGACATTTTTAGTCAGCCTATGAAGCTCACGATTGCGTAGCGTGGTGTATCGTGCCGTAGCCGGGTGTTCCTCGTTCTCAAAGGGCACGGGAACTGGCAGAATATGAGGCAAACTATAAAGTTTACAAGTTTGTGTTTTGTAATAGGCGCTTCGAGGTTTCGTTTGAAAGACAAGGCTTGAAGAGGCGCTCTGCAAGTTTTCGTACCTGAACTTTGACCATTCAACGTCAGATGGTTGAAGGGCTCTAAAAAGTATCTAGGCTCTGGTACACAACCCTAGGACTTCCTGAATTGAGTGATAAAACGGGGCATATATCACAATTAGAGATATATCGATATACCTTAAGCCTTAAGTTCATACCCATTAATGCATCGTGCAGCTTTAACTCTCATATGCGACCCCAATTCCATTTATAACGCTCTAGGCCAAGCCGTGAACATTTTCTGACCTGCGGACCGAGCTAGGGATTTTCTAGTTGACATTTAATTAGTCTATAAGCTTACCACTTCTTCAATTTTAAGAGATGCAAAAGATCGAGGGTCTACAGGAATTTGCTCCACGAGCCTATATATCTGGCACACGTGACTAGCAAATGATTCGTTCCATGGTACATGATTTTACAGCCCACATTCCATATGCTACACGCCCCACCGTCGAGTAATAATAGTCTTGTGTAAGGTTAGTGTTTCAACTACCATTAAATCTTTTAAGGGGTCCGGATGTTGCTGGTAGATGGCTGTGCTGTAGAGGTGGAAAGAAATTGTGAGATGAGCATATGAAGACAGTAGATTGTGACTTTATAGGAAGATGTATTTACCCAGGTAGTTGCCGACCAAGCTCTGAAGCTCTAGACCCCCTTTGTCTTTAAGCAAACAATATACCATCTAGGGCACTGCACTGTTTCAATCCATTGTCATTGTACTACTACATCAGTATATTACTAGTACCACACTGACATGGCTACGATACAGGCCTGCATGACAGCAAGCGAGCGAAGGGATGGGTTCAACTACGATGAGAATCGGGTCAACTACCCGTACCACTCTCCGCAAACCGAAGATCTTCGAAAGTCCCATCAGGCTTTCAGGATCCAGCTTCCGTTACCTAGCTCCAATGCATACGACACTGACTCCAAGGATGGACGTTTTTACCGGACTTTTCATCGGGACCTAAAGTACATCTTAAAGAGAACTGATTTGCGTGGTAGATATTGAGTTTCAGATTCTTCCATCCCGATCTACAATCTGTTATATGTTGTTGAAAAGGGACCCAAGGCTGACATATAACGCTTGTATTTAAAGCACACAAGTACACCTTCGTGACCCAGGATGGTGATTCTGGGAGAGAAACAGTCCATTCAGTGCTGTGGGACTATGAAACAGGTCATGTTCGGATTAGTCCTATGTTCAAATCGTCAGAGTTTGATGCCCTTAGGAAAAAGGTATTCTCACACGGAACAAAACCAAACGTTCTCCGAGGTCACCAAGGGTGCCAGACGCTGATCAATATAACTACTACCTGTGTATCTTTAGAACACACCCCGCCGCTGCGTAACTAGAAACGGTCTCAATGATTGCTACGCTAGCATAACTGGTGGCAATATTGAGGCGCAGGGTAAGCAGGTCTAGTGGCAAATGAGATGGGCACTCTAATAACACACCTTTCCTACAGGGTTTTGGATACCATATCTTGCGGCAAAGGCTTTATGCTCTCGATTTTGTTATAATATCCGCGATGCCCTCTCCCCGATTTTCGGGAACGACTTTCCGGCGTTATGTGAGCGAGAGCGCAGCAAAATTTTATCTGATGGGAAGGGATATGGAAGCGAAGAGACACTTCAAATTGAAAGCTCTGTTGTTGATGCAGTCAAAGCAAAACAGGCAGTCGTAGAGTGGCAGATATATGTTGAAGAGGGAGTAGTGAGGGCTGACAGGCAGGAGAAGTTGCCACCTATTGAAGATGCATGGAAACAATATCTTGCGACCTGCAAAGGGCTGTCGATGCCTCCCCGGCTTTCTTATCCAGAATCCCCGCTAGAGCAACAAGAAGCAGAGATTCAGGCTGCGAAAATTCTAATAGAGCTGAGATACGGAGATTCGGAGTGGCCTGTATTCCAGAGTTCTTGAGCAGAATAGTATACCTACCTATGTACATATGTATGTGGAGACAACTACTTAAGTAATAGATACTTACTTACTTACTCAGGGCGTATACTTAGCAGCAAAGCAGCTGGAAGTTAGCGTATCATATTGCAGACGTAGCTAAGATAACAAGAGAAATAGTAGATTGATTGCAATGGAGCCGATATTTCTCTACCTTTCCAGTGAGATTATATATCTTACTCAACTTTGCGTTGTAGGTGTGGTATTTGGTTATCGGGTGATGTGGTGTGCACTATTCCGAAAACAGTTGTCCAAGCAAAACACCCCGGGGTTGTCCAGTGTTGATGGCAACAAAAACAACAACAACACGCGCTGGCATCGCCCACTGATAGAACTCCTAACGAACACGAGTTCCCGTCAACATTGGCATATTATCCTGATAAAGAGCAGTCGCCCGCCACAAACTCCAGATTTCTCTCAGCCTACAAACACCTACCCCTGATCTAGTACTAGTACTCCTCTTATCCTCCCAGAAACAGTACCTTCTATACTCAACATGAGTCGCAGGCTCTCCACAAGACAGCAAAACAACCTCAGGAAGACGCCTGTCACAGCAGAGCCTGTCAGCCTGGATACCGAGGGAACCTCAGTTCCAGTAAACTTCATTGGTGTCAAACAATACTTTACAGAGGAGCAGCGACTTAAATCATTCACTTCATCCTCAGCGCGTAAACGGCAATCCGGTGCAAAAAAGGGATCGAAAGCCACAAAATGGAGCTGGCCGGCGAGCCACCCTGCCCCAGAGCTGGTATGGCTTTTGTTCCCTATGAACTCCTTCGAAATAACCCACTAACGGTTTTACTGAGAATCGCAGATGGCTCGGGCTGGTTTCTATTTTAAACCAACACAAGGCGAAGAGGATAACTCGGCATGCTTTCTATGCCAGAAAAACATGTCATTCTGGGAAACCGAAGATGATCCAGCTGAGCAACATGGCCGACATGGTACCACGTGTGGTTGGGCTCTCACAATGTGCCGAGATTTAGTCGTGGGTGGGAAGATCGTCGCCGAACCACTCGGACAGGAAATGTGCCGAGCACGGCGGATGACCTTTGATCAATGGTGGCCCCACGAAGATAAGGAGGGGTGGAACCCAACCGTGGAAAAGGTAAATACCCGGAGCATGAAATTGTTTGATTTTATATAAACTTTCTGACCCGCCTTATTCAAGGTTGTAATGGCAGGTTTCATATTTAGGCCCCGTGGTGAGGGCGACGACACTGTTTTCTGTCCTTACTGCTCCCTTTCCATTGATGCATGGGAAAAGGATGACGACCCGAGGTGAGTGCACATTGGCTTCTCAAGCTAGTTTCGAGATACTAATTATGCCAAAAGGGAAGCACATAGGTCATTGGGGTCTGGAAGCTGTTTATTTTTACAACATACAGCAAATGACCTAGCTTCCGCCGCCCATGAGAAGAGGGAGGAAAGTAACTTTATCGAGCCAACTGGCGCTGGAGAAGTCAAAGAGAAATCTGGGCCACAGAGAAGAATTTCCCGTGCCCGCAAGGCCCCCACAAACCAACGAAAAAAGACTACCCCTAGGGATAATCTAGATCACGTCGATCAGCATGATCCGGGCCTGAATATTGGGAATGAAGGTAATGCAAAGGAATCGAACAAGCTGGCACGTGGAAAAAAGAGAGGGAGCGCAGCAATGGAGGAAGGTGGAAAGAAGCTGCTATTCCCAAACAACGAGGAGGGAACACAGGCCGTCGACGGGCAGAAAATTCCTCCCGAGGGTAAAGAAGCTCAGAAGCCTCGCTCGACTAAGCGTCGAGTCACAAGGGCCAGTATGGCGAATCAGCCCTCGACCTTAAATCACGTCGTCAAAGTCTCGAGCCGTCTCGCCCACGGTGGTGATACTGATGCAAATCCCGCCACTATCCATAATACCCCAAATAAACTGAAGCCAAAGGAAAAGAAGAAAGCCACCCGATCATCAACTAGTGGGGCCAAATCAGGAAGAGCAGCAAAGAAGGCCACCTCAAAAACAGCTCTGAATCCTCGCCTAAGTGACGAGGATATTGATAGGGAGCTGGAGCGAGAGATTATGGGGGGTGTGAACGACGACATTGTGAAGGAAGAAGTCAATTCTTTGGTCCCTGCCACTGACGCGAAGGACCTAAACGATTCTAACGAGCCGACGGAGTCCGATGCCACTCAAGAAGTGCCAGTCAGAAAAACAACCCGTAGATCAACGAAGACAAAGCCAACATCTAGAAGTCCCCATAGCCTTGTCTCAATAGATCCTCCCGAAGACCAAGTATACACACAGCCAAAGCCGCGACGCAAGAGGCTAACACAGACTAAACCCCAAGTCTCGGACTCTACGGATACCGAATCTATGGTCGGCGACGCCATTGGTTTAGAAGAACTCAGTGGTATAGAGCGTGCAGCAGAAACATTTCCGAGTCCTCGGGAAGTCTCTAATGACGATATTCCCGCAGGTGGTGTAGAGGGTAAAAACACCCCTTTAAACTATTCCATCCAAGATACTACCTCTAAGCAGGGTGAAGTTGCACCAAATTCAGAACCGGGATCGACTCCAATTGTGGATTTGTTATCCTTCGAGGCTGCTGCTGAAACAATCCCAACTATCAAGGAGGCCGAGAACACACCCCAAGACAACAACCAGGAACCTCAAAGAACGTCATCTGCTAAACTTGTCATCTCCCGCTCTGCATCGATCTCTCCCTCTAAGGATAAGGACATGAAAAGAAAGTCTGATGTAGTGACAGACGATGGCCAAGATAGGCGAACTAGTAAGAAGAGAAAAATGGCTAAGGGGGTTAAGGCGGCGAAGCCCCGAATAAGCCCCGAGAAGAAGGAAAAGGCGGCATTGACCCTCGAGAGCCCATCAAAAAGGCAGGAATCCGACAAACCTGAGCTACTGAGTGCGCAAACTGTCGATAAACCTGCTTCCACCGCGACCTCCAAGGAGAGTACAGCGCAATTGGAAGTGCTATATAACCACGAAGACTCGACCGTGGAGGAACAACAGACTATTCTGGACGATTTTGAAGATAATCATGCCTCTAGCATAGAAGAAGCAAGGTTGGCCATGATACCCGGATCAACTTCTGAAGATAATACCATCGATGTTATCCTTAATGGTTATGGACGGCCGCGTGAGGCATCCCCACAAAAAACCACCCAAGCGGAGGCTCTGCCAACATCCAAGGCCGACAAATTCCCTTCCTCGCCTCATATGTCGAGCGATAATGGGTCTCAGGATAGTATCCCAAACACCCAATTCTCGATGCCTGCTTCGCAGATGACGGTATCAACTAGCTTTCAGGGGTCCATCAAAGGCGTAAACTTTGTAAGGACAGCCGAAGAACCACTCCTGGCGAAACAAAATGTCTCTCCAATAGAGGATGTTCGGGAACAGTCAATTGTAGTGTCTCCAAAGCAATCGCGTACACCACTTTCCGTTCTATCTAAATCACACAACAGAGCATTAGCTTTGATGACTCCACGAAACCGAGCGGAAGACGTTTCATTTGCTCCGGTTCGGTCACAGAAGCCATGGAAATCAACAGATGTTGAACTCTATATTGATGGATTGAAAGAAAACCAGGAAATACAGCTACATGCGAAAGGGCTGTCTGAGTGTGAACGGGACATGACCATTGCCGAATGGATTATAGATGTTTCAAAACGGGCGGAGAAACAGCTTGTACATAAAGGCGAGCTTCTTGTGAGATTGTTCGAAGATGAGGCCGAGCGTGCCGTGGCGGCTATTGAGGCCATTGAGACAGAATAGGTTTATCTTGTCTATAACAGTCTCTCTTTTTTTTTTTTTTTTTTTTTTTTTTTCTCTTGACTCTCTAACGCATTGAATACCTACTTAAGTACCTAATATATGGAGTTGACGTCACTTGTGCCTTACATCACACCGGACAGGCGTTAAGAGGAGATGGGAAATTACTATCTCAGACTGACGTAAAGATGCAAAAACTAAGCACATTTCTGAGCGGTATCTTGGGAAATAGGTATAAATGGTACCCTGTAAGGCCCTTCAGAGGATCCGATCCGAGTACCTACCTACCTACCTCTTACTTACCCACTTAAGGACTTACCTGCCACCTATCAAGTACTTTCTTATAGGCATCCACTGCTCTCGAAAAAACGCTTTAAGCCGTATCGAAGTCGACTAGTACATTCCATTCTTTGAATACAAGATTAGCTCAATTAATCACTTGAACACTCCATCATGTCTCTTTCAGGATCCACCAACGACAAACCGGTCGACCCGTATAAGGAGAAGAACCTCGACACAGAAACTTCGGTTGAGGGAAAAGTGAATGGCCTCATCGAATTTGTAACCAAATGCAAATTCGGTATGATGACCACCCGAGACTCTGCCAGCGGAATGCTAGTGAGCCGATGTATGGCCATAGCTGGTACCGAAAACGGCGTCGACCTTATCTTCCACACAAATACAGCAACAGGCAAATCGGACGAGCTGAACAGTGATCCGCATGTTAACATCTCTTTCCTGCAGGACTCTGTAAGTAGGAATCCCCCCGATTGATGCGGTCGGGCAGCTGACTTTGGTGGTTAGGATTGGGCCTCGATTAGCGGTACCGCTCAGATTATCCAGGACGTCGAAGAGGTTAAAAAGTGAGTTAACTTTTGACAGTGAGAAGGCGAATATTTCACACGGCATATGTTAACCTCAAACGAACCTACCTACATAGGCACTATTCCTCAACTTTGAAAGCTTGGGTTGGAGATTTAGGTGACGGTGTTCATGATGGCTCGGTCAAAGATCCCGTAAGTAACTACTTACGTACCTAACTGGAAAGCCAAAGACGTCTAGAATCTAAAGAGCTGACCGATTGAAATTATTCCGTGTGTAATAGAGATTGGGTGTTATCAAAGTTAGGACGCTAACGGCAACTTACGCCATTGCCCATGCCGCTAGTATCACTCGCACACTTGAAGTTGCGAAGGGTGCAGTAACCGGGAAAGTTGCGAGTGTCAATACACTCCGTGAGATCACTCTGAAAGACATTGAGCTATGGAGGAGAAGCAAAGAGCTTGTTACATAATTGAAGGTTGATGAATACCTACTTTTCCAGGTAGCTAGGGACAGGACATGTATACTTTTGCATGCGCTGCACCCGCAGGCGCAAGGGCATGGCATGGGAATGGTCGGGGATACCCCACACCGCCAAGTCTCCGGCCTGTGCGACTGTGACGTTTATGAACTTTGCTTTTTTGTGTCGCTTAAGGCTTAGTTAGCTTGAAGATATCGATGATATGATATGATATGATATGATACTTGAGTTAGTACAATATCGTGAGGTTTGAATTTGGCATGTGGTGGAGGCCGTGTGTGGAGGGGTCGTGCTAAAAAGTCACAAGCCCGCTGGCCACCTGAATTAAAGAACTACGATGACATGTATGTATTCTACACCATTAACTTTCTTGGTTTTACCCTAGTCTTGATAAGTACTTAACTACTTAAGTACCTACCTACCTACCTACCTACTTATTACTTAAGTAAGTATGTAGTATCTATTGTAATGCAGTGGATGATGTGACCCGTGGCTGCATACTAGCATATCTGTTGTTTTCTGCCTCAAATTCACATCCCACAAAATTTAAAACCCATCCCTCGACACAACCTCGTCTATCGCCTCACCCCGTATATCATCGTATCGTCGATAAATCCGCCCTCAAATCCCTCCCCCATTCTTCTTTCAAAGTCTAAGGCATCTCGACTTGAACTATCGCCATCATGTCCGATGAATCTATTAACCCTTACCCTGTGGCGGACCCCATCGTTGCTGACGTCAGTCCCAGTAAGGTAGGCTAAAATATGATATTTCTCTAAATCCCTCCCCACCAAATTCTCTTTCATCCTGGCCTTTAAAATACCAAACTGACATCGATTTCTTCATTTATAGTTTAGCTAGACTCGGAACCTCTGAAAAATCTTCGCCGGGGATGTGCTATTTCTCCTCAATACTGACGAAGTCACTTCCTCTACAGACCAATCGAACGAGATAAACCCCTTCACGCCATCGAAGGACCCTGCCCCGAAAGACCCTACGGTCACACATTTCCATAGTTTTTTCTACGACACTTTCACCGTATGTTTCAAGCCGGTTTATCTTCCGGGAACAGGAAGCTGAGGAGTTCTCTAAACTATAGTGGAAATACCCTCGAACAACTGGCTTGCTTTTTGCATCATCCCTGGCATTTTTCCTGCTCGGGCACTATGTGAATATTCTACGATATGCATTCAAGGCCGCCTATATTACATTCGCCGGTAGGTCTCTGAGACACTTTTCTTTCTTTCTTTCTTTCTTTCTTTCTTTCTTTCTATTTTTATTTCTATAGATACCTGGTTACTGATCTCCATGTGCAGCTACGGCAGCGATTGAATATCTTGGCAGACCGACGACGGGAACTGGTTTTATGACCCAGGTTCGCCCAGCGAAATACTATACGATCCCCCGTGAGAATCTTGAAATGGTTTTCGCCGAAATCCATGAATTCTTAAACTTCATTGTATTGGAGTTCCAACGAGTGATCTTTGTCGAAAACCTGACGGTAACCATTGCCTCATTCGTTTTTTCATTGATCGGATATTTCTTGGTCAAGTTTATGCCAATTTGGAGCCTATTGATCCTCGGTATGTGCTTCCTCTCCATGAATTACACAGGCCAGGTTGAGGTATACTAATCGAAATTATATAGCCGATGTCCTTCTGTTCACAGCTCCTTTGCTCTATCTCCAAAACCAAGAGCTTATTGATAGCCACATCCGCCAGGCGTCCGCTGCTGCTAACGATCAGCTCCAGAATGCTCGCGGACTAGCTGAGAAGCACACAGCCGACTACTCTGCCAAAGCAAAGGCTTATGCCAATGATATCACTGGGAAACTTGTTAGTGTTTACCAAGATCGTCAAAAAATTACTAAGAGCGACACAACCAAAACAGAATAGAAACAAAGCTAGTTTTGGGTAATGATAATATTGGCATAGCTGGGAAGATTGGTTGTTTCTCTTGTTAACATGTTGGTACGGACAGTCTTATGGCCATCGTTCGGCGTGATTTGCAGAGATGGCAATGCATCCAAGTTTGATTCGATCCATATGCATAGCAACTTGGCTTTAATGTATGCCAACCGCATTCTCTAGTGTTGGCTTCTTCTTCTTCTTCTTCTTCTGCTCATCCTCATCCTCATCCTATTTCTCCTCATCTTCTTCTGCTTCTTCTTTTCTTTTCTCCCTTTTCTTCCCTTTTCTCTCTCTCTTTTTCATAGCTCTAGTTAGGTATTCACAGTATGAGAAATCAAAGGCTCTCCGTTGTGTTGCGCCCTAACATCAACTACTACTTCTCTTCCAGCTGGCTGGTGGACATCTATCTCGTAACCAAATCTATCAGGTCAACAGTTCCCCGTAATTCTAAACCCATCAAAGAACTAGACTCCAAAGCACGCGGCCAATCCCTGGGACCGGATTGTTAAGATGGCTGCCCCAGCCAATTCGGACGATAAAACCCGGTTTGAAATCGAACTTGAAGTAGGTTTTCAGGCACATGTCGGGAGATCTGGTCACTAAATATAAGCTAAACCGCAATTCTCGTGATAGTTCGTTCAGTGCCTTGCAAACCCATTCTATTTGAACTATCTTGCGCAGGGGAAATATCTACAAGACGATGCGTTTCTACAGTACCTAGACTATCTAGACTACTGGAGACAGCCGGAATATGTTAAATTTTTAAGGTGGTTATTTTGGGCACCGGAAGCTGGCCTGATCACGATCCATATGCTAATGCTATGAACCAACTACACAGCTATCCTTCCTTTACGCTCAACGCGTTAGATCTCCTTCGTCAGCCCAAATTTAGACAGGATATCATGGTGGCAGATACCGCGAATAGAATCATGGACGATATGATGGTATCTATGCAATCCCAAAGAGAGGTCTGACGGCGCATAGCCTTCAATCGTTGACATCCATGGAGAGGATGCAAGGGGCTGCTATATCCATTCTCTCCTAGACTACATTTGCGAAAGATAGCTCGTGTACAGCTGCGGGGATATCTCATCCTAATGCCATATTATTCTGATCTCGTTGCTGATTCATAGCTATTTAAATACTAGTCCCCATCTAGTCCAATTGAGAAGCTTGATTTGTATACAGCACATCCACAACGGTGCTCAGCTTCTTGATCGTCTCAATAGCCGCCTCAAACCCCTTATCCTTCTGTGTCTCTTCATAGATGATGAGGCATTGGCTTCCACGGTCAATAACCCCGTTAATAACCTTGTCCAGTATCATTTGTGATAGCTTATCTTCGACCTTGGCGGGGCTCATATCGCCCACTAGTTTGGCAATGTGAGCTATCTCAACCCTCGAGAACGGCTCGATAACTCGGCAGAGATTCTGCTCGAGCAGCGTGTTGTAGAGGGCCTGGAGATGGGATTTGATGAAGCTGTCAGCGATAAGCTGGTCTTTGAATTCCATTAGGGACTGTTGGAATTCGGCGAGAGACCGGTTCGAATGCGCCTTTGCAACGGCCTTCATAGCATCCACATCCTTCCCTGCATAGCGTTGTGCGACCTTTCCTGTGATGATGGAATGGACATCATCCGCTAAGTTGAGCATGATTTTGCACAGCAACATATACTTCAACGCTGCCACTGCTTTATCTGTGTCATCCTGTGATGCGTATCCCTCGAGAGCTTCGATAAAGTATGAAAATGCGGTTTTGAAATCCTTCTCTTCAGAATGCAGAACACCGGATTGCATATCTAAATTTGCCTGCATTAATGGGGGGCAGTATACAGAGTTCGCTGATGTCCTAGCTGAGGTTAATGACGCTCTAGCTTTTGGTATGTTCCGGAGGGCATGATAGACGCGAGATTCTAGCAGTTGAACTTCCACTAGAACCATCTTATCATCCAATCTCTTGAGCTCCTTTAGGAGCGAGTTGATTAGGGTGAGGGCTTCATGGTACGATTGTTTTTGGAGATAAAGAGCAACAAGTCGGGTTTCAAGGTTCTGTCGGAGGAAGGACCGGCGTTCGGATATAGCCCATTGCACACATGACTTCGTGACACTGATTTGAAGGTCAACCGTATCAGGGATGGTGGTGAAAAGATCGACCAGCTGACGGACTGTACACGCAGGTTTATGTCAATTATGGCAAGCCCAGTGGCTCTTTGTGTGATTGGTAGGTACGTACCAATCTTCGCGGTCTTTGCCTTTGCAAAGGATGTCATCACAGATCGACTCGTAGAGATTAGTTCGGCTAGTTCTTGTGTCTGCCTATTAATCAGATCAAATAATTATTAGACCTGCTCTACCAAAGGCGTAGCAATGGGATAGTGGTCGAAGAATAACAACCTTCTATCTCGATAGATACCGCCAAGGTCCATCAGAGCGAGCTCGTATTCCTTCAATGCAGCCTCATTCATACCCGGGTTCTCCGATAATATCTGTTTATACAAGGCTGCTGCCCTGTCTGGGTCCGTCTTGGAAGCATTCTTAGCTTCCTCGTAACGCGATGACATCGTGATCGTATGTATGGAGAGGATGTGGTTCTCGATGGCGTAGTTGAAGAGTCACAAGGCGTGAGGACGTGTCCACGTCTTGAGCGTAGAGTGTTCTTGAATACAGCGGGGAAAACTAGGATGCGTAAGCTAAGCTGATGGTACTGGGAACATGTGGCGATACCTGCTGGTTCAGATGGGATAAGGAAGATGGTTGATGCGGGTCAAGTGACAAGGCCAAGATCGTTGGTTGTGGTGGTCGAGGTGTGCTGAGCTTGTGCTGTACCGTACTATTCTTATTGTGCGGCGGCTTAGGTAACGTAGCCAACACGCAATATATCAATATAATATTATATTAATTACTTCTACCTACTTGGTACCTACCTACCTCCTACTTAAGTACTTACTTAGGTGGGTACGAATCCTAGCAGCTTAGCTAAGGCCGGTATACGTATAATTAAGTACGTATAAAGCAATGAAGTAAATTATGTCGATGCTTGTTAGGTAAGTACTCGTGCTATAAATATATATCCTAAGTACCTACTTATATGGTACATCTACATCTACTTAAGCTATAAGAAAAAGAGTACTCGATCGATATCTGCCTGAGTAGTTGACGTCTAGTAGATGCTCATATGCATATATGTATAGCGCATGCTCGTCCTAGTCCTTCAGCTGGATGAATTCAGTTCTTACCATTCAGCTTGTCGGTGGAATTCCTGCCACGGAAGTTCTTCATAGCATCATCGCACCCGCTGATCCATCTGAGGAGTTTTTGGATGCTGACAGGGAGAGCTTGCATTACCACAATCCACTTTGAGTATAGAGGGAGGTCGAGATTCCCCCCTGCACCTGAATCGATTGCAAACATGATTTCCTTTGCCACATCCACCGGTTCTAGCACCGGCGCGAAGAAAGTGGATGGCGTATCGACACCATCAAACAGCGGGGTGGAAATTTGTCCAGGACTGACGAGTAGGGTCTTGATATTTTCATACTGTGCTACTTCCGCGGCAAGAGATTCGTGGAGTAGCCTCACAGCAGCCTTTGAAGCGGCATAGTCGCCTGAAAGTTGTAAATAATAAAGTCAGTCCCATCAAGTATCATCATTTAAATTATAATTCTCGTGTCAAACGTACTACACCGTTTGGGGCCGATATGTGACAAGACACTCGAGATCGTAACGATTGTGCCCTTTTTAGCCTCGATCATCCCCGGCAAAAATTCCTTGATAGTCCAGAAGTTCGAAAGAACATTGCTGCTAAAGGTACTGTATGGGTATTGATTGTCAGTAAGCCGAGAACGAGTATTGGTGCATCGGTGTTAACGTTTGCATGGTAGCCAGCTCACCTCTGAATCTCGTCCACAGATAAATCCAAGATCGTTTTCCCATGAACAACCGCCGCATTATTCACCAATACACTTGGTGGGCCCAGCTGAAAATATAAGATCTTGTCAGAATGATGGTACAAGCTCTAGTTATCGGGGCGCACTTCGACATACATCTTCGATAATTTGCTTTGAGACGGCTTGGACCTCCTGATAGTTCCCAACATCGCATTTATAAAATTCAACATTGCGAACTTCGACTTCGGGTTCATTGACATCTAAAATGGCCACAGACATGCCTCTCATTCCATAGACCTGCGCTAGTAAGAGGCCCAGCCCGCTAGACCCTCCAGTGATAACCAGAACTTCCTCGCTTTTGTTGAATTCCCTGTTTCTACCGTATGCTAACCTGTGGTTGAGCGATTGTAAGAGCCACGCGACTGTAACAATAGTTGCATAAAGCATTGAACCCCACATGGGAGGATGGTGCCACTGAAAAGTTAAAGTCCGTAGGGAGAGTGGCAGCATCCAGGCGCCAAGCGGGTGGAAGAACGTGATGCTCGCGACCTGAGCAAGCAGGTCGATATTGAGGAGGGAGAGGAGTGGCTTGTCCGTCCGAAAACTGGACGGGGTTGGCGGGGCCTCCATTTTGCGCGGTATATCTTTTGAAATGTGAATATGGATGTGATCGCAAGCTACTTCAGTTTCGCAAGTAAGTAGGTACCGGCAGGATGGCTGGTATTTATACTCCGCCTTGATGTGGTTCGCAATTGGGTCGCTTGTGCTTCTCAATATCTTGGTGCTCCAGGCTTGATGGTTTCATTTCTGAAGCGTGGGAGGTCCCGACATTTAACGATTCGAGTTTCGAATTCGAATTCATGCAGCCCACCTGGCGAATCTGGCCTCAAGCCCCGGTAAGTTGCTCTTCCGCGAAAGCCTACGAATTTTGCATACAGATAATATATTGCGATCCGTCTGAAGGCAGATACATGCAACGTACTTCGGAAAATCCAAGGTAAGGTGGCAGCACAAGCGCCACTAAGCTAAGTCATACATCCGAACAACGCCCGTGAGAATGCTCAAACAAGGAACCAGACGCATACAGGTGCCGACCCAAGCTAGGCTAAATACCACAAGCTAAAACTCCTAAATAATACCCACAGCAAATAACTATTAAACCCGATCGCCTCAAGACGAAATGAGTAGCTTATAACTCAAGACAGAGGGTCATCATTGGTTAGATCGTATACGCTGACGTCGAGAAGTGCGTTTTCATCGTTATCGGTCAGCTTCCACGCGCCTGGCAAGCTTGGCCTCGCGACTATTTTCTCAAGCCTCATTCGACCATCGTTCCCTCGACCATTCTGCTTCGGCTGCGAATCCCCTGGACTGGGATGACTCTTCTTCTTCTCGTCAACCGGATCGACATCTATGACTATTCGTGAATTCTCCTTCTGGTTGCTGGGTTCCATGCCGAAGACCGATGGCTTAGCAACTATGTGTTTTGCTACGTTCACAGTTGTTTTCTTTTGCTGGAAGAACGACTGTATTGTTGGCTGGTTCGAGTTCGTAATTGCCTTCTTTGTTGTCCTGCGAGCGTTAGACTTCTGAAGCTTGTCTTCTGCTTGTTTCAATTTCGCAGCTTTCTTCCTTGCTTCCCTATCGTCCCACAATTGGATATGACAGTTGGCGCCTTGCGCGACGAATTCTTCATAAATCCAGATTCGATGGTTGCTCCTTGGATCATACTCTCTTCTAGGTCGATCTGGCTTCCCCACGGTTGACTCAGTCGTGCTGGCTACACCGTTTACTCTGATGTCTTCCTTGTCCGAGTCAGTGAAGCCATTTGGGTCGTCTAAAAGCTCTGCTGCGTCAACAGCCGATATAGATCGTGTGTAAACATTGTCTTCTTCATGGTTGTATGGCAACGGCACTACTAAAATGGGCGTAAAGGTAACTCGGAGTTTATTCGGCATCCCATCCTTAAGCCCAGATGTTCTTTGATGTATGGAAAGAATTAGTGAATCTGATCCAGGCCGATTATGCCCTAGTTGCCACGAAAGTAGCTTTTCGGACAGAGTTCGGATGAGCTTCCCGCTACCAGTCCACTCAAATTTAGCTTTCGTGATATCTCGCAGTGCCTCGAGGTTTGGACAAATATCCCAGTCGATTTGTGGGGGCACTCCTGAGATTACAGGGCTAATGTAATAGTTGACGATTTGGAGGTTTGGGAAATCTTCTGGGATTTTAGCCTTGGGTTGTTTGCGAGAAAATATCTTATTAGAATTAGTCCTCAGGTTTGTTTCTAATTTTTGTCTCCACAATTGCAGAGCGTGGCCACCATCCAAAGCTGTTAGTTTGCATGCTTCGAGTAATTCATCTCCATAGCCTGCTTTAGCGGCAGCGGCCGCTTGCTTCATTCCTACTCCTGAGACTCCTGCAGTATCATAGTCACCTCCACTTAGCAAGGCTACCAAAATCATTCCAGCTGGTGTAAGGCCAGTCTTATCCTTGATCGCTCGGGACTGGTACACTTGCATGACATCGAGGTTCTTCGAATCGCCCTTGTCGCACGATCTCCAGAACTGCCGGCAGCCAAACATCAGGGTATCGACATCCTCGGAGAGAACGGCGTCGACGACACCTTGTTTTTGGAGAAAGGCACATTCGGCTTCGGCTTCTCCTGGGGCGTTATGTATAGGGAACCCGAAGGCGGTGATCAAACGCCTAGAAAAAGCGAGTAGGTAGCCCTCACCGCCAGAAATTGATTTCCCCCGCTTAAATTCTGGTCTATCCTTGCCATCGAATACGAAAACGGCGTGTACGTTGAGGGAGAGGAGGCTGCAAAGACGGTAGTATATGACTCGCAGAGGTGCATTAGAGCCTGCACTACGGCCTTGGACAGCCTTCGATTGAAATGCCCATATAGAGATGTCTATCGCTACTCGGATGTGTCGTTTATGCCTTTGGAAATGGTCGACGCTCAGTTTTGCGAGAGGAATTTTATCCGGAGCCCCAAGCTCTTCGTACAAACTAAAGAAGGTTTGTGATTAGCGTCAAGACCGAGTAGTGATTGTGGAACGAAGGAGTGGGACAAACCCTTTAATGCCCATACTGGCTGGAAAACTCGGACACAGGTAGATGAAATATTAAGTCAGTGCTCGAAAAGGGATTGTGGGAGGTTGACATCGAGGAGATGGTATTTGATTGTCGACGGTGGCGGTATTTTTATTCGGTGAGTACCTGGGTTTGGGGTGCCTAGGCAACCCTGGCCAACGCGAGTCTCGTAACCAGACTTTTTGTCAACGTGACATCACGTCGATATCCTCGAGACACGCTCAAGCTATAGCACAGCACAACACAGCACAGACATACCGTGGTACCCCCCCGGTATATATACTAGCGATGGCAACAACAGCACCATTCAACCCCAAGTCCATGGTTGACTCCGCGTGGAAGATAATACCCTTTTTTCAATCTCGAGATATTCATGCGACAGTGCTTCTGTATACCCGAGAGCTAGGGTTCACACTTGGAAGCGAAGAGCCACATTTTGCATCACTTTTTGCAGGACCCAAAGCTGCCTCAAACATTTACTTCAGTCTTTGTCGCCAAGAATCCGAGTTTCGTGCTTCAAGCGCTATGATTGCCCTTGGAGCGGAGCAACACGAAGCTCTTTATGTGGGGCTCTCGGCAAGGAGGAACCAAGGCGAGAGCGAGACGTTCAGGATTGTGGAAGAGATCCGAGACGAGGAGTGGGGTTTTCGTCAGTTTTCGATAAAGGATAGAGATGGTAACCAGCTGACATTCTTTCGATTTCTCGAAGGCAGCAATGGCGAGGAACTCTGGGCAGGAGAATAGTAATGTGCATTACATGTATGTACATACGTGGGAGGATTTGAAATATCTTGTTATATCGCAGGGGGGAGGGAGTTAAGGTGAATGTATGTCCTTAAGTACATAAGTACTTAAGTGCTGACATGTAAGTAATTTACGGTACCAACACGACACCACGTGACTTGAACAGACAGTGTATCCGGATCACGTGACTCTAAAGTGCTGAATTGGAATTCGCTTGTATTCAAAATTGGGTATAAAAAAAAAAAAACTCGACAACTTCGCTTTCAGTTTCAGCGACATCTTGGAGACACAACCACTACCAACCCACCAACAGCCGCTAAAAATGGTAAACCCCTCCGATCTCTCACGTCGCAACAGCTCTATCATCAATATTACGTGGCTACTTATGTTTCTTGCGGGTGTATAATATCCTTTAAAGTCTGGGGTGCTAACAATCCTGCATGAGATCCAGAGAGTCAAGGCTATTTCGCGTTCTACCTCGACGTATGTTCCGCAAGGAACTACCTCTACTCCTATTCCCAGAAACCTCAACCCGGCGCTTCATCCCTTCGAAAAGGCACGGGAGTACACCCGGGCGCTGAATGCAACGAAACTGGATCGCCTTTTTGCACAACCGTTTCTTGGACAGTTAGGAAATGGCCATGTAGATGGTGTCTATACCTTTGCTGTCGATCCGAAAGTTCTAAATCGAGTCGCCAGCGGTTCTGGGGATGGCGTAGTCAAACTGTGGGAGATGACCGATCGGAGTGAAGTCTATTCCGTGAAGGCACACGATGGCGTAGTCAAGGACATGTGCTATTCCGATGATGGGAGGCTCTTGACCTGTGCGAGTGACCAAAAGATCAAATTGTGGGATCACCCATCGAAACTCGAGGGGAAATCTACCAAGGATCAAGTTAAACCTCTGATGACTTACCTGGGTGCCAATTCTTTTAACTCGATTACCCACCATCGCTACGACCAGATCTTCGCAACTGCCTCCTCATCTATCGGAATTTGGGATGTTTCGCGAAGCAAACCGACCTCCAATCTCAGCTGGGGATCCGATAGCATAAATGTTGTGAGATTTAATCCAACCGAAACTTCAATCTTAGCATCAGCAGGGGCCGACCGATCCTTGGTATTCTATGATCTTCGAATGTCGACACCTGTGACCAAACTCATAACTACCATGAGCACGAATGCCATAAGCTGGAATCCTGTGGAGCCTTTCAACTTAGCGATTGGGAATGAAGACCACAATGCCTATATATTCGATATGCGCAAGCTAGAGAGAGCTTTGAACGTACTGAAGGATCATGTCGCAGCTGTCATGGACGTATGCTATAGCCCCACTGGGCAGGAGTTGGTCACTGGAAGCTATGACCGTACATTGAGAATCTATAGTGTTCGGGAACACGGCCACTCTCGAGACATATATCACACCAAGCGCATGCAGCGGTAAGCTGACTAACAATACTTTCTGGTTTTTCAAGATGACCCGATGTATAAAGTTCCTGACACTTTATTTTCGCACCTAGGATATTCTCGGTTGCATTTACACCTGATGCAAGATACGTCCTGTCGGGGTCGGATGATGGAAATATCCGTTTATGGCGAGCCAAAGCCTCAGAGAGGTCGCACGTTAGAAGCACCCGGGAAAGGGTGAAGCTCGAGTACGACGAAGCATTGAAGAAGCGGTACCAACATATGCCGGAGATCAGACGGATAGCAAGGCATAGGCACCTTCCCAAGACCATCAAGAAAATGTCGGAGACGAAGAAAATACAGCTTGGAAGTATTAAGAGGAAGGACGAAAATAGACGCAAGAATGGAGAGGAAATGTCGGCCAGAACGCCCGAGCGCCAGAAGATGGTTGTAAAAGCCATCCAGTAAGAGCCAAATATTGCGCTACATCTCCCCAGGTCCTGTCTTAGTTTCAATTCTCGAGCTCATGCATTTGGGAGGAGTTATGGAATCTGGTTTTATATCTCGAGCGGTTTGGAGCGGCAACATATCTAATACATGTACTATACTCTGCAAGTTGCAAAAATAACTTCGAAGCCTCCTAGAGTGTAGCCTGTAAAGGATCGGGCAAGTGCGTCCCGTGGTTAAAAGTCTCTATCGACGGTTGGAACTGCCTCCGTCTACGTCTACTGGACCGTTATTGTGAAGCCAAGCTCTCCAAAAGTTTACCAATTGAGCAAGTCACAACTCGCCGCCTGGCCAGAAGCTACTTCGCTATCGACACCACCACTACTCACCCTCCCACACTTATCGCCGACCCCTCAAACCCTGATATCTCCACACACCGATACACCTCCGTCCCCACTAAACCAACCATTCCGCCCTTGTGTGGAATTTTAGAAGCAAAATAGCTCCAACGAGAGCGCATCCCCGTTCTGGTATCCATGCCGCATAGTCCCTAGAAAAATGGACTTGGGCAAAGTTGACACAGGAAGCAGTGGCGATGAGGACCTGGGCCTGGATCCACTGCAACCAAAAAGAGCTCTCCCGAAGGACCTCCCCATGTCGCTAGATGACAGGCGGCGGCCTCAATATGAGGCTCAGGAAGGGGAGATGTATGATGCCTGGCAAGGTTCCTAAACCCCTCCCTTCTACTACAAATTCCATCACTCTCGCACAAGACACATTCCACCTTAGCATTACATACCCAACAATCTTAGCCCCTTTATAAGGCCACCCTTCTCTACGCGTCTCCGCCGATTTTATTTTCACCATGTTAACCAAATATCTACGGAGCTGACAGGACAATCGCAGTACTTTACAACACCGATGCCTGCCAAGCTCAACTTTTCGCTGGATATAGACCACGACTCCGATGAGGACCGAAGGGACAAAGAACGAGAAAACAATGACAAACGGCTTGAGTCCATGCTGGCCGCCCAAGCTGCTTTCCACTCAGATGATCCTGAATTAATCAATGAAGATGATATTCTCAATAATCCAAAAATGTCCGAGCAGGAGAAAAAAGCTAGGCTCCAGAAGCTACTCAATATGGCAGCGAGTAATGGCGAACCAGAAAGGGTAAAAAAGATATTGAGCGGAAAAGCTAGGGACCATATCGATGTGGACGCTGTAGATGAAGAAGGCTCAAGTCCCCTCATATATGCCGCATGCTTCGTGAGTTTACCTGACACTCAGACTCTAATTAGTAATGGAAACCTCTCTAACTATTTTACGTTATTCTAGGGGCACGAAGAGGTAGTGACGCTGCTTGTCACAGCAGGGGCAAATGTGAACCTGCAAGACAGCCACAAGTGGAGCCCACTCACATGGGCTATGACCAATCGCCATAAAGGGATCGCAAAGATACTCCTAGACCATGGGGCATCTTCAGAAATCAAAACAACATCCGGTGGAACAGCATTTGACTTTGTAGAACCTCATAGCGAAATGTCCGATTATCTACAAGAAACTGGTTATATCGGAAATGCCGGGATTACGGAGGACTTTTACGATACGGGGATGGCAGAGGAGAGGTTTGAGGAGCAAATGTTGGAGTATGAGATGAAGAGGCGGATGATGATGGAAAGTTCCATAAATCTTGAGGTCGACCTCTCGAGCCTTGGACTTGACGAACAGCCCGACGTATGTTACAAACCCCGTAAATTATTGACTAGCCACTTACTGAGATATATTGATTAGACCCCGCCAAACGACGATTTTGATGACGGCGAGGATTTTGTTTGGGATAAATGTTTACCAGGCCAGATGTTCGTATTCTCAGAACGGGATCTACCTAGGATCATGGATATCGTTGTGACGAATATGCTTCCTCAACGGTCACCCTCTCAAAAACCCATACCTGCCAACGTCCTATTTCTTAGCGCCCGGTTTGCTCACTATAGCGGTAATACTGAGCTGCTGAGCAAACTTCTCTTCAGGTCCATGGAGGCAATTAACAATGTCGTGGAAGAACATCAGTGGGATATGACGATTCTGGCTTTCTGGATCTCTAATTGCACTCTGTTACTCCACTATCTGCGAAAAGATACCGGTCTGGTAGGAAGCACAGTGGAATTCCAAGTTCAGCTAGCCGAATTAATCAACGAGATATATATCTTAATTGTCCGTGATGCTGAAAGGCGTATCGACAAAGTCCTGGATGCCTCAATGCTGGACCACGAAACGATACCTGGCTTTGAGGAAATCCACTTTCAAAACGAATGGAGAATATTCAGAAGCCGAAAAAAGGTCCATCCTGAACCGCCAATGAATGTGAAACGATTTCGACCCCCCAGCCCAAAACGTAAGGCTCAGCCTTCACCAAGAATGGTAACGTCGCTCTTATCATCGACACTCTTTGTGCTGGACCTCTACGACATTCATTCTGTGATCGCAACTCAGATAGTATCTCAGTTATTTTACTGGTTAGCGGCCGAGCTATTCAATCGAATAATGTCGAATAGACGGTACCTCGCGCGGACAAAAGCCATGCAAATAAGGATGAATATATCCGTTTTAGAAGACTGGGCGCGGTCAAATAATCGATCACCAGAGCACTACGAGGGCGGATCATTACATAGCAGTGGAGAGACAACAACGGAGGCATCGAAAAGGCATCTAGAGCCTGTAATACAGCTATTACAGTGGCTGCAGTGCTTCTCATCCATGGGCGAGGACTTAGAATCACTAAAATCCACCATTGACCAAATGGACCGTCTATCAGCACAGCAACTTCTCCATTCGGTGAAACACTATCGTGCTGAAGTTGGAGAAAAGACGCTGTCAAGAGAGTGCATGAGATTCCTCGTGCGTCAGAGCTTGGACATCAACGATAGGAGGAGGAAGCTTCGAGCTTCTATATCGAACGTAGAAGTCACTAGTCCGACTCTCCCTTCACCAGCATCACCTAGTCCGGGTACAAGTAAGGCTGTATCAGGGAAACCTGAAAACGGACCACCAGCACAGGAGGAAGAAGATAGCGGAGATGCACCTGAGAATCTCTTATTTGATCCCGCTTTAATGCTACCATTTGTTCTCCCGACATCGACAGATATGCTAGTCACATTTGGGGCTGGGTTAGGCGGTGTTAATCGGGAGCGAGAGAGGAAGTACCAGCCATTCCTCCCAGAGGAATTTCTTAATACCTTAGATGCTTCTGCTGGAAAAAGTGACCATGATCATATAAGCTACGTCGGCCCTTCCCCGTGGGATAATGACGAAGACGACGACGAAGACGACGACGAACGAGGTACGCAAAACGGCAGACGGTCTTGAGCCGATCCAAACCGTCAATTGGTTTTCATCATCTAGTTCTTCGAGGGACTCTCGAAGAAATGCCACAAACATATCCTTCGTCTACTCTTCCCTCCCTCCTCTGTATCATACGTCTACCTCTTATGTGCATGGTTGGTCTTTGGCTTTTTTTTTCACAAGCGATCTGTAATGACTTTTGACGCAATCTGGATTTCAATTTTCAAGGGATTATACCCACCTCAATTTATTCTCACGCCATTGTAATACATCAAATTTGATCAAATGTGATCCTGTAGCGCTACGTAGCTGTCGATGAACAAACAAAACCTTAACGTAGGGAGGTGCATAAACTAGACGGGTCAAAGGTATACACAGAACACCAAGCGATAAAGGTACTCATTTCAAACGGCCCAGCAATGCACGGTCCTTGCACATAAGATAAAAGCACATAAGTTTTGTAGACATTAAAGGCTTCCCGATAACCGATACTCCGTGTGTGCCCCCCGGGATGATGTGAGAGAAGAAAGTAAGTACAGGAACACCAAAAACCAAAGTTCCAGCCCTGAAGAGCCGATTCCATCGACATGCGTTCGCTTTCCAAGAAAAACGCCAAAAAAGTTTTAGTTAAAACGAAACCGCGACCAAACCAACGTCGACCGGTGGTAATAAAACAAAAGAAACCCAACGCTTATCGGCAGCACAGAAAGGTGAGAAGGGAATCTAGGAGTTTTCAACCAGATTCAGACTCATGTAGGCCAGCGGGCTCTAACTAGGAGCATTACTTCAGTCAACCTCTTCATCCTGAGTGGCTCTCGAGCTTACACTATCCCTTCTCCCGCTTGCCGCGCTCAGCCCAGATGGATACCGTTTCTCACCTCTTGTGACGTCGTCAATTCCAAGAACCGCAGCCTTATCTGCCGATTCGTAGCGATCCGTATCGTCATCCTCGATAGTATCTAGTGTTGCAAGGCCTGTATCCGACCCCATCTTCACTAGAGACGATCCTGTACTATCTAGCTTAGACGCCTTTTCGATTGCTTCATTCTCCTTATTGTTCCCACCACCTTCATCCTGGATAACAGGCTCCATCGCAGACCAACTAGTTTTGCGCGAGGTTTGGGTGCTTGTCCGGACACTCTGGGTCCGGCGCATGGAACTCGGCGCCCCGGAGAAAATGGCACTGCCAGAAGGTGTTCGATTCTGTGGCTCCGGGCCGTTCATGCCAGCTCCAGTATTTGCGATGTTCATACTGACAATTCGACGGCCAGAGGCGCCATTCGCAGACCTTGTGGTCCCAAAGGCAGGAGAGTTAACTACACGGCGAAGTGGCTTGCTAGGAGCAGCTGCAGACTTTGCTAAGAGGAGAGACCGGGATTGGTTGATAACTCCTTCTACCATCCGCCTCTCAAGAGTCTCGGCCCTAACTTCAAGCAAGGCAAGTTCCTCTCGCCGAAGAGCAAGGGCAGTCTCGATACTTGATAGTTCAGCTGCTAGATGCTGCTTTCGCTTGCTCAAGTCATCATTGTTGATGCGTAGGGAACAGATAGAATTTTGAAGGTTAAGTTCCTCTGCTTTTAACGCTGCCGTTGTCGCCTCGGCAACGGACTTTTCTGCCAATGCTTTCTCCTTCGCTAAAGTAGCTTCCGCGGCTGCGTGTCGTTCTGTAGCGGCATTCGCCTGAATTAAAGCGGCCTGGCTGGCAATGAATTCCTCCACCCGAGTGGAAGTTCCCTCGACTTTCTTCTGGATGTCGTCGAGCAGGATTAACTGAGAGAATAACTTGGTCTGGTGATTCGAATTGCTGATCAAGGTTTCTAATTTAGAATTAATAGTATTGCCATCGTCTTCCTGAGTGGCGGGTGCTGTTATAGCTAGGGATTTGATCTGCTCAGAAAGCCCAGCCACGGAGATTTGAATTTCGACCAACTTCGGATCCTCTTTTGTCAGCATCGAGGAGTGGATTTCGGTAAGTCTGGCATCGTCTTTCGTTAACATAGAGGAGTGGATTTCGATAAGCTTCGCATCGTCTTTCGTGAGCATCGACTCGAGGATATCACCGAATTTTGCATCTTCCTTCGTAACCATCGACGCTAGGATTTGGTTTAATTTGGGGTCTTCCTTCGTCAACATTGAAGAGTGTATCTCAGCAAGCTTATCATCTTCCCTGGTCATCATAGTGTCAAGAATCTCCGTGAATTTGAGGTCATCCTTGGTTGGAATGGCCTCAAGAATCTTCGTAAACTGGAGGTCTTCTTTAGTCGCCATTGTGTTAAGTATCTCCGCAAACTTAAGGTCTTCTTTTGTAACCATGGTGTCAATGATTTCTATGAATTTGAGATCCCCTTTTGTGGCCAAGTTGATATCTTCCTTCTTAAGCATGGCTTCGAGGGTTTCTGCAAATTTAAGATCTTCCTTTGTTGCTACAGGTTGAAGCAGCTCTGCGAAGTTAAGATCTTCCTTCTTTACCAGAGATTTGAGAATCTCGTCAAGTTTGAGGTTATCCTTCAGCTCCACACCGGCACCTTCACCTTCCGCTTTCCCAGAATTTTCTTCTATCTTTCCGGTTGACGCCGTCGAGGGCCTTGCTAGATACTCCGCGACATCCTTCATTGCTAAAAGAATTTTTGCAAGAGTGCCATCGTCGCTCTGAAGAGATAGAACAGATTCCTTAACAGACTTGATATCATTTTGGGTTTGCTGCTGGTCCTCACGGGCGCTCTGGCAGTAACTGTCAAGTTGTTTCGAAAGCTCAGAGTTTCGGGTTTCTGTAGTCACAACAGACTGAGCAAACCCCTCTTTCAAGGAATCAATCAAACTCTTTAGCTCGTCCATAACCTTGGAGTTGGCATCCTTCTCCTGGGCAAGTTCTTCTTCCACGGGGCCCTTCGCTGCTTCAATTGCTTTTGAGCTCGACTCTTGGAGTCCCGTAAGCATATCTTCTAGCTTTTCGATGAGGGTAGCATTCATCTCCTTGCTCGATGTATTGAAGCTTTGGATGTTTTCTTGAACAGCCGAAATTGAAGTCTTCACACTTTCGACTTGATCTGCATTTTTGGAAGCTTTATCCCCTAGGGTATCGAGATACTTAGCAACTTCAATGATCGATTGGGCTGTATTAGAAGTAGTTGACTTGAACTGTTCCTGTACTGTTCTGAGAACTGTGGACAACTCTTCGACAGGGGCTTTAACAGAAGTTTCCAGTGAACCAACGAGACTCTGAGTAGTGTCGCTAACTTTATTATTTGCCTCTATTTGAGCCTTTTGGAATGCTTCTAATACTTCTTGGATCGATGCTGTTGTGTCGGCAATCCTGTTACTTCTTGTGACAATGGTCTCTAGGTTGAATTTGATATCCTTTTCGGTTTGGCTGGCCACGCTAGACTTTTGCTCCTGTGAATGTGCAATTGCCAATTGAGCCTTATCAAAATTGGCGGCAACAGTCTGGAGCTCTCGCAGAATGATTTCGAGGGCCTTCTCGGTGTGCTTCTCCCGTCCAAGAACATCAGCTTGCAAGTCCTGCATCGCTTGCTTCATTCCATCGCCATAGCCCAAAGCGTCCCTCACCCCATCAACAACCTTAATTGGAACTCCGCCGACCGATTTATTGATAGTACCAATCTCTCGCAAGATAATTTCCATTGCCTTTTCAGTCACCTTCTCACGGCCGTTGATATCGCTTTGAAGATTCTCCATGGTGTGCTTGAGGTCCTTCCCCATGGCACCAATAGCACTGACTGCAGCAACTGACCCATCAAAAACTCGTGGAGGAGGCGCTTCGCCCTCCCTTGCTTCGCCCCGAGGAGTAAACATTTGAGCAGCAGCCGCACTTTCTGTGATGACCTGGAGTTGCGTTTGGATCACATTCATGGAATCTCGCATTGTTGCCTCCACAGTAGCAATCCTTGTCTGAACATTCCCAAAGTCTTCTTGAAGGTTGACGTGGGTAGCTGAGGCGATTGCATCTGCACTCACAATCTTTGATTCAATTGTCGGAGATACTTTATTGAGCTCACGGAGAATTATCTCCAAAGCCTTTTCGATGACTTTTTCTTGAGCACAGATATCGCCCTGCATGTTTCCGAGGGTGGCCTTGAGCCCAGCAAGAATGGGCTCGAGTCCAACGGCCGCGTTTTCAACATTGGCGGAGGCCTCGCCGGGAGGACCAGCGGCCGTAGGGCTTCGAGAGACAGCAGCTGAGATCTCCCCCAGCTTTTGATTCAAGACCTCGGCGGCCTTGTAGGTCCCAGCCTCGTTTCGGGACGCCATTTCTATTAGCGTTTTAAGCATATCCTTCAGCTCGATTGTGCTAACAGCTCCCTCCCCATTCGGAATCCTCATGTTTGAATCCACAGGCAATGACTCCAGCCTTAAAGCTAGGTCTCGGATCTGAGAACTCAAACCTTCGACCATCGGGGAAGGTGAATATCCGGGTCCTGTCAGCTGGAGATTAGAGATGAGATCCTTCACTTCTTCTGTAGCCTTAATATGGTTTTGAAGTGCGTCCTCGACAGGTTTCAACTGACGTGAAACATCCCCTAGGCTGTTTGGAGGTGTATTATTGATAAGGGATAGCGAATTCTGAAGATCGTCCATCCGCTCCTCCATGCTAGTTTTCAAGACCTCGAGCAAACTAAGGATTACACTATTATCATTCTCCGTCTCTTGGATATGGCTAGGGTATCGAATAGCAGCATTTGGCGACGAGCTCCGCAGCCCCGCTGATTGGATATTGCGAAGAACTTCTGAAAATTTAGACGTTGTGGTTTTGCCTTGGGATAAAACCTCCGTTTGAATGTTTTCAAGGAGATCGGTAACTCGGCGCTGGCTCTCTTTGGTAGCCATTTCTCTAAGAATCCGGTCGGACGAATGAGTTTCCATCGTAGCTTGGATATCTTTGCCGATAGACTTGCGTTTAGCATGCGACTGCCGCAAGACCTCCTCCGCATCGCTGACAAAACTACGGTGGATATCTGGAGCTGACCCATAACGTGTAAGGGCATTGTCAAAATCCAGCGTATCGTTAGTGGATGTCAAGGCAAGCCTTCCTCCAGGCCGAGTAAGTCCAGAAGCCAAATCTTTCAAGCTTTTTCTGATATCTTCATCTCGATGGTTTGTGGCTTCCTTCAGGGACATCAAGTCCATTGCATTGTCTTTAGATCTCCTGCTGAGATTCGCCATCTCCTTTTGGAGACTATTCGAAATTGTGAGAAGATTATTAAGCTGTCCCGACAAGATATGAAAATCCCCGGAGCTGATTGCAGATGAAAAGCGATCAGGGGCAATATTGGATGTAAGGGAGACGACAGGTGTAGCCATGGGTGGGGGGGCCGTGTTTGGAATGGTAATTGGGGCATCATAGGCTGGCGGCATTCGAGCCATTGGCGGTTCAGCCTTTGGTTTGACGCTGCCAAACATTGGAGGGATAGATACTATCGAAACATCTCTCTCCCTTTCTTTTTTCGCAACCGGGTTTTCGTTCTTGAAGGGGCTCGTAGAGATACCATTGGTCGGCTTGGATCCACCAAGCTGGTTGTTGAAGACATTAGAAAGTTCCCGAACATTGCTTGACGACTGAGTTTGGAGCGAGTTCAGTCGGCGATGGACTGATGAAGGTGTGAATGATTTGGTAGGTGATTGCTTGGTGGGGGAAGTGGTAGTTCCTACAGGTTGGAGTTCGGGGTTGGTATTCTTGGGTAGAGGGGCCGGTCTTCTCAATGGATTTGAGGAGTCCCACCTGCGTGAAGGTATAAAAGTCTGTCAGTAGAGGTAATATTGATTACAGAGACCCAGACAAGACTCACATTGGTGGTGATGAGAAGCTTTGAGAGGCAGGCTTTCGCAGTTCTGGGAATTCCGAACCAGTCGGCATGATGAAATAGGATCTTCGTTTGTAGAAAACGAGCACGTTCTAGTATGTATGGCTGCTCCACAAGTCACATCACCGTGTCAGTAAATGAGTCGTAGCTAGTTAGTATCACTGGGCTGCTTGCTCACCTGTGTGCTGTGATGTGCTTCCCAAGCTGTCAAGGTATGCCCCAGACTGCAAGGTATGGGGGATGCAAGGTACTGAAGTAGCTTAGGCCCAGAGCAAGGAGAATTGTGTGGATCAAAAGAGGTAATGGTAGCGATAAGGAGGGAGAGAGAGGTTGAGGGGAAAGATCCCGGATATAAAT
The DNA here is from genome assembly GCA_036971725.1 of Arthrobotrys conoides. Lineage (NCBI taxonomy): Eukaryota > Fungi > Ascomycota > Orbiliomycetes > Orbiliales > Orbiliaceae > Arthrobotrys > Arthrobotrys conoides. The sequence continues at coordinate 132,853 of JAVHJM010000006.1, forward strand.
GGAGATCGCAATGATGATGGTGATGATGGTGATGATGGTGATGATGGTGAGAGGGAAGGATGAGGGGCAGGAGCGGCGGCAATGTACTTGGTACAATACGTCTGGCTGGTATCACATACGGGCATATAAATATATCGCTATTACCTGGGATGAGCTGTCCATCAACAAAACAACAATCAACACAAGAATGCGCAGAGCGACCCGCCGACGACCTGGTTGTCGGCGACAGTTGTGTTGCCAGGGGTAACTTGGCCGCTACGATCTTATCTTATCGGAGCAAGATCTAATCTTATCTAAAGTCCCGTGACCTCTGGTATATTATGGCTTGTGTTGGGATGGGACTGCTCTTTGACAAAAGCGGCTTAGCCCTACTTCCCTGGTCAAACCTGCAAATTTCAAACTATCGACGTTCTGTTCAACCGCATCGCCAACAGTACTCGACAGCATCATCACCGACATACCCGCCGCCCCCCCGATACCACCCTCAAACCTACCCCCCGTTTCGTTTACGAACAACCGACAAATCTCCACAATGAAGTGTATGTTTTGGTACCCTATTTTCCGACAATCATAATCGAAAAGGATTTTTGATACTAGATGGAAGTCTGCAAAAGATCCGGTTTCTGACGTGAACATTGGTGTTTTTTTTTTTTTACAGTCTTGAAGCCAGGCCGTGTCGGCATTGTCACCAAGGGACGATATGCAGGAAAAAAGGTGCGAAATGGATTCCAGCTTTCCCCCCCGATCAGATATATATGAATACAAAGAATTATTCGACATTCATTGGAGGATGCGATTTCTCGTGGTAGAGGCGAGAAAAGTCATGAAACCTGTGTTGACATTTTCTCTGTTGGATTGTAAACAGGTCGTGATTGTCAAAGTCCTTGACGAGGGCACAAAGGCCCATCCTTTCGGCCACGCCCTGGTTGCCGGTATCGAAAGATACCCAAGCAAGGTCACCAAGAGAATGTCGAAAAAGAGAATCACCAAGAGGTCGAAAGTAAAGCCATTCATCAAGGTCACCAACTACAACCACATCATGCCCACAAGATACACACTCGACATGGACACCATCAAGGGTACTCTGTCCGCAGATACTTTCAAGGAACCAACACAAAGGGAGGAGGCCAAGAAGACAGTGAAGAAGGCCTTCGAGGAAAGATACCAGAGCGGCAAGAACAAGTGGTTCTTCACTCGTATGTACACTGTCTTGAGCATGCCAGTCGTTTTGGTCGAACCGTAAAAGATAGTTGACTAACGAATCCGATTCTAGCTCTGCGGTTTTAAATGTTTTTCTTGTTTAGCTCGACGTTATCCCTCAATATCCCACTCTGTAGCTTCACCCTTCTAACCTTGAGCCCACCTAAGGCACAAATCCACCATGACCCTTCCAAGCCTCTTCCGCATTTTCCTATATACCTTATTCTTCTGATGCAACCCTGTCTCACGATACATTATCCTCCTTTTCTTCACGTGTTACCGACATAGTTCAAAAGGTTTCCTTCGGCGCTGGTCTGTTTTATTGACAAGAAATATAATATTCTTTGTATGAACAAAGACACCGCTCTTCCTCCTCCTCCTACTTCCTTCCTTCCTTCCATTATACCTAGGATGGAATCGTAACCGGTGTGGCATTATATAACCTAGATTGGGATTGATGACTAGGTATCGAAAATATAGGAAGAAGATAGGCCTTTATGAATGTCTAAATAATAAAAGTCTTCGGCATTTATTCAAAATCCCTTAGTAGTACCGCAGCCCAAACTCGCTATATTATTATTTCTATAGATCTAGGTCTAAATACTCGTATGGTGCAGGATCGAAAACACTCTAAGGTACCTAATTAATTATCTATATTCATGTATCCCTGATTCGTCGGGTTGTATTAAAGGCTAGAGTCTCAGCTCTTGAACGCCGTCAACAAGACGACGTTCGGTGTTTGCCCTATTCGAGCCCCAAGGAAACGTTAGTTTCGATGCTAACTAGCAATTACTAAAAGTGAAAAACAACATGTATCCTAATAACATACCTGCTGTTGACAAAATCTGGGTAATTCAAGGTGAGTTCGGTAGCCCCGTTGAGGATGTTGTCGACGGCCTCGACGCCGAGCATGAAGCTGTGATCTTGGTTTCCGACCTCGTACTTCCAGCTACCGAAGCGGCCTCGGCTCCAAATTCCCATGTCCTTCAACTTTGGCAGCAGTTTGTTGATTGCTCCATTCCGTTCGAGGGTTGGGGTGGGATACCCGTGATCGAAAGCTCTGTGGTATGTGCTAACGATTTCATCCTCTGGTTTGATAAGTTCGGTATTGACGGCACCTTGTATTGTGTCCTTCAGGAGATTCTGGACGTCTACTGGCTTCATTGTGGACTCGGACACTTCGAACATAAGCGACCAGTAAGGCCCCTCCATAGCTTCGCTCGAAGTAGCAGGAGAACCATTAGCAAGTTGAAGTGTCGGTAATTTTACCGGTGGTTGAGGTTGGTTGTTTGGGGAATAGTTGCTGAAGATAGTGGCACGGTAGAAGGGACAGTCATCCTCAGGGAAGTAGAGCTGATCATTGTCCGTTAGTTTTGGGTGCTGGGGAAAACGCTTTTTCCAGAGCGAGAAGGAAAACTTACCCAACACTTGTCTCCTATCCGTTCAGGCCTCTCGCCACGGATACCAACACCGATGACATGAGTAGTGGAATAGAAAAGATCCTTGGTCCAAGATATCAATTCCTTGTCCCCCATGAGATTAACAAGGCCGTCGAGCGCCATAGTATTGACGAGTTTCTTATATTTGACGGTGGTTCCATTCTTCATGGTGACGAGCTTCTTTTCGGCATCAACAGCAGTCACGAAACCGCCCTCACCAAAGATCGTCTTCTCCTTGGGTAAGGTATTAGCTACCGCAATCCAGATACCACCGGTTCCACCTTCTGCAGGGAATCTAAATGTGGCATTTGGGCCCCAGTTAGGCGCCGGTCTGCCCAATATTATGTTCTTTGTGACGGTTTTCAAATCCGGTGCGGCAACGCGTTCGCCGAGCCACTCGCACTGCATCTTCGTCGTCGGAACGGCCCAGACCTTGAAGTTATAGGGTCGCATGAACAAATCGGCAATACCTTCTCCCATCATTCGAACGATCCACTCATCAAAGTTCTTGGGCTTGGTGTTGGCGACACGGCATTCGAGAGCCGCATCAATCATCCCATTCATACAGGCTACTTTCTCATCCTGGGGCAACAGGGAAATATTGTTCTGGAAGGGATACGGGACCCATAGATTCTTGCATCTCACGTAGGATACCCTCTGATGATGATACCAATCAGACTCCTTTGGAAGGGCCTCGTCCAGGCAATCATCAAAATACTTGTAGTGAGAAAAAATAACGTGACCTCCGACGTCGTACAGCTAGGGCGGGCGAAGGAAGGAAGGAATGAAGGTTAGCAATGAAAACGTGTCTATAAATCTGGTACAACGGAACTTAAGACCTACAAAACCTTCTGCTGTCACATCGGTGGAAGCCAAGCCGCCTGGAATCTCGTTGGAATCCACAATCAACCAAGATGCTGAGTCCTATCAGGCCATTGAGGCGTTAGCAGAGGGGTTCTTCGAGCATAACCGATCGGGGAGATCGGATTCAGATGTTTCCTTGGATGTAGTGCCGTGGTACAGAGCACCAAGGTGGAGTAGGTGGAGGAAGAGGAGGAGGAGGAGGAGGAGAAACAGAAACGTACCAACTGATTTAACCGTTTTGCAGCTCCAAGGCCCGTCGGACCGGCTCCAATGACCAAGACGTCAACTTCTCTAGAGCGAAGTTAGTCAGCTAGCTGCGTAGAATTTTATCCATTTGACATCTTTTAAAGATCAAAAAATTTCAAAGAAAAATTCTAAAAATTCTAAAATTCTAAAAAATGATAATAGTAATAATAATAATAAATTCTGAAGTTGTTATCTGGGGGGGGTTTGGTAGCGTTCTTGCAGAGGTGGCATAAATTTTGGTGTGACCTACAGGCTTGTTTGTGCTTGCTTTGGGGAAGCAGACTCCTTGCCGGTGATAGTAGAGGCGATTGATGAGAGCATCTTTGCGGAACAGACAAAACGGATCCACAGGTTGGAGAGCTTAGCTTAGCTGTAGGAGATGGAGGAATCGATCGTTTCGTGATGAGAGAAGAGCAGGTGTAAATACACTTTGATGGAGGGGATTGGGATTGGGAAAAGGCTGGTGGTGATGAGGGGGGGAAAAGTTTGACAGCCAGCCAGCCAGCCAGCCAGCCAGCTACCTGTGGGTGGGTAGGTAAGTACCCAAGTAAGCTACTTACTTAGGAGGTAGGTTGGTAGCTAGCCAGAGCAAAGGCAAAAGAAACGATTGCATTGAGCGCATCCAAGAAAAGCTCAAGCTCTCAAAACAGCTGTGTCTGCTGTCTGCTGTGCATATCTAAGGCCCCTGCAGCAACGTATAATGGAAGAAAAAGAAAAATAAAAGGGTAAGAGGGTGATCAGTCGAAGGAGGTCAAGCTTTCGGGATGAAACCGTGGCCGGCTGGAATAACCTAGAATGTTACGGCGACGAGAAACTGTGCCACAACCGTGCAGCGACAGGCTGCCTTAATTGGTATTATAGTTTCGGTATGTAAGGACAGTACATGTACCGACCAAAGTACTCAAGTGAGTATGGTGGTGGTGGCCTTCCCCTGAAATTAGCCAGAGAGTGAAACAAACGGATTCTAGAAACCTACTTACCTACCTACCTACTTCCTTCCCGTGCGCTGATACTATATACTACATACCGGCTACATGTATGAATACGTAAGAGGGTACCGTGGAAAAGATGGCGAAGTGGTTGAAGACATAGGTGGTAGCTCGTATTTCTTGAGACATCATCTGGAGGGGGGGTTGTCGCGATGTGTATCCGGGAAGGAGTGAACGTTTTATACTTTATACTTTATAATTTGTTGGATTGGAGTATTTTGAGAACTGTATGTACAGCATATACCTAAGTACTTAAGTACTTCTACAGGGTCCTGTCCTGTCCTCCCCAGACTACCCGGCCTGGCCTTGTCGGTGGTCCGTCCGCTAACTACTGAGTACATACTAAGCACCCCTTTCCGCCAATCCAAATTGGTTACCTACCTGGTTACCTACCTAAGTACCTACATACTTACTTTATTAACCAACCAACCAACCAAAACCAACCTGCGCACCGTTATAGGTCCCAAATACCTACTTCCTACTTCCCAGCCCTTTCCTTCCCCTTCTCCTTCCCCTTCCACTTCTTCTTCTTCTTCTTCTTCTTTTTTTTTTTTTTTTTTTTTTTCCCCCCCCTTCCCCTTCTCTGCTCTCTCTTCTCCCGGCTCCGAATTTCCAGAGTTCCGTTAAACCTTTCTCCACCCTCAAATTCGAATTCCTGGTTACGTTCTAGCCACGGTGACTTACCTCCAACTCGTTTAAAACTGTCTCGTCCGCCGCCCAATAACCTTCGGGCGAAAACTCTCCCAACTTTAGGCACCCTCAGGGACAACCCCCCCATCGAATCAATCAGAATCTTTCTTCTCCCCCCCCCCCCCTACTCCGACGAATCTTTCCGCCATATTCATCATTTCCATAGTTTTCTACACCCCGCATAGTCTTGCGAAATGTCCTCTAGCAATGATACGACGGAGGACAAGAGGGAGCCTCTCATGAGTGAAAATAGAGACGATCCAATTCTCCCAGTCAGCAATGTCCCTACTGCCCCACGGCCGACAATACCTCCCGCTGTTTATGTCATGTATGTATCCCCACAAACTACAATTCGCGGACTACACATCAATTTTCTAACTCCGGAATCTCTAGAGTATGGATCGCATTGAGTGGAAGTGTCATTCTTTTCAACAAGAAGATATTAGATAAAGAAAAGGGTCTCAATTTTCGTAGGTTTCTTCCCCCTTTTCCCTTGTAAAGCCAACCTCTCGCTAACGGTGAATCACAGCCTTCCGTAAGTCCTATTTTCGCGCGCCCAACGGCTTCTGCCTCCTTACCCATCCCCGCATCTCTTACTACCCCGCCGCCCTGCCGCCCTGCCGTCCTAGAAGCCTTCGTCCTTACTGATCAATCTACCTATCACAGCTATTTTCCTTACAACATGGCATCTAGTATTTGCAACGATAATGACACAGGTTCTCGCGAGAACATCAAGCCTCCTTGATGGCCTCAAAACTGTCAAAATGACAGGAAAGGTCTACTTGAGGGCGGTTGTGCCGATTGGATTCTTCTTCAGCTTGAGCTTGATCTGCAGCAACCAGGCATACCTCTACCTCAGCGTCTCTTTTATCCAAATGCTAAAGGTTAGTTGTTTGAACTTAGTTCGTTTCGGGGTCCAGTTTTCGATAGCTAACTCTAGACTTGTCCCTTGCAGGCTACAACTCCAGTTGCCGTCCTCCTGGCGGGCTGGGCCCTTGGAAAGGACCGGCCGACTAGTAAAACATTCGGAAACGTCTCTATCATCGTTCTTGGTGTCGTTATCGCTTCGTACGGTGAAATAAAATTCGTGATGGTTGGGTTTATCTTCCAAGCCCTCGGTGTCGCTTTCGAGGCCACCAGGCTTGCCATGGTCGAGAAACTCCTCAACTCGCCGGAGTACAAGATGGACCCGCTGGTGTCTCTCTACTACTTTGCTCCCGTCTGTGCTGCTATGAACTTTATCATTTTTTTGTCCTTGGAAGCCAGCACCATCACTCTTGACGACATCTTCCGAGTTGGGCCATTCGTTCTCGTGATCAACGCCCTAGTAGCCTTCGCACTGAATGTCAGCGTAGTTTTCCTAGTAAGTAGTCCGTTGTTCGGTTCGTGTCCGCGTTCGCGTCCGTGAGCATTGCTGACAAGAATCTTTGACAGATCGGAAAAACTTCATCCCTCGTTCTCACGCTCTGCGGTGTCTTGAAGGATATCCTCCTAGTTATCATCTCCGTAGCATGGATTCATGACCCTGTCAAGCCACTCCAGATCTTTGGCTACTCGATAGCTTTGGGAGGATTAGTTTACTATAAGCTCGGAGGTAAGTTGTTCATTCTGCAGTACTTCTATTCTTGTGCTAATGCAAACCTTTCATTAGCCGACAAAATCAAGGAGCATTACGGCAGGCTTTCCAAGGAAGGCGCACTACGGTGGAACGAGTATGGAACGAAATATCCAGCTTACCGGAAAGCTGCCGTTTTCGGTGTCTGCGCATTTTTCGTTCTTGTCATTTTCTTCTCGTATAGCAACGCCGGTACTGCTGAGATCTCCGGGCAGGTCGATGCCGTCGTCAGGGCCGGAGTCAACCATATCCATTCGAAACGTGGGCTTGAGGCTGTGATCTCCTATTTCTAGTGCCGTTTCGGAAGGGTTGGGCTGTTTGTGCTGATTCTCTTCTATGATTTCTCTTCGTGCCTATGGAAGGCGTATATTTGATACACATAAGTATATACCTATATATATATAGATTTTCCTTTTTCTTTCTTTCTTTCTTTTTCTTCTTTCCCTTTTCAGTCTTATATATGATTTTAAAGAAGCTAGCTTAGTGAGGGATTGTTAGTATAGATGAAGCCGGATGACATGAGAGTTAGCGGGACATTCAGGAGGGATTCAAATGTTTATAGTACCTGTACCATTTGTTCGTTTAGCTTCTAAAGTAACGACATATCCTAATTACAAGGTCTTCTATTACGGTGTTAATAGCGCCAAAAGACCCCTTTTCTCTCTTCAATCGTTCCGCATCGATATCGGGTACAGTGGAGCTGTCCTTTGCCAAAGAGAGTATAGTAAATGATGAAAAGATAAGGACGAACGGCGCAATACATACGAATCGATCGAGTTGTCAGGCTTCTGGACGGAGCCGGCAATTAATTACGAAATTTGAGAAACTCCCAAAGACAATCAACGGTTTACCAAAAAAATCTCTGACAAAGAGCTCACTGCGACAAGGTGGGGGGCCACTGTTCGACATCTTCATGAATTCAAGTTCTTTGATACATATACGTAAAAACCACACACGCTTCTTTAAACATGGCAAAATCAACTCGAAAGCGGGAGACTTTCACATGTCAAAATCAAAAAATAGAAAAAATAGAAAAGGGAAAGGACGAGGACAGGGAAGAGGGCATTCTCGCTAGCGCCAGTTATTAGGCCCACTCAGCCGGAGATCGAGCGGAGGGACCCACCGTTAACCCATTATCGTGGATATGCGAAAACCAAAAGGACTTTCCTTTCCTTATCAAGCCCGTTGAGAATGACGGAGACCAATTTTAGGGGTTAGACTGCTACGCTGACCACATACGTATAAGTTAAGAAAAGAAGAAAAAAAAATATTCCGTGCGCAGATGTCCTAAGGGCATATCTAGGCCTGGACTCTGCCGATTGGGTATATCGGTATTGGTCATGATATCCAGCGATTCCGACTTGTATACAGCACACGCATTTACATAGGTACATAAGTTCCTAAGTAATCTAGGTCACTGCTTATGCATGTGATGAAATCGTTTGTGATCCAAAGTGGCGATATCGATATATCAATACAGATCTTCGTCCTCCCAATTGACAAAGTCAAGGTGTCTTCTTCATCTTTTTTTCCAAGTCATGCAAATGACAGATGCCATATGTAGGTACCTTCCCCTTGCTTAAGCGTGCGTGAGGTATGACAAAAAGTACCTCGTTGAAGTACTTATCAAACTGGGCCAAAAACGTGGATACGGACGAATCCAAAGTCGGCCAGCAGGTTGACCTCCCTGCAACCAAGAGTGGGGCGTTAACGTTTCCTGAGGATTCATGAATTCAACAGGTTCTGAAAACAACGTAGGTGCATATGCATCTGTAGCTGCATGGGGACCTTAGTACATGTAGTATTCCGACTTTCGCTCTCAAAGTCCTCGTTTCTTTTTTCCCCTTCTATCTGCATTTTCTTCCTTTCGGTCGAGGTAGGTATGCCTGTAAGTACGATGACTGTCCCAACAGCCTCGAATGCCAGAACTAGAGCTAGAGCCAATTTTCACCTAAGATATTCTGACATAATAGGGAGAGCTATCACAAGCATGTGCTTGAAAGACATGATCGTGATAGTGGCCCCTTCATGCGAATCCGATTCGTAGAGCTAGATGCCTTGCGACGCTCGCGAAATCTAGTTCCAGGTTTTTTTTTTTTTTCCATCGCCGCAAACACGCTGCCGGGCCGGCTTTAAAGCTTTAGGAATGCATATGCAACTGTCAGTTCGGTAAAGCGAAGCAAAGTACTTGCATACAGACAATTTTGATCCGAGGTGCGAGATTCTCTTGGGAGTTCGCTAGAAACTAGCAGTGGTATGTGTAGCCAAGGTACGTATCGGAGTGTACCAGTGCGGTGTGGTACTTTGCAGGGGGCTTCCAGGAGTGGAAGGGGCAAGGTCCCTAGTACTAGGTAGATTTCGATAGATGAGAGAAGTGTAAATTCTCCTTCCCACCCCTCCATCACAGCTTTCCTGAAGCATGTGGATTGGTTACTTACGTATGGTTGGTGAATGGTAGAAGTATAAAGGCGTCCATATGCCCACTTCAGTGACCTGTTGAGGATGGTGATATTCCTTTGTTAAGAACCAAACATCGATTCTGGGAATATTCTTTTATACATCGCTAGCATATAGCTGAACTGAGGTGAGCTTGGACCTGTTTTCCCTTCCACTTTTCTTCTTCTTGATTGTCCTTTCTTTTTCTTTCTTTCTTTCGTTCTTTGTTATTTTCTCTCGCGACGTTCCTGCTGAGTAAGGTTGTGAGTTTTCGGCATGTGATTGTGATTGTGGTTGTGATTGTGGTGGTCAATTGCGACTCCAACACACCAAACTTACACTTAAATCTATCTTTAATCTTCTCTCGACGTCATCGATTTGTACATCTCAACTTCAACCCGAACATTCCTCTGCACTACACTAAATTATGTTATGATCTTTCCCCCCTTCTTCTTCTTCTTCTCCTTCTCCTTCTTCTTCTTCTTCTTCTTCTACTTATCCTTCTTCTTCGTGATAGTCATATTAACTTAGCACTCCTTCAAGAATTTATATCCAAACAGCCCTCATATATCTATATAATCAGCAATGGCTACCAACGGCGAAACCGAAACCCACAGTGTTTTCCTTAGCCATCTCGGCTCTCTTCCAGTCGTCAGTGATGGCGTAACTTACTTCAAAGGTTGGTTCTCTATTGCTTCCCTCAATTAATATACTTGACTCCTAACAACATGCTGTAGGCCACCCCGTCGGACAAAGGTCACTCTCGATCTCCCAATCCGTCTACGACACCTTTGTCAAGCCTTTCTCTCCTTATATCGCCAAAGCCAACCTTTATGCCGGTCCCTACGTCACCAAAGCTGACCAATTCGCTGACTCCGGTCTTGCTCAGCTCGAAGAGCGAGTCCCAATTGTCAAGGAGCCCACCGAAAAGCTCAAGGAGAGAATAATCAACCTTCCAGTCTACCATACCGCACAGGATGCGCTCGCATTTGGCAACGAGAAGAAGGATTATGCTCTCAAGGTCTACAACGACGAGTATAACAAGGCTAGCAACGGACAGAAGAGCTTGGTTTCTGTTGCAAAGGCCGGAATCTCTACAACATTCATCTTGTCGACGCAGACTATTGGGTGGATTGCTGGGTATTTGACAGCGAAAAAGGATGATGTTAAAGAGGCTGTCAATGAGAAGACTACGTCAGAGTAAAACTTTGACCACAGTTATTATTTCTTCTTCTTCTTCTTCTTCTTCCTCTTCTTCCTCTTCTTTGGCTTGTCTGTTCTTTGTCCGTGTGCAGTACTATTATCTTTTCTTCAAGTAGCGTTTGTCGTTGGGGTATTGGGTACCGGGTATTGGGTTTGGATTTTACTGTCTTTCTTACTAACTTAATACCTTCTCTTTCGATCTTTCGATCTTTCTCTTCTTTCCTTTGTGTTTGCTGGGATGAGCGCAATCAATTGGGTATAGATATCAAAACCGAATGCCTTTTCCTCTGTAATTAGATTGAAACTTACCTTACTACTACTACCTACTACCTACCTCCTACCTCCTACCAGGGGAACGAAAAGGAAACAAGAAAAAGAAAAAAAAAGAAACAAAGGATATGTTCTTCCCCTATTCACCGTACATACGATCTCCCCCGGAGCTACTGTGACCAAACCTATAAATCTTCACAGGATCGGAATTATACCGTGGAGTCTAGGTAGTTCATGGTAAATTTAAATTAATGAGGGAAAAAGACAGAAAATTCTCGTGTGACACTGGCACTTTCTGTGGCCCGTGAACCCCGGAGGATTGTACCTACTCTACGATGTAATATAGTCAGAATCACCCCCAGCAGACCGTCAAGGTTTATCGCAGGGTCCAACGCTGACAATCTCCGGCCCACATGGTTAGTGTCGATTAGGAAAGTTCCAAACAAAGAATATGCTGTCATTTCAAAGGAAGAAGAAGAAGAAGAAGAAGAAGAAGAAGAAAACATATGGCCTGAAGCTGAGGGATACGTGGTTTTTATTGACATGTGAAAGCACTAAAGTGTGGATATGATTGCAATTGACATCAATGATTGAATTGGATATATGTAGGAAGTGTAAATACCAATATATATACCGATGTGGCGGGATGATAGCATTGCATCGGGCAGGTGGGACAGACTATTTACCTATTACAATACAAGATATCGTTAAACCGGGATCAAATGAGAAGATGAGAATGAAAATGAGAATGAGTAGAATCTTGTAGACCTGCGACCTGATGAATAATTCTGTCGTCAAGTACTTTGTCCATACACACTTACAATACAAACGACGCCGCCCCCGCCAAGAGGATATACTTAAGTAAGTACTTACCTAGGTACTTAAGTAAGTAAGTATCCTATTCAATAAAACTTCCCGACGTTAGTATTGTAGGTAGCGATGAACGGCAGCATTTTATACTCAGCCTCCGCGAGATCGGAACTCTTCTTTTTCTTCGCGCCGAGCTTATAATTTACCCGGTACTCTGACTTTGCGAAGGAATTATTATCTAACCCAGCCCCCGAAGGGCGTATGATGTAGTTAAGTACCTAAGTACTTAGGTTATCTGTCTTGGCCAAAGTTATATGATCTGGTCATGCACGAAAAACGCATCGACAACGATATGATATCGATACGAGACGCCCGGTCCGCAGAGCTAGAGGCGCAGCAGCTGATATGATGGTGAGCTGCGACTGCCTCACTAAAAGGTGAGGTAAAGGTTCGAGCTCACACGCGCGATTATCTGAATTGCGGTAGATCGATTTTTGATTCATTCCATTGAGGCTTTGAGGGTGCGCGAAGGGCTTGAAGGAATTATATTATCCGCGACAAGGAAAGGCGTATGTGGGTCAAGAAATCCAAGACTTCTTCCTCGCCTAGCGCCATGCAATGCATCCTGGTGTCGTACCACCACGTACCACCGTGCGGGTCCAGGTTTTTTGTGAGCTAGCAAGCACTATGATGGATACTACCTCGAGTTGGTTACTTGAAGTAGTCAACTATTACCTAAGTTTAGTAGGTTAGCATTTAACTCACATGCGAGCTCGTTGAACCAAAATCAACGTAATTAACCCACCTTTCGATCGACTACCTGTCTGTAGAATTCGTTCGATCCTGAAGCTTGCATGCTTGGGAGATATTTTCCGGCGATGCTCCAAGACAGACCGCAGACTGTGTGTTTGACTGAGATCTGGATTGCCGACACCCGGGGGGCTTGGCCAAAGTTAGGCGGCCGTTAGAGAGTATAATCGCCCATGTCGAGAACTCTCAATGGTGATGATGGAGGGTGCGCCTGACCTCGTACATCCATTGCGAACAGTCCTTTTTGCTGCGCCCTGTACGTAAGTGTAGTCAGCACCTGTTGGCCTCCAAGAAGGTGATGTCCCATGCACCCGACCTGCTCTGGATTGGACGGTCGGAGCGAGCCATCCTGGTTTTGCCCGATCTGCGCAGTCTTGGAGCCAAGAACCGGGGTGTGGCCACCGAATGTCGTGTGGATTGAATTCATGAAAGAAGCATTGCAGACGGGAATCGGACTGAGAAAGATTCTGAGCTGGTTGGCTTCGGTGGGAAATATATAAGGGCCAGTGGCTCGCTTCTTTGTCGCACTCGAATCCGAATCTTCTCTTTGCATTTGGTCCACCAGCTGATCTCTCCAGCTACAACGTCCAACTCAACCGACATCTCCAACCTCTCTCTACCTAATCCAGTGACGTCTACGGCTTCAATAAGTGCTATATCGCCAAAATGTCTGGTACTAACGGAAAACTCACTCTTAATGCCCCTGCCTCCTACAGCGGAGCCCAGTCATCTACCAGGTCCGAGGCCCCGCTTGTCGATGTTCAACCACCTCGTGTCGAAGACCTCCAACCTAGCTATGCTAAATTGGTCCCAGCGGTTGAAGACAAGCGTGAAAATAATTGGTACGGCAGTATGAGTGAGTAGACAGTTTCCAATACTTCCCTCCCAATCTATACCTCCATAAAGATATTAACGACATGGCTTTATCTAGTCAACGGCCTCGGCGTCATCATCGGCTCCTTCGGTGCTATTCCCTGCTGTATTTGCTGCCCAAATCCCTACAAACCAGTCTCTCAAGGCAATGTCGGGCTGGTCACCAAATTTGGTCGATTCTCCCGCGCAGAGGACCCTGGTCTCGTTCGCATCAACCCTCTCTCCGAAAAGCTCATCATGGTCGACGTCAAGATCCAAATCTGCGAAGTTCCCCAGCAAGTCTGCATGACAAAGGATAATGTCACCGTCCACCTCACCAGTGTCATCTACTACCATATCATCGCTCCTCATAAAGCTGCCTTTGGTATCTCCAACGTCCGACAGGCTCTCATCGAGCGAACCCAAACCACTCTCCGTCATGTCATTGGTGCCAGAGTTCTTCAGGACGTCATCGAACGTCGCGAGGAAGTCGCCCAGAGTATTGGTGAAATCATAGAAGAAGTCGCCGCCGGCTGGGGTGTCCGCGTCGAGTCTATGCTCATCAAGGACATTATCTTTTCCCGCGAGTTACAGGATAGTTTGTCAATGGCCGCACAGAGCAAGAGAATCGGTGAATCTAAGATCATTGCTGCGCGCGCTGAAGTCGAATCTGCTAAGTTGATGAGACAGGCAGCTGATATCCTTAGCTCCAATGCTGCCATGCAAATCAGATATCTCGAGGCTATGCAACAAATTGCCAAAACCTCGGGATCAAAGGTTATTTTCTTGCCCGGTGCCAGCAATGGTCCAGCGGCTCTCAAGTCTGGTGACTATAGCTCCCAGGACGACGCTGGTCCCTCCGAAGGGCCACTGAGCGAGGCCTATAAGGCACAGATCCTCGAAAATATGTAAATCGATTCTCACCGTTGAGGCCCTGGTGCTTGCTTTCTTGTCGAAATTTTGATGATGTGACGGTGCATTCGAAAGAAACGAATATTCCTAATCCCCCCCCCTCCCTCAATCCCTATTGGTGGATAAGAACTTTGAAATGGAGAGGTTTATTATCGTTGCTATTATTATGTTACTATTCTCTGCTTCCCTTTGCATCTTTCTAGTAAGTCTTTTCTGTTCCAAGGGTCGGTTTTGTTCTGCTTCCTCTTATCTTTCGATGGCGTTCATGGTGTCAGTGGTTATCACCTGATTATGATCGGGACTTTGTAATGATAAAACAATAATATCTTTTGATGACCATCTATAGGGTTATGTGTAGTAAGGAAAAACGCCCCGCTATGCATCTAGTAGAGTAAAGCTGATGAGTTTTGAAAAGTAAAAAAGTAACAACGATAGAAATGAAAGTGAAAGGAAGCCCTGCACGAACTAAATAAGGACAGCACGACCTGAAGAGACAAGTTTTGTGCGATAACTGCACAGAAACAGCAGGCAGTAGAATGACGACACGAACCCCATGTAACAGACTTGAATGCCGAAAATTTAAAAGAGCTAGCAGCCTGGTATCTAATGCAAAAAAAGAAGGAAGAAGGAAGAAGGAAGGAAAAGGAAAGGATTGAAGAAGAAAGAATAAAAGGAATAAAACTTAGAATAAAAAAAGTAACACAGGCAATGAACGAGAATATGAAACCAGCCTTGTTGTGGAGTTGAGCCAAGGATAAAGCTGGTCTTGGAAAGTGAACGAGGTTTTCAAAATAGCTCCGCCTAGCGAATCTATTGAGCCGGTGGGGTTCCAATTCGCTCCACAGCAAGCCTGAGAGCGCCGTTATTCGTGGCCTGCATTTCGGCGACATGCATCGTATCAGGATCCCAGAATGTCTCGTTAAGGATGATTACATCTTCTTCATCCTCATCTTCTACACCTCCGTTTTCGTTGCCAGCAACCGCACCGCCTTCGCCAGCCCAGGCGTTCTCGTCAGCGTTCTCGAAATCGTCATCGTATTCGTAGAGACCTTCGGCGTATGCGTCCTCGTAGTACGAACTGCCAAGGTAGGGGAAAGGCTGAGGGTCCCATTCGTCATATGGCTCAGAAGCCTGGGCGAAATCGACCGGAGTTTGGGTCTGAGAGATTGGATCTTCGTAGATATCGAACATCAAGGATGGAGAAGGCCTGTAGGGGAGGAACGGAAACGAATCGATGGTTTCAAGCGAAACGACCTGTCGGAAAGGTCCCATTTCACGAAGATAGGTGGTAGCCGTCTCATCGTCGGCACCGTCCGTGGAGGGAGTGGGAGTAGCTTGTTCTGGCATATTGGTGTCTGAAGAAGAGGATGACGAAGCCGAAGATGGGGTTTCAGTATCCGAGGAAGCAGACCAATCGGGAGAACTCGGTCGAACTAGTCCCGACAATGGAGGAAGGATTCTGTCCGTTTGGCCTGCAACGAAGGTGGATGGCGATGAAGTAGTTGGACGAGATGTATTGATGTGTGGGATGGATGGGGCTGGGTATGGAGGGTTTCGGATTGGCCGCTTGCCTTTGGTGTAGAGATATGTTGGAGGCCGGCGGGTGCGTTTGGGGTTTAGTGTACGTGTGACGTCCCTGTTGGTGAGGAGGATTTGGGAACCACTGAGACGGAGCATGGCACCGGTGGAAAGAGTATTTGAAATGAAGAAAGCGATTGAAGGCTACCTGACTGGATGGTCTAAGCTACGTTCGAGTCGGTGTTTAAGTCTGAGGCATCGGTATCACAATAGATCTTCTACTTCTTCTTGAAGCCGGCGAGAATATGGGCAGGTAATGATTGATTGATTGATTGATTGATTGATTGGGGATGGTCGCTTGGCCCTGGGCATGACATGGGCCCGAGATAATTTATACTTATATATATTCCCAGGCCGTATGTTATACTATATAATGTAGGGTAGGTGTACTACGACACCAATCATAGACTAAGATACCTACAGTATGGATAATAGAGTGCCTAGGCGTCTAATGAAGTATATACCTAAGTTAGGTAAGAAGTACTCAAGTTATCTGGGAAGGATACTGGCTTGTACTTACCTAGGTAAGTACCTACTTACTTAAGTACTTAAGCACGTATATATTATACATGCACGGGATGAAATATATATGCATTGCGGGAAATGTGTTGTCTGCGTGGTAGATCTGTGGAAGCCACACGATGGGGCTATGAAGTGTGGCTGGTGGACATTCCCCAGCCAAACCTTACCCTTGCCTACTTAAGTAAGTAGCTATCTAACCCGCTAACCTAGTGCCTTCAGTAGATACTTCCTGTAGTAAATGTACATGCTGACTAACAGGTAACTAGCAGGGAGTGACAGGCTTGATTGGCGGTTCGAGTGGCGCGTGCATACACACCCCCCATGTACTTATATCGATCGCAACAACAATAAACAAAGCAACACACCACCACCATCACCACCATCATACCATCCCAACATCATCACCCCCTCAAAAACAAAAAACAAAACAGAGGGAAAGAAAGAAAGAAAGAAAGAAAGAAGCCGTTTAATGATGCAAGCGTCAGTTGCTGGTATGGGCACCTAGGAAGCACTCCATTACTACAACTCGCCAGTGTCCCGACGGTTGCCCCGATGGGCACAAGCGGTGGTCCATGCCTCCCGACCACCAGACCCAACTCTTCGGTGTTCAACGACCGCTCTCCACGCGTGTTCAACTCTCCCGCCAAGGTGTGTTATACCTCAACCTCATCACCATCACCTTCTCCCTTGCCCGGAGTCCCTGTGTCTTGCACCTCTGACACTCTTCTCTTGCGTGCGTGAGCGTGAGCGTTTGTAGAAATTCAACTCCTCCGTGAAATTGTAACCTACGCCTCCGTCATACCCGAAACCACTCCCTGGAACGCGCTCTTTCATGCCTACGATGCCATTCTCCGGAAAAAAGGAATCGATGCTGCTCTGGATGATAGATGCTTCCGTTTTCTTATGCGACTTGCTGAAGTCCAGGGCACCTCCTGGTACGACAGATACGCTACATTGCTCTCCGTATGCGACCTGCCGTCGATATCCCTTACAATATTGACTCTATCTAAGTTATATTGTATTGCACTGTACCTTACTAACCCCGAGGCCATCTAGATGTGGCGCTATGACGTTCCTCCCAAAACTATACTCTCTCCGATGAACGACCCTATATCCTATTCCTCGGGTCAGATTTCCACGAACGTAGGTCCGTTCACCATTACGTTCAAAGGAAGTCGCAGAACAAACCCATATGGGAATGGTCCTAAACCACTCCCCAGTCCTCGAGTCCGGGATTTGGGCGACGACAGCGATGACGAAGAAGAAGAAGAAGAAGAAGAAGAAGAAGAAGAAGGCGGGGCCTACGACGACGAAGAAGATGATGATGATGATGATGACAGTGACAAGGAATTACCACCCCTCAGAAAGGTCAACATCCGAGCCAAGGATGGCAGAAGTAGTCCGCACCCGGGCCTCCTCCAGAGAAAGAAGCTCCCACCAAGTGACGGAGAGAGGCGTAAGAGGGAAGAACTTGAGAAGATGAAGGCAGAGTTTGCATTCCCAACATCTCTCTTCGAAACCACCTCAGAAGCGGGTTTGCGCCCTGCTGATGAAATGGAGACTGCCCCTACCCGGGCATCTTTCTTGAATCAGGAGGATTTTGAAGATCAAAACGATGTGCTTGAAAGTCCTGAGAAGACGGCTTATATTCCACCAATCAGAGACAAGGCGGGCTTGGTTGCGGCAGCAGAGAAGGCTGTTAACAGGTTCAATAATCGACGAATAGCCTTCGCTGGGGATATATTAAAACATTGGAGAATGCGCACCTACAAGGCCGCCGATTATCATCAACTACAGTGGGACCTGGCTTGTTGTAAGGATCAACGGGTTCTTGCCTCCCAAGTTCTGGATGTATGGCGGACAGGCGTTTACTGGAAATCACTCGAAAGAAGGGTCACAATACGACGGCAGCGAGCTATACTAATACGATGCATTGAAATCTGGAGGAGGAAGGCACTATTCAAAGTCCAGCGCAAAGCTACTGTCGACCGTAATATGTTGATGCGCAAGGTTTTTAGGGCCTGGAAAGCACACGCACAGTCCACCACAGATAAGATTCGACAGTTTCAGCTGACCAACTTCCTTCGAACATGGCGGCAGCGGCTTGTTCAGAATCGTGCGATGGAAGAGGTTGCCCGACGTCGCTACGACAGCGACCTCAAATTTCGAGCCTACTGGACATTGTTCTATGGGTACTGCAACATAAGAGCCCCGCAGTTGAATGAACTCCGTCTCAAAAGGTTTGCGGTTCAACTTATGCAAAGCCGGATTGAGAAACTTAGGGGAAATGAGAGAATCGCTGACGATCTATACTGCTTTTCGCTCCTTAAGAAGTATTTTCGCATGTGGCGCAGCGATCTTGCGTGGACCCAGGATATTGCAGCTAAAGCCGATGAAGAACGGCGGTATATGCTGCTCTACAAAGGTGTTCTCATGTGGAGACGGGAGGCAAGATACGCCCCTCTCGTTCGCCAACAACAAGACAATCGCGATGTCAATCAAGCTACTGCCCTGATTGCGCTATGGAGGAATCGTCTACGGCAGATTAAAGCTGCAGATCATGTCAACAAAATCAATGTGCTCAAATGGATGTTCCGATCTTGGAGGCTTAAGCTGAGGCTGAAAGAGCACGAGAACTACCTTAAATCTGTGTACTTGAGCGCATGGTTTGATCGATATAGTGCCGCTTTGGCGGATAGATGCTATCAGTACCACGTGTGGAGACGGTGGCTACAGGGATGGCGAGGTCGTATGCAGATTGCGAGGGACTGTGAGGCCGTCGCAGACGATTTTGTAGATTCGGGTGTACACAGCAAGCTCAAAATTGCAAGTGTCCAGGCCCTTCGGACGAGGCTCTACAGAATTCAAGAATCGGAGGTTAAGGCGAACGAATTCCGGAGAAGACGGCTACTGACTGCGGCGTTCGGGAGTCTATTGGGGAAGAAAGAAAAAATTGATCAGCTGAATGCAGTATCTGCATCTGCTGCTTACTTCCTTGGTGCGAAGAAGTTGGTTAAAGTCTGGCAACAAACGATGGATAAGCATAAGCGGCAACATCGGAAAGATGCCTATAACCAGGTTGTTGGCAACCGAGCCTTTCGAATCAAAGCACGGGCTTTCAACGCGATGTTGATGAAGCACGAATCTGTTGAGGCTTTGAATGTTACTGCCCATGATTTTTTTGAATCGGGTTGTAAGGTTCAAGCTGGAAACCTACTTGTTGAATGGAAGGAACGGACGCATGATATCCAAGAGCTCCAGTCTCACGCTGTCGAGTTTCGGCAGGGCCAGTTGATGGCGTTCGGGTTAGAGGCGATGGCAAAGAAACTTCAATCTGTCCGTAACCTATACCATCTTGCCGAAACCTATAATGAGATTTCCCGGAAAGATAGATTGGGCGGTATGTTCAAAAAATTGAAGAATGCACAATTCCACCGCAAGCTCGAATCCTTCAGAGCCGATATGTTCCGAGAGCGGGCGGAGGCCAACCATCGGAAATCTATAATTCGCTCTTGGTACTGGGCGTCCCAAGAAAGGATCGATCGTCGGAATATCAACGACCAATTGAATCGGGAGATCTTCTTGGAAGAGGAGAGGCAGATTGAGGAACATAGGCAAATGGAGGCAGCGGAAGACCAACTTGCGCGGGAGCAGCGTATCAGCATCCGCCGTCGGGATTACGGAAGGTCAGAAGCGGGAGAAAGATCCATCCTTGGCCCTGAAGGTCTCAGCATGTCGGATGTTAGCCAATGGGTAAACTCCAACTCGGCTAACGTCACCCAGCAGCCACCCAGCACTGTAACTCGAATGCCTCAGACTCCTAGTGCTAGAGCGGCTCGAGCACGTGCATTATTAGAAACCCGCAATACTGCAGCTCCTATCGCAAGGCTGAAACTTGTCTCAACAACCCCGGTATCGTCTCCATCTCGCAAGTTCTCGAAGAGTATTGCGCCTTTTCGACGTAGTATCTACGGAAAGCCCGCCGACCTTCGCTTCACCCAATCGCTTAGTAGCAGGCTACGACAGGAGATCAAGGAGGTTGACGAAGAGGATGAGCCTTCTATTGCCCTCTTAAAGAAGATAGATTGGGATGAGAACGAACAGCTTCCGAACGTCTATGAGGCCGATGATTCACACCTCAAAATGAGTGGCGGTAGCACCACCGCAGTAGCAACCGATTCACCAGGACGATAATCCTTGTCTATCATTTGCCAAACTCCATTCTTGGTTTCTCTATCCTATATTTTTGATCACATAGTGCCTTCCCGGATATTTATATTTCCAGCGCTAGTTCGTGTTTTTTAGCGGGAGTTTTGGGGTGCCCTTTGTTGTTTTGGTGTTTAAACAGCTGCTGTCTGGTCGAGGTTTGAGGTCCCGCCGAACGCATCATGCAGCTGACGACATTTTAATGAGCAGAATTTTGTGATGCCTACGCGCGAGTTCGCTGAATGTATTTGTACCTCGGCTTACGCCTGTATTATATTGAATGATTAAGCCTTCAATTCTTTTTATCCTCTGAATAAACGCTAAAACAGTATCATATGCCCAAGTCGCAATACCTAAGTAAACCAACTCCCATTACCCCAAATCCCAAATACGCCGGTATGCAAACATCATGAACGCCTAGGGCCCGGATTTCGCAGTAAGAGTGTGTGGTTTAGGTGATGACAATAATTTCATCTTGCTTGTTTTCCTTTCGTGATCCAGTAATAACGATGCTGTTGCTAGTTTCTAGTGGCATTGCTTCTAGAACATCTTCTTCTCCATCGTATGTCTTCCCTCCCGAGGGAGCAGTCTCGGCCCTGGACGTATCCGTATGGGCCATTTTCTCTATATCCATCTTGTCCCCATCTTTAGCAACAAAATCCTCCTTCGCCTTCTCTAACTCTTCAGGACCAACAGCCCAGAGTTGTCCTCTCACCCCCTCGTAATAATACATCAAACATTTCCATAGCTGTAAAACGTCCTCCTTCTTAACTCTACTCATCTTTTTTGATTCCTTCCCCTTTTTTGTAATCAAAGCGGCAGAGCTATTTGCCCTTTCTGCAATGGCCCTATTCTCCTGGAGCAGATATTCACAAATCTCCACGTTCTCGGGGCTTAAAAAGTCTACCGCGACTTTGATGCAGTCCTTGATGTTTCTGACTTGGTGTGCACAACCTGCAGGAATCATTACGGCATCACCAGGGCGCTGAAGGATTCTGTAAGATTGGACGCCATGCTCGGTGTAAAGAACCTCAAGGTCTTCCAGTGATAGATAGCAGTTTTGGCGATGAAATGGGTCGGCCGGTTGGCCGGGGAATTGTTCATCAAGATAATCACGGACAAATTTCGTAGCGCCGATAGGAAATATATCCCAGATCGCACCGGGGGCGTCGAGATCATCATCGACGGATGTTGCGTACATCATGAAATTGATGGCATCGGTGATATCACGATGAAGGTTTGTAGTACCACCTATTCGACCATCCATTTGAACGGTAGCGGGAAAGGCATTGTACATTTTCGGACCGAGGTCTGGTTTATTGTAACCTTCTGGAAATCGGCTGGCGAGATTGTAAACGCCGTTATGTTTGACATGTTGTGCAACAGCCTCGGGGAGTGCAAGTTCAAAATCGATCATAAGGTCCGGGAAGACATCCGCAAAGTTGTCGGCTGGTGGCCAGTCTTTCAATTTCAATGTCTCATCGGTAAAGCTGCTCGACGGTGCTCCCTTGGGATTCGAAATTCTAGTACCATGGGGTTTACCGAATTGCTCGAAGAATCTAGCGACTTTGGTGACATAGTTTTTGAATGGTGGGCAGGTTTGGACTAGCGTACAATCCTCATGACCGTGGTTATTGATGAAATATTCGGGGTCCCATGGAAGGCTGAACCTGTCAAGACAGTCTTTGATAATGATCGGACGTCCATGCATGCTCCAGATATCCTTGAAAGCTTCCTCATCGAAGTGCTCCGCAGCGAACTCATAAACGGGAGCAAACATATCTCCTTGAAGTGCACGAACTGGATAACTCCCACGGTCGAAATCCCCCGCTTGCGGTTCCTTTGAAGGCTTAGATTTCTCCATAAATAATTCCATCTCTGCTACGACTGCTTTCAACTCTCCCTCGCAGGCCCGAACTACAAGTAACAGCTGTTCCTTTGTGTGCGTTTTGTTGCGAGAGCAAGTCTCGAATCTGATGTTCCCGCTTTCGGTCCAGTCATCGTAACAGTCGGGGCAATACTCCCTCCCGCAAACGTGACAGACGTAGCTGGCGATGAAAAGGGTTGTAGCACAGGAATCACACAAGCTTCTCTGGGCAGGGTCTTCAGCGATCCGGATTATCGGATGTTTTGATCTTTCTTCATGTTGTAATTCTCGTTTGAGAGCTTTACAGAGAGCTGGAGTGATTTTGGACATGATGTATGTGTCCGTGTCTGACAGAGGTTTTGGAGACTTCCCCAAGGGAGCAGAAAAAGAGAAAAGGCAGTTTTGATCCTGCTTTGCGACCGCATGACCTTTTCTATCGCCAACCAAGGCGTAGTTGCGGTAGTCCAAGCCCAGAGGCAATGGAGGATGACCATTCAATTTGCGCTTCTTGTTGGAACCATTGGTGTCAACTTTGGAAGCCTCTGAGAGAGTGACATCATCTGTAGAATCATCGGCGGGATTGAGAAGTTTGAAGGCTCGGAAGCCTGCGAAACGACAGCCTCCGGAGTCATTGCGTCGCTCAATGCAGCTTTGGCCTATAGTTATAGTTTTTATTAACATTCCCTTCGAATCAATAATGAATTGAGAGGCAGGGGTACCGACATTGGATAATATTCGCACCATTTTTCTTGAGCGACTGACAGGTCATCCTTTGTATGAACTTGTGGGCTGGTGTCGCCTCGACAGGGCTGGAATTCAAAGGGACGGCGCATTGGCCTTCCGGACCTATGTCTGTCTCGTACTGGGAGGCCTGCCCAGGCGAATCCTTCCTGGTTCGCTTCCCAGCTCGTTTTTCGGGAGGTTGATTAGAAGGAGCAATCTCCGCTTTTTTTGCTCTGGAGCCTGCCATGGAGATATTTCTATCTGTCGATGTTCAAATTGGATGTAATGATACTTTGATGTCGATGGATTGATTGACAAACCTTACACGCGACGCGATTTAAGAACTTAAGAGAAGGGTGAAGAAATGAAGATGGCTATGAGTATATTGGTTTAATATAAGCTTAGATGTTCGGTAAAGGAATTTGATTGATATTGGCAATGGGTCTCCATCCCGCGATGTGTAGGACGGTGGAGCTTGAAGGTGCCGCTGAAGGTGAGCGTGCTGATACTTTATATTTCTCTCACCCAACCACGCTCCAAACCATTTCAACTTTCAACTTTCAACCTTCAACTCATCTAAGCTAAGATACGGAGCTTGGAGCATTGAGTTCTGAAAGTTTTACGTCGCCAAAATGAAATCAACAGCCGTTATATTCGGAGAAGATCCAATTCTTCCATGCCTCGTTATGGCTATTTTACTGCCCGGTTCTTGCATTTGCCAAAACCTATTCGTCAAGATCTAGCACGGCGCATGTACATATGAAGTGTATTAATGTCGGAACTACATATATACATATATACATATATATATATACTTAAGTATACAGATACAGCTTCAATGAAGCCTCCCAGCACTCTTCAGCTGACTGACATTGTGGATTTCACTCCCAGATCGCCCGTTCAAATACGCTTAGCATCCTGCAGTGTCCGATGCCAGAGGAACCCATGAAAAAAATTGGGAGATTGATTCGGGGCTATGCCGCTATTATGGTCGAGGGTCCTGACGAACAGGCTTATTTGAAGTCGGGGAGTATAATTCTACTTAGATTTTGGAAACTCGAGGAAAAGGTCAACATGAACCTTTCAGGGATTCGTAGGTCAGTTAATACACTTATACATCCTGGCTTCTAAGTGTTCAAAAAGTCAAACCAAAAATATTAGGATTTCAGCTAAACATAAAGTCTATGAGCAGACACTAGTGGGGATGTACCCCAGTTTCGTGAAACATCGGTATGGCTTCATATAATCATTGAAAAAGTATCGTATATACGTATCCCTAACTTGATTCTGTATAGGCTCCCAATATAGTGGCGGTGTAGCTTTCACCATCCGAACATACTTTCACCCAGCAGTGGAAGTAGCCAAAGAGCCATACGTGCCGGGTCGTCTAGCTTCTACAATTAGGTCATAGGGCGACGATGTAGCGAAATATAAAGGGAGTGAAAAGTATAAGTCTATCCTGCTGGAGTTTCTCGATAAAGAAAACCAGAAGGAAATCGACTCTGGGTTAATATCGGAGGGTGGAGAAAGTCGTCTCAAGTAAGGCCTGGAGTAAATTGCCACATACGTATCGGGGAGAGCGTAGGCCTAGCTTCAATATTCGAACTCGAGATCCGTCTTGTATCCAGTGAAAATGTGCTACAATCCTAGGGGTGCGCAATTCGAATGAGTGGAAGGTACATAGATACGCGGGCTGATTGACTTTCTATATGGATAAATACTTCAAACTTGCCATCCGAAGAGTTACATCACGCTTTTTTGACTGTGTCCCCAAGCTGTAGGAGTAATTTTCTAACGGCAAAGATAGGAACTGTGATCGATATGAAAATTGAAAGGATAAGAATTTACAGGTGAAGCTGCTGCTCAAGATAATGGTCTGACCAGGGGTGCTGCAACGATGCAAAAGTGCTGCTCAGAAATCAAAATGGCTAAAACTGTCCATGGTAGGTTCGGAAAATGCGGCTGCTGGAGGCTTAACAAGGTTGCTTTTCTCGGGCTGCTTTGGTAGATGATCTTCCATTTTAAAGTCGTGCACCATATCGTTTACGATATATGAGCTCCTCCTCTTGCTCAATTTCATCCTCACGTCTAGGAGGCCGCTGGTCTTGAGACTAGTGTCCAGGAAGGTCCAATTTTTCACTAGAGGATCTGTGAGTTTGGATTTGAAAAATATGAGGGGTAGAAGACATCATACCTAGGTCCAAGGCGAGTACGTCGCAGCCCATTCGATCGTAAAGCCTTGCACAATGAAGCACAAATTCGAATTCCGCGCCTTTAGGTATCTTCTCGGCGCCCCGCAAGCTCTTTAAGGTCTTGTCGCGAATTAGTTTGTAAAGTATCACGAGGGCAGGATCATCAGCTAAGAAAATATTTCCCACACCAGGCGATTCCGTCTTTGTGATTAGGGAGTTTATTGGCATCATCAACGAACGGACTGCAAGGTCCTTGTGATCTAGCAACCAAAAAGCCCACGATGCGAGCCATTTATTACCATCTCGCGCAGCCAATGGAAGGACTTTCTCCTCAAGTAGCTCTCTTAAAACCGGTCCCTCATCCCCGTCATAGACTCTTGCAATTGCGATGGCGAGCTGCACGTCGTTCATTTGTGTAAAACAAACATTGACAGCGTCCTTCGGACGATCCGCTAAAAGGAAGAATGCGGCTGCGTATTCGAATCGTTGTTTCCCAAGCAATGCATAAGCATTCTTCGCTGCAATCGTTTTCCATTTAGGGTCCTCAAAGTTGTTGCTCAAGAGCTTCATAGTTGCACCTTGTTCCTTGTTCCAATGGGCGATCCTCCACAATCCAACAAGAACAGTTTTCTTGCGAAGGGCGAGATAGTATAGAGAACAATCTACAGGGTCCCGTTCTTCCTTACTCATATACTGATTTCTTGCTAGGGACTCGAAGTGTAATTTGAGAGAAGTGGGGTCTTTCAACCACATGAAAAACCCCGCATCCCGCGCCTGGCTCCATTGCATCTTGTTCTGGTATGTTTTTGTCACTAAATCCACCAGTATTTCCTGGGTCTCGCTTTGAAAGGCCCAGGAAATTTCTCTAAAAGAGACGCCCGACGGACGTGAATAGAAGCTGGATTTTTGAAGAGCATAATGCTTGAAAAAGAGTAAGTATCTTACTCCCCACTCATCGAGGGATTGTCTATGGAGCCATTCCTCAGACATGGACTCGACAATTCCAGCTAGTGACATTTGTTCTTTGCCGGAAAGGTAAGGTATCGAGACTTCCTTGAGCTGGGAAACAAGTTCAGAGCAAAGGTTTTGGTCAAAATCAGGCCGAGAGAACCCGTTCACTAGCCTCGGGCCGTCATCATTAAGATCGTTCTACTGAAGCATTAGCGAGTGCGGAAAAAAAAAAAAAAAAAAAAAAAAAAAAAACACTCTGAAGGCACTACCTCGTCAATATTGTGAAAATCTTCGGGCGAAATACCCAATGTACTCTCGATTTCTTGGGCCATGTCCTTGTCCTTGGTGTTATAAGCGAGCTCTACGACGATTTGCTTAGCTAATTTCATTTTTCCGGCGAGAACACATTGTTGCAGGAATTGTGGGTGGTAAGGTGGAAGGGGACCATTCAATCGGGAAACTAAGTCGAATATTGTTTCCATCCGCGAATCATGTCCTGCTGGAGTCCAAAGACTCTGGACGGAAGGATCATCAGAATCTTCTGGTCTAATATTTTTTGGGTGGATGAACAACTGGTTCCCACAACCGATGACCAAAGCGCCGTCGGAGAGCCAGATAGAATCCCCAATATGATGCGGAGTCACACTGGAGGTGATTAGTTAAATTATGGGTCATTTAATCAATCTATGATCTAGTGGACATACCTAATGGTGTTGAAATCACGGAATGGTGCCCAAGCGGGACCGGCATTTAGGTAGTCATAACGGAGTTGTGAAAAGAGAACAACTTTATGGGCGAAACCAACAGCAAGGATACTCTGGGAGTCAGGTGTACAAGTCCAATCGAGGTCTCGAACGTATTCTCCTTCATCGAACCCAAATTTGTGCTCTAGTTGAGCGTTTCTGGTGTCCCAGATGGTAAGCAAAGTCTTTTGACTATCGATAACAGCAACTTTGTGCATGCTACTGCCTCCAATAAGTGATGGGTCGGTAAGAAGCGTTTCCAATGAAGACGTTTGTAGCCATTGAACCTCTTTCGAATTGGGATTCATTCTCGCTGTCCATGATTGTACCAGACCTTTTGGTGTTATCGATACGGCAACATCGCGGTTGAACGAATCAAGGTTATCGGACACCGTGAAGTTCCATCCCACCGGATCTACTGGGACCAACATTGCTATGTCATCATCCGCGGGTAAATTGAAGGTAGAATGTTCGGTGATGGTGCCGTAGGAGTGTTCTGGCCGAGATCTGACTGACGATATACTGCTTCTTCTGCGGAGCCGAGGAATCTTTACCGCAAAAACTGTACCGTGAAGGGACTTGTCGATCACAAACACATGGTAGACAGTTTCCAAAGTTTCATATTCGGGGAGGAGAATCAAAGAGAAAGGGTGTGCTGAGAGTTCGATGGGACATCTAGATAATTCCACAGCGGATGCATTTCGGCAATCCCACAGACAAACCGAGTCAGGATGAAGTGTTACAACGTACCACCCTACGTATCAGATATTTTTAGCAAGGGATTATAGGGGGTATACTGAGAGCGGGGCTGGGCCATACCATTTGGTAATATGAGGGTTTTTAGAACCCTTCCTTCCCCAGATATATTGATCAGAGACTGCCTCTCCAGGTATGGCATATCGTCCTGGAGAGTTCGCCGCCAAAGAACATGTTCCCATTCCTTTGATGAAGAAAGCAAAGAATTACCTCTTGCCGTGCGCTTTAAGTGGTTGATGGGTTCTAAATGCCCAGACCAACTTATTCTGTCTTTAAGCTGGCAAATACTAGATGTTGGGTCCAGGAGGTCTTCGATGCTGACGTCGAACCAACCGATTTCGCCATTGGAAAACTGGACGGCCAATTCTAAACCTATTATGTTCATCAACTAATATGCTCCAGCACTTTTAACCGTAGATATTGACCTACCAGTAGCAGCTTTTTGACTGGCAAGGGTCAAAATACTTCTCGGCCCACCAGAGTCTATTGCAAACTTCCAATCAAGCTCAACTTGATGGACGATACTAAAGACATTGATAGTCCGTTTGGACTTGCTTCCAATATTTTCTATGCCCCAGGCTGACAGATATCCGGAACTGTGGAACATCAGGAGCACTTCCGAGCTTCTTTTCGCAATGTCGACTAGATTTTGAAGCTGCTGTTTGGATTCTGCATCCTGTTCGATATGAAGGACCGCTTGCTCCGTGGCGACTGTAAAAACCCTTGTATCTATGAGAGAGACTACAGCCTCTAACTCAAATCCATGGCCAGCTTGGGGGGGCTGAGCTAAAGCGGGTTGGGGTGTAGGGCCTCCAAGGTCGAGAAGGGTACATAGTTGGAACGGATAGACTTCGTGAGGATCAAGAGGTGACCAGATCCGGAAGACTCCATCTGCGGCAAAAGTATAGAGTATATTTTCCGCGGCAATTTCTCGATGAAAGGGCTTCTTCCAGACTAGCGATGTGACGACGTGAGGGTGAGGAAGGTATGAGAAATCGAATTCAGCCTCCCCGAGTGCGTATGCCTGCCTCCTCCACAATTTGACGAAGCGATTCCAAGTGCTGGTCGAGGCGATAAAAGTCGCATCGTAGGAAAATGATGCCAAGTCCAATGGGTTTGCTAGCTCCTTGTGCCATATTTCTCGGGCATCGGTCGTCCTTACATCCCATAGATGAAGGCCAGCAGCGGCAACTAGCAGCTCCGAGTTCGCACCCCAGGATAACGAATGAACAGTGCCGTCGTGGTTTTCAAGTATAATCCGGATGTAAGATTCCCACTACTGGAATAAAATTCCTCAACTCAGCCAGTCCTTCCAGAAGATATAGATTTGGATAGGCGCACATACTTTTGCTGTTTTACTGAAACCGATGGAGGGGGAGTAAACGTGGATACAACTAGGCAGGGCGACGGCGATCTAACATTGTAGGATTTTAGAATTCGTAAGGGGAGAGAGAGTGTGTGTGAATCCGGAAGCAGGATGAAGTACCTTGCCCGTGCCCTCGTCAAAAGCTAAAACTTGAAGGTGTTCGTCATGGTATAGTGTTTGGATGAGGTCTCGAGTGTTGCTGGATATAACCAAAGCTTTCCCTGAGACATAGGCCTAGATTGACAAAACATGACAAGAAGGTAGTGAGCACCAATAGATACTAAATACTTAGGTATATACCTACTGCTTACTCAAAGTGTAGCAGGGTACTTGTATATTGTCATCATTGGAAAATTGTATCGTAACGTACGATGTAGTGGTCTCCTTCCCACTCAGCGGCTGCCAGTGATCGGGGATCCGACTTGACTCGTCCTGGAAGAACCCGCATCTGGCTTGAACGATGGATATTGGTGAGATTAGCTTGTGGTTGAGAAAAGCCGCCGGAGGCTGTACATTATTGAGGGTAAGGTGGCATCAGGGGAATGCACACGGTGAGGTTGGTGGGATGTATTGGATCTTGTCTTTCCTTTCACGATACGGTGCAGTGCTTAAGTAAGTAGGTAAGTAGGTAAGTACTTGGTGGGCGAAGTTGAAGTCCTGAATCGAGGAAACCGTAGATCTAGATGTGGTACAGCTGACGCAATCTGCGATGATAAGAGGGGTCCACCTATCTATAGCTACTTAGTATCTTTTGTACCAGTATTTATCTCCCTGTAAAAGTTAGGAAGAAGTACTTAAGTAAGTAGGTAAGTAAGTAGGTAAGTAGGTACTTAGAAAGTAGGTAAAGTCAGTAAGTAAGGGTATAGCAGGATGCTCCTAAAGAGAACGCGACAGCTGCAGGTGCAGTGGTTGGTCACAACCTGGTAAGTATTCCCGAGCCGAGTGGATTCTGATCAATGATTGATTAGATAGACGAGATAGATCCAGCTCGAATCCGAGAAGGAGAAGAAAAAGCAAGTGGTTTGACAGAATACTAAATATAGGTACCAGTAAGGTAGGTGGGTAGGTAAGTAGTAAGTTACCTCTTGTTTTATTTATATATCTCCGAGTGTATGATATATGTACGACAAGAGTGTAAGGGACAGAGAGGTTGAGGCTATTCGAAGTTCGAATTCGTCGTCGTCATTTATAGCGTCGTGCTTGATGCACATATGCACATTAATTGGAGACATACATACGCATACATATATACATCTATGAGGTTATTAATATGGCAAGATATGGTAAGCAGTAGTAGTAGTAGTAGTAGTAGTAGTAGTAGTAGTAGTCGGAGTAATAGTAGTAATAAGAATGCGAGTGGTTTTTTCCCTCTCGATCTCCAAAGAAGCAGACCCAGAACAGCCTCATTTGACAGCTCTCTCCCCCCCTCTGTCCTCTGTCCTCTGTCCTCTGTCCTCTGTCCTCTCCACTCTCCACTCTTTCCTCTCTTCTCTCTTCTCTCTTCTCTCTCCTCTTCACTTCTTGATATCTCATAATCATCATCACCACCATCATATCATCATCACCACCATCATATCATCATCACCACCATCATATCATCATCATCATCACTTCTTACTATCCAGCCATCATCTTCATTTATTCATCCATCACAAATAAACTGGCTAAGTACCTAATCATCCATCATCACCAATTTCATTCGAATTCATTTCCTTTTCTTTGATTATATTCTGTTCTGCCCAGCAAATTAAACCGATATGATATAAAAAAAATTAAAATTAAAGAAAAACGCGACGGATCCCTGGCCGCCAGCCAGCCAGAAGAAGCACCTGCTCAAACATCGTCAAACAAGTGCGAGTACATGTAATGTAATGTACCATCCTCCTCTTTCTCATCCATCAATCAACTATCAACCGTCAACCGTCAACCGTCAACCGTCAACTGTCAACTGTCAACCATCAACCTCCTCGAACTTCCACTCGGCCACCTGCTGCTGCTGCTGTTGTTGTCACCCGTTATAGACATTCTACAAGAACATCTACTCCTTCGTCTTGTTCTTTGTCTTCTTCTCCGACGCACAGCATTAGCATTGCCGTGCTGCACTGTCCTGCACTGTCCTGCACCTGCACCTAACTTGTTTCTGTCCCACAACTGACGGGACATCGAATTCCTGCCTAACCTTCGACGCCCTTGAAACAGGTCCGGAATTTAGGAGGTGTTTATAATACCTAATAGGAGGAGGTCCCATAAAAAAAAAAAAAAAAATTTTTAAATAAAAAAAAAAAAGAAAGAGAGAGAGAGAGAGAGACCGCCAAAACTAAAAAACCATCGTCCTGTTTTGTAGCCCTCTTATGGAAGAATTATTGTCAGCGACTACAATATCATCCTATCCTTTCACTCAACCTGCAGCTACATCCCTTAGTAGCCAGTACCGAGGATTCGCTGGTCCAATACAACCCTAGCAAAATTACATGTATGTCGGGTTCAACATGCACCCTCCCGCCGGCTCCGTTGCCTACTAAGCTGCTTAACTAAGTACTTACTTCTTACCCAAGTACTATTCTAATCTCTCCTCTCTGTCGCTAGGCCGATTGGGCGATTCAACTCGCATCTCAAACCACACAGCATCGGCAACGATACCCTTGACACCCTTCCAACTTCAGCTCGCATCTAGCCAATCAACGTCCCCTCGACTGTGCGGTTTTTTTTGTGATACAGAGTCCGGTGAAGCTTGATATACTAGTCAAATGGAAGATATCAACTTGGGGCAGGCTCTTGGCGGTCTGCGTATTGCGAACAACCCCGACTTTACCCCTCCAGACACACCTGTTCAAGCGCCACAGCAAGCAAGGGGTACGGAACAAGATCAGACAGAGGATATAGAACCGACCGTGTCCTCTACCCGTATTGATGCCATGGGTGATGCGACCGGGGACGGGCCTTCACACCTCTCTTACCGAGACTCTGAGTCGCATTCTTCTTTCTTAGGCTCGGGGTATGCTAGGGGCGAGAGCCAACGACCATCCGATGTGCACCGTGGTTATTCGGATTATACCTCCCAACGTCAGGTCCGCGGTGAATCTGCCATCATTCCTGGACAACCTAGTATGCGCAATTCGGTCGTCGGTGGTGATGGGGTGTATCGGGAACGATCCATTCGGAATTCTACAACGGGTGGGGGTTCCCCCCACATTGGAAGTAGTCGGTCCCACAGACAGAGCCAACCACCATATGTTGAAAACGGTCCCCCAATGAGCAGCGAGGAATGGAAAGACAGGGGTGCCGCTGTTAGTATCCAACGGCACGTCGATAGTAACGGCAACCAAACCCACCGGATAGTAAAGAAAGGCGTCCAGGATTTCAATTTTGGGAGAACGCTTGGAGAGGGTAGTTACAGTACTGTTCTCGCAGCCACGGACCGTCAAACACTGACCGAGTACGCCATAAAAGTCCTCGACAAGAGGCATATCATCAAAGAGAAGAAGGTCAAATATGTCAACATCGAAAAGAACACCTTGAACAGGCTTGGGGACCACCCAGGGATCGTCAGATTATATTACACGTTCCAGGACGAACGAAGTTTGTACTTTGTTCTTGACCTTGCTACTGGAGGGGAGCTTCTTGGTTTTGTGAAAAAGGTAGCACTTCTTAAGAAATCATTGCGTTTTTCTACCCCTCCTTTTTTCGCGTAACAGCTACTAACGTTCAGGAACTGTTCTAGCTTGGTTCATTTGACGAAGAATGCACCCGTTTTTACGGTGCACAAATACTAGATGCAATTGAATACATGCATTCTAGAGGTGTTATCCATAGGGACCTCAAGCCGGAAAATGTACTCTTGGACGACAAGATGCACGTAAAAATAACGGACTTCGGAACTGCCAAAATTCTGGATCTCCCTTCCCAAACCAGAGCGAGTAATGCTGAAGGGAAAACCCAGCTTGACCGTCAGGAACAAGACTTTGCTAACAACATCGGGATACCCGACCATGAAAGGGCGAACTCATTTGTTGGTACAGCGGAGTATGTATCGCCAGAGCTACTAACAGACAAGTCAGCCTGTAAAGGATCTGACCTATGGGCCTTCGGCTGCATAGTCTTCCAGCTTCTTGCCGGCCGGCCCCCGTTTAAAGCCGGCAACGAGTACCAAACTTTCCAAAAGATCGTCAACCTCGAGTACCAATTCCCTCCAGGGTTCCCCAAGGTAGCTCGTGACCTCGTCGAACGGCTTCTCGTCTTAGACCCCACGAAGCGCCTAACGATTGAAAACATCAAGTCACATCCCTTCTTCGAAGGAATCCCTTGGGGGAAACAACTATGGAAACAGAAGGCCCCACGTTTGAAGTCATACACTCCACCGACGGAACAGCCCAAACTTATAAAACTGGATTCGGCGCAATCGACATCCTCTTTCGCTCGGTCCTCAGGCAACCCTACGACCAATCAATCTCAATCGTCGGCCTCTTCACGACCTGTCCCCCCCAAGGTGATTACAGAACTACCTCCTCCAACTCAGTTGGACCTTCAATGGTCACCCGTTTTGACAAAAACAAATGAGAGGATCCTAAAAGTTGGAAACATGACAGTAACATCCGCCCCCGCCCCACAATCTTTCGGTACCCACGGATCCGCTGGCGCTTTTTCAGAACAGACCCCAAAGAAGTTCTCGAGGTTTTTCCACGGAAA
Organism: Arthrobotrys conoides; assembly: GCA_036971725.1. Classification (NCBI taxonomy): domain Eukaryota; kingdom Fungi; phylum Ascomycota; class Orbiliomycetes; order Orbiliales; family Orbiliaceae; genus Arthrobotrys; species Arthrobotrys conoides. The sequence goes on from JAVHJM010000006.1 coordinate 166,779, forward strand.
CCAGGTTAAAAAGCGACAGAGACTTGTCATTGTGACAACAGGTGGGAGAGTCATAATTGCAGGGATTGGAGCTGCTGGGAGTGACGCAAGTAAGGTTAAGACGGAAATAGACTTGCTTGGTTTGGGGGTTGTGACTAGAATTGCACCTCCGTCGACAGGTCAGAAGCCTGGATCGGCATTTGTAGTCGACACGGTAAGTTTCTCATATCATGGCTAATTTCGAATGACTTTGCTAATTTTGATTGTAGAAAGATAAGTGCTTTACATTCGAAGATCCTAAAGATCCTGCGAGTGAGTGGCTCGTCGCAATCGAAAACTCTAGAGATCTAGCTTCTGCACAGGCCAACAACGACGATCAGAGTCATTCTCGTGGGAACAGCCCAGCAAATACTTTGAACGGCACCTTGACGTTGGACAAAAGCAGTAGCTCCCGACATACTAAACTCTCCGACGAAGAGAAAAGGCCTTCGAAAAGGTTTAGTAAGAGAAATAGTAAGAATGGACTCGCCGCCGTCTTTTAGTTTGGTCACATTTCATAATAGACAAGCACGTCCTCCCCTCGTTCACTACGATATCGAACCAAGGCTATAGGCTGAAGGATATGGCCGAGCACTCCGGTATACATTTTCTCGTTGAGCCAAATCCAACGGCTGCCCCTTCCGTTCCTTGTGTTTCATTACCCTACCAGGTAGTATAATGCACGATTTGTATAATGTACAGAAGCGTTTCCCTTTGTCCCGTCCTTTACTCCCTTTAAACCATCTGTCGTTTGTTAGCGATTTCTTGGGACATTTGCTGGTTTTTCATGCTTATATTTTTCTTAATGAGGGGTTATTGGTTTGCTCCCTTGGAAGATCTTGCACATAAATTTCTTCTTTTACTTCTTCTTTTCTACTTCTACTGCATCTTCTTCTACTTCTCCTTAACCCCCTTTCCCTCCGTTCCCATCCTCTCCTTCTCCTTCTCCTTCTTCCTTCTCATCTTCTCCCTCTCCCTCTCCCTCTCCCTCTCCCTCTCCCTCTCCCTACCCTATGCCCGCCCCTTCCCTTTTAGTCCCAGAAGTAATATAATATTTCTTTCGTTCCTTATATCTTCTATGTCTTGCGTCGCATACTCTCCCTTGTATTGACTAGCCTTAGACTTGTTCACTTGACAAGAATACACAAGCGAGTTCCACTCCTAAGGAGCCCCTTGAATAGCGAAGTCAGGCTTTTATGTCTTAAACCTAGGTAATCAGGCTGCCAGGTATTTTGTAAATATCCCTACGGGGCTAGAGTATTACCCATTATAGTTCCTTAGTGTCTTATCTGTTTGATCAAGCATCCCGTTTTTTTAGATTTGCTTTAGCCTCGATCCAAGCCGCCAGTCGACCTGGTCACTGCATCAACCGCAATGACAGAAACACATAGCTTTTAGTACTATCTCTAGACTTCCTTTTCTTGACTAATAATATATTCCGACCTGCAAAATTAAAGCATAGTGTAAACAAAGGATTGTATTCAAATGATGGACCCGTAATGTCTATATTCCTAATAGTGATATTTATCGATATTGGCAAAAGATATTATACTTAAATGTTGAACTTGTAAGATCAAAACAGGTAGGACTTTAGGAACATTATTAACTTGAAACCCTCAGGGTCTAATCTAGATCTTGAATACCTAGTTACATCTTCATTTACGCATCCTTTCGAGGTCCTCCAACTGCCCTTTCAACCTTGCCTGCGATGCCTTCCTTACTTGCATCGAATTGGCTTCCGATGATCCCATCCTGGTGGAAGGGCCCACCGATCTTATTTCCAATCCGTCCAATATTTCCCTCGGGGTTGAACTGCTTGCCGATGTCACCTTCGGAAGACAAGAGGGGCTCTTTCTTTTTTTGGGTGGTATCTGGGTCTCTGTAGTTTTGAGTGATATCACGATCCACGTCCTATGATCTAACGTAATTAGCACTCACATATATAAGTATAGTAGATTGCTGGATTACTATAGCATTGCTAAGGTCTGATATATATTTTAGAAAACCAAAAAAAAAAAAAAAAACTTACACCGGTAATATCAGCGGCTTTCTTGGGAATACTGGGGTTTTTTGCGCCTCCATAGCGAGCTGATGGAGTCTGTTCTGGTGTTTGGTACGACATAGTAGTAATTTAAGATATCGATTCTCTTGATCTGAGATATTGAAATATTTGAGTGAAGCTCCTGTAGAAATAATGCACTTGTAGAAATAATGCAGAAGAAGAGTGTAATATTCTGAAATGATATATTGGATATAAGATTTAAAGTGTGATCATGATGGAAAGCGAGGTCAAGATACCTTACTTATATGCCAATTCTTGTTGCATCTGTCGAAAGCTTCGTAGCTTAGAGGCAACGTCAAACCGATGTCATCTTGATGTATATACCTCTCCCATCGTCAATAACCTTAATACTCGATCTGGTTCCGGATTGGCTACGTAAGAGAGATTTACAAAGCATCGGCGATTTAGATTTTGCGATCGAATGATATTATCATATCTTGTCTGTTTCCCATATGAATTCGAAATCGAATTCTGGGCTATAGCTACGGCTATCTCATGTTGACATCAAATTTACTCGCTTGATTTCCGGCTGCGTTGAATATGAATCCTTAGCGCCTCGATCGGTCGGTTTTGGGTAAAGTAGAACTTAGTTACTTACATGTCATACATCATGGTCGACGTTATGTGTGCGCATTTGGACTAATACCAATGAATTCATATGAACAGCTCGGCTCTTGCAAGATATGAAGCTAGTCATGCATCATGGCGACGCGATTTATGAGCGCCGGCTGTCTAGTGTTGAGGCTGCAACCTTCTCTCGGCTCTGCTCCAGATCGAGGCTATTCATGTATCCACCGACCACGATAAAGTCGTGCCGGGCCAAGAAAAGGCGCTCTGTTTTCCCGTCTGAGTTTGATGTTTCTTACCTAGGTACATCCCGGTCAAGCCCTAATCTAACTTTGTTTTGACGGCGTGTTTAGAGCAGGTAGCACGAGCAAAAAATTTTTTGACTGAGGACGGGTGGTGTGGTGCTCTTGTTGTTGTTGTTGTTGTTGCCCAACGATACCTTTTTGATCACGTGACTATAACCACTATATCAAGCTCGTAATTTTTTTTTCATTTACAAATCTCCCACCGTCCACCAACAACTTCATTCATTCTTCTCCTCCTCATCTACCACCTCATAACCTGAAACCTAGCTGTCTCCTTGCCCCCGACTTCGAGTCAATACCGCTTGGCTAAGGTTTTATCTTGCCACGGGTCTAGCGGAGAATACCAAAGTCCTGAAGAGGGGCTGGGCTCGCTCCTCATGTCCGGATCAACAGCGCCACAAGATCCGCAGACATGGACCACTGTAAGCATATTTCTGAAAGGTTCCTTGATAGGAGTATACATAGTACATAAAAGGACAGCTTTCTAACATGATACTCTTCCACAGCTCTGTCAAGGCGATGTCGTCCGTGAGAATAACGAAACCTTGTATACTTATCGTGTACTAGTAAGCCGACCATGCTATTAGCGGCACCCTTTTTACCTCTTTTTGACAACCTGTAATGGCTTTCTAGCCTTCAAGTAGTCGGTAAAGGATTGGGCTGATTCATGGATCGGCAAGTAGAAAACATGGCATGAGGTATTTACCCGTAGTCTCACCACTCGATGCAGGTGAGGCGCACACACAATGCATGCCGTGATTGTGAAAGCTGACATGATACATCCTATCGTTCAAGATTGGCGTAGATAGTTCTCAACTTGATGATGCCGACCTACACTGTCACCGTAGTGCTACACCTCAAGTGCTCAACAAATATCTTAAAGACAATGAGGTAATGAATACTTGCTACTCTATGCTGTGGACGCGATGCTAATACGGAAACGTACAATTAGCTAGCACGTTACCATGTCATTCTCGCAGCGTCAGCCTACACCAACTTGATCGCGCACGAATCAGCGTTGCGCTTGGTTGATCGGCCGCTGTCATACGGTGCAATTGTCAAAAAATCTCCGAAGGATCTCCAAAGCGGTACCGTTCTCGACTTAGGAGGCACTTATGACGTTGCGCACAGTTTTACTACTGTTGAAAATGATGAAACACCATGTGATCCCAAAAAGATCATCAAAGATGTCGCGTCAGAAGACATCATCTTTTCTCGCGAGTGGGAGATTGGAGACTACCTTATTTGGAAGAATTGTTGGCTTGGAGAGGTAGTGGAGCTCATCGAAACAGTCACTATTTGCCTTAGTAATAACAGTATTGTTACCGTTGAGGTTCCTGGCCAGCTCAAGCTGAAGAGAACGATGGTTCATGGGCTTTCCGACCTAGTCTCAGCGGAACCTGGGACAAGGCACTCACCTACTGCTCGTACGACACTCATGGGTGGCCTTGGGGCGGATGTATATGCGCTTCTAGACCGTTTCATCCCCCGGGAAGCCGCTGATGAAGATGAACCTTTTGATTTTGAGATTGGGCAAATCGTGGAAACTAGCAAAGGCAATCTTCGCAGGGGAAAGTGGCGGTTTGGCGCATACGATCCTAATATCGAACCCGTTGGAAAGGTTGTCGAAGTTCGGACGATATCCCTCTGCATCGAATGGATCTGCCAAAACATGATGGTTAGATCGCGATTTGTGCCCATTGAGCCACCCGAACCATGGGTATCTGATGGGGAGGAAGCCTGGTTCCAATTGAAGAAATTCAATCGTCAATCGGACGGTGGGGCCGATTTGAAGACTATAAACCTCGAAAGGTACGACCGCGTTAGATTCAAAGATTTGGACGCCGCCATGAAGAAGTACAATGGCACCAATTCAAACAGCTCTGCTGGAGTGATTGAAAAGGTTCCGCGATCTACAACTCTGGGTTACGATGTGAATGAATTCATGGTTATCGCTAGGTCGTCTTGGGCTACAATTCAATGGCAGGATCTCACCATCACTCGAGAAAGATCTGTAGACCTAATTCGCTGTGACAGCAGCGACGAACACGAGTTGTGGCCTGGAGATTTTGTGATTACGAAAACCGAGACGCGGAGCGAGCCGCAAACCTTGACCGCTCCTCAACGCAACCAAGCGCAGCTGATCAGCTTTCCCAGCAGCAACAGCCACCCCAGTGCAGATGGGGCAGACCCACCTCTGGTGTTCGTCTCTCCAGAAAAGCTTGGCGTTATACAGTCGGTTGACGCAGCGAGACGTATCGCTCGCGTTCGTTGGTTTAAATCCCCTAAGGTTGAACTAGCGGGGGAAATGATCATCCCTGGGTCAAGTACTGGCGCATTAGAAGAGGTGACGGCTGATGAGGTTAGTATGTACGAAGTTGCGGCACATCCAGCATTGTCCATATGCCGGGGCGATTTCGTCCTAGTAGCCCCAGAGCAAGTGGTGGAGGAGCCAGCAGTTGCACTATCCAATATTTCATCATTAGGCTTGTCTACATCATCAGCCAACCCAGCTGCCCCAGCCCGCACGTCCGCAACTGGCCAGCAATCAAATATTGGCGCTGTCAGCGAAGCTCTTCGTGGTATTGTCGACACCGGGCTCATCGCGAATCTTTCAGCCTCTCTCATTAACACGACCAACCCGCAGTTACACACGCTTTCTCGAATGTTACATCAATTCCCTCTCGGTCTAAGAAGTGATATTGATCAACAGCCACCTGTCTCCGCCGCCCCTACCACAAATACGACTCTTGACTGGTTCGGCGAAGTCGTTGATAAGGGTCTTGATGGTTTGGTAACCGTTCGGCTTGGAGCTTTGGATGATATAAGAACCATTAGAGTTCCCATAGAAAGGTTAACCGTTGTTTTTGATGGCGAAGACTTCGACGACGACGACGACGACGACGCCGATAATTCTATAAACATGGGGTCTGATGATGGTAGTGAAAATAGCGGAAGCGACTTTAGTATGGGTGCAGATGATTGGATCTCCGAGCAAATCTTCTATGAAGGAGGAGAGCCTATGGAAGCCGGGAACGAAGCGGATTGGCTCACTGATGAAGACAACGCCAGTGATATTCAAGAAATGGAGGTTGACGACCTTGTTGATGGTGCGGATCCGAACTCTTCAGCAGATACCCCAGACCTACAGGCAAGGGGTTCGACAGTTAATGCCAACATTCAAGGCACCTATTTGAATAAAGCTACTCCCAAATCTCCGCCTCGATTCAGTATATTGGAATGCTCAGTTCCTCCGGACCATGCTTTTGTTGCTCAGCCAGCTTTAGAACAGTCTGTAGCGTTCCTGAGGCGTATAAACAAGGAACATAAAATCTTGCAAACATCCCTTCCTGAGGGTATATTTGTCCGCACATGGGAATCACGGCTCGATCTGCTCCGCGTCTTGATCGTCGGACCTAGGAACACACCTTACGAACTTGCTCCGTTCGTTTTCGATTTCCACCTAGGCCCCAATTTCCCATCCGCGCCTCCCACCGGATATTTTCATTCCTGGACGAACGGAATCGGGAGGGTCAACCCCAACCTCTACGAGGATGGCAAGATATGCTTGTCACTTCTAGGTACATGGCATGGCGAGAAAAGGTCCGAGAATTGGTCCAGCTCAGGGTCGAGTATTCTACAAGTTTTAGTCAGCTTGATGGGATTGGTGCTTGTAAAGGAGCCATACTACAGTAAGTACCAACTACCCTTTAATCCATATCATCCTTTACCGTGACATCTCCTTCTATGATGACAAGAGTGCATTTGGCTCGAGTATCTTGGCTTATCTGGCTGTGGCATTTCTTGCCCACTTCTTGGAGGCGTCAATTTCGCTGAGGAATAAACACTGCTACCTTATTTTATTTTCGTCTGACAGACAATTACATGGAGAAACTTGAATTTTACGCTTCGTTTAGCTCTTAACATATGTGTGAGACGAGACGCTGATCAACTAGTCGAATAGATGAAGCAGGTTTTAATGTCTACCTGGGCGCAGAGGAGGCTACGGTCAACGCCAATCTATACTCCGAAAGAGCCTACATTCTTTCGCGGGGTTTTGTGAAACGCGTTCTAGAAAAGCCCGTCCCCGGATTAGAGGATATCCTTGCTTGGCTGTACGATCCGAAATTCTTTGGAGGGATGACCCTTCTAGGTGAGATCGTTCTAAAGGGCAAAGATATCGTCGCCGATTGTGAGAGTGCACGGGCTGCTCAGGGCTCCGCCGCAGAAGTCTCGGCTTTGACATCAACGGAAATCGACGGCATCCCCAAATTAACCGAGGGTGCGGTTGTACTCTTAAAAAAGACTCTTACTTCACTCGATGAAATTTTAATTAAGGCGCTGCAGGAACAGCGATAATGGGAGGTGGAGGATTTATTGATTTTGATTTACTGTATTAGCGTGGGTGGGACCCGTGGTTCGATTTTTTTTTGTGGCGTATATACAGTGGAGGGGCGTTAAAGGATGGGTACCTCATACTTGATACAAATGATACCTGTTTCTCAATGATCGAAAATCAACAATTGCGTGAGAGTGAGAGAGATAAATGATATGCTGGGCTGGTCCACGTGGCCTTGTGAATACATATTAAATTTTCAGACCTCTTTCATTATTCACATCTCAGTTCTGAGAAAGCTGATATCTGATCCATCAAACATGCGCGGTGAAGGAGCAGTCCATATAAATTTCAGACACTGAACGGACGTATCAGGTCCACATCTCCTTCCTGAAATCAACCCCGGTAAGGTATGTAATGACCATGCAGGCTTTAGCCGTAATGTCAACCAGAACCTAAGGACCAGGATTGAAGTCTTTAAACCACGGGTTTCCTGCCTAAGAGTAGCAATATTGATCCGCATGATGGAGGGAAAAAAGAGCTTGTGATGTTTGTCGTGCATTTATTGATTCACAACAGGGTAGAAGAACCGAGGAATGATCTTAATAGCCCGAGCTATATAGACGGACAAGGTCAGGCCTGGTGAGCCATGTTCAAAATCATTTATCATGAGGATATGTATCCATAAGGATTACCTGGAACCTGGGCTCTTGACAGCAACTAGCTAATCGGCGCCGGGTTTTGCCCTTGTCTGGTGCAAACATTCTGAAACCTGAAACCGGACCATCTAGACGGGAACGAACTGACTTGATATATTTACTGGGTGGCTGGTTTGATGGATGGATGGATGGATATATTGTCAGCAAGTACAAGCACACATGTACATACGCAGTGATGTAAATATGTATAGTATGCGTAGGTATCATTCGGGATTATTAGGAGAGGCTTCATCTTGGAAGATTTCAACATATAATTGATGCATTTGCCTTAATGTATGCTGGGAATATGCCTGATATCCGATGAGAACGGAACAAGGGCATGTAGCTGAGGTTGAAATTTCCTTTCGGACCGTCAGAGTGGGGAATATAATATAATCCTTACTTGGGTCGACCTAAGTGTATACCTTACATACCTATACAGTACATTAGCACATGCCTTAGGTAAGTACTTACATATATAGAATGGATACTTAGTACTTACATATCTAGTATCTGGCTGATGATGGTAGTTGGTGATGGTGATGGTGATGGTGATGGTGATGGTGATGGTGGTGCATGGTGCATTCGATGGATAAAGTGAACCCTGCTACGTAACTGACCGACCTAGGCAGTTGAGCTGGCCTGGAAATGAAACGGCTTTGGCGCGAACCAACCAAACACGCTTGCCCCGATAATATTTTCGTGTGCTATCAAACCCCTTCATGTCATTACATCCATCGCCAGTCTTCATCGCTATCATCCGCCACCTTCTCTCCACTCTCCATCCCTCGTAATCACCAACGTTAGCTATCGCCTTTTGAGTCGCCTCGGCTTTGCTGTCACGGCTTTCCTTTTTAGCTACCCGGACCTTGCTTATTTGAATCACGCCTTTATCGTCAACTTCGGCATTGGTTTTAAGACCAGCTCGATCCTAGAACGTCTTCTTACCCGCATCTCACAATCCCTTGCGGGCTCATCATCATTGCCGTATTGATCTCCAAAATCCTCTTCCTTGCACTCAATTTTCGAAACCTGCATTAGACGCCTAGCCCTTTCGACTAGCAAGCCGAATTCACTCCGAATCTCATGACTGTGAAGGTTTTTGCTGGTTAATTACACAGCAACCTTTTTAAGGTAAGCCTCGATTCGCCATTCCCGCCCTAAACCTTTGTACCCCAACCATAATTGATCTTCATATTAAGTGACTATCGATGTTGTACGTGCTAATGCTTGCTTCGGAAAAATAGCAGACACTACTACGTACTACGTACAAGCTTCTCTAGGGTTCCCACGGTCTACCCTTCATCGATTCTAGTTAGAGTTAAATTAGAACACCTTCCAGAACAATAGAAGGAAGTTTCCGACACATAACCGAGAGAAACATTCGAGAAGGGTGACTTTCTTTTTCCTCTCTCCTCACCTTCGAGCTACCTTGAATTTTTCCGGTTGCCGAGGACGAGAGAAGTCAGATAGTCAGTTAGTCAGGCACTGGGCTGAGCAGAACAACATCCAAGCACAATCATGAATACCATGGCGACTCCTATAAATTATCCAGCGAGGATGGGCCCTCAGTACCCCCATCAACAGCACCAGACTCCCACTCGAGTTCCTGCCCAAGGCGCCATACACGTTCAACAGAATCGAAGAGGTCCTGGACCTATGGTCACTCATCAACAGTCCGGCCACCAACCAATGTCGCAAGCACAAATGCAGCAGCAAGTCGCTCAAGCTCGAGCTCTCGAACTGGAGCAGGCTAAGCGCCGAGCTCGAAAGCCGACGGATAAGACTATTTCGTCGGCAATTGAAGAAATTGCCCCTTTGACAACTTCTTACAATGATATTCGGGGCATGGAGCGTAGACTGGACGCTGCTATCATGCGGAAGAGATTAGACGTGCAAGATTCCGTTGCGAAGTCTACAAAGGTAATCTTATTCGAACATCGGGGCTACACTGTGATTACGGGCTAACCTATTGATAGAACCACCGAGTCTTCCGGCTCTTCATTTCAAATACCGCTTTCAACCAACCATGGCAGGGCACTACAAGTCTCGACGAAACTTCGTTCGACTTCAGCACAGATCTCGTTCCATCGTTCCGCATGAAGATTGAAGGTCGCCTGCTCGATCTCGAAGATGGCTCAACCCCATCGGAAACTGCAGCAGAAAACCCCGAAGCAGAAGGTTCAAAAGCCGCTGCGGATCCAGGCAAGGATTCAAAAAAAGAAGAATCAAAGATACCTAAGAAACTCTCGCAAATATTCAAAAGCATTCGTGTCGAGATCCTTCGATCCAACATGGATCCGGGCTTCGGTGAGAATAGCACTGCGGAATGGCAGAGACCGTCACCTCCTCCACCTGCCAAGCCGGGCGCAACTGCTCCTGCACCGCCCGCTGAATTCGATGGGTTCGAGTTTGAGCGAAAGTTGGAAGTTAGCGCGCCATGTACTATTCAACTGGTCAGGGATGAGCAGCCCGAGCGATTTCAGCTGAGCCCAGAATTGCAATCTATTCTTGATACTACCGAGGACTCTCGGGCTGGAATTATGCTTGGGATCTGGGAATACGCATATTTGAATGGTCTCCAAGACCGAGATGAGAGAAGAAATATCACATGTGATGAAAAATTGAAGAAGGTATGTTATTATTTGCATGCTGGCAGACATTGAGCTGGTAATCTAATTTATTTCTCCTATAGGCTTTCAAAACAGACAGGATTCAGGTCCCGCAAATCCCGGAATTGATCGCTCCTCATCTGAAACCGATTGAACCAATTACCATAAAATACATGATCAAAGTGGATACTGCATCAACTTCGCCTGTCATTCATGACATTATTATCACTGAGGATGAGCCGTTGAGACTCCGGATGCTCAAGGTCATCAACTCCCAGATGACTAGTCCGCTCCACCGAAACCTAAGCATGGAAGACGACAATATCGCTGTGTTGGTCCAGGCAATCAACCATTCAAAAGCCAAGAGGGATTTCTGGACTAGTCTTGGTATGGACCCTGCGGCTTTCATCCAACAATGGGTCAGCAGCCAAAAGCGGGATTTGGAGGTTATACTGGGAGAGAAGGGTGTTGACAGCGAGGAGAGCAGAAGAGCGGCATTCTACCAACGAGATGCGGTGGCTCAGAACGCGTATCTCTTGCTTCATGGTAGAGATCAAGCCGGGATGCGATAGCACGATCCCCGTTTGCCTTGGAACGTGAATGCAACTGTTCTTAGCAGAGGCCCATTGCAGCAGAATAGGACAATATTTCGGTAGGCCTTTCTATTCTACTACCAGAATTCGACTTTGGTCTTCCTCTCCGAGGTTGATAGGTGTTATGGTACTTTGCGATATGCAGAGCAACACCCTTTTTCATTTTCATTTTTTATTTTAACAAAAAGTAGAGATTTGAGCGCAAGCTTAGAGGCATATGGTTTTCGGTTCTAATCTACTTTCCTACGAATTCTTACTCCCACTAAAGATATATAACATGTACTTTTACACAACCGAGAACAAAATGACTCTTTTTGAAAAGCTAAGTTTCGTTAAATAATATTCCATGGACGAATTGTCGTGATATGCTGAAAGAGATTCTTGAACAGGTGAATGGAAAAAGTAAATAAATAAAAATCCAAAAAGATTTGAAGGGTATCGCATATACTCGTTGATGCTTTGCTCTAGTAGGGAATGACGCCAGAACTGTCCAAACTAATGCTCCGAAAAGGATACTCTACCTCATCACCCGTTTTTACAGCTTCACTGAGTTCTAGGTGGGCCAGATGCAGACAGAATAATACTCCTACTATTCTTCTTCACTACTCTCCTCCTCACTTTCGTCCCTTCTCCTGCCTCCCATCATGCTACTTAAGCTTACTGGAACTGCCGTGCCGCTGATATTGCCAATTCCTAAGCCGATTCCTGAACGATTATCATCTTCCCCTTCGATTGTAAGTTCGCCGCCACCGCCACCGCCACCTTCATCATCATCGTCCATGAACTCCTCAGCCATAGCTGCATCAAGATCAAAATCGTCATCCTCCGCATCACCTTTGTCCTCGCTCTTCGGATCTGGGAATTCAAGTTCATCTGGGGCGTTATTCGAAAGGATGGAACCTGAGAAGGACGGTTCTCTGGACATGGCAACCGATTGGATATGCTTATTAACCGGCAGTGGCCTCCTACGATCATCCTCTTCGTCACTGGAGTCGATATCCGATTCCGATGATTCTTCTTTTTGTTGGACCCGGCCTTTCCTGGCTGCTGGTTTGCGGTCGATGTGCATTGGTGAGGGAAGGCGGGGTTGAGGTGACATCGAAGCTTCTTTACCGTTTGCTGCCATGTCCGGGTGAAGAAGAGGCGACTTGCCAGTGTTGGATGCTGCAGGTACTCTCTGTTTCCGGGTGGGTTTCATGAAAGGGTTGACTACCTTTGTTTTTCGTTTTATGACTCCAAGGGACGGATTCGGTGTTGCTGTCGCGGATGAAGATGGTATAGGCGTCGAAGCCGACTGGCCAGGGGTTACTGCTGTTTCCTGCTCCAGTTCGAGTTCGGTGGCTGTAGCTTGAGCGTCTACATCCTCCATTTCAATATCTGTGTCTTCTTCCTTCTGGTCCTCCCGTTCATCCTCATCCTCATCGGAGTTTGGTAGTACTCTGGTGGTAAAGTGTCTGACATCGAAAGGGTTTTCGGCATCAGCCAATTGGGCATCTTCGTCATCACTATTTCCGACTGTAGCCGTTACTTCATCTTCGTAGGTTGCTGTGGGTATGGATGGTATATCGGAGAAAGGGTGGGACTGGTTGAAGGTGAAGACGGAAGAGGTGCGTTCGAGGGTGAAGGTATTGTCTTTTGGGTTGTAGACGAGGATGCACTCGAGCTTGCGACCCGGTCGTTGGGCGCCAGTGTAGGATATTTCTTTGTCGTCCTGGTGATTGAAGATTAGATATCTGTTACACGGATACTGAGTAGCAATCACTTTAGGTAGATGTACCTCGTATGAAAGATTGAATTGGCTGGTGCCGGTTCGTGACAGCTTCGAGGGACCAGAGGGTGGTGTTGTGTTGTCTGGTAACATGGGCAGAGGTTAGCTTGCTTGATTACTCAGTCGCTCGCTCGAATGCCAGTTCGTCAGTGGGCAAAGGAACTGGGGTAAGCACTCACACCTGAAGCTGGAATAGACATTTGCCGATTGTGCGTCTTCAGCGCCCGGCTTTAGACTATCGCCGATGAGGACCTTGAATTTGCCCTGCCGCGTCGAATTGAACTCGACCGGTGCTACGGTTGTGGCCGTAGCCATGATGGGCTTCGGCTTCCTAGCTAAGCAGACACTCGCTCAAGAGGCGAAAAGGTTGGATTATGGTCAGATGGAGATAGATGCACGGTATAGGTATGTATACAAACTATCTGCTTGCTTTCGTAAATGCTGAGTTTATGGTATTGTTAGGGTGAGAAGAGGCGAAGAGGATTAGAATTGGGGATGAGAAATGTCGGAGGTCTAATAGGTAAGTAAGTAAGTGCTTAGTACCTAATCTCCTTCTCTTTCACTGATGCATGCGAGGCTGCGTTCGTTGACTGACTGCAGTAAGTAACGGGTGGCCCGGGTCGGAAGTGGAATTGCCGGCCGTGATTGCTCGGGGAGGTCCCGGTGGTCTCCGGGAATATATCTCGGCGCCCAGGGCCAAAACTCGACTCACAACCACTCACCAATATACAAATACTCAACCTGCCTTCCACTGTCATCCCACAACCACCTTTTTTTTCATTTCCTCCTCACAAACTTCAAAACTACCTGAATGCTCGCTGCTCCCTTTCGCAGGGCAGCAGTATGCATTTTACCCTCTAACAGATCTAAACCAATTATTCTTCTGTTCTCCCGAGGTTTATCCGCGAACTCATCCACAATGGAGGGGCAGACTCCCCTTCCACGGACGCAACTACTACCAAGTGCTGATACAGATTACACAAATTGGACTCAAGAAGCTCTTATATCCCGTATCCGCTATTTAGAGTCCTCATTAAAGGCCAATCTTTCAAACTCGGAGACCAAGTGAGTGTATAAAGTATGACCTGATATGTAACAAATTACATGCATGATTTTTAAAACACAAGGTTTTAAAAAGAGAAGGGGAAAAATAAACTAACAATATTCCAGACAAGACTCATTAACAATCCTGCCAAAGCCAACTGCGAAGCCAGATTTTGATTTCAGTCGGCATACAAGCCGTTTAATAGCTCTAAAGTTTGCATATATCGGTGGGCCATATCAGGGCCTGGAATACCATTTTGGAAGCGATACTCCATTGCCCACTGTTGAAGAAAAGCTTTTTGAAGCACTACTAAAAGCAAGACTGGTACCTCCCAGAACTTACTATAATCCTGATGGGTCGATAGATACTGCCCAGATGTTCACCAGTGGAGGCAATGGGGGTATTGACGATATTGGCAAGTGGATCGATCTAGATTCCTGGGAATACACCAAGTGTGGGAGAACCGATAGAGGTGTCAGCGCCTTTGGACAGGTAGTTGGTGTTAGAGTGCGAAGTAATCGGCCGAAGTCTAGAAAAGAAGAAACACCAGGAGATAATGCCCTGGTGGAGGATGCAGATAACAGTCCGACACCTAGAAGTCCGATCGAACCAACTCAGGATGACGATGAGATGTTAGAGTTTGACGACAGGAACGAGCTGCCCTATGTTACAATTTTAAACCGTCTCCTACCTTCGACAATAAGGGTCCTAGCGTGGTGCCCTAAACCACCGGAAAACTTCTCAGCAAGGTTCAATTGCCAGGCAAGGACATATCACTATTTCTTCACAAATCCTCCAGCGCCACATAATCCTGGTGAAACACCCAGGGTGCTCGACATCGATGCGATGAAAACAGCAGCAAAGTACTATGAGGGCCTGTACGACTTTCGCAATCTATGTAAGATAGATGCTAGTAAGCAGATCACGAACTTTAAGAGACGAGTGGAAGAAGTGGATATTGTGAGGATTGGCAGAGTTACGCCGGTGTTCTCATTGGAACCATGCGAGGACTCCCAGGAAACTCTGGCAAAACGACCAGAGACATATTACTTCAAGCTTACAGGTTCAGCTTTTTTGTGGCATCAGGTTAGACATATGGTCGCCATATTGTTTCTGGTTGGGCAGGGACTCGAGAAGCCTGAGGTTGTGAAGGAACTCTTGGATGTCCAGAATATGCCAACAAAGCCTTTTTATAACATGGCAGATGATAGACCATTGGTGCTATGGGATTGTTTATTCGATGAGAAAGACGTCAAGTGGGTCTACCCAGAACTGAATAGGGCGAAGCCAAGTAGTAGGGAGGATGTCATTGGGTCGTTATGGGAGCTATGGCATAACTCGAACATGGATGCGATGTTGAGTGGTGGGTTATTAGCGATGGTATATGACCAACAGGAGGCACATCGCAAGAAAGAATCGGTAGAAGGGAATGGGGACTTGGTGATAAACGATAACAGTAATGATATTAGCAAGAATAAAAAGAAGGTGAGGGATAGTACTTGGATCGTTGATGGCTCGCCAGTGCAGACGAGCTTTGGGAAGTACATTGGGATAGTTAAAAGAGGGAGGATGGAGACCGTCGAAGTCATAAATCGCAGATTTGCTGCGAGAAAGAGCGAGGAATGGCGACAGAAGTGGAGTGTGGAGGCTAAGAGGGAAAGGGGAGTCGGCGATATGACTGACTATGACCACGACGAGTGATTGTGGCATCATACTTCTATTGGGTATCACGGTTCCATTACGTACCCAAGTACTTAGCACCTACCTACTAAGTAGGTACTTAGTAAATACCTATATACAGGAGTATTTTTACTACATACAGACAAATGATCTCGGCCCTAAGTTTCATGCCTCAAATCTGATACCACCTCGGTACCCGTGGAGTAATTGCCTGCTAGATTAAAGGCATTTTACAACCGTTCATAGTCCAGACTGGCCGATACTATCTCTCATCTGCTTGAACTGGTTTATAAAACCTAGGTACCCATCCTTCGGTAGCGAGACCTCGGGAAGGTTTATAGTGTAAACCCCTCTGTCGTTATCTTTCTTTTCCACTACGTTTGGTTCCTCGGCCTTAGTAGCTTCCATAACCTGCCATCTTAGGTTCTCTACGAATCGCAAACGGGCATCGTACTCGCTAGTATTCTTCCAAACTTCGCACAGTTTGGCCAGGTCCTCGACCTTTTGCGTGGCTTTGTCGACTTCCTCGTTCAAGAGTAGATATGATATTTCGTCAGTAAATTTGTCGGATCCAGTGGCAGTGTTGTTACCACTCTGGCCGGACCGTTTACGACCCTCCATAACCGCCGGCGATGGCGACCGAGACGGAGGAATGTAAGCACCCAGGGAAGATGTTGTAGTTGTTGGTAGTGGGATTGATGTTTTTTGAACGTCCGTAAGGGTCCATTCCATCGCTTCTCCGAAGACTTTGATTACATCCTCTAGATGGCGGCGGACCAATGCGAGGGTTTCAAGTCGTTTCAGGACTTGAGGTTTACCCTGGGTATTTGGAGCTTCGGATTTCCCTCCTTCTTTCTCCTCTATCCCTTCTACAGGAGAATTGGGTGATTCTTCCAAAGATATATCGGCCAAGCATTCTGTCAATTGACGGGTCCGAGTTGAAGATAATGTATCAGCTAGGGAGATCACATCACTCCGGAGGACTTGGAGTTCGTAAGATAGCCTTGGAGTGGCACGGAGAATTTCATCGGTGAGAGTAGAAAGGGTGGATTGTAGACGGTTTAGGTGGGCGTCGAGGTTGGAGAGGAGGGTGGTGGCTGTTGTGTGGAGCTTCTGAAGGGAGACAGTGGGAGAGGAGGAGGAGGAGGATACTACAGTAGTGGTTGAGAGTGGAGGCAGCGTGGAATTGAGATAAGAAGTCGGGGAGAAGGAGTCTGAAAGGAAGGGCTGCAGGGCGGGGTCGGAGAGGAGGAAGGGGTGGTGGTCCGCCATGGCGATATTATTAGTAGGAGGCACCTGTACTTTATATGCTAGTAAGTTGAAGTAGGAATACCTTAGGTAGGAGGTATTAGGAAGCAGCGCATGAAGCCAGATCGGACCGGTGATCGATGCAACAGAGGTGAGGCTCAAACACCGAGGCGGATGCCAAGGCCCGCTAGTTACCTGGTAGTTCCCCACAATGTCAGTTACTGTTCTGTCCTGTCCTGCACCGCACAGGCCTTGACATCCAAGCTAAGCCTGGCTGCCTGCTGCCTCCTATACATACTGTACTGTGTACCGGCTAGTCAAGGATCAAATATTATAGCAGTCGCTAACATACCTTAACGGCTACCTATCGATCAATCAATCAATCAATCAATCAATCAATCAATCAATACTATTTTATATCTACTGCCAGCCTGATATCCCTGCAAAATGCGGGATATCGTGTTTGGTGTTTGCGTAAATGACTGTACTTACTTACGTACTACGGACTGATTCATAAGAATAGCGAGCAAGCAAGCAAGCAAGCAAGCAAGCAAGCAATCAATCATCCAAAGAAAACAGCATGCGAGGCTGATTGACTGAAGGATATCTAATAAATCTACTGACTTATTTATCTTCCCCTCCTCCCTTTAACATACTTACTTACTTATAAGTACTTACCTACCTACCTACCTAGTACTTACCTATTACTTAAGTTAAGTAGGTACCTACCTCTTGCTTGCTTGCTTCTCCCCTTCAAAGTCTCCATCGCGGTATCTCCGTATCTTCCATTCCGTAATACTTACACTCCTAAAGCTGAAGGAGATATTCGATTCGCAGCGCAGTGGCTCTTCAAACAAAGAGCCTGCTTTCGATCCCTGCACTAAGGATAGAGCGGCTGGCTGCTTGCGCTTTGTAACATCAGCAACTATATCATCAACAACAACCTCTGCTCATCATATCATCACCAAGACCCTTCACATTCAACTTCCCTCCCTCCCCATCACTGTTATCACGAAATTCCCCAGCTCCGTTCTAACTTTGATTCCGAACACTCCGTATTTTTCCCCCTGTCTTTCCATTTTTCTGTCCTTCGCAAGCTTCTCCACTTCCCTGACCGAATACCAACGTGCAACGCGAGCACGATTAATCACCCATTTCGTTCTCAACTGCCTCACTGACAGCCTATTTGGCCCTAGATAAAATACCATTCAGAAAGTACACTACTTTTCAGTCTGAACCATCAAGTCAGTCTACTCTCCTCTCGCATAGGCCGGCAATACATACAGAAAGGTCAACCTCTCAAATAACCTTCGACTGACATTCCATATTTGGCTGGGTCCTAGTTCAGCATAAACGAAGCTATACGGCTAGCTACACCGTTAGCGTTCTCCGTTACTATGCCAAGAAAGGCCTTCGTCGCCGACTTGCAACAAGTCCAGTCGCATTCTCCTCATCCATTTGTCTCATGTGAGTTCTTGACTGCAGAAGATAGCTAAGCTAAGATATTTATAGATTTATCCGAGCACATATATTGACACTTGTTTTCTTCTCTTCTAAAAGGTATCGAAAAAGGTGACGATGATGGAAGTTTCACTTTCAAGGTTGCAGATGGCACTCGATCAATCGATATCACTGTCCTCATACCAGGTTAGATCTTCGCGGTAATTAATGCATTTTGTTACATTTGCTGAACTCTAACACCTATGCCTGTATGACTAGAACTCAGTGATTACCCCTCGGAACACGAATGTTTTCTCTATGCCACAGCAGAAAACGTCCCAGAGTCAATATCTAAAGCTATTGAAAGCATCAATGCTCGAGCCAAAAAAATAGCCGACATTATCAGTATAACGGCGACTGCTATTTGCTCAAAACGCGGTGTTAAGCGGCAACATTCTACTGAATATGACCCTGAATACGATGAGGATTCTATGGATATTGACGAAGAGGAAGAAGAAAAGCAAGCCGACCAAACTGATGAAGATTTTGAAGAAGGGGAGTTCGGAGATTCTGATGATGGTTCAATAGCCGGGTGGTCTCCTGCTATGTCAGAAAATGAGCTCGCCATTGGGGACTCACAGGTCGCAGGATCAACAGACCCCCTAGAGTGCGAGTATATCAAAGAGTTTTGCCTAGACCTTCGCGCTGTTAAAAAAGCCGGCTTCAAGGTTGGGGTTCTAGGTAACCTCCCAGGTGGATCCGGATATCTCGCAATCTCTATCAGAATCTCGAAGCTTGGTATCAGTGACGAGGCTATGACGGCCTGGCGGTTGAACCCCGACAAATATCTGGTCCTATTGATGCATTATCCAGCTGGATACAAACCTCTCTCGGCCATGGCCAAAGACAGCTATACGGCTAAAAAGTGGGTCCAGGTTTACGTGGGAACGTCATCACGGTACAAACCGAGTCTTCAGGAGGCAATCGCGGCTTTTACGAAGGTCAAGAAGTTCAAAGAGGACCAGGACGGCAATCTTCACGTTTTTAAGTCAGAGGGAGGGAAACTGGATGTTCACGGTCTTAGCGATTCTCAAGCAGACTCGAACTCGCCGGTTTTTGAGGGTACTTTTATCTCTCGCCCTGTTTCGGAGCTGTTAAATGAGAGGCTACTTGCCTTGACTCTATACCGTGTTTCATATGGATTTGGCTGGGATGGGTCAGAAATGTTCTATGAGGGTATGTTAAACGCACGCAGAAATAAAAAAACAGTATTCGATAATCCTAACAGTCCACCGGCGTATAGATTTCCAAGGCCGCGAGAGATCCGACACAATCGGTGACATATACTATAAAAAAGATGACGAGGGCGTTGTTAATTTGGCACCGTTGGTCCAAGCGGATATATTACAGAGCAACTGCAAGTCTCATGATGACGTTCCCTTTCCATTGGTCACCATGCAATACATGCTACGCCATTTCGTCCGTTGTACCGAGTTTTGCCTTGTCTGTCACAACAAGATCGACGCCAATTTCGAGGCTTTAAAGCCATATGTTTGTAGCAAGCCCCTATGCTTGTACCAGTATATGGCTCTTGGGTTTGGCCCAAGCATGGAATATGAAATCTTGGACCAACCAAGCGTCATAGATTTGCTTATCAGCTTTTGCTGGGTTTCCGCTACTCACGGAAAACTCTCCGAGTTTCCAACAGGGCTTAAGTATGCATTCTCTGCCCAATGATACTTGGAACTAGAGCTAAATAACATGTTTGTAGCTTGACTGTGCCGATGCCTGGGCTTTTTCCCTACACGGCTACCTTCGACCGATCCCAACAGGAATTAACTATCGACGTGATCGAGGGTAATTCTGCGAGGGTTAATACGGGGGACTGGATTATTATGACAGCTATATCCGGGTCCGAATCGCTTCACTGCAGAGTTGTGGATGGAGAATACTTCCCCAAAGTTAGACTGGCTATCGCAACAAGCAACCCGCAGTCTATTTTTAATGCAGACTCCGGTAACGCCGTCGGTATCATCGGGGACGTGAAAATGCAAGTTTCATATGCGATCTACGACCAAAACTTTGACGAATTATCTCATGGATTGAGGAGAAATTCGGTTGTTCAGATGCTTGAGACTTTGCCTTCCGTCAACGAGATGAGGGAGTGGCTGATAATGAATACGAAAGTCGGGGAGGAGGCTAGTTTGAAGACTTGGAGGAACAGAATTAGTCCAAGCGCTCTCCTCTTGCTTCGGTGGATTGTCGCCAGTAATCGTAGTTGTATCGTTCAGATCGACCAAACACCGGATGACCCGATGGATTACAAACAAGGTGATATTCCCCCGGATGTGGCTTCTTCTGCTATGGAAGAAACCAAAGAAAAGAAGAAAATTATCCTCGGGGAGGAACGTGTACATGGGATGGATGGATGGATCCAGTTCAGGTTTGCCATGGGCGCACCCGACAAAGAGCAGCGATTCGTGAACGAAGTTCGGTCTACCGTTGAAACCAATGCACTTGTTTGTAAGTTCCCATTTCTGATCAATTTCCGCCACTGCCGTTATCCTAACTTCGAAATAGTCCCTACCATATTTGCATTCCATGGGTCACCCCTTCAAAACTGGCATTCGATCATCCGAGAAGGGTTACATTTCCGAGAAACAGGTAAAAATCATTGCCTAATAGGATTATATTTGATAAGATATCACTAACAAGAACCCTGATTTAGCCCACGGCCGTGCGTATGGTCATGGCGTTTACCACAGCTTGGAAGCTAGTGTTAGTCTCGGCTACACCAATAGCTATCGAAATTATGCTGCCAATGGAGCAGGGTCAAGCAATCAGAAATGGTGGTCCAAAAGTCACCTGTGTATTAATAGCGCAATGTGCCTTAATGAAGTCGTCAATCTTCCAAACCAGTTCGTTAGCAGGGTATTCCCCCCTCACTCATTATTGATCATGTCTACTAGCAACTGCTAACAGCTTGTTTAGAGTCCACATCTCGTCGTTGACAAAGTGGATTGGATTCAAACTCGATATCTATTCGTTCAAACGGGAAGGCCGCCGACGGCCCTGAGTCTCTCTTCTGCAGCTCAAGCAGCCCCAGTTCCACTCAGAGCTCTTCCTCAAGACCCGATAATGACCCCAAGAGGCATTAATCAAAAGGCTCTTATCATCCCTGAGACTGCATCTACGGTTAGAACGAGAAGCGGTAATAATCAAACTGTCTCGCAGCCGAAGCCCTCGCCCGCCAAAAAGTCTAAGATAGGTACTAAAATCAAAGGTATAGTTAAACGAGGTCTAGGATCGAGTAGTTTCTTGGGTCAAGATGATGATGGGTATTCATCTTGTGCCACCGACCAGGAGGACCGGGATATCTTAACCATTGACGGAAAAGCAATGCTTGAGAGCAAAAATTTGTCCCTGAAAGGCAAAGAGAAGCAAGTTGCCAAAAATAAGAATCCGAATGCCTTCGCCCCTGGAAACTTGGATATCGGATCTATTCAGCTTCTCGCCGAGCCCTCCTATGCCTCACCATTAGCGACTAAGCGCATCAATCAAGAACTTAGGGCACTTGTAAAGGTCCAAGAATCTCATGACCTTGAAGAGCTTGGCTGGTATATCAATCGTGATTCTATCGAAAATGTCTATCAGTGGATTGTAGAGTTTCATTCGTTTGACCCCACCCTACCCCTTGCGAACGACATGATTAAGCACAAAGTCAATAGCATTGTGATGGAAGTCAGATTCGGAAAAGATTTTCCGATGACCCCACCTTTTTTCAGGGTAATTGGGCCAAGATTTCTACCATTCCAGAGGGGGGGAGGAGGGCATGTTACGGCGGGTGGCGCTTTGTGTATGGAGCTTTTGACAAACTCCGGCTGGTCTGCGGTTTCCAGTTTGGAATCAGTCTTTTTGCAAATTAGAGTATGTGCCCTAATATAACACCCATTGAAGAAGATACCTTACTAATGTTTTTGGTAAAATAGTTGGCTTTGTGCTCGATGGAACCGAACCCCGCTCGACTTGAAGCAGGCAGTAGCAGCTCATACAGTCCACAGGAAGCTAAGGACGCATTCATCCGCGCCTGTAGAACGCATGGATGGCAGGTGCCTCCTGACTTTAACAGCATTATATAAGGTGGTTAAATGATATCTTCCCTCCTATTTTATAGCGTAGCATGCATACCATCGAGGAACTTTAGATTCTTGGTTAGGAACAAAGGAACTGGCAAGGCGCTTTTCTTCTTCTTTTTTTTTATGCGTACTTTTTTCTCCTTTTTTGATAGTTTCTCAGCATCGAAAGGCGTTTCATCTCATATTATCAGCATACTACCTGGGGACTATCCTTCGTGGGGTTTGGAAGGGTGCACAATCGATCGGGTAGTTGGGGAGTCTGGCGACGAGGCAGATAATCAGTGGATGGTACTTACAGGCTACTTAATCATAATGACGATAAAATACATATTACGCTCTGCCCTCTCCCTACGCCTGGTCTCGAGGCTACATATTACGAAGACACTAGAAGCTCAAGTATGCATGTCGATTATGGTAATAGTACAGTATGCCCTTTTTGGAGCTATGGTTCTATAACATGTCCGTACAGTGCCCCCTTTTTGGTGGCAGCTATGCTGGGACCATTAATAAGTATGTTTGAGGAAGGTAAGTACCTACTCTGCTAGTTCATAATTACGATAAGAGAGGACTGGCTGATGGTGACCGAATTCCTCTCCCAGCTGCCAATTCCTCTAATCTTTCTGCTAAAACTCTATGCTTTTGCATAACCTCAACCCACTCGCCCCCCTCTGTATTTCCTTCCATAATATCCTCGTTTCCAGCACCGTCAACTCCTAGCAGCCCTGCCGCAAGAATCATACCAAAGTCCCCACCTAACCTTCCTAAGCTTCCTGCCGCATACAACATCTGCGTCAACAATGACTCCCTCGCCGATTTATCCGATACGACCGGCAGGTAATTCCTCAATATCAACGTCAACAAGGTCACCAAATGTGGAACAAATGTAACTAGCGGGCTGGGCGTATCAATCCCGTCACCAATGTCTCCATCCGCACTAACCACACTACTCCTCCTGATATTCGGTGTAACAGGTGTTTGGGGGGCAAGATAAGCCGAAGCAAGGTTTGTAGATGCACTTCCAGATGGCGGGAAAACAGCTCGATACATCGTTACTATCGCAAAACTCTGCTCACGGAATACTTCGATCCAACGTTTGAGATATCTCTCTGTTTGGTGGCCTGTTGACTTAGATTTTCGATTACTATCGCCATTGGTAGCGGTCTGTGACTTCGCCCATTCTTCTCTCTCTGTGTCTGCGAGTTCCCGGAGCGGATCTAACGCTTGGAAAAGACTATTCAAAAATGACAATCGCGCGACAAGAAATATAGAGCCCCACACTTCCTCCCCTGGAGCTATATTCGGTGACGTTCGTTTCAGGTATCCAATCGTTTTTATAGCTGCTGGGAGCTTTAGTGGTCCACGTAAGGTCGTTAGGAGCTGTGTATTTAGTACCTGAAGCAAAGAGTCGCATTCACGAGCTACGGAGGCGATTATTGGTGTATTCGGGTATAATTGGTATAATCTACGAACGTGGGAATGAATATCGAGAGCCAACGAGGGGTTTGACGACGAAATTGCGGATTGTAAGAGAGTCGGCAGCTCTAAGATATCGAGAAGCTTTGGGAAAGTTCTGGCTAAGGTATGTTTTCGACTACGTTCTTGAAGCACAGGCGACGACTTATGGTATTTCTTTGAGAATTCGGTAAGATGAGCGTCCAGCGCTGGGAGGTGTGATTTCAGGGTTTCAATTGAATCGTTAAGTTTGTTGAGAGCCGTTGGAATAGTAGATAACTGCTCAGAAGAAGTTATAAAACTTTGGTAGGACCGGGAAGCGAGAGATTGGAGAGAGAGGTTAATGGAGTGGTGTGAGGATTTCAGGGCTGCGGGTTCGTTGTTTATAATGTCATTGAATGATAAGGAAGTTAGACGGGAAAGGTAGGTCGATGCAGCTGCAGCACTGTCGCTACCTCGTTCGGTCAGCGATGGGGAGAGGCCGTCGGAAAGGAAGTCGAGAAGAGGATCGGCCATTGTGTGCATATGTCATGCTCGATGGCATCAATCACCGGGCTGGTGATGATGGTGAGGTTGGTGGAGTGGGAATGGAGACTATTGGCGATAGTTGGCCGTGTTGATAGATAGCTTAGCTGTCCTTGGAGTGCAAAATACCACACCAACACATGTTTATGGAAGTGCTTCATTGCAAGTGGGTATTGTGTATCATTATGTACAAGAAAGACTCATTACAATTTAAGGGTATTGGTGGGTTTTTTATTTTCAAAAGAAAGAAAGAAAGAAAGTAGAAGTCCGGTGAAACTCGATTGATCCTGCAATTCCCTGGCTCTTGTACGTTTCCGTTCTCAATGCATCATTAGGGCAAAGACGAATGCATCTTGGTCGACGTCTCGAACCCAGGATACACTTCGGATGCATTGCATTGCATCTTGATTATTTTACTCTGGGTAGCAGAGAAATCCACTGATTCTGCCGTTCCAGAAGTTTTGGCTCACATAAACTCCGCTCCAAGAGTGATCGTAGTCCCAGAATCTCCCCCACCAATCATTCATATCACGGATCCCAGGGTAATGGATAACTTCGGAGAAACCGCCTCCGTTTTCCAAGCTACAGTCTCCATTTCTACATAAAGTGTCTTATTAGTTTCCCTCTTTAAACTCGCTATTGTGCTTTTTCAAACCAGCCAATAATTCAATTCACTACTCACATGCAAAGAGTACACCTGGTACCCTTATCCGGGCCGAACGACAGTATTTTGTCGTCATAGCTGGGTCCCACTGCATAGAATGTTCCCGCCTTGAGATTCACTCGGTGCCAGCATTTGGTCGTCCAGACAGCTCCAACGCAGTAAAAGACGCCCAGGGACTTGGTGGCTCGTGCCTATATTATGCGGATAAGTAGAAGTTAGTATGGTATCAAATTAATGGGGTATATCAAATAGGAGGTTCATACCTCAATTCCATGTTCAGAACCTACCACTGCACTCGCTTGTGGCTCACCCATAACAGAGGAGACGGTGGCGACGATAGCAAAGAGAGCTGTGATGAGGTTTGAGAAGCGCATTTTCAAAGGTCCTCCAATATATCAAAATCTGGTTACAGATAAATAGATATTGGTGTATTTAGTCGTCAAGGGAATTGGTGAGCTTTTCGAAGTACTTGAAATGGTGAACTGGGTGGAATGAACAAGCCGGCAGACTAGATAAAAAGGCAGAACGAAGGGCTTGTAGACCGCTTTTTATAAATATATGACTTGTGAATGTCCCCTTTCACAGCCCAGGACAAAGCCGCATAAGTCTTTTCTTGGGTCGACCCCCTTTGAACCTTTTCTTTCTTTTCTTTTCTTTTCTTTTCTTTTCTTTTCTTTTCTTTCTTTTTTTGTTTCTTTGGGGTTCATCGGATCATTGCAAAAGCCATGCCGTTCCCCACGATATCGGTTTATAGGTACATCCATAATTCTCATGAAGATAGCTAATTAGGCATTCGGTATCGATATCGGGTCGTTTCAGCGTTTCAGCGGATGCTCGGCTGGGCGCAATGCATCCACATGGGATATGTACCTGCCGCAAAAAAATAAAAAAAAATAAAGCTGACCGCAGAACCTTAGGTAGGTCTGAAACGACGGTGGTGACAATTACATGTACACATGTACAGCACATTACATACTGTATAATGGCACGGCATATAGGAGGGCGGTCGTACTTTTAAATAGAGCCTTGTGGGATACTAAATTTGACGGTTGCAGCTGTCGGTGGACGAGGCTCGTTTCAGAAAGCCAGATGCATCTGACATGCAGCGTCAGCAGCTTAGAGCAATCCACCACAATGATGGTAATGTGTTGCGTGTGTTGTTTGTCCAGCGTTGGACATCCGGCCTGGTCTTGGCAGTCTCGTAACCAAACTGTGGTCTTGGCGCGTGGCCCTGCATTGCATTGAACGGTTCCCATCCTCCACATCACAGACAGACCATACTCATCTCCATATTCATCACCGCTACCATTGCAACCACACCCAATCATCCTCGTCGACGGCAAATTCCCATTCGCTTCTTCTCACCTGCAGACGGTCTGGGCACGCGGCCGCTTTGACCTCTTCGATTCCCGCCCATCATGTCAGAAAACATCCCTGAATCAATCCCCACGTCGATGGACCCACAGTCGCATCGACCAAATAAGAAACGCGCTCTCTCGCCGTCCTCTGCCCAGGCCGCACAACTTGCCAGTCTGATGAAAAACCCCGAGCGCTTTGTATCGACTGCTAAACCGCGGGAGAAGAAACTCGCGCCACCGCCCGAAATCGTGGCCAACGTCCAGGGCTCCAGTGCAGGTGCTGGGTCGGGTGAATTTCATGTCTACAAGGCTAGCCGAAGGAGAGAATACGAACGCTTAAAAATGATGGATGACGAACTAAAAAAGGAGCAGGACAAGGAGGAATTCGATTCCAAGACCGAAGAGTGGAAGAAAAAGGATGATGCTAAGACGGCGAAGAACAGAGCGAAGAGGCAGAAAAAGAAGCTGGCACAAGAGAAGAAGAAGGAGAGGGAAAGAACAGGGACACCACAAGTTGAAGGCGCCGATAACGAATCCGATGATGCTGGTGCGGGTGGCGCTGCTGGTTCTACAGATGATAAAGTGGGACCTCAAATCAAGCTTGTCAAGAATGTACAAGCATCGAATGGTGCATCGGCTGCAATTGCCCCGCCAAGTGGCAACAGGTCTATTGTTATATTCGATGATGACTGATATGCATAGTATTAAGTTTGGTATTTGATTTTCGGATGTTCTGTTTCTGCATTCAGCGATCACGATATCTGGAGCCTGGGTTGTCTTTTTTTTTCACTTCTTGTATTGCTAGTAACCTTGACTACCCTTGGGTATACAAATGCTTTTGGAGGTAAATGGTCAACAGTTCTAATTGATTCTAATCTTAGCCCAGAAACATCATCTATTCTTCGGCACCTCCTCCACCTCCTTGCTTCCCGCTCTTCGCACCGCAGATTTCGTCGACTCTCAACAACAAGCAGGCAGACTTGATTCAAGTTAGTATTACAATTTCTAAATGGGATATTGCAGGGAGGGGGGGATTACCTCAATCGCAGTCTTCAAACTCTGGAGCTTGACTGCTTCTGGTTCCCACACGCCGTACTCGTGCATATCGACAATCTTCCCGGTGTCACCATTGATACCCCAGGTGTACCCGCCCTCAGCATGCTTCGCTCTGAGTTGGGTCAAAACTCTAACTGGACTAGCACCACAATTTTGGATAAGCGTTCTGGGGATGACTTCCATAGCATCGGCGACAGCCTTGTATGGCCACTGTTGAACGCCCTCCACCTGTTTAGCGAGCTCTTGGAGCTTCACAGCAACCGCCATTTCTGTAGCACCACCTCCGGGAGACAACCTTGGGTGGAAAAATACATTGCGAGCAACCGACATGGCATCCTGCAAATTTCGTTCAATCTCATTCAAGATATCCTTCGATGGCCCTCGTAATAAGATTGTGCAGGCTTTGGGGTCTTCGCATTTGGTAATAAAAGAGAAATATCTGTCACGATGTTAGTAATCAACCCAAACTCTCTTATTCTATGGTCCAGATACAACGTACTCGTCACCAATCTTCTCGATCTCGAAAAGCCCACACTTATTTCCGACGTCTGATTCCTGAAGGTCTTCAACCCTATTCACAATCGTAGCACCGGTTGCCCTCGCTATTCTGTTGTTGTCAGATTTGCGAACCCGTCTCAATGCAGTGACGTTGCCTTTGAGCAAGTAATGCTGAGCGAGGTCTAGTATAACGTCAGCTCAGTCATATAACCTGCATGAAAACCCCGTTGGATCGTACCTGACACGCCCTTTTCTGTGATAACCAAATCCGGCTTTAATGCTAGGATGTGGTCGCACAGAGATTTCACTTGCTGCTCTTCAATCTCTAAGATCTTATTCCAATCCTCCTCCTTGGAAATTTCAATGTTTGTCTGTGATTCACCCTTTTTGTATTCCAACGGACAATCCAACAAGATGACCCTGGGATTCTCTATCCTTCTCCTCATCTTTGGATGTGTGATATCTTTGTTGAGCATAACACCGTCCAAAACTCTGCTATCCTCAATTTGACCGCCGGGGATCTTCTCCACCCGAGCGTATCTCTTGATGTCGACCTCTTTTTTCCCACCACCAACTTCCGCAGCAACGACTCGGACAGCCTTGAGTGCTAGGTTGCACATCAGATCGCTCCATCGAGAGACGAATTTCGTGCCGATAGATGAGGAAATCAGCTTCATCATTTCCTCGTCTGAGGTGACGTCGACAGGAACCGATATCTTTTCGATAACTTCGAGAGCATCCGAAAGAGCTCGCTTGAAAGCTTGGATAATGGTAACGGGGTGGATATGGCGTTCAAGGTGGGGAAGGGCCTGGGCTAGGATCTCGCCGGCTATAATACTCCCTCGTCAGCTCATACACAACCGTTTCCTTATCGGGTGGGTCGATTTTTACCAAGGATGATGACCGTTGTCGTTCCATCACCGACTTCCTCGTCCTAATTTCAACAATATTCAGCAGATATCCGTTATACTTGCTTGCATATGTGCCATACCTGCGTCCTACTTAGCTCAATCATGCTCTTTGCGGCTGGATGGGCAACCTCGATTTCTCGTAATATTGCGTGGCCATCGTTTGTCAAGACGATCCCACCCATAGGATCTAGTAACATCTTCAACATAGCTTTGGGGCCGAGGCATGATCGGATAATATCGGCGACACTGGATGATTTAACGAAGTCGTGGTTAGCTAATGGAGGTTGAAGCATGTAGACGGAAGGGTTTATCTAACGTTTTCGCCGCGGTGATATTCGATAACTGCGCTTTCCTGCCGGTTTGCCGTTCACCGGCACCGGTGTCTATGTAGTCCAGTAGTTAGATGTCATCCATGCATTCCGAGAGCTTTCGAAGCTTACTGAGCATAATAACTGGAGCTTGCATCTTGCAAGATCTTAGGCAGCTAGCTTTCAGGTACTATTCTATATCCTCAGCTGAGTGACCTGATTTAATAGATACGCGTGTAGAATTCCAATACGTCTGGATGTCGAATATTGATATCTCGGGAGTAGTGGTGGATGAAACTGGGGGTCTGGAGAGTAGTGGGGTTGAGGTGTACGCGGTTCAAAATTTTTGTGGTGGCACCTCCAAAGCTGTCTGTAAATGGCTATCGATAAAAGTGGGCAGTGACTAAGGCGGCAACACAACAACGCTTCAAAATGTAACATTTATCTATCGTCAGTCTCGTAACCACCGTCTGGAACTCAAAGCCCTAGAATACTAGCTGGAACGTAATCTCTACAAAGTATGTATACCAAGATAGCTAAGTTGAAGACTCATCTAAGAAGCGGCCCGACTTACGGAAAGTAAGAAGTAATTATACCCCCAAAATCCGAAACAAGGTATCTGTCCTCCAGCTTTTGTACCATATATAACGAGTACTGACTTGGTGTCAATATATACCCACTTTTTCAGAACAGAAATAACTGCTTTACATGAATCCTATGATATTGGAAACATAGCAGGCGATTCGGATCGCTAGCAAGCCTTGGAGTATTTTGAATTTTAACCTTCATATCTCGATTCTACCAATCCTGCTCTCAACTCAATATCACAGGCCCATCAGATGGTATTCCTCTTCGAAGAGGCGCCGCTCCGACCCTTAAGGGGATATAAGTACAATGGCCCTGGTATCCATATAGATATATATATGCGGGGGTAGCCAATTGCAACGTTCCGAGGTTAGCGTTATGAGAAGACGCAGTACATATCATGCGGATCAGATACCAAAGTGGAAATTCTGGATCCACTAAACATTTAGAGCCTCAATTATAACCCCCCGCCTAACTCCCTAGGACTGAACCGGTAGCAACATCAGGGCCGGTTGTTGGGCATATTTATGTTATTAGGAAATGGCTGAGGGGTGCAGAATATACTAGTTGCTGGAAATGTCATCGAGGGATGTTTTTCAAGTGTAAGATAGATGGTGTCCCAGCGGTGCTTTCCATAATCTTAGCCATATCTGTCCTGTCTTGCCCATAATTCGGGGTAGATTACTGTAGAGAAGGAGTGAATGTATGCGATATCATAGCAGAACAGATAACTTGTAGTGTCGTGTCCTTGGTATCGCAAGTCGCTTCATTTGTTCTGTCGTCGTTACGGTAGGCCAGCGCCTGTTTTCCCGAAATATGCGCATATCGCTTTGCTTCTCGATTTATAGCAGTAGTGCACTACTCTAATTGTTTTGGCTTCGGGGTCATATTTCGCTATTTGGTTCAAGTCGCCGTTTCTGGGTAGATAGAGGACAAGATCCGGTGAAATATTTCGAGCCGCAGCGTAGATCTCCGCGCTGTATTCTATTAGTATTTCTCTCGTCAAGTAATCCGGGATCAAGTCTCACCCTCCGTAAGTCATATCTTCCAGGTTGAACACTTCTTCATATTTGTAACTTGGTCCTCCCCAAGGAGGGCTCAAAAATACCGTACCAAGTTCAACATCCCCCTTCCAGCTTTTTGCAAACTCAAAAAAATCTGATTTTACGAACTCGATCTTATCTTCTACACCGTAGATTCTTGCATTGTGTTTTGCACACTCAAGGGTTGCCTCGTCGTGATCAAGAGCAATGACTCTCTCACATTGAGGGGAAAGTGCAAACTGTATCGCGTTTCCCCCAACTCCACAAAATGCGTCCAGGATAATTTTCGGTTTCTCGAGGTCCGGCGGTAGTATATGTCGGGCGATTTTTCTGGCGACAGATTCGGGAGTTACGCTATAGAAACCTTCGTCTGTGATCCAGATTCCATCGTCCCACAGCGAAAATAACGAGTACCTTTGATGCCAATAACTGAGTTAAGACCATGTTAGCTGACTGCTACTGCGATGGCAAGTTTTTTATGACAACGTACTGAAGAAGGTCCCAAGGAATGCTGTCTCTCGTGTACAGATTAACTCCTAAAGGAAGCGTCTCGTCACCAATCTTCCGCTTTTTTCCGCGACCAGAGTCATCAATAGTGCTAGGCTCGTAGGCATCGGTACTTTGTCGCTTCATTTTGGCCAGGCCGATGTTGTGTAATGGGTTCTTCCTAGCCAAGACGTAGGCGCATGTAGGTAGTTTAGAAAGGGATTGTTGTTGCAGGGAAGGTTGGTAAGAGAAACCTTGAACCCGCAAATGTTTGTCGCATTTGCAACTTTCCAGCCTTCGCCCCAGACTTTCGATCTTTCTTCCTGCGTCATCCACCAACCGCATCGCCATCACCAGCCTCACCCAGCATCAATCCTGAAATACGCTTCAGGATCTATTCATCAGACGTGTTCTTAGGTCGCTTATACAGTACTAATATTATCATGGAGCTGGACTCCGCTCAGCCGCCGGCAGATTCTTTTGCGCATACATTCAAAGCAAGGAAAAATCGGCCTAGTCGCCAGATCAGGAACCGTAGTGAAGAGAAAGACACTACAGCAGCTGAGGTGAACGGTTCAGATATGCCACAACCGACTGAAAGAGATGACAAAGATGCTGTGGATGCACAGATTTTGAAGGACGGTGATGCTATGGAGGAAGACGGGTCGTCAATGTCTGTTGCCGAAATTATGCGCCTACGAAAGCAAGCAAAACCTAAGAAAGGAGGGTTGGACTTCACAGTGGATAGGAGAGCCAAGACACCGACAGCCGAGGAAGAAGAGGCGATGGCAGAGAAAGACGCCGTCGATAAAGAGGTCAATGCTGTCGTTAACCGCTTCACGGGTCAAACGGGTGCCATTGTCGACGTTGATGAGCACATGTAAGGACTCGCCACTCAGCTTCAATCGCAAATTTAGAAATTTCTGATTGCTAATCACATTGTCAGGATGAAGTATATCGAATCAGAACTCGTCAAGCGCAGGATGACCGATGTCTCACAACCTATCCCTACAAGCGACGATAGTGACACTGGCATCAAACGAGTTTATCCCGCCCCGCTCACCTCTACCAAAATCTCCGAGCGAAGAATTGGGAAGTGGCCTATCAGGCCAGATTTTCGTGGAGCAACCCTTGGAAAATTACAAGAGATTGATCTCGGTGCTGAGAGTACACGCAAAAACGTTGAGAGGACCGAGGAGGCAAAAAGACGTATCGAAGCCGGTGAGGCGTTTAAGGAGCCAGAACTAGAAGACCCAAAGAAGAAGAGACGAGGCAAGCGGAGAAGAAACAGTATGGATATTGAAAGAGATAAATTGGTCGAGGAAGTTTTGAAAGAGTCGAGATGTAAGTTTTGCGTCTAATTATACCTTAAGTTTCTTCCATCACTAACGATCTTATTAGTGGATATTTACGAAGAACCAGACCCAGCAACCACTAAAGCACAAACAGAAGATGATGACTATGCCGCTGATGACAGAATTGCAGAACAATTTAGACGAGAATTCATGGATGCACTCAATGCGAGAAGAAGGGGTAGAACAAATAACAACAAAAAGAAGGACGATCCGAAGCGTCCGAGAGGACCGAAGCTCGGAGGAAGTAGGGCCGCAAGAGCTGCCATGCGAGAGAGTGAAAGGGCGGCGGGGAAACGATAATATCCTGTTTGGCTTAATATCTCGGCGTTTGCGGTTCTGGTCACTATGGAAGGATACTGTAATAACATTCGGATACGTTTTTAACTCTTAAACTAAACACTGCCGCGTAGTACGTATTGCATTATTGCTAGACTAAAGACCACAGTTGAGGAGTCTGGCGACGAGACAAACTAAAGACATAACCTGCAATTTGCGCATGTATAATAAGCCATTGCGGATGTATCAGGCTTTCTTCCAAGCTTGATCAACCTCATCGTGTTTGTCTGTATCCGGTCTTTTAATTCCTTGCCTTCGCTCCTTCTTTTCCGCGGTACTGATTCCTAGTCCCTTATCCCTATTCTCAAGGAATGTTCTCAAACCCGAAGGAACTTGATCCTCCTTTGTATATGTCGACATGAGCTGCGGCTCCCCCATTGGAACATCGTGTTTATCCACCTGCCACAAGTGATATGTTTTCCCATACATCTTGATGAGTTCTTTCATCTCCGCATCTTCAAGCACATTCCAGGCCACTGCAGGTATGGGGGAAACTGATGGCTGTGGCATAGCTAGGATCCCCGACTTTACTTCATAGTTATGAGTATGCCAGAGTTTCCTTTCGTTCTCTGGGAGAGTTGAAAATATTTTCTCGGTGATTAAGTACTTAACTACCAATTCCATATGTCAGCAAGATTCTCAAAGAATTTCTTAAAATATAGGTGTGTCAAAAAGAAATGCTTACTTCCAATGAGCCGGGCCCCCTGTTCATGGGAATCGAAAATAAGACATTGGCGCATATCTAAATGTGTACAAAAGATTTTTTACGTTAACCAAAATAGCTCTTGACGCAGTGATGATGTGATGATGAGTATGGAAATATACCTTCCCCGAGTGGTGAACAAAAATGATGTGCTGATATCCACCTAGAGGGATCATTCACATATACGTGGATGCCATGAAGCCATGCACTATATACCGGCGGCAAGACATTATCATTGTGAGTTTTCTTAAGAATGACTGGTACATATAAGAGTCTTGATCATGAGCTTGTATATTTACCAAACGTTTGAAACTGGCCCATTACCCTGAACAAGTATATGTAATCATTAGCCGCGCATGAACCCAGTGACTGAAACGACATCCAGTATGGAACTTACAGTAAAAGCATTCTTTCCCGCTATAGCGCCTGCGATTTTCGAGGCCATTCTGACTTAGTTATTGTCTGGTTATTGATCCAGACGAGAAGGTTTGTTATATATGATATCGATAGTGCAACTGCAAATCCTGTCGGTGAACTTTACTGAATTGCGTATGAATCAGATGTGAAATCGAGATGATATCAGGAGCTTCTGGAGAATAGAAATCGAAGAATTTATATATATTTCCGATCTCCAGATTGAGCGCCCACGACGTCATGCGCATCATCATTAACAAATAATCAAGTAGCACACCGATCGATTGACCACTCGTATATAAGTGCCTATATACGTCTACACCGGGCGCTCTAAGATATACATGATCAGTGACTGATAGCTGTAGCACAAGATATAGGCAAGGGATCGGGGCAGAGACGGAAACCTTCGTACTCTTTTTCCTGCCAACTGTTTCGAGATCGAACTAAACGTTTAAACGACTATCGATTGCAAACCTAAATACTTGAATTCGAAGATCTTAAGATACATTTTGCCACACTCGACTGGAGACTGCGCCGACAACGCGTTTGTTGTTGCATTTTACAAAATTGGCCATTGGCCTTTGATGGCTTGCTTCAGTCCAGCTCTTTCTACTATCTCATAGGCATGCTTTTCCGCCTGTTGTATAATCTCCCTTTCATCCATCGTCGTCAGTTCCCCATCTTTAACCAATAGTTTCCCGTCAACGACGACCATCTCAACATCTCGCCCCGTAGCCGTGTACACAATTGTACTAACCGGATCGAAAGAAGGGGTCAGATGCAATTGCCTAAGATCTATGGCCACAAAATCTGCCTTTTTACCAACTTCAAGTGACCCGATCTCTTTATCTAACCCTAGAGCTTTCGCCCCATTGATTGTTGCCATCTCCATGACGCTCTCCGCTGGTACAACCGTCGGGTCATAGTGTGTAGCCTTATGGATGATAGCCGCAAGTTTCATCTCTTGAAGCAAGTCATTCGAGTTGTTACAAGGGGCACCATCGGTCCCTAAACCCACATTAACCTTGGCATCGAGCAATTCCGGAACCCGAGCAAATCCTGAGGCAAGTTTGGAGTTCGACGTAGGACAATGTGCCACGTGAGTCCCTGTTTCTTGAAGAAGTTGAATATCATTGTCGTCCAGGTGGACCATGTGAACAAGAACAGTCTTTTCGCCCAGCAGACCAACTGATTGACAGTACGTCATTGGTGTGTGACCGACAGAGGCGTAAAACTCCCTATCCGCCCGAACTTCGGCACAGTGCATTGTGATCGGGATATCCTTGGATTTTGAGGCTTTAGACATTTCCTTAAGAAGATCGTCGGATACACTATAATCGGATAGCGTCAGTTACTAATCGGATATTAAATTCACAGTGCAACAGAGCATACCCAGGTGGAGTCCTTGCACCGAACCAAACTTTTATTCGTCCATCCGCTTTGTTGTTCCATTTTTCGTGCATCTCAATCGCGCCAAGGAGGCTCTGCTCACGAGTTTCAACAAGGCCAGGATGCATCATTTTCTTCTCTTCTGTTGCATATTTCCCAACATCCATGACAATCTTCCCAAGACAACCTCGTATTCCGCTTTCCTCTACTGTTTTTGCAAGACCATCGAATCCGTATCTATCTGCGAACTATCAGGTCAGGTACATAATTTACTAGAAGGTCAGCCGAAATTCACGTATAGACTATAGCTGAAAAAGAGGGCTTTGGGAAGGAGATACCATGCTCTCCAGAAAACATGTCGTTCCGGATTTCAACATCTCAGCAATCGAAGTCCTGGCGGCAACCTCTCCATCCTCAACAGTGAAATTGCCTTGGAGAACCCAGATACGATCACAAAGCCATCCAATTAACTCAAGATCATCCGCTGCTCCTCGTAAAAGAGTTTGAGCTGTATGCATGTGGGTTGATATCAAACCCGGGAATACGACGCGCCCAGTGAGATCAATAACCTCCTCCTCTGGGTACTTTTTAACAAGAAGAGTTGCCTTTCCGATGTCGATAATTAAGTTGCCCTGAACGCGAATTGCACCCTCCTTGATAATATCTCTATTTTCGTTCACGGTAATGATTGTGGCGTTTATGTACAACATCTTATATGTTAATGAGGCGAGGTCGGATCCAGCGGTCTAGTATACCTGTCTGATATGATATTAATTTTATCTAGCAAGACCGCTATAGCTAGAGCTAGAGTATATATGAGAAACGATGGAGACTTACTAAGATGAGGTCAAAGGGCCGTGGGAGAAGCCGAGGGTCAATGCCATATATATAAGTCTAAATTTCGACTTCAGGCTATGTAAATTTAATTTGGGGGTCTGGTCTCTCGTCCCCCACGGCCACAGTTCACGGTGCAGTTAATCGACAGTCTTCTCGGTGTGAGCGCCGGCTGTCTAGTGTTGAGACTGTTCTCGGTGCATGTCATTTCGGGCTGATAAAAATGCAACACGGACGGGTCCGTCCGCGCGTTGTCCCTAGTGTCCGCATATCGGCGGACGCGAGCTCGATGAATATAAATTTATTGAAAGCGCTATAGCTAGCCTTGAATCGAATCTAGAAACTCGAGACAGAGATAAATCTATCAAGCGCAAACATCGACATTGATGCACATGCATCAAGACATCAGCCACATGCACAGCCCAATGGCTTGACGCATAACTCAATATGCGTTTATTTTTTTAGAGCATACGCATGTTAAGTTAACAAACGCAAGGCCCGATTTCCGTGACACGATCAGAACTAAAATAATGAGAGAGGTTTCTGTATTCGGGGGGTGGGCCAACGTGAGCCGTGTCGGAATCAGATGTTTCCGTGGATTGGAAACACTCGCCCACGTCGATCTTGAGCATCGGCAGCGCGATCGATAATCGACAATCTATCATATACGCTCAGAATGCTACTATCCTCTCGAACGGAGATGGCAGCTCAATCAATCCCCGAAGATTCAAATGCTATACTCTCGTTCATCTCCCATATCTAAAAACACTCTTGACAAGTTTGCGAAATTAAACCCCCATATCTATAACAGGAGCGATAACCAGATACCAAAGTTCTTCGAATACGCCTTAGCAAATTACCAGCAAAGCCCGGATTTACCGTTATGTCAGTGGATTTCGGCCCGGCAGGTATACCCTTCATGACAGAAAAAGAATACAATGAGACTTTCGAAACGCACAAGACTTCATGTTCGCCGTCGGCGTGGAACCCCCGGTACTGGGGCTGTAAGAGGTGGACGGGCGCACTTCTGGGCATTGGTATCATTGTTGCCACTGTTGTGGTTCCGTTAAAAGTAGTTAAGGTGAATCAATATCCGTCTTATTTGAGGCTTGAATACTCTTTGGTAGATACTTGTGAGTAGCCTGCTTTCCCAGATCCCAGTCTTTATATCCATAGAAACCCTTCAAAAACTGATATAATTTATCCCGGCTAGATAGCGGTGAGAACTTTTTCGACTCGTAAGCATATTTTGTCTTGGCCACGATTTAAAAGCACGAATTTGCTAAAATTATCTAGATTCGATTATGGAAATGGAACCGAGGCGACCCATGGGTTTACAAAGTAAGAAACAATCCGCACCAATAGACACAAAACAAGCCAACGAAATATTGCTAAACAATGACAGTTATGTCACAAAAGAGGGTGCAGAATGGTCTAACTTGACGTATGCCGCTTCCAACCAAGCTATCATACGGGTGTTACCCAAAGATCGTACTGGTACCGCTGGACGCCCTACCGTAAAGATTCTATCGAAACAGCGGTATACACGCGGCCTGTTTATCTTTGATATCGGGCATGTCCCATATGGGTGTGGTACTTGGCCTGCGATATGGATGTCCGATACGGATCCAGGTAAATTCGAATATTCCATATCTTTATATTCAAATTTCGAATTAAGCAAAAAATTCTGAATCTCAACGTTTCTCTAGATGTTTGGCCGACTCACGGGGAGATAGATATCATCGAAGCGGTGAATCAAGGCAATAAAGGTGTTCAATTCGCCCTACACACAACGGACGGATGTGAAATGGGTGTCAAAAGAAAGCAGACTGGGGAGGTGCTATCAAATAACTGTTTGAATAGCACCAACTACAATATGGGTTGCGCTGTGCGAGGGGCGCCAGCTTCATACGGCGAAAAGCTGAACAATAAAGAGGGAGGAGTCTATGCTATGGAATGGAGAGCCTCGGGTATCCGAATGTGGTTCTTTCCTAGAGACCAAATTCCTCCAAATATCAGTATCGGAAAACCAGAGCCATCGCAATGGGGTACCGCAACAGCGGACTTTCCCTCTACGAAATGTGATATCGATTCGCACTTCAAGAATCACAGGCTGATTATCAACATCTCTCTTTGTGGTGACTGGGCTGGTGCTCCGCAGGTTTATAATGAGGAGTATGACTGCCCGACGGAGTGTGCTGAATACGTAGGGTCTGTGCCTGAAGCTTTTAAAGATGCGTATTGGGCCATCAATAGCATCACAGTCTATACTGCACCGAATTCATAATCGACTACTAAGAAATTGAGTTTGAGTTTGAAATTAATTTATTTTTATTCAAGCGTTTATGAGTTTTGCGAAATTGTGGTGTCGAGCTGATAAACGTATCAAAATGGCTGTAATTAACTAACTCACAAATCGAACATGATCAATGTGCAACTGGTGCCATTGGGTTCACGTTGATTCGATCGACCGAGCACGTGCACGATTATTAATGCCGAAAGATTCTAGATACTGGCCTGTTAGGATCCCTAGAGAGTTTCGATGCCATGACCTACCCTCCTAACCCGGTAATTCTTCTTATTCTTCTGTTAGTAGAGAATGCGGTTTGTGTCCTTGTAAAGTTTACGAAAGGTATCGAGCTTCCAAGCAAGCAATATGAACGGATAGAAGGAGGATCCAAAACGTATAGCATACACCCGCGGCGAACCTGGGACCCAGAAGGCGGAAAGCAGTCAAACTGTATCAAAATATCCGACATATACGAACCTGGCAAGGCAAATGAAAGGATTGTTCAGATTGATGTTGATCAGGCTTCGCATGACACAACTTCTGGCGCTGTCCACCCCTACACAAGGTCCTCGACCGCCCTAGCATTCTATGCAGATAGTACAAATTTCTCCACTACACCTACTATAATTATCCTACCAGAAATGGCAGATATGCAACTGAGGTTATGTGAGGACAGAAGGACCGAAGAAGATTGCCAGTATCAGGAATTTGATCTAGGGGGTTTGGGGTATCCGTGGCCGCAAAGGATCCTATCTTTTCGAGAAGTTTTTCCAGCGCAGCATTTTCATAAAACAGCGGGAGCAGATTCACTTCCTAGCTGGGACCTTGAATCAGTTCTTGACGGTACTAGTAAGCCCGATTTTATCGACACAGAGGGGTGCAACACCGAGAACGCTATTGATCTATCGAATTTGAAACTAGATGATCCTCTACCCCACAGTGGCCCCGAATTTCCACATGAAATAATAGAAGGATTGGAGCAAGAGCTTACAGAATATGTAGACCCAGATTGGGAGGCGTTTGTGTACAAGCCCGACTGTGGTGGGATAGGAATCGTGGGATCTCGAGTACTACCTCCAAGGGTGTCAGATGTTTGGTACGGTATGCCACCATATAACTTCTTATTATCACGAGGGCCGGATACTATAATCGAGACAAATAATCTACTGGGCTGCGATAGCCAAGGACATTATATAAAGTGGATTGAAGGAGAACACACAAATTATCGAAGAAACCTATTGAAACGAATAATGCTGGCCGATATGAAAATGAGCGAAGCGGTGCAAGACCTTGAGGCTCTCTATGACGTTAAC
This sequence comes from Arthrobotrys conoides, assembly GCA_036971725.1. Lineage (NCBI taxonomy): Eukaryota > Fungi > Ascomycota > Orbiliomycetes > Orbiliales > Orbiliaceae > Arthrobotrys > Arthrobotrys conoides. The sequence goes on from JAVHJM010000006.1 coordinate 206,807, forward strand.
TTTTTAGGCAACGTAAAAGCACGAGATATTTCTAGGAGTATATGGGGAGATGAGAATATCGAGAGGCCAGGCGTAAAGTAGATTAATTCAAGCCTATAGCCGACGCACTAAAGTCCAGCCTCGTAAGTACATGGCACTACAGGCGTTGCATTTTGGAAGGTACATGTGTTGTTTAGCCTAACTAGAGTATACGCAATGAGTATGCCATTGGAGGACCCGTTCCACAGACGCTCTACTAGTCTCGTCGATACCTTCTATCGTTATCTCCAAAGAATCGAGGCTGATAACTGGGGACTTAGCGATTCCAAAATCTGCCGATAGTATAGTCGTACAAGGCGGAGGCTTGTAGATATGTTGAGTTCGCAAGAAGCTCTGGCAGCGTAAGTGGGACATTCCGTTTTACCCATCCCTCTCGGTACGGTAATCTTTCCTCCTCAAATATCGCCTTTATATACTCGAATGGGGCTCTGTCATACTCTGTAATGGACTTCGCACCCCAAACGGACATGACAAGGGCGACCTCTCCGAAGGCTAGAATCGCCTCACGGAGGCCGAAGTTGAGTTTTGAATTCTCCCTTTTTTGCTGCTCTAGGCGTCTATTTCGAAACTGGGCGAAATCCTGGATGGTGAATATCTTCCCTCCCTTCCCATCGTCAGAAGCAGAGGCGAGAAGGTCATGCAAGAGATCCGGTTGGATTGTTGTATTATCTCCTTGCGCAAAATCCCTTCGTACAAGCGATACGTCGTGTTCCACAGCACCGTGGCGCTTCAGCTGGTCGAGGTTGAGCACTGGCTCGCCTGTTTCGTTGACTTGGCCCGGGTCTCGCAATCCGATTCTAGATTCGGAATTTATGGTCGGAAGCCCTGGAAGCTTGTTAAAGAATCCGTGGAAATATCCCTGTGGTGTTTCTGTCCCTTCTTCACTTCCCTCGCTTTCGCCTTCCTGAGTATGAAGTGTAAATGGTGGTTTTGTAAGGCCGAAGGCCACATCCAGCCCCAGTCCGAGTTCTTCTTGGAATGCTTTCATGATTTCGTCAGCGGTGATATTGCGGCCATCTCTTGCAATAAATCCATGGTTTGCAAGGGAATTGATGATAGGACAGGGTCCTCTCAAATCTGTGACTTCAGGGTGCTTCCATTCGCCTCGTTTAAGAGGAGTTGGGATTTGAACATCTGCCATAACGAGTTTGATTGTTGCAAGTTGATAAATGGAATGTGGATGGTACCATATGGTATGGTCTGTAGAATTTTTATGAGATAACTCAACAGTACTGTTCTATCATCGAACATCAGGATCTTCCGCGGCTTTAAATAGCGGGGACATGTACACCCAATTCCAGCTGTGATATGCAAACGACTCGACCAGCCTAGGCTGGCCAAAGCTCTGGCTGAACTTGCACCCGGTCTGCATGATTAGCATGCATCCCCGTCGCGTATATGTAGCGAAAGGGCTAACATGCATCGTATGCTGGTCTCGAGGCTAGCACCATATGCGGCCCATTGTAACATTAATTGGCATGTGGTATGCATAAGCTGACAATCCCTCGTTCGTAACTGGTTAAGTGGTCAAGCTTGGCTCTCAGAACTTCGCAATTCAGACACAGCAAACCAAAGGCGCTGCATTGAGAGCGAACTTCTGGCTTGTAGTAGTCATCGCAGGCTTTAGGACTTGGTACTTCCTGATAGCTTATAATATAATATGGTTCTTTACTAGGTCATAAAGGCTGCCCTGTTTTTAGCTGCCCACATGTTATATGCACACCGAGTCGTCTGCTAGGGAGTTCGAGACTCGAGATATGTCATCAAGAGTCCAAGCTGAGAGTTCCACAAATTCGTCATCGGTAGGCCTTCACAATACTGAATTCCAGACTAAGGAGGCAGGGGTTAGTTAGGTTAGAGATGGATGCGGGGATGCATGTAGGCCAGGATTCAATTCAGAGCGAAGGCGACCTCACGGCCTCAAAGTGTGGGTCCGGCTGCAGGCATATCTGGCGGGCGTAGGTACATGGCATGATTACATTGCATTCGCTGATAGAATCGCCTTTTCCTGTGCTTGCTTGTCAGATGCCGGTGAGTGATGGATCGTGAATTCGGCTGCCACAGTGCAAAGTACAGTACATACACAGTAGGTACTTAAGAGGTACTTACCTAGTAGTTCCTTTAGTTATTTGTGGGTTGTCTCAAAGAACGTGCTGTGAAGTCCTCTGTATGCACTTGTGCCTAGTATCGGAGGAGGTCCGTCCCTAGTGAGGGTATGCCGAGCCCAACTGTCGCTAGGGCAACCACCACGGAGAACATAACAAATCTTACAACACCACAAAGAGTATTCCCATCCTGACCTTCGACACCATCGACAAAGAAACCTCCGACTTCACCACTCACCCTACCACCGACCTCACTTTCCGACCGTTCACACCGACCGCTTGGTTTTGGTACCCCTGGACTGATTAATATAACTGCCTTCTACCCATTGAGTATTTGCGAAGCTCTCCCGCACCACCTACCTCAACAATGGCTGCTTCACCATCCAGCCCCTCCAAGATGGTTTCTTCCACCAATCTTTCTCTGTCCAATTCAAGTCCCTGGAGGCTGAAGGTGACTGTAGAGGCCCAACCGGATAACGATATGTTCCTTGATCTCGCCGCGGAAGAATCACTGACGAAGCAGACCCGAAAGCCGAAAGCTTCAAGGCCCCGACTCGTCTCGAAACCCGTCTCGAAACCCATGATACCTCCTCGCAAGGCGAGAGAAGACACCGCAATGAGCGAGGATTCGCTGGGTCTCGACAACATTAGTGGGATATTTGCTGCCGATTTGTCACCTATTCTACCACCAGTTACGCCGAAGAGGCCTCTATCGGAAGTTTCTAAGACCCTGAATACCATCATCGTGCCCTTGAAAGGATCCGAGCCGAAGCAGAAACCACCTAAGAGGAAAGCAACTCCAGCCCGCAAAAAGGCGAAAGAGATCGACCTGTCTATGCTGGAGCCAGATACTACGCAATCATCGATCGCGACAACACCCAAGAGAGGGCGTGGCCGGCCCAGGAAATCGTTAAACAATATGGCTGAAGGGGCAACGGGGATGGTTAATCGTGGGAATGGAAGTGTTATGGATGCCAAAAGGGAAAACATGAATCAGGTAAGGATGAACATGCCGAAGCATTGGGATAGACATGCTAACCCGGTGCTAGAACGGCACAGACATCGAATCATCTCATCCACAAAGACCCATTGAAGACACGTTCCATATGCCGTCTCCACCAAGCTCACCAATTCCACAGACACTAGGCCGAGACGGAATGCTCTCAGAGCCCCCCTTGGATGATCAAAACGATTTTTCGATCATGGCGAGCGAAGGTTTCTCAATGATAGCCCCCAGGCACACGACATCCATGGAAGCTCCAGTAGGCTTAACTACTCCGAGGTCAACACCGGAAGTGGAGCATAACCATGCCGAAGAATCGATTATACTTTTAGACCCCGCCCTTGAAACCCGCCCTCGCCAAGATGAGGGCCCTGTATCATCGGGATCTCAGATGTCCTTACAGACCACTGCCGTTGAGGAAGAAGCTGTTGAAGACGGCGTCGCGGAAGAAGCCGCTTCTCTTTCTTCGAAGCCTAGGGCTCGAAGACGAAGGAGTTTGCGAATCTCATCGAGACCAGCGGTAGACGCCCCAACAGAATCATCTGCTAGGACCTCCAAAGTGATGGAAAGATTCCGTGAGCTTACGAACAATGCCGCAAAGGCAAATGAACTCCCACCCTCTGAATCTAGGGACGAAGCATCGAGCTTCAGAAGGTTCTTGCAAACCGGACCTGATAAGATTGTGCCTGGGACCTACGAGGAGTCTACCGTATATTTTGCAAATAAGAAACCTGCTCAAGGCATAGACAGGAGAAGGCAGACGCCAGCGAAGAAATCACGGTCCGGTATCATCGAGCCTGCAGAAGAAGGATATGGTAATATCCTTCCGGAACACCTTCTCCCACCACCGAGATCGGCGGGTAAAAGGAGAGGGGCTACCGTAAACGCCACCCCGAGTATCCGGGCTGCAGTTGACGAACCCTCTCCGAAAGAAACCCCAGCAGTGCGACGGATGACATCGGACCAATTCGATGATGAAGGGAGGTCTGTGCGATGGCACGACGATGTTATGGGTGGAAGTTTTTCCCTTCATTCAGGCTCCATGGAGCGGCCTGAACCAGACGCCCCCCAACAAGAATCCACTCATAGACTGCTCGAGAATGAGGTTATCATCGAGCCATTCCGGCCTCATGCTGGAAAGCTGAACGACGGAACCCTAATGCCCTTAGTTGTTCGCAAAGCGTGGGTCAATCGTTATTGGGTAGTTTTAACAACCCTGTCGTATCCTGATACCGAATTAGTAAAAAGAAGCAAACGATCGATGGCTAAATTGCATCCGGAGGAGTCAGCCGAGGAAGCTATGGAAAGAAGGCGAAGAATCCTGGAAACCTTCCCGAGGAATAATGAAGGGCATTTGGTTTTATCTGAGCAGGACTCTAATATCATTGATACCTTCGAGGAGTACATGAGACGAGAGATCTTAGGCGAAAGACGGGTCGCAGGTGAGACCCGGCGGATGTGGGGCTTCTCAAGACATCAGATCAAAGAGGCGCTGATTGTTGTAAAGGTATCAAGACAAAGGCGGATCCAATGGGTAGTTTCTGCCGGCGAAAGACTTGAAGACTGGGGTCTTGCATGAACCCCACCCTTCCGTCCAATATTTCATTTGTATAATGGCGTTCCTGCTGGGGTGTGGTGCCGGCGTTAGTGGGTTTTTTGAGAATCGAACCTCAGAGGATGATTGATGAGGATGGCTTGCCAGATACTTACTTACCTACCTAGGTAGGTAAGTCGGTACATACATATGTACTTCCTAGGTACTTAAATTATGATACAGCGAGCCAATTCGGACCGCGAATAAGCTTCGCGGGTATATTTTGGACCTCGGGTGCAGAAATATCACCAATTGCAATCAACGTTACATGGTCATAAGAAAACGACGCCAGGCTGGACTGCCATGATGATGCATGCCAAGGCGAGCCCAACCAATTGCCGAGAAAATTAAAAGCATCAGTGCTAGCGTGCCTGCAACAGGTATCTTTTCGATTCTGCCTATTCAGCTCATGCACAGATCCTCCATTTTTATCATTTTTATATTATGTAAAGGGCATATTATAATACATATTCCTCCGTAGGCGTTTATCCAGCACCGAACCATGGATTCCATCTATTCAGCCTCTTTTCCCAACCAAAAAATCCACTGATTCATTCCCGGTTTCAGCATCCGAAGTCGAAACCCCTGTACTTCTGGACCTGGGTACCCCCCAAATCCTCGTATCTCATATATTGGCGGCCTCAGCTTCAGCTGGGTATTCGTTCTGATCGCGGGAGCGGGGCTACATGTGCCAGCACCTAAAACCCTCTCGTGATTCCTAATCCCAATTCGAATTCTTCCGGTTCCCAATAACCCCCCCGCTGGGGCAGGTCAAAGTCCTAGATTGCTGATTTGTGTGATTACTACAAAACCTAACAGAGCGTATGCTAAACCACATGGCTGTTCCCGTCGGCCCGGATGAGCGACGACTAAGGGCTTACTAAGTACTATGAATAGCAGAACGTCGTTTATTGAACCATGGATGGAGAAATGCCCCAGCAAGCTCGTCTGTCGAGGTTCTCGAACTTTCAATATATCACAGGAGGCCACCCTCCGTCGAATACCTGTCCCCGTGATTCTTGCCAAGATACAAATGGGATAGCGCCTTTGCTGGGACCTATGGCGGCCAACGATTTCGAAGTTGCTTCACAAACTGGATCGATGGATACCTACAATGTTATCAAGCCTAGCTATAGGCAGGCTTTATATACAACGTCGATTGGACTATCGCGAAGGCATACCCTTTCGTCTCCAGAAAGGTTCAATCCGGTCACCAAGCGGAAAAGAACATACCTCCAGTCCTGTTATCCTGATTCGGAATCCAGATATCCCTCCTCTCGCGTCAAAATCACCAGAAAGTCTTCGCAGGCCGTTAAGATGCATATGCCTAGCCAGAGAGTTAAACTTCTGGACTTGCCTTCGGAGCTACTAGCTAACATCGTTATCTTTGTTATCGAATCACCCCCATCTGGAGAGCCAAACTTCCTATCAAAAACTGCTTTTGCACAAGCATCACCGGTTCGTCGATGGACTCTTGATTCGACACCCCACCGTGAAGATAGTATCTTTGACATTATCACCATTTTAAACATGGATAGTCGCGACAACCGCTACGAGACACCCCAAAACAGAGAAGAGGCCTTCTATCCCAGTAGGATGCTCAACTCGCTAGCAAGTACTTGCCAGAAACTGAGGAAGCTTGTTAGGTTGAAGGAGTGGGACGCCCGATTTTGGCGGCCAGCTGCAAGGCTCTATTATCATTTGACCTACTACCCAAAAGTTTTACCTGACAGCCTGGAGCTTATTCAGGGTTTTCTGCCTATAAACCAAACCTCGTGGAGAAACTTCTTGACTTGTACGGTTCACTACATCGATACTAGACGAAGGGGGGTTGAGAGCTTTGGAACAAAAGCCGGTTGCAACCCCGCTATCACATGGAAAGATTACCAGGCCGAGCTAAGCAGAAGTCATGAGCCTTCGTACAAACAACGGAGCCTCATCATGCTTTGTCGGCAGCCTGGGCCTGACCTTTTTGACATATGTTGGGATGCTTCCACCAGACGGTATACACTTGCAATGGGGCTAAATGGGGGCAAATCATACGCCTCAGTTGACGAAAGCGGAGTTTTTTCTCGCGGTGAAGCACTCAGGCCAGACCTCATCCGGAGCCGTCGGGGCTTATTCCCAGCAGATATTCTGGAAGTCAAAAACGACCGATTTGGTATTGTCAAAATTGGAGTAAGGAGGTTGGGTTCTGTAGTTGGTCCGCCGCCCCCCCAGAGTAGTCGCCTCGATCGTACCTTTCAGGATGTGCTGCGCTGGGACCTATCGTGCGTGCCAGAGGTCCTTAGGGACGAAAAGGCAAGAATAGCGAGATGTGCCTCGTGGGGGGAATACCTTTGTTTTACGCTCTTCAAGCAAAACTTCGCGGACCCAACAGCGCCGTTTCTTGATCCAGAAGAAGATAGCATGGTCTACTGTATCAAAGCGATACCTGACACGGATTCAATTAACCGTCATAAATATCTAGAAAACTATCGCAGCGAGCTTCTTTGGTCTCACGACTTCAAACCGGTTCCCCAAACACCAGAGGACGGGAGGACACTTGAACCTGCCGTCTGTCAAATTGCCCTTTCGAAATCATATGCGGCAATCCTCCTACGTTGGAACAGTGCCTCTGTTTTCAAGCGGATCGTTAACGATCAACGACAGCTCTTTATTATCGACCTTCAAACCCAAGACGTAGTTCGTTGCTTTAACCTCCCAGCGTTCGGATGGGACTTTCGGCACACCGATATGGGAGACGAGTACAAGCAAATCCGGCTTGAGAAGTTAGGTGCATTGTATGACGACACGAAGGCAGTTCATCGAGCGACCCGGGTCCATGACGATAAACTCGTACTATTAGAATATGATGCTCCAGGGGGGCCAGGGAATCCGCCGGCGAAAATTATCACTGGAAGCCACGACTATTGCAACTGGGTCTGGGACCTGAATCAAGAGTCTAACAGCGAACCATCAATAGTTCTAGATGATTTTTATTGGGATACAGACACCAACGGGCAGCCCGGACAACAGAATGTCCCGAAGGGAAACAAATGGAGCAAGTTCAAGGAAAGAGCTGGGTGGTGGTGTTCAACCCCAAATCAGGTGCTCGACTTTTGGCACGACTTTTCTGTTACGCCGGATGGCAGGTTTTTTGCCGCCATACGGGCTGGTCGGACGTTTATATGGGACTTGAATGAGAAAAGGCCCACAATCAGGGGTTATACATCCGAGCCCGGAGACGAAGATATAACATCCAATTCAGATAAATCAGTCAAGTCACTTGAGCGCTATCTTGGTCGTCCGACAGAAGCATGCGACCATCGTCACGGCCATGCATTCCTACGTTGGTTCGAGTTCAGGAACAGGGTCCCTGAGCAAGGGCTATGGATGGTATTTGATGATTGGTCGGTTGTATACCTTGATCGAAACGATATTCTTGAGGCATGCGGTCTAACGCATCGGGAATGGTTGTTTTCAGAAGACGACTTTGAGTCAATTAATTCGAGTTTACCCATGGCGGGGTTAATGACCATAGACGACGGAGAGGAGGATGAAGATACGGAGAGATAAGCACGACATATACCATGGCGTAAGGGTAATTTACAGGCTTTAGCAAGTATTTTTTCATTCTTTATTCACGTAAAATCTTTATATTTTCAAGGTTTCAAAAGAGGAGTCCTGGACGAGCATGCATAAGCATATAATATTTATTTGTTAAGAGGTACCTACTTAGGTAAGTAGGTACCTAACCTACATCATGCATTTTTAGTGTAATGAATTCATGAAATAAAGACCTTAATGCTGGATGATTTGTTCTATATAAGTACTTCCCTAGATCAAGGAGACTCCGGCCTCAATTAGTTAAGATACATTGATCGAAGTACTAAAAACACACCTTAGTCACCGCGAACTGAAAACACTCATGCAAGCTTATCTCCACGATAGATGATACAATCTAACGCCTTAAAATTTAAACCCTCACGGCTAAGTACCTAGAATCCAGTGGTATGATTTAGTTTCTGACCGGACGAACCGACCCAAGGAATGACGTATGGATCTCAACGGCTATGCCACAAGCGCCAGCTAACAGTGCATTCTACTGCGGGGAACACAACTGCATGACAACATATCCTAGCCTTGCGCTATAATTTAAATTTAAACCCGAGGGCGGAGGCTAAAAAATTCTACTGCTTATTAAAAATTATAATCCCTCAGTGAGGAGTCGATTTAATCCGACCCAATCCAACTCCAATTCTTCTACATCACGATATCACGGAAGGGAAAGCTAAGGCCAAAACTACAACAATGGCAACTTCTGCTATAACCGCTGCGGTCACTGCCGCTGCTGCTCCAACAGAAACTACGGCGGAAACTACAACAAAGCCGAGCACGGTGAAAGTGTTGGTCGTGCTTTCTTCCCACGAGTACTTGGGAAATACCGGAAAGAAAACGGGGTGGTATCTCGTATGTGGTTTGCTCGGTCGCTGCGGGGTCGCAATTGAGGGGGAGTTTTGGATGTCCATGACTGACTCGAACCTGCCTCACAGCCCGAATTCGCACACCCGTACTATGTGCTTGAGGTACTTCTGCCCTTCACCGATAAGAATGAGTTACAAGAAGACGCATATTGTCACAGAAGAGGGAACACTGACAGGGTCTTCATTTTTATTACGTTCGTTAGCCACACGCTACTTTTACAATCGCATCACCGAGGGGTGGTCCATCGCCACTTGATCCTAGCTCCGTTGAAGCGTTCAAGAATGACCCGCTTTCGCAGAAGTTTTTGGCTGAACATGAAGAACTCTGGACAAGGACAGAGATGCTATTCAAGTTTTTAGGAAAGGCAAACTTATTCGATGCCGTCAGTATCCTAAACTATTCTGTTCTTAAGCTTACTTAGTAGTTATCACAGCTAACGTGACGATCTTTCTATAGCTCTTCTACGTTGGTGGACACGGACGTAAGCAATTAGACTATACGACATGAGCTTCATTAGGCTAACGCCGTAGTTATTTAATCTCAGCCATGTTCGACCTCGCCATCGATGCGACATCCCAAGCCTTAATCAAGGAATTTTACGAAAAGGGCAAGATCGTTAGGTAAATCAAACCCCGTCCGCTTTGCACGTGTGCCATTTTTTCCTTTCTCGAAAGGAGAAGAGAAACTAACATAACTCCAACAAAACTTCCACAGTGCCGTCTGCCACGGCCCAGCCGCTTTTGTCAACATAAAGCTCACGGACGGCGAACACCTTCTCCAAGACCAACCCGTCACTGGATTTTCCAACTACGAGGAAGAGGCAGTCGGTCTAAGGGGGGCTATGCCGTTCTTGCTAGAAGATGCTTTGGATAAAGCCAGCCGCGGGAAGTTCGAAAAGGCGGAAGAACCTTGGGCGGCACATGTTGCTGTTGGGAGGGGTGGAAGGCTCATTACCGGTACGTATTATTTATGTTTGACGACAGTTATAATGCCTTAATTTGATTTCACATGAACTGATATTTGATGGTGAACCCGGCAGGACAAAATCCGGCTTCTGCGACGCCGCTCGGAAAGGAATTATTGAAGCAGTTGGGGATTAGCGCCTAAAGTTTCAGAGAACGATTTCCTTTCTTAGTTGGACTGGGACGGGAAAGAAAAAAAAGGCTTTGGAGTTCTGGCGTCATGTGAATAGGCTGGTTTACGGCACAAAGTCAATACCTAGTCACAGGAATTGTTTGTAACATCGGCATTTTCGTCTTTCCGTTTTATCATTATTTTATCTCGCTGGGTGGTTTATATGAAACGAAAGAACAAGTTATCCTTTAAGAATATGAAACGTCATATTAATATTCAAATGTGCTGCTACAAGGTAGCTATATAAGTAGGTATACAATATTCAGTCCCGATCCTCCACAAATATATAATTGCGATATTGTATGTGCGGCAAAGGTACAGTATATGAAGTTTTCAATCCGGTCTATCACAAGATTTAATTCTTCATTTGCCGGAATTCTCCTTGTTTTTAAGATTCTCAGGGTATCTCCGTGACTTCCCCCAGGTCTATATATTCAGGGCTCTTGAATTCAGGGCTATCTGTACTATCTATAGTTATCCAGCCTCACGGGTAGTTATCATCAAACGGAGAGTCCCGTGCTCACGGGACAGGCGCTACATTGCGCAATTCGACTCCCCTAATACATAGCAAAGTATATAGCCGTGTGCACGGGTCCAGTTAACAGATCTAAGGGTTTTTTAATTATGCTGTTCGCGGCGAATACGTCTCAATTACTATCACCGACCCCCAGACTATTACTATCACTATCGCCCGAATCAACGAATAGCGAAGCATAGTCTTAGAACTTTGGCACCATGGCGCGATTGCATGTGTGGGTATTCTGTAAAGCAGTGCAGTGCTGCCTAATAACTAGGAGGGGTTCTTTTATTCCGGCGTGTTAACTTCAACCCTTTTGTTGCAGTTTTTTGCGGTTGCGCGTTACATGGACATATCCACGGCTACCTGCTTCCTGCCCTCAGATTTGTGATCCCCAGAATTCCATCCTCGAAATGTTTTTAGAATTCCTCCGTGATCTAATCTGTGTTTTTGTTTTTGTGGGGATAAGAAAACGGCGGAAGTAAATACAAAATACTTCCTTACCAGTATGTGTATGTACGACGTAACATGCAAGGAAGGGATACCCCGGAGATTTCGCTGGGTGTTTGTTCTATATATTCAGCAAAGCAATATACTAAGAAAGTGCCCAGGTCTTGTCTCGTCGCCAGACTCCTCAACCGTGGCCCAGGTCATTAATTAATAGGTCGCATATCGAGTGGAATATCCATGTCCTGTCACACCCGTCTCCGAAAGACCGGGAAGTCGAGGAACAGGCCCAAGGGTATAGCTTGTTTTCCCTCCTGTCAAGATCGAAGCCTTGACAGTAAAAATGTTCGAAAGTGTTCTGGGCCACGAGAGTTGGACGGGTAACCGCATGCACATGCTTGGACACTGTCAAGATTCAAGGTGCCTTCGAGATATTGTAAGATGGGTGGAACAGTGCATGCCGGGCATGTCGCCTGTTTTTAGTCGACGGCCTAGCTAGCCTACTGTCTAAGTAGCTACTAGCTCGAAGATGGATTCGATTCTCCCGGGCCGAAATATAGACCTTACTGCGGGTCCGAAAATACAGGCTATTGATGCGAGTACAGGGGAACAGAACATACAAAAAAGAGATCACCAAATGGTACCAAGCTATGCATTGGAGATATCAGTTAACGGCTCAAAGCCAACTTCGGAAGCGTCCGATGGGTGGAGCCCCCTTGCTTGCTTCTCTTTGGAGCGAGTAATGTGAACCGAACTATGCAAGCCATGGCCCAATGCGCGCCTGGTGTAGACCTGTTTTCCGATATATAAAATTTATTTCCATTCCCATTGACTTGTGACTATGGGAAATGATGATGCCTAGATTTTAATCCTTTCGTCCATATGATCAATTAACCATCCGTAGGATCCTTCAACGGGGGGGCGTTGTATAAAAGTTGAAATAACCAACATGCATGATAACTAAGAAGTACTGGACTTACCTACATACCGGGTTGATAAAATGGGATCGTTGGATGTTTAGACAGCGCTTATGCAGGTCCAATACGATCCAGTCGGCTTAGAAGAGTCTTTTTTTTTTCCAACTAGCCAAATTTTCGTTAAGGCAATGGTGAAGATGGATCATGTTCGAATTCGGCAGACGGTTTCGGATGCTGATGATGACTGTTGGAATGGAAGCAATTTGAATTCAAGCAAGCACGCACACCGGACACCCGAAACCCACTGCAGCTGCAGGATCTCCACCAGGAACCGGAAGGCCGATGTTGCAATCGAAGCCCTAATATATGGCATGGATGGAGCTAGTTTCTAATCATTATTAAGTAATGACATAGATCTAGAGGCGCCCGACTGTTATTGTTAATTGTTGTGGTGTTCGCCGCCACCGCCGCTGTACAAGGTCTCAAACGGGTTCCCTTTGCCGTGACTTTTAAAGGATGTTTCAGGGAAGAGAAGAAGAAAAACAAGCTCCATTGATAGATCGGGTTGATATAAGACCTTGCTAAATTCCTCTGATCTCTTGGATTCCTCAGATTGACTCTTTTCGAGAGGGAATCTTGGTTATCTGATCAGTGGAAGTCATGAATTCGAACCCATAGCTGGTGGAAGTGCAGTGCAAGTGTTCCATATCTGAGCTGCGAAGGTTGTCGCCAGTCGGAATTTTTATTTTCTTTCTTCTTCCTCTCCTCTCTTTGATTTCACCCACCTAAATTAAAGCAACCTTCCCTGGTCGAGCTATCACGCACGCTAAGCTTCGGCTTCCAGCAGTAACAACAATTGCAATGGCCGGCCAGCAACGACCAGAAGTCTTTCCTTCGACGGCGAGAGAAATCATTTGCGTTCTAACTTTGTGCTCTTCTGTCGCTACGTCAAGTCTCGGTTCTGGTAAGTTGCACCTTTGTTCTTTCTTTCTTTCGTTCTTTCTTTTCTTTTTTTTTTTTTCTTTCTCACTTTCGCCATAATTTCTTCTCTTCTTCTTCTTCTTCTTCTTCTTCTTTTTTTTAAAGAACAAGAGAGAGCAGGTGAAAGAGAGTCGAGAGAGAGAGAGAGAGAAAGGAAGCACTTTGGCTCATGGGTGCTAACTGCAAGACAGGTTCTCTCCAAGTTGCTCTCCCTAAAATTGGGAAATACTACAATATCGATGGAGGTTAGCGTCCTCTTTCTTTTCTAACATAGAGAAACTGCAGGAAATTCTTAATACCTTTTAGGGGATCTGACATGGATTATTGCTTCTGGTACTTTGACCGCTGGCTCTTTTCTTCTGCTCTGTGGTTCTCTCTCGGTAAGTCCATTTCTCTGTCAAAGATGTGCAATATCCTGTATCTTCAGGAATGTTAGCTAAATTTTATTATTTTTTTTTTTTAAAAAAAAAACAGGACATTGTCGGACGAAAACGTATGCTGTTCATTAGCTACGGATGGTTTGCTCTCTGGAATCTCGCTGCTGGTTTTGCCAAAAGTCATATCCTGTTCGACATATTTCGTGGCCTGGCCGGAATTGGTTAGTACTTTCCTATCGATTCAAGTTGAAGTTGAAATGTATCAGATGAAGGATTCCGAAGCTAACATCTCTATAGGAACTGTAAGTTTGATGGTCCCTAGCCGATACGGTCTTAGGCATGTCCCGCAAAACTAAAAAGGATGATGTTTCTTCTTCCCCTTCAAGGCTGGAGCTATTCCTGCTTGTGTCGGAATTCTAGGGTCTACCTATCAACGAGGCACGAGGAAGAACAAGGCCTTCGCTGTCCTCGGCGGGTTTCAACCTCTTGGCTATGTCTTTGGTAGGTTTCATTCCGTCTTCTCATATGGATTAGCTTAGGAAGCTTCATACTAATAGCTGTGTTGATATTTATAGGTATCGTCACTGGTGGTATTGCAACTGAGTTCCTCTCATGGCAAGCCAATGTCTGGTTCCTAGCGATTTTGTACACTGCTATCACGATCCTTACATGGTTCTTTGTCCCATCAGACCAGGAACTTCTCGAGCATGTCCAGAAGCAGGAGCTTCAAGGTAACCGGATGAGTGGTATCCAGCAGTCCCAGGCCGTCGTTGTTCAGCAACCCGTCTCGGCACTCCTTAAACAGGTCGATTTCATTGGTGCCTTTCTTGTTACCGCCGGTTTCGCTCTTTTTGTCTTCTCACTCACTTCAGCATCCAAGGCTTCCAGCGGATGGACTTCACCTGAAATTCTGTCCTGTCTTATCATTGGACTTGCACTCGTTTTCGCATTCTTGGGATGGCAGTGGTATATTGGTCGCAAAGATGACAAGTCTGGTGTCCAGCCGCTCATGCCGTTATCTATCTGGAAGTATCCTAACCTTGGATTGGTAAATCTTTTACCCCTCTTCCTCTTACTCTCATATCCACTGTGAATAATCCTAATGCGGTGAATATAGGTCATGGTCATCGTTACGCTCGGATTCATCAACTTTACTGGAGTTCTGATGTTCTGGAGTACACTTTGGTTCCAAGAAATCAACAAGGTTTCTCCATTGATGACAACAGCCCGCTACTTACCACAGGTTATTGGAGGTTTCATTGTCAATGCTTTCGCTGCGTATACTCTCCATATTATGTAAGCGTTCTTTTATTTTATTTTGTTTAGCTAATTACTCCTCTAGATGCAGCTTGCTAAACCAATATATCGTATAGACCCGGGAAACTACTTCTGATTGTCGGCATGGCTTCATTTACCGGTTCCACTTTATTATTTGCTCTCCAACCTGCAAATGTTTCTTATTGGGCTATGGCTTTCCCTTCGTTGTGTCTATCAGTTATTGGTGCCGACCTTGTCTACATGGTTACCAATCTTTTCGTCTCAGAGTCGGTCCCAAACAATCTCAAGTCAACCGCTGGCGCCGTTTTCAACACCGTCATTGCTCTGGCTAACACAATCGGTCTAGGCGCTGGTGCAGCAGTTGCCAATTCAGTTGCCAACCGTGGGCCCCACGCTGGTGAAAGCGCTGAGAATTTCACGGTCCGGACTTATCAATCCGCGTTTTGGTTTGCAACCGCCGCAACAGCAATTGGTACAATCCTTTGTTTGTTTGTGAAGGTTGGACGACAAGGTCATGAAAAGCCGGGGGATATCGAAGACTCTACTTCGGAAAATGCTGTTGATGGTGTCGTTGAGGCTCATCAAAACAACGAGAGTGGGACTACGGTTATCGCGGTCGAAGGGCAAGAGAAGAGACTTGAAATAGACCATGGCACGCCGATGCAGTCTTTATCCGTCCTGGATCTCGATGATAAAGGAACAGCGGTTGCTAACAGCCCTGTGCCGCCCAGTCCGGTACCACCCGAAAGCCACGAACTTGGGCTTGAAATTAATGAAAAGAAGGGTTAAGTAAGTATGTTTTATATAACAGCATAACGGCGTTTTTCCTTTTGTGTTTATATGCACATATACGTATATGCTCGTATTTCCTTTTTTTTCTCTTTTTCTTAAAAACCCGATTGCTACCAAGAAAGCATCTGGAGGTCGATCCGACCCTGACATAACCTTACATGCACCGCGTGCGCATGAATTGAATGCAGTTGTCGCTTATATCTAATATTTTTTTCTTTCTTTTCCTTTTCTTTGTCCTTTCTCCGCATGCTTAGAAAGGGCATCTTCATCATGGAGGAACATTTTGCATTAGAATGGCGTCTCTTTCTCTTTTACATTTTTTCCCTTATTGTTTATACAAAAGCTATTGTGGGTGAATACCTAATGGATGGATGACTGATAATGGAGGATGAGAATAAATGGAAAAGCACCAAGTCATGATTTAATGTCAAATACATAATTCGGCCTCCTCGCTGGGTCACGGGTCTAGATATAAATAACCGAGTGAGTACTTAGGTATGTACCTACTTAATAGCTAGCCCACAGGTTAATAACGGTGTAAGATGACAGAACAATTACATGAGTAGACTATGGAAGAGGGATTGCTTTGAGAGAGAGAGCAGTCCAGCCGGAGGTAGCAGCAGCGGGGTTTTCAATAAAACCAAGACTGCCAGTAGCGGCCCAAACGGCGAGAGTATTCCATTCGTAGATGTTGTTGCAAGAGAATGTTCTAGCCGGGGCTGCACCGATAGTACACAACAGAGGCCCGAAGCTAGGATCCTCCACTTCGGCTTCCACACGGAAGGTGATACTGTTCTTACTAGGAGGGGCTAGAGCGGCAGCCCAGAGGATACCCGGAGAGTAAGTTGTCCTAATGGAGATTCTATTCTCCTTATTTGGATGGAGGTAGATTGTGCTAGCTTGGTTCTGGTTCGTGGTCAATTTGAGACCAATAGCTGTGGGACCTGTATATTCGTATGCTGCGAGGTATTGGTTTGCATATTGCGGTGGACTGACGACTTGGAGAGCAAAGGCAATGACAGTTTCACTGGGACCAGCTGTGATAGTTGTCTTTGAGGTTGAGGGGAGAATGACTGTTGCGTCTGTTGTTGTTATGGATTCGGTCTTTACAGTGATTGAGGTCGGGGTTGTCACCGTCGATGTTGTGGTGATCGTTGTCGTGGTGGTTGGGGTTGGAGCGGTAACCGTAAGGATTGTAGAGACTCCGAGGCAGGAACATGCGCTTGAGTAGCGGACTGTACCCGAGCAGAAGGAGGCATAGGTTGGGATTGTGTTACCATGTTGGACGACACAGTTACGTTTGTTGATAACTTGGTTGCTACCGTTATCGAGGGGTTTTGTTTCAGTAAAGGTTGTGGGGATGGTCTCAGTGATGGTTGTCGGGGTGAGGGTGGTCAGGGTGTCGAAGATGGTGGTTGTGATGGTGATGCTGTCTGTGGAGGCTGTCGTCGTGGGGATTATGAGAGTGGTATATTCCGTTCTGAACGTTGCATCCATTAGCACAAGTACTGCCTAAATTATACTCTCTATACCTTAAATTCTACCTAGTATACAGGTAGTACACTATACTAGGTAGGCTATAGGATGTATGGAGGAGGTGGTGAAAGGTATAGAATATAAGGTTAAGTAGAAGGTAACGTACGATACTGAGGGCGTATAGGTTGTTCTCCAGTAGGAGAGACAGTCATTGAGGCCCCGGTCGCCATGTTGGGTCGCCCGTACACCTATTTTCTCTACCCGTTAGCCTTTGATACATTCTCTTTTTTTATTTTATTTTATTTTTTTTAAAAAATAATTAGTAGAAAGCCGTTTCTCAGAATAAATAGAAGAATGATAGTTAGTTAAGTAAGTACCTCGAAGACAGTTGTCGGCATTGCAGCCAGCCCGGGGCAGAAGGACCGAGGCGGATACTGAGGCCGCCGTTGAGGCTACCAAAAATACCACACTCTTCATTCTTTATATAAGTTATATTATACTTCACAACTATCGTGTTATATTACAAGAAAGAACTTAAGGGAAATAGAGGCACGGTATGAATAACTGGAATTCAAACAGAAGGAAAGGATATTGGTTTTAAATAGAAAACGAATGCCATGACTAGTGCAATTAGCAGCCTCCTTTTTTCTGCCTCGAAACGAAATTTGCCCGTCAGAGTTTATTTTCTCTTTGAAATGATGATAACTGGGTTATGTGCCAACTATGCATACTAGTACTATGTAGTATGGCAGACGTTGAGGGCGTAAAATGGCGTTGACAATTCGCGGTTAGTCTATGATCCTATTGGTTTCTAGCAAACACGATTCCTGAAAGAGCGACATGGACCCAGTCAGATCCAGTAGGGCCCAGTCGGACCCAGTCGGATATCCTATAACTGAGGTTCTATATAAATGTTTTAAACTTTATACGAGGAGCTGGCCTTAGAGACTAAACAGAAATGGGCAGTGGTATGAACATTGAATTCCGGTGGCTTGCCAATGGAGTATCTTGGCCCTTTTTTAGCTTGTTCCTGTGCGCGAAACCGTACTTTACCTATCAAAGATATATTACCGGCCCTGCATTGTCGGATGTCGGAACAGCAGAACGGGACATCAAGCTCAACGGAGAGAGTCACCTCGTATTGAAGATGCGCGACAATGACACGCTCTCATATGATCTGCTTGGGTATATAAATGTAGCCTGTACATGTAGATGTCGATGACTCTTACAAGCTAGGTAGTTGGCTTAATTAATTGACGAGGATTGGTGTCTGAAGGTGGCACAGACAGGTTTGTCTGTTGCATTGTTTGTTAGTATGCAAATCCTGTCGCAGCTTTATTTGGATTAACTGTTGCACTGCCGAGCCTCTTCTTCCTTCTCTTCTCACAACTTCACTCGCTCACCACCATTCGTTATATATAAGTAGGTAGTAAGAGGAGGGGGCTGGTCCCACTTCTTTCATTCTTCTCTTCCTCCATTGCATTGATTATAATCACTTCCTTACATCTTCTTTACCTTACCCTTATCTTACCTTACCTTACCTTATATTGTAAGTACCTCTGATATCAACATCAGTACGGCAACTGGGTAGGTACTTTAGTTGGCTACCAGAATGGACTCCCCATCCTCCGTTGCCACGCTCAAGAGCCGCCTCGAATTGGGCCACATGGTCCGTCGCCCATCCGCTCCACCAGTCGGGCTGCAAACCGAGGACTCTGAAAACCAACCCCGAAAGAAACCCCCACCGCCTCCGCCATCTGCTCCACCCCGCAAGCCAAGTGCCACCTCTCTTCCGGCAGAACCTCGATCACCTGGAGACGCTGCCTCGAAGCTCGAGGAAAGAAACTACGGGCGGATGGACGAACAACAGCAACATCATCAGCACTCCGTTCCTCCTTCATCCCCTCCACCATACGCTCCGCCTTTGCCTTCAAGGCAGAACAGCAACAACTTCACCACCCACCACGCTACCGCCCCCCCACCCCCACCTCAACTGCCCCCTCGTCTGCCCCCTCGACCGCCTCCCCGGCCAAAACCAGAAACCTTTGTAAACAGCCTGGTCAAGAAAAAGCCCACAGGTGGTCAAATTCGGAACCTGCCCCCACCCGTGATCCCTCCGCCGGTTTCCAAGAACTCGTGGGGGACTTCAAAGGATGAACCCAGACGTCCCAGTATAGGTCCCAGTCGCTCAACGCAACCGCCTGCACGGCCCGAACCCACAGAAACCCTTCCTCCTCCTCCCCTTCCGAGTGCCCGGCCGTCTCTCCCTCCTCGAAAGTCTCTCCCCAGTTTGAGGCCTCTTCCAACGGCTACGTTGCCCATCCCACCTCTGCCCAAACGAGTTCCTTCTCAGCCATTGATTGAGCCGGTACATGCTCCCCAAGAAGAAGAGCCTGCAGCGACACCATTGCCACCACGTAGGAACATCCTGTCCATGGGATTCGGTGGTAAACATGGCAAACTTCCCTCTCCACCTCGAACCCCGCAACCCGAGATGAGACCCCCCCCGGTCCCGATTGGTAGCCGTCCAGCAGTCAGCGCTCCTACCGTCAATACAGGCTCAAAACCAGGTCCACCACCCCTTCCTGCTGCGAGACCCGGCACTTCTACGCCTTCAAATCACCAGAACATCAATACCACATGTCTGAAATGCCGAGACTTCTCACATGTTGATGCTCATGCTGCCAAGTTCCCTAGACATGCCTACAATGACGTTCAACGTCTTGCTCTTGATCTGACCAGGAACTTTGGCTCGGATACGGATAAAGCCAGAGGTAAATCTATACACCGTATAATTATTCTTATATATTCTCAATTTATACTAATGTGTGAATGTAGTACTGTTTACGTGGCTTCATCACAATGTCA
Source organism: Arthrobotrys conoides (assembly GCA_036971725.1). Lineage (NCBI taxonomy): Eukaryota > Fungi > Ascomycota > Orbiliomycetes > Orbiliales > Orbiliaceae > Arthrobotrys > Arthrobotrys conoides. The sequence goes on from JAVHJM010000006.1 coordinate 226,802, forward strand.
GATACGACGTTGACGCCTTCTTCAATAACAACGTCCAACGATCTACTCCAGCCAGTACTCTACGCACCGGTCTGGCCGTCTGTGAAGGATTCGCCGGCCTATTCGCCGCTATGGCCATGTACTCCGGCCTAGAAGCCATCGTGGTCGGTGGCCACGGGAAAGGTTACGGCTGGGACGGCCCCAATGCTAAAGCGTTGCCCGCATCGCCCGGCGGTCATGCCTGGAATGCGGTTCGGATCGATAATGGCGTTTGGCAAATGATTGACCCTTGTTGGGGGGCAGGGTATCTCTGTGGTTCGGAGTACAAGCAAGTTTTCTCACCACACCACTTCACAAACACCAACGAAGAGTTCAGAAAAAGCCATTTCCCTGAAAATCCGGATCAGCAGTTTTGTGCAACGCCGATTACATTTAGAGAATATTGGTTTCAGGAAGAAGGTCCTCGACTTTACGCTACGTTTTCAGAGCCGGACTATGATTACGGGAGGGAAAGCTTAGAGCCTGGGGTGAAGGTTTTACAGCCGTATACGCGGTATCGATTTAGGATCGCGGGCCCATGCGAGCATAAGCCAGCTACTAATAACTGGATTCTTTTGATGGGCAGTGGTCGGAAAGAAGAAGAACAAGTCATGATGCCCGACGGACGGGGCGGTTTTGTGGCAGACTTGATGACTGGCGGCTCGGGCTCGGCGGTCAATTTGTCTGCGCTGACGGTATTTAATGATCAGAGTGCGAAAGGACGGCTTACAATCGATCAGTGGAAAAACAAGAGGGGAGCAAATAGCTGGGCTACTTCCTGGCTTTGCAAGTGGGATGTTGCCTGAAGGAGAAAAGTATTTTTAACATTTTTTTGTGCATATTGGTTTGCCAGTTATTTTTTTTTCGTTTTCTGGTTGGTATATCGGGCAGCATATATGCGGGCATGGCGTAGCATTGGCGATGGATTGTAATGTGTTATTGGGGGCCTCGTGGCATTTTATCATTATCATTATCATTATCATTATCATTATCATTATCATTATCCTTATCATTACTAATCCATACCGGCATGCGAGTTTTCTATTCTTTAATCCGCTGCGTTCATGTTACCTATTTTGACGATTCAAAGAGAAATATAAAAAAACTATCTTTATTCTTCCAAGGCCATTGAACTCCAATCTCGATAATCTATTTAGGCATACCTATAATCCTATCCAATTGAACAAAGACCAACTCCTTCAAGTACCAAGAAACGCGCCCGTTAATCAAATACATATTGACATGGCACCACCCCATTTCCCAAATGATCTAAGAGTACTGGTATCTTCGATCGACTCGCTTTTCCCATCCTTATAGATTGCGTATAAAGGGGTATTGAGGTATATTAGATATTGGGACAACAAAAGCAGCAAACCCTCTGAAGCAGACAACCCTGTTGCAGGGCTCTGATTTCTGAATCCCGTTCTTCCTTTACGGATCCATCTCCTCCCGCGTAGCCAACGGCCATGGTATTTGCCCATGGTGCTGTAGGTGGCAGTGATGGATGGATCATTGGATGTATTGGAGAAGGCGGGCGGTCGAATACTCCATCTGTTGAACTGGCCCCTGGTAGTATGTCAAAATTCTCATATTCAGTGAAAGGGGCCTCTGATTGGATCTCTCGAGGTTGGTATTGTTGAGGGGCGTTGTAGTCCGATAGGTTTGAGGTTTGAATGGTTAATCTAGGACGTTGTGTTTTGGTGGGTTTAGAAGTAATTATAACGGGGTTGGAGAGGCTTAGATGGGCTCTTTGGGGAGCTTCGTGGGCGTTTGGGTGGGCTAGAGGTGGCCATGTTAATGGGGTAGGGGTAGATGGGTAGGCGAAGTCTATGGCTGTTGGTGCAGGGATTTGCGGCAGTGAGATTGGAGATGATGAGGTTGAAGAAGATGGTGATGTAAGCTTGAAAATTTCTTCTGATGGAGGATTATTGGGGGGGTTATTAGAGGGTGGCGGCATCTCTGGGGGTGGTTTTGAAGCTCGGAAGAGGGAGGCTATGTAAGTGAACATGATTGTTTAGAGATGATTAATAGACTAAGTTGTGCATGGTTAATCTTTTCAGCTGGAAGGCTTAATTCCATGGAGGTATAGCTCATATTTAAGTAATACTGATGTGATGTAAATTCTTCTTTGTAGATTTGTGCAATGTTTATAGCCTCGAAGTTTGCGGCTGATATTGCAGATGAACAGAATATCAAATTGCCAAAATGCGCGTTGAAATTGTTGTACTTTTTAGATAACCCAAAACGGATGTGAGAGACGCTTCGATGGACTTTGATTGGACCATTGCTGACGACCCCTTGTCAGGTATGCAAGGGGCCTGAATCTTATTATCTTATCACTTTCGAAGCTTTCTAGCCTCGAGGCTAATCACTTTCACCATTAAGTTAGACCTACAGCATAGGTGCACACATAGAATTATTTCTAATAACTGTTATAATCATCAATTAATTCTTCGCACATGCACAGCTAGCTTGTAGTAACAACGAGAAAATACCTTGTACCTAGCCTCTAACTCCCTCTAAGACATTAAACGCCGCCAAATGCTTAACACCCTCCTATATAAACCAAGAACAAAAGAAATGAATGGTATACCATGCTCTATTCATCCCTCTTCACAGCAAACTTTTCCAACCATCCTCTCGCTTTGTTCATCGTATCCAATTCATCCATAGCCTCAAAAGCTACCACCTCCACCGCTTTGATGCACCATTCAATCGCCCATCCGCTCCTTCCCTGTGAGTCCTCCGTCAAACTTAACATCTCTGCTAAACTCTTCCTCTTCGAGACCGTTTCGTCAACGCAAAAGTGTAGTGGATGCGAAGTATATCCTCCTTGCAGCCCTTCCTTTGTTACCAGCGGCTTCACTAGAGCGGTAGCTTCCTTTGATGGTATAGTTGGTAGTGGCGGCTTACTATTCGCCCTACCTGTCTTGCACATCTCGTTTGTACACCAGCTCTTCCCACAGCCCTTTAATAATTGGGTTAGATACCGTAACTCCACCCGTCTCGCTAATGCTTGGCCAGTTGGATCGTATGCTGATGAGTACAGTGGCCCAAAGCATACGGAACACAATCCTAGGTTGTTATCCGCCGTCGTTCTCGCGCAGTTTACATTCCTGCAAACCCTGGGCAGCGCCTGCGATTTTCGTTCAAGATCATGGTTTTTCAAATGCACCTCCATATTCTTGAGCTGTACAATTCGCTCACAGATATGGCAGTTTGTGGTTCTACCACCACAGCTAGTTTCATGTGGTGCTAGACCTGTTACTGCGGCTGTAAAGTTTGTGTCTTCCTCTTGCGGAACGACGAGATGGCAGAAACGACAGATAATGAGCTTGTTGGGGCAGGTCGTAGTTTTGTGGGTCGCTAACTCGGAAAGAGAGCCAGCGCTGTAATCGCATGATGCACATCTACGAGATGTATGGGCGATATCCATGTGTTTGTTGTATGTATTACGGTCTGGAGTGTTGAGACCAAATGCCCTGCATTCTGTGCAATGCCAATGGTCCGATTCTGTGCCTCTTTTGAAGACTTGACCGCAGCCGTGCGGACAGAGAATGTTATTACGGAAGCAGAAGTTCTGGTGGAGCATCATAGAACGTTTCGGAATTGAGCGTTTACAGTTGGAGCATATTTCGCTATCCGGGGCTATCTCTGCCATTTCTTCATCCTCATCGTCATTTTGGTGAATTGTCTGGGTCACGGAGAGCAGGAAATTTGTTGGGGGAGGCATTGGCTTTTTGGAATTTGAGTCGACAAAGGTTTGTTCGTAAACTTGGAGCGAGATTTTAAGCTCCTTTGCCGAAGAAATGACAGGGTCATCCGGGAGAATCAATATGGGTCTCGAGCCATCAAATCTGGCCCATGTCCACTCCTCTAGCTTTGGATATCCTTGAATCGTGTCTGTTGAAACCAGGATGTCGACATTCTCTTCTGGTACACTTATCGATATCGGCTTTGAACGGTCCCATGTTTTCAAGTTAAACCGGACGAAGTTACCGTCTGATATTGTTCCTTCTTTCGGGCCGTCGATATTTATCTGGCCGCCGGAGCTTGACTCTGCTGTCTTACGCAACTCCCGTTGCCTTAGTGACTCCTTTGCTTGCTCTTCATTTAGAGGTTCGATATCGACCTCTAGGTCTGTATCAACGATGCAGATTGCTCCTGTGCCTTCGGGTTTCACCTGGTCTATCAGAAATTTAAAATCCTTCCCAGGTTGATGTGATAATCGTGGTATAGCCAAGATACTATTAACTGCCAATGTCGTAAAGTTCTTTTGTAGATGGTTTTCCAGGATCGGCTTCCAGTCTTCTTCGTATCCGGCATCCAAGGGGCGTAATCGGGCGAAGGTTCCCTTTGGAATGTTTATAGCCTCAACTTTGATCCTCGCCTCGAATAGCCTAGCATCATCTTCCCCCTCCTGCTGCTGCTGCTGTTCGAGGTTAGGTAGCGCGAGTCCTTCCCGCAAAAAATTGCTGAGAACAACCTGTCCTTCCTCCGCCGAAAACTCTCGAATACCCGCGTATGCAATCCTTCCGGTTACGAGGTTCGTAACACGGAAAGTAAGAGGATGGGGTAGCTGCTGACGAGCCTCATTACGTCTGGATAGAGTTTCATAAGGGGATACGTAATCCCACGAGGCTGGATCGTGGGATGATGATGTTGTTGTGGATTGTAGATGGTTAGCTGCAGATTGTGAAGCCGCTTCAAGTAAGCTTTCAAGGGCGGCTTGTGGCAACAGTAGTTTGTCACCGGTTAGGGATGGCGGGGGAGGTAACGGGGAGAGATGGAAGGTTAACGACCAGGCGAGATGGGGAAGGGGGGGTGACGGCGTTGCTACTTTGCGGGCCATAGCTGCTGGGCCTCGAGTCGGTAACGTAAAGCTCAGGTGAGTTGTGGGCAAAGCTAAGCTGCGATCAGCTAAGCTATGGTCTGCCGGCGGTAATGAAGGTTTCTAAAGTCGGAATGAGTTGGATGATGTCAGTTTGGGATTTGTTTGCGTAGTATGCATGCAGAGGTATCACAGCGCGGCTTGGTATCAAGAGGAAGCGGAATTTATACAGGATCCTGACGATATCATCAAGTGCGGTGCTTGCTAAGCTGAGGGAGTGGCTAGCTGGTGTTTGGCAGAGTGTGTTTCCAGCACATTCGATCACCCAACACCAACACGCGACCATCTCCAACCCTCATCTTGTCCAATTAAGTACCTACACGGGAATACATACAGCTATACCATCGACACCGTCTCCAGATATACTATACTATACCGTGTTATAGACCCGCTATGGAACGACTAACTCATGCAGCCTGCGCCATTCTTGCACCTTTTGACAGCTTGCATTCAGTTGCACGGGAAAGAAATGGCAAACAACGTGCAATGCAATGGCATCACTGAAACACACTAGCTCCATGCTTTCAGAAGCTCCCTATCCCCGGCCGCTGAAATGTTTCCAGAAGGCCCAATCGAAGTCTACCCCTGGCACGTGGCCAGGTGGTGCGACAGTGCGCAACTCTGAGTCCGATCACCCTCCTCTTCTCGTTCTCGAATTCCGCGACTTGAGAGGCCCAGGAAACTTTATCACGGCAATTTCCACATCCTCGGAAATTGGCATGATATTACACTACTCCCTGTCCTTAGCAGAATTGATATCAATGGGTATGTATTCCGACTTGTGATCTGTCTGCTTTAATGGCTGTTGTCGATGCCTCGATTGTGAAGTCTGTATTCACGTCTACGGAAAAGAAGGACACAAATCAGGACGTCCAGCCGAAATGAGGAAAATTAAAATAAAATAAAATAAAATAAATAAATACCAACTCTTCTGCCTGTTATTCGCAAACCGTTTGCAGCGCTTGTGTGCATGCTCCTTCGACGGACGGATTCGAAGACAAGGCCTGCAACTGGCCACAGGTCCGCCTTGGAGCTGAGACTAACAGTAGTAACAATCACAAACCTGGCGCTAAGCAGGGCAATGCGAGCTCAAACGTGAGTGTTGGAAAACCGAACGGCAGGGAGAGGATCCCTTCGACAATCCAGACCAGAGAGGGAAAAAAAAATAAAAAAATAATAATAATAAAAAAACTTTATGGTTCATACGGATCTTAATGCGGAATAAAATTGCAAATTGAAGGTCTCACAGCAGCTACGTACGAGTGTTCCTTCGCCAGGACGGATTCACTTGAGCCGTCCACGGCACCAATCAATTACTCTCAACTATCAGCCGTCGACGTTGATCTCAGGCCCTGGGTTCGAAATTTTTTGTCCAGCTCAATTAGGCACGTCACGTTTCAGTCCGCATTGTGCCTGAGCACTGGCCAAATACCGGAGCTTTTTGCATAGCCATTCCATATATATTCTTTTTGAAGAAGCATTGATATCCGCAGTTGACGTTCATTAATCAGTCAAAGCTCACCCACCACCTGCAGATAATGTCGAGAGCACCGATATGATGCAGTTATATTGGACCTAATCTATCAGTTAATGGCATTTCTGCTGGAGCGTCGCGGTTTCCTGCTTGGAATAGCAATCACACGTCCATTCAGAATTGCATTCACACAACCACTCGAAAGGTTACAGGCGGCTTGGATAACGCCTCTCGTTGAGTGGAGCCAATGGCCTTACAGTGGCACCATGCCCATTGGCAGGCGATTCTATTTTCGAACCTATCCCACATCTCACTGCTCTTACTTGAAAGCTCTTCCACCACTTCCAAACGGGACACTTGAAAGAGAAAACAGATAATACGTGGATTGGGGTGCATTCTCGCATTCTATATGCTATCTCCATCAATAGATGAGCTTTTCTTCAATACCTAGGCAGAAGATTTCCGTCAGATGACACTTCTCCTATGGAGTAGGCTTGTCGATGTTTGGGTCCCTGCCGTGCTCTCGCAATTGATCCCTTCCCGTCCTCTTTAAACGCAAGGAGAAGCATGTTTCGGATCCCGATAGCTCTTTGAGATACCGGCAAGATCTCTGATTTGTTCTGCGGGACGTTCAATACGTCCGCATTCCTTAGTCAGGGCATCCTCCCGTGCGAGGGGTTGTTTGCTAGGGGCACCCACTTTTCTTCTCCTTCCTGGCTCTTTCCCTAGCCTGTGATATTCGATGCCTGATGAGGGCTTGGTCTGGGTGGTGGGACTTTCGTCCCCAGTTCCCCTTTTTGCGCCAAAGGCGACAGGACCCCTGAACTAAGACTAAATGAAGCAAGCCAACTTTCTACCAAGTCTCCCGCCAACAAACGCATGGGGACAAGGACTCAACGCGAAAAAAAGAGAAAACCATGGTCTTCGAGGCATAAGAAGAGCGCCTCTCTTATTCTCCTTATAAGAGGTCTCTTGCTTGTTTCAACCATTTTTATTTTTACGCAGGTGACGTTCACATTCGGATTGGTTTTTATTTGGATGTCAAGATGGTTTCGTCTTCTGCAGGATTGCCCCAGGGAGACTTCTAACCGACAGGCCACAGATGTTGCGAATATAACAATTCACGGGGCCCCTTGAAAATACAACCTACTCTCATTTTTCTATCTTTTGGTTTTTTTTGTCATATTCTATATTTCCTTTTGGCTCAAGACGATTAGCTATTATCTAGCAGAGGACCCCCCGGAAACAATTTTTTAGACATTTTATATCGAAACAATAGGAATTTCGAGTCGAGGAATGGCAGTTTGGGTTTATCTATGACAGGTCGACAATTCCAGATATCACGAGCCGAGATACCCTCAAGTGTTCAGTGATAACATACCCTTGCGATATTAACACTACAACAGGTATTAACCCAGCTGCAGCAAATCACAAACAACATTTTCGGCGACCAAGAACTACAGCAGATCCATTACATTTACTATCTGGTAGCTTTTTTTTTTTTTTTTTTTTTTTTTTTTTTTTTTTTTTGTCCCGAAAGAGGTTCGATTCCTCGATTGTAGAAATTTGTCACGATGCCTTCAGCAACCATGGCAGCCAACCGCATGAGCATGAAACCTGCATCGGTTGCATCGATATCAGGCCCGCAAGATGAACTCAACACCCACTTGGGAATGCTCCCGTCTTCACCAAACATTCTCGTGTTGCCTACAGTTAGCATACCATCCAGATTTTCTCCAAATAGTCCGATATCACCTTCTGGAGAATATCCTACAATCGATGTCCGAGATTTAGTATTCTCAGCATATGCAGCCTATGCCGAAAGACAGGAATTGGCGGAGGGATTTGTCGTGAATCATCCTTCGAGAGGAGTTATACTTCAAAAGGGATGGATCACATTACTAGCAGAATGCGCACAGCTTTTGCTGGAGACGAGGACTTGCGAAACGGTCGAGGAGGCTGTTGCGGCGGTCAAGGCTATCTGTGATGGTGGTATTGAGGAGATTGAAACTGAGGAGGATGTTGAAGTTGAGATAGACATCAGCGACACCGACACCGACAAAACACCGGTTATTGAAGAAGAGCCAGAGCTAGAGGAGGAATACGGTGAGAATCCGCTAAAGCCACAGGCCGTCACACGGTTATCCCGATCCTCGTCTATGACTTCAAACTCTTCGAGTTCGGGAAGGAGTAGATTTAGGACATCGGATCGGTCGCTGAGTTCTGCTACAACAAAGGTCGAAGACCCGATCGACGAAATGGACGAAGATAAGATGGTACCCCTACGAATGAGCAGGTCAACTATTGATCTACATCTACCACGGTCACACTCTCAAGCTTCTATGCGGGATCGAGATAGTATGGTTACCCCTCCACCCGGCACAATCCCTTCGGCAGGCGGCAAGCGAAGGAGTGGGGGGAATGGGCGCGAAGGAAAGAGGTTCCCCGTTAGAGCCGTCAGTATGGACAACCTATCTGAATTTGCCCTCGCAGCCGTAAATGACGAAAAGAGATCGTCGACACTCAATGGTTCTACACCCAGGTTCAGTCTACCTGAGAAGAAGCGGATCGGGGAGAAGTTATCCGACGAGAGGCTGAGTTTGACATTGAAGAGGTCCTCGGAGCCTCCAGAGCAGCTGCTCAAAGATCGCACAATCGAGAAGTGGAAGCCTCAGTTCCAGCATACAAGGAGCGCGAGCGCTAGCACCCATAAACTCTCCAGGGACTCTTTTCTTAGTTCTGGTAATTCGCCGCGAATCTCAGCGCAGTCTTTCGAGAGCCGAAGTTCAACCCCAACAAGGTGGAGCGACGAGATCCCAAAGAAGACCAAGAAGGTTATGGAACGACGAAAAGTGAAGACCGTCAAGACACACCCTCCTCTCAGGTTTCAGGAAGATGTCATGCTATTTCTTCATGATGTAGAAACATCCCCGACGTTCATGAAGTTAGTTGATGCGATATCCGTCTCAATTAACAGTATTCCTTCGACGCCATTCACACCATCTTTCCCTTCACCGTCTACTGCTTACCCTTCGCCACCAATTTCGCCAACAACCCCAACCATCGTGGTAGAACAAGCTACTGACAGAACAATGTCAATGTCTTCTATCTCAGGAGTACCGAGACTTAGCCTCTTCCCGCGGCCGAGGACAAGGGATTCGGACAGAGAACCGGAGAACTTTGCGGAACTCCTGAAGACGAGGTCTAGACCTCCAACGAAGGAGCTCCCTCCAATTCCAACCACTAGGCTGATAACACCGGTTAAGAAGATCGATGTTGGAGACGAATCCCCTCTAGTTATTCAAAATGAAATACGAGGTATCTTAGGAGATAGGATGACTGCAGTGCGAAAGTTCCCGACCGTAGTTCAGGGATTGGCGTTAGGTATGGGGTTGGGGCTCGGGCTTTTGAATTACGGAGGGGGCGAGTCAATGGGAAACAGGTTTTGGTCGCCTGTACTCGGTGGCTACGGCGCAGGAGCTTCTGTCGACCTCATTTATGCTGTTGGATATGAGCGTGGATGTGAAAAATGGGGGCAGAGATTGGTGCAGCGGCTTACTAGTGGTGTTGGAAGATGTGGGCCAGCCCACTGTGTATCCTTAAGGTGAGCACGAAAAACGAAAATAGCTTCATTCGAGATCGGTACTAATTTCCGTCGTTTTGTTATTAGCTATCTTCTTTCTTTGTCTCTGCGCCAGCTTAACCCGTCTGCCCCAAATTATACATCTCAGGTTCACGCAGCACTCTCTGGAAAGTATCTTGTTCCACAGCTTGAGGATTATTTGTCTGTCAATTCGAACACCAGATGCTTAGTTATCACATTTGACGCTGCCACTGTTCCCAACACCAACCTTGAACCCCTTCGCGAGCTTCGAAGAGTCTTGGATGGGGCCGACCCAGATTCTGTTTTCAAAATAATTTCAGTGATCGGAGGTCCAGTCAACGGAAAGGAGGAAGAGCCAGTATCACCAAAGGCAGATTCCAAGCGTTCACCTAAGGCACCTTCGCATTCACCCACCCGTGGATCATACCGAACAAGTCCTGTTTCCAAAACCCCCCCCCAGAATGCCCTTTCATCGCCCCCAAGGCCTAGCTCCCGTGCTACCTCACCAGTTGAGAGGACTCCACCAAGGAAACAAAAATCGAATGCCGCATTGAGAGCAGACGAGAAGACACTCATGCGCAGACGTGAGTTGGAAGCGCTGTCCAACATGCTCGTTATTCAAAGGATGGATGACCATGATGCATTCGAAGCACATGTCACCAGAGTCTCTGAGCAACTCCGTGAACGTGAAGAGAAAACGGGTTCATATAAGGCGTTTGAATCCACTTTTGAGGAACCGGCGCCAATTGAAGAGCCTAAAGACGCGGTTCCCGAGTACACCTCTCAACCAGAGGATGAATATGAAGAGGATGAAGAGGAAGAAGAAGACGATTTAGAAACCAATTATGGTAATGTCTTAATGACTGTCGACATCCCACGACAGCAACAGACTCAGAAATCCCGCTCAAGCACCTGGAGTAAGATGTGGAGCCGCGAGGGGAAGAAGAGCAAAACAAAATCCAACGGCCAGGCCCACTATGCATCTCAAGAGCAAGTGCAAGGCAGCGCTAAAGCGTTCAAACTTCTTGGGTTGGATAATTAATTGTGCCATTGAGCGATATGCTTTTTCTATTTTTCTTTATTTTTATTTCTATTACAGCACAAAACATTGGAGGATACCTCAGCAAGTTTAAACAGGAAGCGCAGGCAGGTCATGATTGGGTTTTTTCATGTTTCCATTCCAGTCCCCCTACCATCGTCATGATATTTTCTTTCCAAAAATTTTCATACAATTTTTTTCCTTTTCGGAGTGGCAACTGGCGTTTTCATTTTATACTGTTTTCATCAACAAAAACCATCACCGCTGCAGGTTTTACGAAGCTCATGATTCGTGGGGATAACGGGGTTCCTCTTAGAGCACAACCGGGTTCACATCAAGATCTGTAATCTACTATCTACACATGTTACTACTTTTTTTTAGATAGATCTATCTTAAGGTTTAATGTAATCAGAACCTACTATAACTATACTTGTACTTGTTGGGCTTGTTGGCAGCGATATGTTTGCATTGCTGTGCTATTTGACCAGATAATATCTAAGTACTTAGCTAACACTTGATAGCAATATAATACAGATGTGGTCAACCGTTCCTGGCTGGCTTATGATATATGTGAAGCCCAAACATCCCTGAGCACCGAATATCCGACGCCAAGCAGAGCCGGTTGGCAATTCCCAAAACGGGGGCGCTGCAGCTGTTCCGAGTTCCTAACCACATTACCTACCGACAGATCACGCCCATTTCGACCTATCCGAGGGGACTCAAATGTCCCAAGATACATGTATGTCGATTCCACGATAAACATAAACAGTCCAACGGCTCTTTCGAGAGAAAAACTTAAAAGTTAGTGTTACATTTTTTCTGGCCGCTATGGCACCACCACGGGGAAGTAAGGGGTCCGGCAACCACCTACTTTCCTCCGAGTCCTACGACGATGATGCATCCACCCTCCGAAACTCCTCGGAAGAAGACGAAAGAAGACCCCTCGCCCAGAATCTGGAAGCTATAAATAGGGGCGTATCACAAGAATACGAAGAGGAGCATCGACGGATATTCGACGGTCTTGACGACGACGAGTTAGTAGTTCACCACAACGAAGTTAATATGGACGACCGAGATGTGCTGGATTCGGAAGATGAGAGGGAGAAACTTTTGAGCGTGGCTAAGGATGATGCTTCCATCTTTGGGAGCTTGGGGAGGAAAAAGGGAAGGAGGGTGTTAGTTGGGAGCATGAGGGATAGCTATCGAATGGAGGAAGGGTCGGCGAAGAAAGTCAAAGTTTACGATGTCGACAGAGAGACTGTACGGGTTTTCCTTATTTTTGAAGTTCTGGGGGAGGGTTGATGCTGATGTTTCGAGGTGCTGACAGGCTCGACGACCGACTGTTATCAAGCTAGCTGTGTTCACGTTAGCTCTGACGGCTTTCCTAGTTGCTTTGATTGGAGGAGCCATGCAATATTCGTCGTCGAGTTCCGGGTTTTCGAAATCGATCTTGAGTAACGGGACTCACGAGTACCACCCTACGACCATCCTTATATCCCTTGATGGATTCCGTGCCGACTTCCTAAAACGAGGGTTATCGCCTACCCTGCAGAAGTTCATCAACGAGGGTGTATCCCCGCCATATATGTATCCGAGTTTCCCTAGCGTTACCTTCCCGAACCATTGGAGTATCGTGACGGGTCTCTATCCAGAATCGCATGGCATTGTTGGAAACTCGTTCTGGGATCCTGAACTTGAGAAGGAGTTCTTTTATACTGATCCTGACCGTTCCCTTCAACCCCATTGGTGGGGTGGTGAGCCTCTCTGGTCTACTGCGGAGAGGCAGGGCCTCAAGGCTGCCGTACACATGTGGCCCGGCTCGGAGATGAAGCCCGCCCCTTACGAGATTTCTTACCTGGATCATTTTAACAAATCGGAACCCTTGACGGTAAAAGTAGATCGTATCATGGACTGGCTTGATAAGCCAATCGACATGCGGCCTCAGTTTATTGCTTCCTACTTCCATCACGTTGATACTGCTGGGCACAAGTACGGCCCCAACTCAACGGAAGTCAACAACAGCATTAAATTGATAGATGGGATGCTTGCTCATCTTTTTTCCGATATAGCAGAACGAAATCTGACTAATGTCGTAAATATTGTCATTGTATCCGATCACGGCATGGCTACTACGAGCAACGACCGGCTTATTTTCCTCGACGATATCATTGATATGAAGCAGATTGAGTTTAGCGACGGTTGGCCGCTTTACGGTCTTCGTCCTAAGTCCGGGATCAATATGACGGCGCTTCATGAGGTTTTAGCTAAGGAAGCCGCTAATAGTCCCAACTGGGATGTGTTCCTCAAGGATGTCGACATGCCTGAACGGTGGCACTTTTCGAAGAACCCAAGGATCGCTCCATTGTGGATTGTTCCTAAAACAGGGTGGGCGATTGTTACCCGTCCGGAACACGACCCCTCGAAAACTAATAAGCCGTACAACCCGCGCGGCCTTCATGGCTATGATAACATGCACCCGCTTATGCGTTCCATCTTCATTGCCCGCGGCCCAGCATTCCCACACCCTCCAGGCTCCAAAGTGGAACCCTTCGGAAACTGGGAAGTTTACTCCATCATCTGTCACAGCTTGGGTCTACAACAATCTCCAATCGGTAACAATGGTACCTTATCTTGGGGTACACCAAACGGCGGGTTTAAATTTACGTCATCGAAAGAAGAAGAAGACGTTCACGACTTCCCCGCCGAGGCTAGCGTGATAACCGCGGCGCCATCATCCGTGCCGTCGGAGAGTTCTAAGCCGACGACATCCTTAGGCGATAACGAAAAGGCCATCTTAAGCCATATATCTGAGGCTAAGTCTATTCAGGCGGACGAACCGGTGACGGAAACCGCGGTCCCTACTACACACCCTAGACCTACGGTTGATACACCAGCATCGGCGTCGGGTGTAGTACCCACCGATGCGCCAAAAATAGACAGACCTGCTGTTGTGGATGATTCGACGGGGAACAAAACGGATGCGGAGAAACAAGCAGAAGCAGAAAAACATGGGTTTAAGAGTTGGTTGGAGTATATGAAAGACAAGGCTAAGGCAATTACGCAGAAGATATCAGACTGGTGGAAGAATTTCTGGGGGTCATAGATGGTGTACTGTTGATTTCATCTCATTTCAATTTTGGTTAGCTTGTATAGTATGGCGTCTTTGATTCTGTTTTTTCGTGGGAAGTTTTTCAAAGGGTTCAACCAGGGCATTGCGATGGGATTAGTGGACATAGCTTAATTAATGGGACAGTGCTGATTGTACATGCATGAGCTTTGACTTTACAACTAATAGATCGATTTGTTACACCAAGTTTAATTTCAAACCTTGGGCACAGTCTAGGGTCAGCCCACGGATATATGAATCCACAAGCTTCAATCCCCAAATCTGAAATTGCTAAAATCCAGTTAATTTTTTTGAGGCTTGTGCATACATTTACAGTATGATAGAGACAAGCACTGCTTCGCACGTAATAAGAGGTAACTAGGGGACACCAGCCTACTTCTTGTTGTTCATGCTGATGAGACGGGACCTAAAGAAACTCCAAGGAAATAAAAAAAAAAAACCAAAGCTCAGGTATCCATATCCTAGTGCCAATTTAACCAATAAAACAGCATCATAACTTATCCTTACTCCCTGCGCATATATATGTAATACGCTGTTGACTAGCTATCTAGTCTCTGTAACACTTGACCAGGACACCCTTTCCACCGACGCACATGGTTAACGTAGCGTTGAGCTTAAGGAAAGGATTAAACTCCGCCATTTCAAATCTCTTAAAGTGCTGGAACATTCTGACGATGGCATATGAAGCTTCGGTAAGGGCGAATTGTTGGCCAAGGCAGATTCTTGGGCCGCCATTGAAGGGAAGGAATTCAAAGTTGCCAAAGCCTTCTTTGTTGCGGGGTTCGCCCCAACGTTCTGGCCGGAACCTATAGAATTATTAGTTAGGGGGGGTGTTCTTTCTTTTGAGGTTCGACTGTAGGGAATGAAACTCTTACCAGTTAGCGTCAGCCCCCCAGACATCCTCACGTCTGTGCATAGCGTAAACAGAGTATTCAACGACAGTTCCCTTTGGTACAAAGATCGGGCTCTTTCCATCAGCCCCGCCTCCCAGAGGCAGAGTGGTATCTTCAAAAGCAGAACGAACGTTAAAGGGGACAGAAGGGTACAATCTCAAAGTCTCGTCAATAACCCAGCGCAAGTACTTGCAATTCTTCAAGTCATGGAAAGTCAGAATTTCAGCGTCAGATTTATCACCAAAATCCTGCTTGATCGCTGCTCGAAGTTTCTGTTCAACTTCCGGATGACGGACAAGGAGGTAAAAGACAAAGGATAGGAGACTAGCAGTGGTATCTCGACCAGCGAGAAGAATGTTTGTAAGAGCATCACGCAATACAACGGGGTCCTGAGTTTCTTTGGCGATCTCGTCAAGGAAGACATAACGTTTCTTTCCGGACTTTTCAGATTCAGCATTGAAGCCGCGCTTGTGTAGGTCAATAGCTCGGTAGACGTATTTGTCAACGAAGTCATGACAAGTCTTGTTGGCGTCTTTGAATTCTTGCGGGTTGTGCATGTAGTAATAGTCTCTGAGGCGGTACCTATTGATGATATGACGTTGGGCGAGGTCGAAGGCAGAAGCGAACTTGTTACCTGCGGGGGTATCATTAATTTCGCCGCGAAGGACGTTAAGCCTGTGTTTTAAGACTTGACAGCTCCTAAAAAACGTATCAGCATATGTATATATGTATATATCTTTAGAGGTTTTGTAATGATATCTATATCAATAGGGAAGGTCATCTTACTCTCCAAAAAGGAAATGGGTAGCAGAATCAATGGTCAATTCGAAGAATAATTCTTGGAGGTCAACAACAGTGCCGTCTGCTTGAGTTTGAATGCATTCAACCATTGTCCCAATATGCTCCTCCATGTTTTCCAATTGAGTGATTTGATCTTTGGTGAATTGAGGGCGGAGCAGAGCTCGAGAGTGTTCCCAACCGCGGCCATCGACACTGAAGATTCCTCGTCCGAGAAGAGGGGCAAAAGATCCAATGCGTGGAGGTCCGATACCAAAGTCTTTAAATTGGGAAGTCAAGATAGCTTGGACATTACGAGGTTCCCTGGTTGAAATAGAGGTTGAACCTATCAGACATAAAAAAAATTAGTAACGATGTCTTTAAAACCTTTGGTATATATTAAAAGATCACCGATCATACCGAGCATGCTAACAGTATAGGTATTTCCGTATCTACAATGCCGACTTGTTAATTCGCTAATGTCTTGAATCTTGAAGCCAAGCCAAGTAAGTAGTTTTAGATTACGTACTTCTCATATTCAGTTCTGTAGACATGTCATGACATTAGTCGACCTTCAACCCCATGTGTCAGTTCAAAGCAATTTAGGGATGTATGAACTTACCGAACCCACTCCGGTAGAGTTTGGTTTTCGAAATGCTACATCCCGTGCACCAGATTAGGGACATTCTAATGGAGTTTCATACTGTTCGAGATGATATGAGTCTGCCCGGTACTCACCCACATTATGATACTGAAAAGATCGAGTCCGAATGGATATGAACATGACTTTACTGGTGCCTTCTCGGTCCCGACAAGTTTCTTGAATTTCCGCTCCCTGAGCCAGAAGCTTATCTTGGACCAGACGTAATATCCGACCAAGGAGGCTCCACCCAGACCCAACCAGCGAAGCATGATGGGCAACCTGAGCTGTGCAGTGTCGTCGACTTGAGTGAGTGTGTTGTGTGGGATTTCTGGCTGTCGTGTGAGGAAGGTTCCCAAAACGCTTAAAAGTCACCCAGGAACACGATACTGAAGCAAGCAAGCCGTGCTCAAGAAGCTGGAAGAAGAAGAAGCTTAACAAGAAAAAGAAGAAATCTTCTCTGAAGGTTCCCTGGCTTATTCCCTTTTGCGAAGGCGGGGAGAGAGCGAATATATAACCAATCCAGAGCAGCCCAAATCGATTACAATTGAAACTCCGGAATTAATCGAAGCCGCTATGGTCTGCCGGAAACACACTGTGGATTCGAACAAGGTCCTGGTACCCCGTCTAAGTTAAAATCCCCCCGCTTGCATGTTACGACAGACGACGGCATCTGGGGAACAGGAGCGAATCCCAGAAAGGTTTACGGAGGGCCCTGACATCTGCGCTAACTACCTGCTGCATGCCTCTGTCCGTTTCTCTAGGGATTTTGCCAGTCATTGGCACGAGGCCCTTGTCGAAAATCAACTAGCATGAGAGCGAACATGCAAGGAATTGATATCATGTCGTATTCAGACCACGAAACTGGGTCGTGGAAACGAAGGGCGACAAACCTTCGAGAACCGCGAAAGGACCCCATTCTGCTGCATTCATGATACCAACCTGATGGGCCACGCGCAGGCTAGTCAGCTATGTTAACGGATCATCGGTTGAATTTTTTGTCCGCGGGGCCCGGCGCGGGCAATTGTTGGTACAGAGGACCAACTATGGTCCTACAATTAGGCCGTCCGTTGGTCCTGGAGAGGCAAGAGGCGTTGAAGATCGAGCTTCACATGGGAACCCCGGCTATATGCAGCTGTCTTAGGGCCCTGTCGATAGCTTGTGATTGCAATTTTGGGAACTAATCGCTCTTTGGTCAGTGCTGTTTGGTTCAAATGACAAGTCGGGTCTCGTATTTCAAGGTGTTCTCCTGGATCCAAATGCAATGGAAGACCTATCCTTCTGCTTCTGGACCACTTTTGACCCTGGTTTTTGTCCCATGGTTTTTGTGGGGAAGCTCTCCTTACAATTTAAATTTTATAGTCCACCATATCGCGCAACTTTGCAGCGATCAGGTCTGTAGACTTTGTGTCATCCAAGGAATAGTGTATGTATGCATGTGGGGCGAGACCAGCTAGCAGGCATGTAGGGAATATATAGATACAAGCTAAAAAAAATAAAAATCCTTCCGAATGCCGTGCGGGCATCAAGTTTACCGTCATGAGCGTCATGGGTAAAGGAAGAGTGTGCATGTGTGAGGATTCGATTGAAGTATCTTGAAGTTGTTCAAATCGCGCGAGGGTGTGGCGCTTCACGACCTTGCTTCCTATCAACAGCCGCCAATATTTATCAGCTGCGGCTGTCGAGTCAGAGCTGCACAGGTTAGATCGAAACCTTCTAGCCATTAATAATACGGCCCCCGAAATCTTACATGGCTTAAAATCCATACCGCCCATTCGCAATCGCGGTTATATTAACATTGAGGTTACAAAGCTAATCGGTAGATATAGATCTAGATGCCTGCCCTTTAACCTAGCTCGTCTGACCGCTTGATGCATTGTCACGACAAAAGCTTGCAAATTGCAAATAACGGGATGCTCAAGTTCCTCGATCAGCAGGGGGTTTTGTTCCACACAATTGTTTATCGAAACAGGGCAACATGGGGGTTTTCATCCATTCAAACATGTGAGAATCTAATATTCAGCTTAGTTCATAAGATGGACAACTGAATAGACTATTCCGATGGCATTCGGGTGTCTAGCAAGTTTCAGCCAATATTATGTCAGGAATATATATATTGCGAGTCAATGGAAGGGACAACTAGCAGCTTTGAGTGATAGGATATTAAGAACTCCATCCATATTTTTGACATGGGATACTTAATTCTTCTGTTGGTATCGACGAAGCCGGTATTGTTTAACATGCCCCGGTCATATTTCATTTTATACCTAGCCATTGATCCTATAGGTTCCCATCGTCTTTTGTCAATAATAATAACTCAGGAGGTTATCTCCTGGAATCAAAAAAGTCACCCTGATTCATCTGTTGGCATTTCCATATATGATCCCGCTCAGAGACGGAAGAAGGCCTTGTCATCAATACCAATCGAAGGATCATCCGCATCGTCTCTTTTTAGACTTCACCTTCGCATTGCATCTGTGGAAACGGTAGGATTTGTTTTAGCAGCCTTCGTTGGTGCAACCAAGGAACTATGACGAAGCTCCTGTAAAACCAAACGTCCATGGCCATGGCTGATACCTCGTGGCCTTGACCTATCTTCGTGGCAATGCCCTAAACTAGCTATAACCGACAAAGGGATGCATGCATATGCGTCTGCTCAAACAACCCTCCAGCTTCGACACCACATGAACACAGTCCAGTATAAAACCTGATCTTGGGTGTGTATTTGGTAACACCTCCCGCTTGAGGCATTCCAGGCTAAGGTCCGAAGTGCGAAGAAGGAAAGACGGGTGAGAAGGCGAACCGTTGCGAGCCTTTAAGCACCAGCCAGGTTGGCCATGGTCATTCCACCATTTTATTCGCTTGGGCATATATCTATCCGTTCACTTCGTTCGGGTAAATTGTAGGGGAGAAAGCTGCCTTTTATGCCCAAGTCCTCCCACGTCCGGGCAAGACATTCTCGGTTGTCTGATAAGTGGTTGTGTCCAGCTCGGATCATTTAGATATGCGAAATCTAAATTTCCTATCTCCAGGCAACGATTTCAACCGCTGGTGTGGGAGCTGGCAGGTTTTATGTCCAGGGTTCGAAAGTCCATCACGATCCAGCCGAGTGGAACTTCAATTGATTCGAGCACCCTCTCGCCTCTAAAATTAAATGAAGAGTCCCTGGCATCTTCAATGTTCAAATCGTTTCCAATTGAAACTGGCGTGGGATAGGTGTTTTATTCAGCTTGGGGGAATCCGACAGCTTGGAATTAGGTAATGTTGGAGGGGTTTTTGGAGATGTCGAAGAAATGCTGGGTTTTGAAGCCGTTACATCATCAGGCAGGCAGCTGGAGGTTTATCTGCCAATTGTTGACCGCACGTGTCTGCAGACTCCGGGCTGGGTGCAGACACCACCAAGACCACGCAATGCTGCCTAAGAAAGGTAAACTCCACGTGCATCGCTGGGTACTAGCGACCCAGGCTGCTTCCTTTGGTATCGACGAGTACTAATCAGAAACGAAAATTTGATCTCATAGAATTATCCGACTCGGTTGGTGGCGCCGAGGCAGTGGGAGCCTACAGTGCAGTGTCGTTCGTCTACGCGATGAACATGAAGTCTTGCAGCTGGCAACTTTTCCAAGACATCCTGATATGCTTGTCTCGATAGCTTCATGCGCTTGCATCGATAGAGAGGCTTGACGGGCCTGTCTCACCGGAAGAGCCGTTTTTGTGATATCCTCGTCCGACATCGCCAGGCGCTGAAGTATGAAGATTGCCACAGCTTCACGTCTCACAAGTCAGCTTGCCGTCCAGATAGGCTGGTGGAACCGAGATGAAGACCCACAAGCCGCTGCATCTTGCGAATATCCAACGACGACACCCTCAATATCCCCCCCAAAAGTGGGCAACACACGCACGCTCTTATATGCCCTTTGCTCTTCTCAGGGTTCCGGCCGCGTTTCAGGCAGGCAGTCCGAGGATGTCAGAAATTTGGTTGGGACCCCCGCGCAGTAAGACACATGGCGAAGGGCTAGTTCCGCTGGGTGATTTCTCTAGAATGAAAGAGAGGAAAGGTTAACCCGTGTGGGGTGCCATACGCTCTTGAAAAACATCCAGGATGTCAACGATTCAAAGTCGGCGAATAGGAGCACTCGATACCCAGCCTCTAACCTAGCTCTGGCTGGCATGTTGCTGATTGTGGTACAGAAGAAGCTTTGGAAAAGCAAGATCCTGGTTACATATGCATCCACTATGTCGAGAGGCGTGTCGCTGGGAGCGACGCAGATAGGCTCGCCCCGAGGAGAGATTTAGACTTCCTCTTTTCGTCAGAAAGGCACATCGTTCTTGAATGCGCTGATACCATGGTCCGAATTTCGCCGTCGAGTATGTTTTTCCTTTTTGCACAAGTTCCCACACCTCTGGGTCCACATAAATTGTTGAGATATAAAGACCCACTCGCATTTCTTCACCTACCTCGCCTGGCGAGGTTCCGATTTTGTCCTTGATCGCACGACTTCAAACATATTATTGGCCCTCTTCGCCATCATTTGCAGATCATTGTATCATTTGGTTTATACGATACCTGCGACTTCCAACTACCATCATCGAATATTTCGAAATATAACTGTATACACTCGGGGAAATTTACCATCGACTAGACTTATAGCAAAATATACCCGGGCTGGTGACGCCATTTCAGGTCTAGAACTCATGACGGAAGATAGGGCGCTCTTTAGCATGCCCATGTACTTCGAGGGCAAGAAAACAATACACCCGCGACAATCCATCGAGGCTCTCCCAAAAGGGCATAAGAATCTTACAATATCCACCACGATGTCCTCTCGCGACTCCGTTTCATCCAAATCTATTGGATCATCACATTCGTCAAGAAGTAGCAATATCCCTCATAGTGCATCTGATGCTACGAAATCAACAGCTCCTAGCCCAGCTGCCGAATTCAGAGATACAACGAACGCTGCCAACTTCACACCTATCAGTACACAAGATGTCATGATATTTACTTATGGCTACCGTGGGTATAGCGACCCTCTCTCAATACCTGGAGGTTTCGAAACAATAAGCTGGGATGTGGAGAAAATTGAGGAGACGGTTACACCTCAGTTCTTGAAGGAGAAAATCCCAACGACTAAGGGGAAAGAAAGACTAAATGTACCCTTGGGGTTCGGCGATGGACTTACTGATGAAACATATGCTGAATGGGTGGTTCAGAAAGCCAAAAGGTATACATGCTCAGCACTCTTGAACGGCCCATAGGGCTATGCTAACACGATCTCAGGCTCTTCCTCCTCTTATTAGAATTTGGCATGCCGGAAAAGATCTTCGACGTTGTCGATTTATCTTGGGATGACGATGACTTACCTCTCGAACCAACGACTATTCGTCGCTTGAAACTTCGAGAAAATTACGATAGGGCTTTGGAGAATAAGTTCTATAAGCGCCAGTTCTCATATATCCTCAAAGAATTCAGATACAAAAGCCATATCGAGTTCCAGGAAGAGGATGAGGTTCCGCTTGTTGTCTCCTACCGCCAGAAGACCCCTGGGTTTTCGTTCCCTCAGGATGACCGAGTGCATCGCCCAAGGCACAAAGACCTTCTAATGTACCGTCGGAAAGTCACATTGGGGCCAGGGCCTGACAGAATCATGGAGCATGATTTCCTTCCAGAAGTTGACATCTTGCGAAACCTTCGTCACGCCCATATCGTCGATGTTCAGGCTACTTACACATACCTAGACGAAGGCTACCTTCTCACAACTCCCGTTTGCGACTGGTCCCTTAAAACTTTCATTCAGAGTCCGTCAAACAGTTTCAAGTCCCTCAACCAGGAACAAAAGCGAAGGAAGATATTGGGCTGGATCCACTGCCTTGCTGATGCTCTCGCATATCTTCACGAGCAGGATATTAGAAAGTTAGATATTCGACCACGCACTATTCTTGTCAATGGTGATAACGTATATTTTTCTGATATTGCGGTTATTACCGGCCTTGATGCGAACTCTGGAAAAATCGACCACGTTGAGGCTGAGCGCTACGAGTACGGCGCACCTGAGAATTGGACTCGAGTTCAGCAATCACATAGTATTCCCACTACGCCTGTTACATCCACGGTTCGCGCCCGCTCTTTCTTCAAATCCATCTCTATGATATCCGGTAATAGCAACAATAGCAACTCCCCGGACGGACATATTTCCGATGCATCCGAGCAATCAGCCTCTAGCGAAAGTGTCGACCGAGTTCCGCCGGCCCAAGCCGATGAATGGGCCAGCGATCCTTCAAAACAATTCAAAGCATTTACATTTTCCCTTGCCTGCCTCTTTATGGATCTCCTTACCTTCAACGCCAAGAAGAAACCTTCGTCATTTCAATCCCATCGCTCATCGAAGAAGAGCTCTTCTCGTGGTGGTGGTAAGCCAGATGTCTCCTTCCATGCGAACCTTGGACAAGTTGCATCTTGGATCGAAATACTCGACAAAGAAGCCTCTTCCAAAAAGCACGGCGATGACGGAGCTATTAAAAGCATTCTACAAATATGTTCCAACATGTTCTACCGCGAACCCGATCTACGGCCTGCACAGCGTGATATCGCCGACATGATTTGGAACATCCTTCGGGCTGAAGGCGGAATGCCGCATTGTGGGGCGGACCCTCTAGCGCCACCAAAGGAAGAACTGGAAGAAATCGCTTTTCTTGGCCGTGGAGATCCCGAATGGGATTGGCCATGGGATCAGCGACGCCCTAGCCGGACCAGACCTATGACTGGATACGGTGGGATGGAATACATCTAATTGTTGGATGTGGTGTGGGGCTTGAGTACTCCGAGCGGGCAGTTCCGATGGGAGTTTCAAGGTGCCGAACATGATATTTTCCCAGACCTAATATTACCTCTTCATAATCATTCTTATCTGAAAGCTTATCTTGCTTCGACTTGCATATTTCCTTTGTTCAAGATAAGCGATTGGTTCCCATTTCACCTCACTAGCACAGCTTTGGTTCTCCCTCATAGTTTATTACATACTTATTTTTTTTTCCTTTCAGGTTTTTTGTCATCATCTGGGAAGGCGTTTTTTCATGTGTCGGCGTTGGTGGACGATGTGGGTCGTTCTCACTTTTGACATTTGTTGGCTTGCTGCAAGCTGTTCCATCTTATACAGACTGTACATACATACTTTATCATTACCTGCTACCAAGAAGGAGAATATTGCTACAGTAGCATACTTATATAATTGGGTTTTGAAATCTCATTATCATCAGCATCTAATCAGGAACGATTACTAAGTTCGCATTGTTTTCCGTGACAACACAGTGATCTGTGGTATTTTGACCCGAACTCTGTCAACGTCAAGGACGAGTCTTAGGACACCCCAGGTAATATCACTCCGGTAAGGATTTCAAGGGCAAAAAAGAATTAATTGAATATAGCAGTCTAATAGAAGGTAATTCACGAATAGGATACAGCTTTGCTTTGTTGGTTGGTCCGGGCTCATAACCTAATGAACGGGTAGTGTAGTGCGATGATGATGATATTTCTAACTAAAGTTCTGCACATCAGAACTGTAAGATAATCCTGCTTACGTAATCATAACGGGCACAACACCCAATTGACAAGTCTAACTATATGTCTTGATTACATTCGACGTCTAGAGTCCTTTGGGACTACCTAACTAGGTCGGTAGGTACATGTACCAGTAGAACAGAATTTCCCTTATTATTTGCAGTTCTTGACTCTAGTCTAGAAATTCTGGGTTGGTGATATACCGGGTGCCTGGTGAAGACGAAGCCGATCATTCGATTAGCTATCAGTACGTTCAGCAGGCAGTTCCTTCACTGCGTGATAAGAAAAATACAACAAAAGGCTGTGTTGTTCATGGAACTCAAAGGGATGTTAACCAACGATGTCTCCTCGTGGGATTTTTTAGATTCTATTGCTCCCATCAGGGGTATCAAGCCATCTCGGAGGGAACTTTGTGTCATTACCGGCTGTTTTATTGGCCGCTGTTGCAGATTAGTTGGAACAAATCGGTTGATATCGATCCGATATGATATCAAGATCGAGAAATGCAAAGCTCCCTCAAACAAAAAACCATTTCGGTTCACTTGGTGGGCAGACAATATAATTTCTACGGATAATGCACCGAAATGGGAGCCTGTTACCCCACTATATGCCGCGGCACATTGAGAGTAACATGCGTACTATCTTCAAATATTGCAATATTGCATTTTGTGGGTTTAAACCATGGATATTCTGATATTCACTTTCTATGAAAGCTTTGCTTTTGTATGTTTTGTTTGAGGGAAACAGTATAGTAGGTGGCGGCGCCTCATGTTTCCAAAGTATCTTGCTTGCACTATATGCGGACAAGTCGTTGACATGAAGCGAACCTGGTTAACGGAGCTGTTTACAATTGCGACCTTTCCGCGATTGCTGAATAAGACACCTTCATCCTCCTGGTGGGGAGATTATACGGCAAGGAGACATAGAAGGGGTTAAGGGAGGTCATCAAATAAAGGTTTAAGAGTAAAACAAGGGTTGATGGGAGCGATTGTTTGTGGGGGTCGATGCATATGTTACACCGGCTTATAGCGACTAGGAGCTAGAGAAGAAGGGGTATGAACGGCGGGTGCCGGTCGAGTTGAGTCTTACACCAGGGTTGAAGATTGAAGAGGAGGGTGAAGTTAAGCTGCTTATTGCAGGACAGCACCAGGATGAGGTCTTTGAAGAATGGTTTCCAGGTCGCGCGTCAAGTTGGTCACGGTTTCTACAAGGGTCGCAGCTAAGAGTCGCATATAGATTCGGCTTCACGGTATTACGGTATAAGTATATAGGAAGGTTATTAAAATCGAGTTTTTGTGACCACGATAGGGGGTGGTTCCCCGTGGGGTGTCATTAATCGTCGGACGGATAATGTAGATATGGTACAACCAAGAGTATGCATTAACCTCGGATGCGTTCTTCGTGTAATAAGGGTTTTGAGGATGGATAGAAGGTTGAGGAGGAGGAGGAACAAGCGGATATGTATAAAACTCCCTAGGTGAAAAAGATGCCGACAAAAAAGGAACTGGAAAAGGAAAAAAATTGCTGAAACAAGGAAATATATACAATGCGATTATACAATTCCGAGTTTCGATGCGGCTAAAAGCGTAAAAATTAGCAATTGAACGGATTTTCTTTTTTTTATAGACCGTAGTTTTGCATACCAATATCCAGAGCATCAGTCTCGGCACCGAGCTTAACGAAAGCCTTCTTTCTTCCATCAGGTCTTATTAAGGTGTTAATCTTAACAGGCTTAACATCGTAGAGCTTGTTGACAGCGGCCTTGATCTGCCTCTTGTTGGCCTTGACATCGACAATGAAAACAAGGGTGTTGTGCTCTTCGATCTTCTTCATGGCGCTCTCGGTATTAAGAGGGTGCGAGATGACCTTGTAGGCGTCTAGGCGAGGAGCGTGTGGGATCGACTTGCGGGGGTACTTGGGGGTTCGCGAGAGGGAGAGGGTCTTTGGTCGGTGGAAAGAAGCCGATAGTCTGACCTTTCGGACCTTGTGTGGGTTGACGCCCTTGAGGGCAGCCTTCTGGGCGGCTTTGGCCTTAGGGGCGGCTGTAGATTAGATAATATGTCAGTCTTCAGTTCTCTCGATTTCGATACCAAGCCCCAATCGCAATTCGTAGATGTATAGGTATATAGATGTAGATGTCTGGCAGGTGCGATATCTATTTCCAAAGCTCCCAAGTTCGGTTTCCCATCTCCAGCTTCATGATCCCTTCCTTCTTTCCTTCTTTCCTTCCCTCGTCCTATTTGATCTTTGAGGTATCGCAGATCATTGGATTGGGTAGCATAGAAGTTCATCCTCCTCTTTCCCATCGATTTGTCCTCCCGGTTGTCCATTCCGATATTCCTCCAACCTTCGTTCTTGAAATAACCTTCTACCAGACATCTTCCATCTATCCATCCAGAATTGCGAAAGCGATATCAAGCCAAAATTGACAATAGTAAAAACCCACCCTTTCCCTTTGTTGCAGCAGCCTTTGGTGGCATTTTGTCGAGTGATATCCGGTAATTAGAGGGGGGTTTGTCGACGATGTAGGGTTGGCGATGTCGTGGATGTGGTTGCTGGATATTTTTGTTGCTTTGGAAGCCTCTAAACGCAAAAGGTTCCCACTGAAAATTTGGCGAAAAAGCAAGTTTATTAGGGCTTTGTGGTGCCCTAATCGTCCGGCCGGGAATGGAAGTATTTCTGGGAGGAGGGGCAAACACAACACATCCCGAGTGGAACAACACTTTGCAGAATGAACTTCAAGGGTGCGACGATACGAGCGGATTTGATATATTAACGCCTCACGGGGTATATTACTATATTGTCATGAAGCTGGGAGTGAAAAGTAGAGTAAAGTCATAGTCTAATTTGCTAGAGGATATCAATCTACGAAGTCAAGTCAATACGTTCACTCCTCATGGCGACGCAGCCAAATACCAGGTCACGAGGGTCCTGGCGTTTCTCACTGATCCCTATAATCATGAGCATACTCTTTACACGTTTCTCTAAGGCTACTCCGATACCTCTCTTGTCAGAAGATACCTCAGGATCACACGTTTTACACAAACGTGGAGGGGTCTTTTCAAGTTGTAGACAATGCGACCCTGCGAACGGAGACACTGCCACCTTATATTCTCCTTCATATACGATACCGGATAACTCCTCTAATTACCTGCAAATCAATGGAATGGCTGTAGATATCTTTGACCCCTCAGGAGGCTCCCAGAGCGTACCGTTGCAAGTCACAGCGACGCGGTCTCTGCCCAATGCAGGAGGGGGTGCGAGTAGTGCCATATCAGAGCTGGATCCGAGCACGGCGCAGCATACTATCGAGAACCTGAATACGGGAGCAACGGGATCTGGTGGCTTCGCCGGGATCCAACTTGCTTCCCGTCCATCACGAAGCCAATATAGCCAGCTTAGTCGGTATGCGAGTGTAACTTAAGGGCAATTATATGATATGTTATATCGTATATATAGTTTGTATGCGAAACTTGTTTCATTTGCCGATGTTAGATTTTCACTCAGAAATAGGTCATTTGAATAGGGTGTTATCGATAGACAATCGAACATTGAGAGCCTATAATTAAGATTAGCACAATCCTTCAATTCTTATCCAGCCGTGCGAATGGTCGCTTAGAGAAACGATAGAAACGTTGAGGCCAGGACGGGTCAGCCGCACCTGTGATAGTTTATGCAATGCATCATACGTGTGTTATATTGCATGGAATTGTAATTGTAATTGTGATTGTGACCGAGATAAGAGAACATCATACTGTCAGTCCCATCTCAACCAACGGGTAACTTACACTCAAGAGAATACTCGGACCTGATAGCGCCGGTACCTGGTATATGCCAGATCTGAGTCGAGATTCAGCCCAAATGCAACACTGTCTTGCGTTGCACAGTCAACATCCAACATTCTTGTTTCGGTCTTGGACTTCAATGCGATACCAACCAACATCAAACCAAGCAGCTCTTGCTCAACGCACCTTGGAAAACCATGTGGACGACAATCTGAAGCTACACCACAGGGCTGAAAGCTGAGTTCTAGATGGAACAAGAAAAGGAAGCCGCTCAAAAGCCAGTCCTCTCCGGTCTACGCGTGAGGAATCCGACCCCATCAACAATCGAGTACACAGTCACAACACGGCCTGAAAGGTGGTCTCGTCGGTTCGTCACAGCCTTGGTCTTGAAGGCTATCGTGCTGGGGATAATTTTGTTCTTCATTATACTCAAACAGGACTATTACGACAACGGGCTGCAGGATGGCTTGAGAAATTCTATTCTTACTCTCAAGCCGGATATCAATCCCAAGCATCTCGATTTGCTGCGCGGGAAAGTGCATTGGTACTATCTCGCACTTCTTGGCTTCTCTGGCGTTTGGATTGCGAGTCTGAGAGGGTATACAGGTTAGTTCTCGAGGCCCAAGCAATTTTTTTTGTTTTTTTTTGTTTTTTGTCTCTTTGATCTTCTGGATATGAGACACGGCATCCAAACTCTCAGGCATTTGTTTTTATCGTTTGTTTTAACCTTTTGTGCAATTCATTTCTTGGTTTAGAGGAAAGCTTGCTTGTTCTGCGAGGTCTTGGAGTTCAGGTCACAACATCCCCGTCGTCCTATTTCGTCAAAGCCAACACCAGGTTTATTCCGACATCTACGATTCAAGACATTTTTATCCATGAAGGGTTCGTTGGGTTTGAAGTTCGTTTTTACTTAGCGATCGTTATCAAAGATGAAAGCGATGTGGTGGTGGTTTTTCCAAAGCTGTTACCGCGAAGGGAGATACTGGAGAATGTGTGGCGGGGCAGTCGCAGCCTGTACGAAACTGAGGCAAAGAGCCAGTGAATCCTATCGAACAGCGGTCTTATAATCAACGTCGGTCCGATTTCCAATATCACAAAGAGAGAGAATAAGAAGAATAAGAAGAAGAAAATGAGCTGCATCTGGCCAGCAGATTTAGGAATGCTGCCAGGTCAGAGAAATATACAAATTCGTCTTCAGGGAAGCACAAAAAAAGAAGTACCATCTACCCTTGCAGTATATTCTTATGTCATAGTTATCGGCATGGGGATCACATGGAAGCCGGATATTGTTAGCTTCGCTTTCATCGACCAGCGCTCGTTGATATGGGTCCCGAAAAAAGGCTCGCTAGTATGATAACTAAGTACCAGCTTGATTTTTTCCCTAATTTTCTTGGGAATAGAAGTCTTATCAGTTGGGATTCGAAAAATGCCTCTCGTAAGATGTCATTATCGATTCGAACTGTTGAGGTCCCAATCATGATGCAATGTTCGGAATATCTTACCACACAATACCTACAAGAACCCATGCAATGTCTCCGATCTTAATACCATCCTGCAGGGAATAGAATACGTATGTGAACTAGTTCAAGTATTTGGACTTTGCTGGCGAGGGCGAGTCTAGACGCACGGATAGGGTTTCGAAGGACGAATTGGATGGTGCAAAATATCCAAAATATGAGGGAGGGGAGCACAACATAAGCCGTGTGAAGGGACCTGCATTATCATGACTTCATGAGGATTAGGGAATATTAAGTAAGTATGTACATGTACTTCCTTTTCGCTGGCTTTGCAGGAGGTTTAAGGTGATAACAGCGCAGCATGCACCAGTAGATAATTATATCGAGAATCGATGGGGGGGGAGCTCGAGTATGAAGTCTGGATGTACAACATGACAGCATACACACACACACACACACCTGGTCACTAGTTATAATTATAAGTTAAGATGCAAACTCTGCCTTTGAAACTCAGATCGGATGGAAATTTTAATTCTTTACTCAAGTACTGTACGGAGTACTTATCCTTGGGTATAATATAGATTATAAGTATAGTATCAAACAGAAATATTTGATTTTGATTGTCTGGGAATCCCCAATCCAGCGAAATTACTCAATCTCCCCAAACAGCCACCAGCATTCCATACCGGAGAGAACCCCTAAAACGCTGCGGGTTCCTCTGCCACCTGCATGTCGCTGGTGCTCCTGGTGGGGGGTCTACCCGGCCGGCGACTGTCAGAATGGATACTTAGCTAAGTAAGTACTTAGTTAGCTAGTTAGCTAGTTAGTTAGCCAGTGGCAAGCCAGTTTAGTGTATCTGTCTGTCGACGTAGTATGAGTATGAGTATGATTCTGATTATTATTATTATTATAAACTAGTGAGCTATCGTCATGAACGACGCCCCAGACATAAGCACCCTCCCAAGCCGGGTGTGCTGTCTGTTGGACAAGACCAAGACCAAGATCAAGACGGCCGGGTGTCAAAAGACCTGGCTGGCTGGACTGGGCTGGTTGGACCGAACTGGATTGGATTGGACTGGACTGGACTGGACTGGACTGGGGGGGTTGGCAATAAAAACCCGCACCTTCTGACCCAAAGAACCATGAGATAACAAAACAAAACGGAACAGATCAGAACAAGCAATCTATAATTGTACTGTATTGTCTGGTTGTAATTTATTATTTTATTTTTTTTTTATTATTATTTCGGTCCGACTTGACTTTTTAAGGACGTCGGAATCCGCCTCTCTCTCTCGCTTTCTTTCTTCCTGTCATTCTGAGATAGTATAAATAAGTACTTACTTAGGTATATTCAGATTTATATTACTTCATATCGAACCAGTCCTCCTGCCACTTTAATCTTGCAATCCTCTCACACTTTCACACTCTTCAAACTCCCTTTTTTTTCCTTCATACTCTTACTCTTACTCTTACTCTTCTTCTATTTCTTCTTTATATATATATCTATCTCTTTCCTTGACTTCTTCGATATTTACTTACTTATATAAAGAATTCAACGTGCACTCGAACAAATACAGCTAAATGACACCAACTGTTAGCGTTAGAGGCACACCCGATCCAACTTTTGCAACACCGCCTCCTTAACCTGTCTGGCGTCTAAGACCATCCGGTTTCATTCTTCAGATACTTCTGCCACATACCTCCCGGACGGACGGTTCCTCTTTGCTTTGCTTTGAAAGACTTCAGATACAAAATAAAAAGACCCTTCTTCTTCTCATTCTCCCTCTCCTTCTCTCCCCTTTTTGTTTATCGAAATCGCCAAGTCAAAAACATTTTATTCTGGAACCATCCGACCAGTCGCATTCGGCTCTTATTATTCTGAGATTCAGCTTCGAGAGTTGAGAGTTGAGAGTTGCGTATCGTTAAGGAGGACGACACACCGCCACAGGCTGTTGAACAACACATCCATCATTTTTAACCCGACGCCGAAATGGCCGCCCAAATGTGTGCTTTGATGCCGGCAAGCCCGCTACCTTTGGACCAGGCCTCTGCTGAGGGTGCATACGAACTGATCAAGGAGAATTCATTACCCGCTGCCGTTAAGGAGCTACTCGATTCTGTGGATTCTTTTGTGGGCCGTCAGTTGGCAGACAAGCAATCAACATGGTATGCATTTGCATTTGCATTTATCTCTCCCTTTACTCCTTTTGAATTTACCACTAACAATGGATCTTTTTTTAATGTGGAAATAGTTTCTGCTCATACCATTCAGACCTCGTTAAATCATCGGAGAATCCAAAACAGTTGGAGGATATGTGGATTCTTCAACGGGATATCAGTGTTCAACTCTTCAAAACTATGATGGCCGTTATGCGTTCCGCTGGTGATCTCGCTCGCCGGTATAGAAGCTCTCAAGGGAACATTTCTGCCAGAGGAGTCAGTACCTTAAACGACTCGGATTTGGAATTAGCATTCACTGGTGATGCAAGAGGCGGCTATCAGTGGCTCAATTGCTTGGCTAGAGACGAGTGTGATTGGGTTTGGGAGGCTGTTAATGACCATAGTCAATCACTCGAGGGTAAGTTAATAAATACTATTTATCCATCAAGCTACCTTATATATAATACGGTATCTCGTTAGATATATCAGCAATGGCTAACAAGCTTATTTAACAGCACACTGTCCTGCATGCCTCCTAGGCCGTGCTATCGATTCGGAATCTACGATCAGGCTTCTGATAACCGCGGCTAGACTCCTCAAATGGGATTTCTTTGTCGTCTCGATCCAAGAACATCTTGCCTCTGACCCATGGTGGGGTCCCGGGTACTGGGAGACCATCGAACCAAAGGCCAACCTTCTTGGAAACCAGATACGAGAACTACTCCAGCAATGTGCCGATATCCGTAGAGATCTTCGAGATTTCAACGTCCGAGAATGTGGGAAACTAGTTCGCTCGGCACCTTCCAAAAGGGCTGCGAGCCACGGCCCACTCGGTTCATCCGCTCATTATTCTACAAGCATCCCTATGAAAGTAGATTTGAGGCAACTACACGAGCTGGTCGATCTGCTCACTCACCAAGAAATTCAAGAGGAGCAATCTATCTCCGGTGCTCTTCGGCCATATAACCACGCAAGGATGGCCAACAACTACAAGTTGGCGGCATACTGCTGGTTTGTGCTGATGTATAACATGTCATTAGCCCCTTCGAACAATCTTACACCGCCGTTTGATCCGCGGGTAAGTAGGATGAAGACGAGGTCTAGAACTGTTTAAAGTATAACTAGCGAATCTGTATCATCTGGTTTTTGCCTGCTTCCTCTTCTCTTCTCTTCTCTTCTCTTCATCTTTCTCTTTCTCTCCATCTTCCTCTCTATACTTTTCTCTTAATTTTTGTTTATTTTCCTCTTGCTCTTTTTTGTTATCTCTGGGTTATATGGGCTATATTGGTTATCAGAATCAGGCGCATTTGGGACTTTGGAGTATATCATATCAGGGTCTGGGATAGTTACCCAGAGATTGGACACTATATTTGGGCCACGAGGCCGGATACAATTATTTTATTTTATTCTATTTTATTTTCTTTAACTGCTGTACTCTAAATTCAACCTTCTTTCATTCAACATCCATAGTTTATCGAGACCAGCCCGGCTTTACTGGGGGGTTCCAGCTCTATATTTGCGAAGGGGGCCGCCTCTACCAATACACTTTTTTTTCTAAGCAAATCATTAGCCCTAATATAAGCATAGTACATATAGTAAACATCAGAAAGCGTTTAAGTCCCTCGTGTGGCCGCACACAACATCCTCCAGACCTCCAAATGTGACCTATCGATATAAAGCATAGTAGATATGGTTTGTGGAGGGTGGTGCTTTGCTAAGCTAAATCAGATGACGGTGTTGGCTGGGCGTGTTTGTCTGGTCCGGGCAGTCTGGTCTGCTTTGCTTCCAAAAAAAGGCTCCACGCAAGAAAACATCCTCGTTCTCATCTCCTTCACCCTCTCCATCATCCAATCTTCGGCATCACCAAACACCACAACCCGCTCTACTCCTCTCGAGAACTCACTTCTATCGGTTAGAGACATAGTATAAATTTCACACTTTCATTTTTATTCACCGACTTTTATAGCAGGGTCGTGACCTGCTTCCCGGGTTCAGTAGCCTCTTCGTTCGTCTGCCAGCCACAATTTTCCACCTAGACGTCCCCGCGACATCTTTATCTCCTTTCTCCACGAACCCCATCTACTTATACTCCGTCGAAGTCATACGATTCTGGGGACCATAAAGATCCTGTGGACATTCCTGTCCACGAATTTCATTTCATTTTTTGAATCCATATCACGCTCATCGTCGGCCTCCCCTGGCCCGAAACAATGGCTTCACCGTCGCCCATCGCATCACCACATACACACCACATGCAGATCGACTCCCCTCCTGCACTGCACCATCATGGCCATCCTCAGGCTGGTCAGCAGGGCACATCGTCGCTCTCAAAACGAGACAAGCGCCGTACCGCGATTGCTAATGCCCTTACAGAACTTAACAACAATTTCACCCTGAGCAAGGATGACCGGTATAGGACACAGCTATCGATACTTAATGCAGAAATGCGAGCGATTGCCGAAACAAATTGTCACCCCGATACCAATGGCATACTACCGGACTTTGGAGGGGAGGTTGAAGCGGCTATCGATGAAGTGTTGAAGAACTCTGGTGTGGTCCTTGCCTCGACATCCGAGAAGGCGGGCAGGTTCTACAGTAGGTTCATCGACAAGGTCAATGATAGTGTGGAGCAGAGAGATGTCGAAATGACAGAATTGAGCGTATGTAGAACATCTGGCGTTCTGCTTTTACAAAATCGGCCTCTGCCCGTAACAAAAACTAACAAAACCCCATCACCTTTTTGGGGGGGGGCTGTATTATAGATGTTTCACGAACGCCGAAAGAACACTATCAAAATGCACCATGAACTTGCACTCTACCATGCAGAACAGGAATACCAGCATCTAGTTGGGAACATTCGTCAGAGATTGTTGACGAGACTTCAGCAAAATCGCAAGAAACTCATCTCTGACAAAGACAATCTCGATTCTACCGAACCAACCTTCGCATATCTACACCCTACCCACTACGCTAACTTACAGAACGAAAAATCACCTGCCGGGCGTCTTACCGATATATACTCCTCCATAGATAGCGCACCGACACGCAAACTGCGTGGGAGGCGCGGGGATGACCATAACGGCGATTCTAAAAGCGGAGATCTATTAACGATTCTCCAAACACTGGAAAGTTCCGGCGGGCTACCCTCTAATGGCGGGTTACATGGCTCACAAAGCCCTGGTGGCCTCGGAAAGCGCAAGCGGGCAAACAACCGGAAGGGCGCCGCATCTCGCGACACTGACGATATTCTCTTCAGTAGTGTTAACGAGATTTCTCGTCCCTCCACGCCAAGATCCTCAGATGCGACGAGACCATCACGGTCAGGTGTCCACGCGAGTGACTTTGTGAAACCTTTGTATACCCTAGAAAAGCTGTTTAGCGATAAGGAGCTTACGGCTGCCACTTCGGCTGCACAGGTAGCCACTGTTAAGCACTATATGGTGAAATTTGCATCCGATAACGGTAGCCAAAGCCAGAATTCGCAAGCTAATGGGCAAAATGCCGACACGCCAGCAAACGGCGAAGACGCTGTGATGGATGAGGATGGTGCCAACGCACCCGCAGCAGGGCCAACGACGAGAAACGTGACGAGCGCGGCTGCCGCCTCCCAAGGGCACAACATGACACCGGTTATACCCCCGTCGTTTCTTACTAAGAGTATGACGGCGCCACCACCGGCAGGATTGAAGCCCGAGGATGCCGCAGGAGACCTTGCGGAGATCAGAAGACTAGCGAATGGAGGCGCACCATCATCCTATGTTGCTGTTAATGGGGCCATCGGACGCTCGGGCACTCCTAATATGAGGTCGCTATCCGGGCTGGGAGGGGCAGCTATGAGCAGAGGTGACAACCTGAGCACCATGAGTAGTCGACGAGGCGGCTTAGGGAAAGAGAAAGATGATGATGATTCCGCAAGCGCCAGTGGAAAGAAGAGCAACCTCGGACTTGGGATTACAAGTGCGGGGTTGGAGAGAAAAGCAAGCGGTGACGGAAGTGAGAGGAAAAAACAGAGAAGGAATTAATCTCCTCCTTAGTGAAACTTACTCCGCTTTTGTTTTAAGATTCGCATCAAAGGCTTGAACTTGGGGGGCTCTGTTAAGATATGTCAGCTTTGGTTTGGGGGTGCTTCTGAGTGCTCTTGTTTAACTGGATGGAGGGCGGGACAGGTTCGTGTACAATATGGTTTCCATTTTTTTTTCCTCTCTTAATACTTCGATTGCGGGAGATGTTTGACCTGCATAAGGGCGTTACTGGGCGACCTTTCCTTTCTGGTTGTATTCTACATTTTAGTCGATGAGCGTTCTTGAAACATTTTGGATTTTTCTTTAGTAGTATAGCACCATAGGATAGATTGAAGAATATAAATCATCGTTTGATCGATTTGATAGGGATACCAATTGACGGCTGTGAGTTAGAGGTTGTCCGGTCTCGGTGCATGGCGGAGCTCGAGGACCTCTTGCGGTCTTGATGTTTTAATTTTGCCATGTGGATGCATATAATTTCCTGATTAGTGACAGCCCGGAAAGGCAGATGATCGTCAGTTACCAACGACAGTTGAGCTCCTGTAGTTGGGATGACAAAATCCAACTGAAGTTTTGTCAGGGCTTGACACATCAAGAAGTATTATTCATGTCCTGCCTATTAGAAGTACGCGCTTTTTTAGAAGAAGAAAAAGAGAAGCAGATCGGATGAGAAAACCGATTCTTTCTCTTAAGCTAGACTTCCAAGACTAAAGAAGAAGAAAATCGAGGGAAACCCCGGCATACGCGGCATGCATGCAGTTGGAGTTGGAGTTTTTTTTTTTTTGATATCTGTGATTAACATATATTTTTCTGATCGGTTATGCAGAGTCTATGCGCATATGCAAGGTGTGTGTATATACTACCATCTATATAGTTATACCGTCTTCTGACTCGAAACCAAAAAAAACTCTGATATTACTGGTTGGATATAATTTCGGCTACCTCGCGCTGGTGGATATATATTCAATTGGATGGATATTTTTTTGTCAATACTTTTTTTTCAATGTCAGGTAATGCGCGTGTATCACTGGTAAAGCTAGGTTCTTAGCTTTGAGGGGGCGGGGGAGGGTAATGGTTGGTTAATCAGTTAAGTCCTTACTTAGCTTCCCTGAGGAAGATGTAGACGGATGTAGACGGGCAGCCAGCCGGTTAACGGGTTTTGATCAATTTTCAATCATGGTATTATATGGGGCTTTAGAGCTGTTAAGAATTAATCCGATTGGAATGGGAGGTTGTGATCGATCATCTGTTAATTATTTTTGTAGTCTGTGGATCCATGGATTGCAGCTTGCGACTTGCTTTCTGTGGAATGTATATGGTACTTATCCGCTAGCGGTTCTCGGTGGCCTTGCTAGTTGTTGAAAGCTGCAGATGTATGGTTATTAGAATTCTTTCCATAGAATATGCGAGCTCTTAGGTGATACTGTTTACTGATACATCTCCAGGTATGATATGATACTGCATTGTCACGATATATGACAATATAAGAGTATTCATGAACTCATAGAGTATGTTGATAACATATTGTTAGGCAAGGGGAGGCCCGGGGGGGAAGGTTGGCGGCCCGATTGTCTTCGAAATGATATCGGTTTTTTTATTTTATTTTTACTTTCTTTCTCTGTCTATGAGCGTGAGACGACCTATAAACTCTGATTGGACGGAGTGAAAAGACCGGAGTTATCTAGATCCGTAGGACAGCTAGATGCATGTGGCAATTGCGCAAGGGAGTGGTGAAGCATACATACTATACTATTTGCTACTTCACTATCTTCGTTTGTTAGAGAATAAAGTTGAATCGGCGTATATGCACATATATATCCAACATGATCAGAAGAAAGAAGAATCCTAAAGGGAGGAAAATCTATATTCCATCAGGTTGTAGCTAGTTAAGCTACCTAGGGTCTCAGGGGTACAGCGTACATGCAATGCTTAAGGCTTGGGATCATCAATTTTCACAATTTGTGAAGGGAAAGAAGTCAAAGGAGTTTTCTTTTGTCAGCAGAGAGAGAGGGAAGAGGGAGCTGGGCTTGAATAATTATAACGTGGAGCTTCACTACTGGTAGATTCCGAAGAATGTTGGATTTTTCTTTCTTTCTTTTTTTTTTTCCTTTGGAGTCCTTTTGGGTCTTGACCTGGTGCCTGTGCGGGAGAGCTGGGGATACCCTGGGATTGTGGTGTAACGGATAGACTACCTAGATATTACGGCTTGAGATTGGGGGGTTGACATAACGACTTCAGCTTAGCTAGCTACTTTAACTCCTAGCTACTAGTTATGTGCAAGGTATACCGGTATTTGAGTTTTTTCCTTTGGGCTGACCATGCCTCATGCTACAATATATCTAACTCTAACTTTAGCTTGGTTATTGTATTGGATATATGGCATGACCTGCAAGAAGTTGATTAGCTCTTTCATGGGATGTCTACATATATGAATGTTGTGGATATGGAAGGAGGCTTAATTAAGAATATGGCTTTATTTTATTTTTCATATTAAGCGATTGGTTGGCTAACTATTCGATACATTATAAGTCCATCAACGAATGGAGCTGTTGGCTTTTTTTTCCTTTTTTTTTTTTTTTTTTTCTTCTTTGGAAGGGGGAGGCAAAGGCGTGAAGAGGAGAATATGTAGGGAATATGCGGGTTTTAAATTTTTTGTGAATTCTATGTTGCTTCAATAGATGATGGGAAAATGTAAATTTGGTATCAATGGGGGGCTTTTTTTTTTGGAGGGGGGGGCGATAGATTTGCCTCCGAGTTAGCGTTGAAATGGCGAGATATAGCCTTTTTAGCCTTCGATGAGGATGCTTGAAGTCAGGAGGAGGGTGAGAAGAAGTAGGGGGGTTGCATTACAAAATATCGTTATCATGGGACTGTATTGTAAAGTATCAAAGTACCCGTATGGCCAGTTAATTGCTTAGTTAGCTAGGTACCTAGTTTAGTTTATATTCGCCAAAAGCCGAGTCTAAAAGCCAACTTAGACTTTCAAATTCCACAGAGATGGCGTTATATGGGATGCAAGCCCGCATATTTTTGTCTCCCGTCTGTGTTAGTGAAATAACCTCCTCCAAACTCCAAAGTTAAGTATTAGCTTCTAGCCTTTCTCTGATAGTCCCGCGCTATCTTGCATAGAACACGGGTCCGGATCCGTGCTCCTGTTGCGCTTGGGAAACCAGGAACCTTGTGGCCGGTATCATATAGAATACCTATCGAAGGCAAAACTCGAATGTTCGGGAAATGCCTTGGGGTAGCTGCTAGCTGCATCGGTACTTGGTAGGTAAAGGTCTAAATAGCAGGGATGTATGTAGCATCGAATAGACTTCCTGGGACGAAGAAGGGGCTAAAGGAGATGTTGAATCTTGCCCTTCCTCCGTGCCCTACGGTTCTCCTGTGGTATTTTGAACGAAGGGTAGTACTCCACGTTAGTTGGAACAGGAAACGGCCGCGTCGCATCTGTACGAAAATAGCTTATGCTAAAAGACTAGGTTAAGGATCAGAGGATGGGATCGAACAGGCATTGATAACGTTGAGGTACGTGTGTAAGTACCTGGTGGCGCCATTCGCAATGCCTGCACTTAGGATCGGATTTCCCCAACGTTCGTCCCACCGACGAATTCGGTCCCTAGAAGGTCCTGGAGGCGAAAAGGAGTAGCAGCATAGTTTTTGAGTATATATTAAAGCACATATTCTTTCGGGGGCCAAAGGAAGAACCTGCTAATTGTTTCACTATCAAATGCATGCGGCGAGCTCTTTCTTGTGCAAGAGAGAGAGTGTGTGTGGGTGTGTTGCTTTTTGATAACCGTCGACGGGTGCAAGGGCATTTAAGGCCTTTTGCTGGGGGGCGTCCGCTTCAGCCGCAGATATATTAGTGTTAGTTATCTGGGCGGCCGAGATGCAGGTTTTCTGAATCTTTTCTTTTTTCGTTGCTCGCTTTTCGATTTTTTTCTTCGAGATAATATAATATCACATTTAAGTTTCGTTTCCCTTTAAGTCCCATTAATAGAAAACGATGGGTAAGCTCTCCACTTTCAATCCACCCATTTGCACCCTCCATTCTTAGCTCCGGAAACTGTTGCTTCTACAGCCGAGAGAGAGCGAATTTATTACCAATAGCATGGTAGATATTGGAGCATGGTCTACTCCAGAAGGTGGCTTGCCGAGCTGGAAAAGCAGAAGCGGTAACTGCATCGCTGCTTGATCTGTATGGGTGGGCGTCTGTATGTGTTTGAATTTCGCGAATGTGGCTTGCGAGGGATGTTTTTCTATTTTTTTTTTTGTCCCTTTCCCCTTGGCGTCGGTTCTTTCTCATTCATGGTATCCTATTTGAGAAGGTAGAGGTGTAAGTTGCTAAACTCCGAGCATGGCTTTTAAGTGAAATTCTCACTTGCTGTATGTACTTTCGTTCTCGTTAACATGTTGCATGTTAAATGTTGGGGGACGGTTGCATTGCGAGGGAAAGGGTAACCCAAGTGGCTTGTGCACACAATTTTTTTTTTTTTTTTTTTCCTTCCAAGACCCTTGTCAATGTACTGTGTATGTAAGTGCATGAAGGCCTTGGGGGAAAGGTACCCCGTATTCGCAATCTACATGTAGGAATGACAAGGCCACGACTGAAAACCTCATGCATTTGGACCTTGTACCTGGGTATATTTGTGTCGTCCTATAGATCTATCCGAACATGGTAAACACAGGTCGAAGACGCAAAAACATCAAAAAGAATAAAATAAAAGAGGCGTTATGTACGTTTCTGGCGATGGAGGCTAGTTAGAAATGGAACTGGGGTATGTTATTCATGCAGCTGGCCTTCGGTTCGTTCTCACATGGTCAGCTCAAGTGCCTCAGCGATATTTTAACTTCGCCAAGATCAGTATGGACTGTGATGCTGCAGATGGACTGGCGAGAGATACAGCCAGGTGGTATGGAGTTATACATACTCGGAGCCACAGTGGATACTCCCTCGGGGGGGTAAAGGCGCTTAAAAGGGGTGTGCAAAAGAGTCAGTATAGAAGGTTTATATGCAACTCAGAATCGACTGTTGCATTCTCCGCAGGACGCCCAGATGGGGTTTGCATGCAGGAAAGCTAAAGCCCTCCAACGGCACTCCAGCCCAGAAAGAAAAAAACGAGGCAGTTCGAGAATCCGAAGGCCACGTTTTGAAAACGGAGCTGCGAGAGAAAATATGTACGAAAAGAGTTCGGATGCAGTTTGGAAGGAGAGGAATTCCTCAAGGACGAGGATGGGAAAATATGATATTGAAAACCGAGAAAAAAAGAAAAGGATTAAAACGGTGGCCTGCCGAGGACCCTGTCTTGGCCGCTGTCTGGAAAAGACAGCAGTTAGCCGAACGGGATTGATTGAGGGGAGGGGAGTCCCCTGTAAAGAGGACTTTGAAAAAGCAAAGGAGCAAGAGTCAAGAGGACAGACCAAAAGACTCCGGGTCTAGATTTTGTTTCCATCCACTTCCAGGTGGCTGGTCACCTCGCATTTGAAGACACCAGTCTGAAAACCTTCCACGCACCTGAGGATCAAATCCTAATCTCGGGAATTCAGGAAGCTCCCTTGCTTTAGTGTATGTAGCCACGGAAGCCGTCGGTGCGCTGTGTAACGCTGCCAGTTTGCTTCTCCTCTGAGGATGAAGTGTTTAACGTTATGCAGAGTCTCCCGGTGGTATGTATAGATATATCTCCGGGCGCACGCAGCCACATAGGTACCCGGCCTTTATCTCGGAAGCTCGAAGAGATGAAGGGCATGGTGCCGTTTGAGGATCCAACGTTAATGTTGAGAATTTCAACGTGCACTGAATCGAATGCTTCGTCTTGAGGAAAGACAGTGTGCAACAAGCGCGCTTTAAAGGGCAGCTCTGCGGAAACGACAGGGAAGAGAGCCCATTGGATATGCAAGTGACCTCTGACCTGTCCCGTCGATGCTTCTGCAGCATGTCAAAATGTCCGTTCATGCAGCAGTTCGAACAGTAGTGGGGGGGTAGGAAGGAGTTGCTTTTTAGCCCTGTGTCCTGTGTATGTATTGGCTGTCATTTAGGACCATGAGTTTTAAATTCTCTTTAACCCACCTGGTGTTTAGCTTTTGTTCTCGTGCTCAATATCCACATGGACAGGTTCCCACTTTTGCTTGGGAGCGAGATCTATGAGATTTCTTGTGATCGAAAGGGTGGCCTGAAGATGGGGATTCTGGCTGAATGCCATGTGCGGAAGAAGATATTGATCGAATAATCAGCTTACATCAGGCACTACAGCCATGCCATGGCTTGGACCGCCATCAGTTTGGTTCGGAGCTAGCTGTTACTACAGTATGTTTGAAAGCAGCAAGAGCAGGAGCAAAAAGCAGTCTGTGACCTGGACTGGGAGGACCGAGGCCGGACTAGTGCTCACGCAGACGAGGGATATTGAAGCCCATGCCCAAGCGTGCCGATCACGTTCCTAGTGGGAACCCGAAGAACAAAAGGTCCCGCCGGGGAAGAAGAAGAAGAAGAAGAAGAAGAAGAAGAAGAAGAAGAAGAAGAAGAGGAGGAGGAGGAGGAGGAGGAGGAGGAGAACAGAGTATGAGAGAGGAGGAGCATATGATACTTGCGGTTGAGGAAGAACAGGGTTTCATGTGCTGTCTGTATCATAATATAAGAAATGAGAAATAAGAAAGAAGATGACCGGCTGGCTGGCTGGCTGGCTGGATTAAGAAATCATTAATTTTTAAAAAAAATTAAAAGAATTAAACCGAACCAAAGCAAAGCTTCAAATTATAAACCTCAGCGGCCATAGCCATGTGTAAGTGTAGTGGTACTGGTAAGGACTGTTGAAGTTGGAGTCCAAGCAATACAAGATCTTTACTTAAGACAACAGCGGCATATCTTGTTATAAGGGAGAAGATCTGACCAAGACTGCCAAAAAGCAAATAGATTTGGCAGGTCTTACAAAACGGGAAGAAAAGAAAGAAAGGGAAGAGAAGAAGAAGGAGGAGGAGGAGGAGGAGGAGTAAGAGGAAAAGACACCAGAATCGGAAAGGTTCTCCATTATCATAACTTTGATATCGAGAAGAATCCCATATCGAGCGTGGTGTTCTGGCGTATTGCCACGCATGGCTAGCTGTCCACATCCAACCGACGATATAGAACAAGACATCAAGCCCACTCGAGCCGACGAACGACGGAGATACACTGCACGAGCAGTTATACGGATATCCAGAGAAAGGGCGTGATTTAATGAGAGACATCGTATATTCAGGATTCAAGGGAGATGTTCGAATAAATATATATATCAAAAAGAAGATAACTGGCAGCGCAGCTCTCGTATATTATCTGCTGTATCTACAACTCTCTTCTTTAACCTCCTCCTCCTCTTCACCTTCTCAACATCATCATCATCATCGTCGTCGTCGTCGTCGTCCTCCAACCACCCTCTCTTGTTTCTCTTTCTCTTGAATTACTACCTCCTGATTTCCTTTGTCGATAACGGTATACGTACCTTACTATACCCGTCGGATCGTTTGTGTGCTGCCGGTGCTGCAGCTGCGCAGTGGACATCAACCACCACCATTAACGTCCCCCCTTGCAGAGCTTACAGATGCTTACAAGACACGCTCACACAACGGTATATTAGTACTTTTGGGAGACCGACAAACTGGCATGCAGACAGATATAACAATGTGACTGAGATAGCCAACGGTTCTTATATTTTAACTCAAGTGCTTTAAGTATTTATATATAATAGCACTTGCTTAGTTGACTTAATAAGGACCTGTTATCAGATGGTGATAATTGACCTAACATAACATAACCATAACTATAACCATAACCATAACCTAACTTCACATTTCTTTCCTTTCTTTTTTTTTTTTTTTCTTTTCTTTTCTTTCTATCCATCTTCTATCTTTTATATTATTTTTTATTTTTATTTTTTATTTACTTTTACTTTTACTTTTACTTTTATCCTTACTGTTATCCGTTTTATCTTCCACCAAAGTACAATACATTACAGTACACTGCAGCGGTCTAGGCGAGTCTTTTTTGGGATCCATCGACAAGCTGCCCTTTCATCCCCTCGAAAACCCGCTCTGTACCACCCGCCGGCACCAGTACACCATACATACCATCGTCGGCTTCAACATCAACATCGACATCACCAGCATATTCTACCTTCTGATCAGAAGCTTTGCAAGGCACCTTGTCAATCGAAAGCCGACTACAATTGGCTGGGACCGGAGATCACTATTCCCGCTTCCAAGTCTGGAACCTCCCTCCCTCCCTCCAAATACCAAGACTCAGACCATCCATCCACCAAACCCGAACGGCCTAACCTAACCAACTAACCACGAGCATTAAGTAACTTATCGCTCACAGCCTAAGCTATCCCCCATCCCTTCCCCTCCCATCCATCCATCCATCCATCCATCCCGGACGGCCCATTGACACTAAACTGGCTATCCTTCTTTTTGGCTGTCTGGTTGCCTGGGCCTGAGTCCAAACTGGAGGTCTGGAAGTCTCCTTTGCAGCCGTCGGTTTTGGAAGGGGGCCACAATCTCCCCCCAACACGCCTGCTGCACCCACACTGCACCGCACCGCACTGCACTCACCCAGACACCCAGACACACGCACACGCACACACACACACCACAGACCTCCGCTCCAAGTTATACCCTCAATTGCTTCTCTTCCTAAAACTGCCTGGCAGGGACAAGCAACCTGACCCAGAATTGATTGAGCCAGACCTGCACGGAGAAGGGAGGAAATTTTTCACCATTTTTCACGGGAACATCACTAAAACGACAAGGAAGAAAAAAGAAACCAAGACAAGTCAGAAAAGAAGGAAACAGACATCTTCCCGAAACCAGCAAAAAAATAAAAAATAAAAATAAAAAAAATAAAAAAGAATAAAAAAGGAATAAAACAAAACATTTGAATTGAAAGGAATTGGAGGAAATCAAAAGAATTAGGGTTGGAGGGAGAAGTAGCGAACTTTCCTCCAAGTCCTGTCGGGCGAGACAACATTCTTCGCTGGGCCGAACAATGTCTCGAGGCGGAGGTGTTAGAAGGCCTTCTATTTCTTCGCCATCCCAAATGGAAAATAATCCTAATATACCTCCTGCTCCCCTCTCGACCACCTTTCCCCTCCCTTCTCCTACTTCTACTCCTGCTTCTGTTCTTGTCTCTAATTCTTCAAACTGTCCAACGGTTCCTTCTCAGCCTTCATCATCATCATCACCATCACCGTTTCCCT
Source organism: Arthrobotrys conoides (assembly GCA_036971725.1). Lineage (NCBI taxonomy): Eukaryota > Fungi > Ascomycota > Orbiliomycetes > Orbiliales > Orbiliaceae > Arthrobotrys > Arthrobotrys conoides. The sequence continues at coordinate 271,471 of JAVHJM010000006.1, forward strand.
TCACGTCCCATCACAATCAATCTACAAACACCCACTTGGCATCAACAGATCTTACTTACACCAACGGGCAGGCTTGGAATACGAACCACCCCCCTCTATTAACTACAAGTTCCATTGGCGAAGAAGGCACTGAGTATCCTTTTCGGCATTCGCCCTCGGAGCCTAGCACCCCATTGCACAGAAGACCCGCAGAGTACACGGCTTCGACTGTATCAGCCAATAGTGCTCCTCCCCGCTCGCCTGCAATCTCACAGGCGTTCAAACAAAAAATACCGAATTCTTCGACCTCGCAACATAGTCGACGCTCAAGCCACGGCCGTTCTTCATTAGGGAAGGTTAAAGCAATCTTGAAATTACCGTTCATCCGGAGAGCCTCGTCCCCCAGTACAACCCCAACAGTACCAAAACACCTAGAAACACCTTTGGATACACAGTCGCCCACTGCCAGATCGTCTCAGATTGGGCCTCCAGTAGGTGACTCTACGGAAGACAATATGAGAAATACGCCTGGTAGTCCGAGCAGCCGTACGTCCCTCCTCAACAGGAGAATGCAGAGGAACGGTGGGAGTGTAAGTGGAGATATGCAACCGGAGAACATGTGGCCCCAGCCCTCAGCTTTGAACCCCTCAGATATACACTCAAGTGTATCTTCAATACCGCCCGTCATGCTTACACCTCCGGAAGATGCAAAACATGTTATCTGGCAGCCTCTCCCTTCGACAAGTCAATCGGCTCCCCGTCAAGTCATGACTAAGCCAAATTCGTTATCACAACAGCCCTATTCATCGCCATCTCAATCCGGAGCAGATAGTGCCGATAGTAAGGACGAAGCAGCACAGAGGTCTGCTCATTCAACTGAGAGCCCAACTGCCGATGTTTTGGCATCTGTTCTATCAAACGGCCTCGAATCAGGAGAAGAGTGGCTCAAGGACGCCTTGAAAGTTATGCGTAAGTCTGATTTTGAAACATACTATCTTTTGTTATATGCGTACGTTCGAATTAACAAGAAATTAATTTATAAACTTGTTTAGTTTTATCACATCCTCCGGATTTTAGGCCCACGGTCGAAGCAGTCAGACTTATATCGCATGCTTTGCCATGTCCATTGCCGCCGAACAGAACACCGGGCGAGCATAACTTTTCGAGTCAGTCCGACTCCGGAGTCCTACCTGAATCTGCATCTGCAGCCCAAGGGGTTGCTGCTGCTGCTGGCTATTTTATGCTCCCTTTCACACAATCAAGAGTACTAAATGGTTTGCATTGTGCAGAAGATGAAGGGACTACCACCGCCTTGAACGCGATAACCACAGCGATACAAAAAGTTCATGGCAACGACACCAAACGGGTTTATATCCACGTTTCTCATGCGATATCGTCCAACCCTTCAGCGCCTAAACTTCAATCTACGAATTTGACGGGATCTAGCGTTAATAGCGCTGCCACTAGTGCGGGCAGCTTGGTTCCATCGGCCTTCCTGACATCTCCACCCCATGAAAGGGATTTCTTCTCGTCTACTGTTTTTAACAGTATTGTCATGGCTCAGGATCCGATATCTTACGCCGTTCCACCGGGTTTCCCAGCCCCTGTGCTCCACAGACCCACTCCGAATCCTGCCTTGCCGCCATTTTCGCTCCATTTTTCTTTACTTGAGCGATATATACCACCTGCGACGCCTACAGCGGATTCTGCGATGTTTTCGCCGTTTTCTTCGGTTCTCTTGGATCGTGTCGCCGAGCTATCACCATGTGGTGGAAGCCTTCTGTTCGTCTACCCGACAAAGACTGGTGCTCGACAGTTCTTGGATAGGTATCTTGGGAAGGTCTTGGACCCACTGTTGCGACGGCTTATGGTTCTACATCGACTTCGAGCAGATTTGCTTTGGGACATTAGCCGGATGGTGGCTGTGGAAACGATGCAAGAATTTGGCGACTTGAAGGAACGACTCGAACACTTTTGCCGTCGGCTCTCCGAAAAGGCGAAGGGCGACGGAGCTGACGACAAGAGATTTTCTGGACCTAGTTATTTCTTTCCGAATGTTTCCGTGGTCCACGCACAGAAGGTCAATATCTCACTAAGCCAGTCTTCGTGGCGGGAGTGGTGGACATTCCAAGAATCCAATCGAATTCGAGAGATCGTCAAAGGTCATTTTACGGCGCCACCTCAGGACACGCCACAAACGCTTCTCAATGAATCCCAAGGAGCAGCCGAAGCTGGTGGAGGTTCACTTAATGCAGCAGTTTACAACGGACCGGTAGATCTGGCCAGAGAGATCCTCGATGGAGTCAAGGCATTGGCTATCCGGCCTAGCAGTCGTGGGATGGGCGAGGCGGTTTTTGCTAGTTCGATGGTAGGTCCGACCTCTAGTTGGCCTATCATTGGCGAAGTGGGTAGTCCCAATCACACCCACAAGAGCAGGCGCCAACAGGAACCGGAGACCATCGAGGTTGGTGTTTTCGTTCTCAGACGGCACGGTTAGGCTGCAGGGGATCATCTTTTTCTGAGACGGCTTCGTTGTTGAAGCCCTTCCTCTGCTGTGTGCGTGTGTGTGACTTTTTCTTTTTGTTCTTCCTTCTTTTTCTGCTTCTTTCTTCTTGCCTATTATCTCGTACTTCACACAACAAAAGCGTTTCGGATTCTTTTTTATTTATTTTTATTTTTATTTTTTATTTTTTTTTGGAGAATGTTGCTTTGCCAGTCCCCCTTCCCCGCCTATCATTGTAATAAACCGCAGTTTCCATGATACCACGACTTTTCGAATGCCCTCCCCAAATTTTTCTTTTGTCCATATACCAATTTTTCCTTAACATTATTATGGCTTTGGTCCGCGCACTGATCCAGTTCCTGCCTACTTTTCTTCAATTTATGGCGGCTGCGCTATTGTCATTTCCCACAGCCCTTAATATTTCGCAGCCCTAGCCCCTAGCCTCTAGCCTCTAGCAAGCGTGTTTTGGATTCAAGAGAAGCCCATCGACCACTGCAGTTGCTATTCTTGGACAGCCTATATTTTTCTCTCTTTCTTTTGTTGGACCAGCTGTCTTGTTTTCTTCCATTGCAGGAGTTTCCCGTTTGTTTATCTTTACTTCTACTTCTACTTTTACTTTTACTTTTATGTCTATTAGATAGGGTTGGAGTTTTATTCTTTAGTTATTCACTCACCCACTCACCCACTCACCCTTAGCTTGATTGTGAGGTGAGATGAGATGAGGATGGGGGGGTATGGTTTTTTTTTTGACCGAACCAGAATAATGAAAATATTCGGGAGCTAGAGGGTGGGCATGGGATACATACGTACATGCCTCTCTCTCATTCTCCTTCATTTACTATACTCTTTCTTTCTTTTTCACTTTCCTTTCCTTTCTTTTTAAGCAAAGAGAATATGTCCTCGCCCCCCCTCGGAAGTATTTCTTTTTGATTGTATTTGAATTTTTCTCTCTTCGAACCAGCAAGTCGTACCGTTCTTAAAAAAAGTGATCGTTTTTCTTTCTCCATTTTCCTTTGCACGCACCTTTACGGTACGTACCCATATTTGTGATTTTATTACGGGTTATATTTCTTTTTGAGGGGGAGTAAAGTACCAGATAAGATGCTCCTGCCGTCATTGCCATTGTCGTCTTTGTGTCAGTTAATTCTTATAAGTTGTGTTTCGTTATTATATCTGTTGGTTGCAGTTTCGTGGGTATTATAAGGATCCTTAGGGCCTAAGTTCAGGGAGGGAGGACATGATTTATATTTGTAGGATAGATTTAGCTGGTTGGTCGGTCGATGGAATGGAAGATATATAGCGTTGTGGTTATATTCATATTCGTATTCATATTCATATTCATATTCGTATTCGTATTCGTATATTAATTTAATATATTAATATTCGTAATGATTAACTAATTAGTGATTGATCAATACATGTGATGTTAAATATAAATTAACCGCCGGTTGTTGACGAGAGTGTATAATCGTCTACGCCTGATTAATCCGACTAAAGCCACTCTGAGTGGTGAACGGTATTATAATTTACCTTTGATTATGTGTCTAATGGAGATGTATTATATGGTTCTAGAGGATTATAAAATAACAATCATGGTTTCATGAGGGTAATGACTTGGAAATGGGGGTTTATGGGGTGGAAGTATGATCGCGGGTATTAAGCGATTGGGGATGAGGTTTAAACGCGAGATTACCCGATGTGGTAAGTTTGCTTTTCTAGAGAAAATGGCCGAGTGGTCTAAGGCGCCAGGTAGCGCCCAAAGCGGAATTGTGGCGGGATTATGGGAGTTATGAGGGGTTTAAGGTTACCGGTTGATGTTGGTAAGTTGGAATTATATGTTTTGTAAATTTAGAGGGGTTTAATGTCTTTGAAGAGATGTATCTGGAGGGATGAGGTTTTGAAGGGGGGGATGTTCTGGATGCGTTGGAGGTGGCAACACAAGTTGGGTGTTGTATTGTATATTGTATATTGTATATTAAAGGGTGAACAAGATGAAACGAGGATTTCCAACGGGACTGCGGTCAGATTGGTCGGGTCGGGTTCAGACGGAAGACATATTGTATATTACATCTCTATTATATCTTTATCTTTATCTTCATATATGCATAACAATTAACAATATGGTCAAAGAATAGAGCTCGGTAAAAGTTGTTTTTGAGACAAGAAGAGGTTAGAATTTAAGCTCAACGCCACACGCAGAGGGGGGTGTTAGCCAAGAGATTTTAGTGGATATCGACGCGTAGTCCTTGGTACTATCTACTTCTTCTTTCTTCTTCTTCTTCTTTTATATTTAGACACGGGAAGATGGGAAGGATGTAGTCTTTTTTGCGTGTTACCCTCAGTATTCTTGACCCCTTAAGCTAAGCTGTTTTCCCGGGGTATGCGTAAGTCTGGGGGGGCGCGTGAGACTGTCCTGTACGGTGTATGGTACGTACGTATGTGCAAGGTAAGCTTGTAATACTATCTCACTCTCTCAATCTATCTCGAAGATTTTAATATAGTATACATGCATATGACATGTTTTGTTTTATATGACAGCGAACAGCGAGAGCGCCCGGATAATTAAATTTAACTAGTATAATAACTGAAGGGCGGACAATGGGATTCATGTTTGGCGAACAATTGCATGATGGCTGGCGGGGAACCCAGGTTTAATTACACACACTCTTTCCATCATATCATTATATATCACATCACATCACACACACACTCTCTCACTCTCACTTTTGGAGAGAGAGAGAGAGAGAAGAGAGAAGAGAGAAATTGTGAGAGGGGAGGGCTATTAGTTAGAATTAGTGCGAACGGGGCTGGGGGGCATGAGCAGCTGCCTGACTTGCTTGTTCTTGCACTGACCGGTACTGGCGTAGGCTGACTTTGCCGGTCCGGTTATCGATTATCGCCAAAAAAACTTCAGATATGGTAACTACTGCCGTATAGGTGCTTTCTTACTTCTTACTTGACATATTCTAGAATTCTATAAACTTATATGTATTAGGTATACTTAAGTAAGTAGGTACTAGTATAGTATAGTATAGTATAATTATATTATCTGAACCGATCTTTGACCTTTTTTTTTGTCTTACAATTTTTAATTTTTTTCTCTCTCTCTCTCTCTCTCGCACTTAACTTTTCTTGTCCTGTCTTGCCCTGTCTTGTCTTGTCTTCAAGATTAAAATCAATATTGAAACGCGCAGTCCAAATTTCCCAGCCGAGTTTTTTATTTCAAGTTAGAAGTAAAAAATAAAAATCGAAAGAAGATTGAATGAGTGAATGAATGACAAGAAGCCAACCTCTGGCTTGTTTCGCCTGTCTATTGATCGGTCAGACAGACAGCTCGTTAGTTAGTTAGTTAGTTAGTTCGTTCGTTACCTGTTAGTTACTTGAGTAGTTGGGCCTTGTTGGTACCCACTTTTCCTCTTCCTCTTCCTCTTCTCCCTCCTCGGGAAAACGACGACATCTTATACTCCTTCCCTCTCCCTCACCCTCACCCTCACCAATCCCTCCCTCTCTTTCTTTCCCTCTCTCACCCTCTCCCATTCCGACACCTCAATTCTCCGTTCCGACAATTATCCGACGATATCACATAAACTAATAACTTTACACATTCGTTATCATCATCATCGCCAGTTTCGTTATCGTCGGTGTTTCGTCGATAATCATTCTCATTGTCGTTGTCGTTGTCACCAAGTTAGTAGTACCTACTGGCATCACCATAACTACTATCGCCATAGCACTTGACTCTCGTCGTCCTTCACCCCGTCGCCCTCCCTGTTTGTTTTTATTCCTTGTTTCTTGCCCAGTCGATCCAAGCCCATCCGACAACACCGATCATCGCCTCTTCCTTCCTTGGCTACACCAACTCCCCTTCACATCAATCACCACTTCTTTTCCCTTCATTCCTCGACTCCACACCTCGACAATTCCTTTTCTTCTTCTTCTTCTCTTTTCCTTCCCCCTTTCTTCACCACCTGGAGGAAACTCTCTCTCCCCTGATCTAGTTTTTTTTTCTCCCCCTCCTGTTGAAGAGAGAAAGCGAGAGAGAAAAATCAACATTGTCAAATTATCAAAAAAAAAAAACTATCCCAGTCAAAGTGTCGGCGATATCGAGGTTATCTGTCATCCAACAAGGCGAGGAAAGGGGGCTGTTGCTGCTGTTGACGACGACGACAACGACGACAGGATCACCCTCCCACTCGACGTCAGCCGGATCTCAGGAAAGCGGGCGGTTTCTGGCTTCCAACAGAAGGACGGATACCCGCTGTATTCCGATTAGATGCGAGAAAGACGCCTGTCGAATGTCGAGATCGACGATCAAGACAACAATAACGATTCACCCGAGGACCCTGCGCCGACAATACCATCATCCTCTACCACAACCACCACAGTTACAGTATTAGATCCCGACCAAGGCGACACGGCAACAAAGGCGGTAGCTGCAGCTGCAGCAGCGGCGGTGGCAGACTCGAAAAATCCGTCGGGCGAGAAAGCGATGATTGGGACCGGTTCCTGGACCAAGGATGACGAAGACTTGCTGTTGGCTGGGGGAAAGTCGGGACGAAGTAGAATCGGTCGCCGGCCGAGGTTACGATCTGTATGGCATTGTGGGTTATTGATACTATCGGTCACAGTATGTTCGCTGTTATGTCTGGCGTCGATATTCCATTCTTCGACAAATCTACAGATGGACCAAAAGGGCTGTCGGATGTCTTATATGCGGCCGTCCTATGCGAGACTCGAGGATTTCGACACGGAGCACTCGCGTTTTGCGAGTAAATATAGCATTTATCTTTATCGGGAGGAAAATGTGGACGACACCAGCAAGTCGGCTCTGATGAAGCCTAAGGGGGTACCCGTGTTATTCATCCCGGGGAACGCCGGAAGTTACAAACAAGTCCGACCGATTGCCGCTGAAGCTGCCAATATATTCCGGGATACGCTAAAGGCGAATGCATCGATATTATCATCCGGAGCTAGATCGCTGGATTTCTTCACCGTGGACTTCAACGAAGATATCACCGCGTTCCACGGCCAGACCTTACTCGACCAAGCCGAATTTTTGAACGAGGCGGTTGCTTACATTCTCAGCTTATACCACGATGCGCGGAAAACCACAAAGGAATCGGACCTTCCGGACCCTGCATCCGTTATATTGATAGGCCATTCGATGGGTGGTATCGTTGCCCGGACCATGCTCACCATGCCCAATTACCAATCCAACTCGATTAACACGATCATTACCATGTCAGCACCTCACGCCAGACCCCCCATTTCATTCGATGCCGAGCTGGTTAGGACGTACGAACGAGTCAATGCTTACTGGAGGAATTCTTATTCTGCCCAATGGGCCAGTCACAACCCGTTATGGCACGTTACGCTGGTTTCGATAGCTGGAGGAGGACTGGACACGGTTGTTCCGTCGGACTATGCATCTGTTGCGTCGCTGATACCGGAGACTCACGGGTTTACGGCATTTACGTCGACTGTTCCGGGAGTATGGACTTCAATGGATCATCAGGCTATTCTGTGGTGCGATCAGTTCAGAAAGGTGGTTGCGAAGACTTTGTTGGATATTGTGAATGTTAGACGACCCGGCCAGACAAAACCTAGAGCTGAGCGGATGCGAATCCTGAAGAAGAGCTTCTTGACCGGGATGGAAAGTATCGCAGAGAGGACGATACAAGATGAAGGTACGATTCTCTTTGAATAAATAGGACTGAATCTTCGCTTTTACGTTTGCTGATTTTTTTCTTTTTCTCTCTCGGCTTTCTGATAGCTCTTAATACGCTTCTTACTCTCGAACCGAATACCCAGTCAATTCTGCCGTTGGGGGAGACGTTGGTATTGCGAAAGTTGGGAGGAAATCAGAAACCAAAGGCCTACCTATTGCCAACACCGCCTAGCAGGGGGGGGAAGGGAATCATGGCTTTCACCCTTCTTACCGATCGAAACTTAGCTGGAAAATCGCCAGATATCGAGGTTCTAATGTGTAGCAGTTTCCCACTGCAAGCCGGACAGGCCCAGAACGTCTTCGCTATGAACATGGACCTTGCAGATGACGTAGTAGACGGGACAAGGTTGGCCTGTAAATCGGCCGTCGGAGACGCAATGTCGCTACCTGCATCGACTCGCCATACCACGTATCCGTTCGAGGAGGTAACGCCGTTTTCGTACATTCAGTACGATCTTGAGGAGATGGGGGAACACCAATTCATTGCTGTGGTTGATAAGGCTCCAATGTTCTCGAAAGGGTGGTTGGTCGCACAGTTTAGCGAGAAAGCTCAACGGGAAACAACCCTTGACATCAGCCTGCCGACGCTCCTCAGTCAAGGTGTCCACACGGTGCTTCCTGCGGACAGACCATTGGTGACCGAATTGTATATTCCGGTTATTCAGAGCAGCTTGTTAGCTTATAAGCTTTCAGTTGGCGTACAAGCGTGCGGTGATGGTGAGCAGCTATTCACGCCACTAGTTCGGCAATACCTAAGCGACCCGTACGAATCGAAGTATTTCGTCAACGTCCACCAGGCGGAGATTAGTTTACATGGAATGGCACCCTTCATGCCAGAGCCGCTCAAATCCGCCGACCGAAGTGGGCTTACGCTGCAAATGTGGTCCGATTCGACATGCAACTCGCCTATCGAGATTTCGGTAACTGTTGACTATGTTGGCAGCATCGGAAAACTAGCGATTCGGTACCGAACTGTATTTGCGGCGTTTCCTCTTTTGATCGTAGCGCTCGTGCTTCGACGCCAGTTCCAGGAATATGATGCCACTGGGATCTTCATCACATTCAATGAAGGCCTTGAGTTGGTACTTAGACAGTCTTTGCCGGCGACATTAGCGGTAGTATCCGTTCTTACCCTTTCCCTTGCCATCGCCCAATCGCGGCAGCACGCTGGAGCTTTGAGCGACGTTGTCGATCGAACAAAAGAAGCCGTAGCGGATTCCTCTCCGTTCTTTAGGTTCCTTAAGAATGATGCACTCATTGGGCTTCAGGATCCCTTCTTTTGGTTCCTAACACCAATATTTGTTACAATATCTGTTGGAGTCTGTGCCTTGCTCAATTATCTCGTTTTGATCATTGTGCATTCGCTCACTGCCATCTATGCTTGGGTCTCAACCCGGCCAGCGTGGCTGAGTAACGAGAAAAGGTAAGATAACTATTCGCAAATGTTTCAAAAAAAAAAAAAAAAAAAAAAAAAAAAGCATATGCTGACGATTTTCTATTTTAGTAAAAGGGGTCCTCCTTCTGCATTTACTTCTGGTCACCCTCGGCGGCGGCTTCTGGTTACATGTGCGCTGCTGTTTTTCGTAGCGACTGTTATTCCATATCAATTCGCATACGTTGTGGTTTGCATTGTACAGCTGGTTGTTTGCATTAGAGCGTTGAAATTTGCGAGAGAGAGCGTGAGTAACTCGTTTCTTTCTCTTCTGGCGGCGTGTGCTAATTAGCAAATAGGGCTACGGAACTCGTTCTAACATACACTGGGACTTCGCCAACTACAGTCACTCCCTGTTGGTTTTGATGATTTGGATCCTACCGATCAACCTGCCCGTGCTGGTGGTTTGGATACACAATCTCGCTGTTCATTGGTTGACACCTTTCTCGTCTCACCATAACGTCCTCTCCGTTATGCCCTTCATCCTTTTGGTGGAAACTCTCACTTGCGGCAACATGGTTCCGCGATGCGAGAATCCGTACGTTCCTGCCCGTGTACCTCTCGATCAAGGTAGTAAAACTAACAATCCTGCTAGACTTCGACATATCACGAGTTTATTGTTTTTGGGCGCCGCTGCCTACGCGACAATATACGGAGTAATGTATGCATACATGCTGCACCACGCGGTCAACCTCGTGGCAGCGTGGCTAGTTGTGCTACATTTCAGTTCGACGCCGTTTACCGTATCTGGACTTGTGGAAATGCTCAACAGCCCGGACGAACCAAAGAAATTGCCCTGAATCCTAGTGGGTCGATGGTACATTTCCTTGACTTACGCTTTCCAAAACCTTTTTTGTCAACTGTACACACCCATGCACACATATAGATGGCATCTTCTGATTCTTGTTCTTGCCGCTCCCTGACGACCTACGTTATTCATCAACCATTACTTTTTCATCAACCCTCCTCCTTCTTCTTCTCCTCCTTTGAACATTTTACTCACATTATAACATTTTGAACGTATCGGGGCCTTGAGCGATAAACAGGAAGGTTTTTTTAATGTCCTTTTCCTTTTATTGTTGGTTTTTGTAGCAGGTTTACCGGCAGTTTCCTCATTGCTTTCATCTAGACGGCGTACTTGATTCTTCTTTTCTTTTTCCACTTTCGATTCTTATCTTTTAATTAATGCCCTCAGCCTTTCGATTCCCACCCATCAGCGCGCTTGGATCTGGGTCTTTCTGTCATTACGGCGCGGCCGCGACGGTTTTATTTTTCTTCTCCCCTTTTCTCTTCCCCTTTCTTGATTCTTTTCTCCTACCGGATATCTACAACACCCCTAAACGCTTTCATCGTCGTGTCTGAATCAGATGCTTTTCAAAATATAATGTAGATTAGGACCACACCAACCTACCGTCCATCCACCCATCACCAAGGCTAGGCTTTGCGCTCGACACCATTCTTCGACCTTTTCACATCAATCATTCCCAGAATGAGATTGTTAGACATGTCCGGCTCTCGTTCGCGTCCACCATTTACAAATCCAGCGACAACCCCCTTTTACATCTTCTACCCTCCTTTCCCCTTTCCCTTCGCTCGCTATTATGCATGCAGCCGCTCCCTCGATAAAGAGCTACTAAATATTGGGTAGTATTAAGTGGGGGAGCAAGTCTAAATGTTGCAATGTCTTTTTTATATTCCTTGACCCCCAATCTCTCTCGTTTTTTGTCTGGTTTTTGTATAATCCGATCCGATCTGTACTAGCCTTCGTTTCTTTGGGTTGTTTTAGCTTTTAACCTTACCCCCTCTCTTGAAACCCCTTCCCAATTCTTTTTTTCAATCGTGAAGGGAAGAGGCCGCTCTCGACGATGTATTATAGTCATCTACACACCCATTAGTCAAAAAATGATAATGGGACAAAAAAGACCGAAATTTCGAAAGTGAATGAATTTGTTTCCAAACTAACTCGTCTAAACTCCAGTCTATCATAGTTTGGGATTTGGGGGGTATTCTATCTTACAAGCGTCTGACTCTAATGACCATGTTTTATCAATGGCCATCAGCCTAATCGTTTACCATCACACACCAATTAAACGATTGGGTTGTCATGATTTCAATGACACCGGTGTCCCATTCCAAGTTAATGTGATCTCTTGCTCCAATTCTTCCTCCTCCCCCTCTCCTTCCTCCCCAGCTCCACCTTTCCAATTCACCGGTTTATGCATAAACTCTTCCAACTCGACGTCCTTAACAGCATAATCCCTTTCCACGTATCTAGCCCCGATGCCAAACCCTCCGATATACCTATTAGCAACTTCATTCCACGCAAATTGTTGTAACAACCCTCCTCTCCCTGTCAATTTAAACTCCATGATACCTTCTTCATCATGATCACCATATTTTTGTATCAATATCTTATCCCCATAAACAGCCTCCAAAGGAGTAACTTTCACAAATCCTAATGCTCTTCGACTTGCTAGCATTTGTTTTTTCATACCCGGGGTTATATCCCTTACGCTGGCTAGGATTCCCAGGGCGTTAATGGGACGGGATGCGAGGGCTCCCTCAAGTTCTCGGATGTATTGGGGACCTTTCCAGGATTTTTGTTGGACGTTTTTGCATTGGATTGTTAGGGGGAGGATTTCGGGTTCGTTGTTATTGGTATTACCGTCATCAGTATTATTATTATCTGAAGTAGATGTTGTAGTGGTTATGGGTATCCGACGGGGTATCCTGGGTAACTCCCATTGACCGAGTAAATCCACACCGGCGTCATCACGGCCCCCGACGCGGGTTAGGGATATTCCCGGTAGGCAGCGGGTTAGAGCTGCGAGAACGGTGTATTCGTATAAAGTACCCGTGAAGACTGTGGTTGTTGGGTTTAGAGCTGAGAGGTTTGCGTGGCGAAGGAAGGATGGGATGTCGGAGTGAGAAGAAGAGGAAGGTGGAAGGGATGTTATTAATGTTCTTTTTCGCTTTTGGGGGGAGACCTTTGATCCTCTAGCTCTTATTATTCCGGAGGAGAAGGTTGGGAGGATTGTGAGGAGGGGGGTGGGGGTGTACATTTATTTTTCCTTTTCGTATATAAAACAAGTGAATGTATTGAAGTTGAGGTTGAGAGAAAGAGAATGAGGTCTGCTGTTGGATATTTCGTGTTGCGGTAGTTGTGGTTGGTTGTGGTTGACGGTCAACGGCGGGCGCGGGAAGCTGGTCGGATTGAGCTGCGTAAGTCGGGGCTAAGCAATGTCAAGCTGGGTCACTTAAACCCCGTATAAACCCCCCAAAGCCTCATCCACCAAGTATCCATCCCTCATCCTCATCCTCATCCTCATCCTCATCCTCATCCTCACCCTCGTCATCATCCCCATCACCACCCATACTCCCATTAATATCCCAACCACCACCACCGTCCGAAAAAAGAAAATGTCAATAAACCAATCCGAAGTCCAAAAATACTGGGAAATCTTCGCCGTTCTCGCTAATGGCGGCGACCACCTCGATGGCAGCCAAGCGGCTTCGGTCCTCAAGAATTCCGGGTTGAACGACACTCAGCTTGAAAAAGTGTGGGATCTGGCGGATATTGATAACGATGGACGACTAGACTTCGAAGAGTTTTGCGTGGCTATGAAGTTGATATATAATGTGCTTGGTGGTGTATGTTTTTCTATTCTCCTACCTAAAACCTCCCCGAAGCTGTTCTGGTCATACTCGACCGTATCTGTTGTTCCCGGTGACAAAATAGTTTCAATTGACTAATTACTCTCCCTTTTTATATATAGGAAGCATCAGACATCCCAGACCGCCTACCGGACTACCTCGTCCCCGAAAGTAAATCCCATCTTGTAGCAGCAACCCAAGCACTCACCAAAACTGCGCCGAAGATCGAAACACCGCAAGAGGAAGAAGACGATACACCCGGTCTCAAAGATGGTTTTGACTGGTACATATCGCCGGCCGATAAAGGAAAATACGAGGCGATATATAGCGCGAACGTGGATAGACATGGCCAGATTACTTGTATGTTCCTTCCTTCCTACTCTGAAGGCTACACTTTACGAGATACGGGATAAAGGGGTGATGGTAGGAAAGGGGGAAAGGGAATCCAAAGCTAATTGAATATACCCATAGTCGCCGCCCTTGACGACCTCTACTCCTCCCTCGACGTCCCGGACACCGATATTCGCTTTGCCTGGAACCTGGTAAACCCCAATGCGGACTTAACAGTCGGGAAAGACCAAGCATTGGCGTTTCTACACATGTTGAATCAGCGGAACGAGGGATATAGAATCCCTAGAAGCGTACCGGCGTCGTTAAGAGCTTCGTTCGAGAAGAATCAGATAAATTATTCGGTCAGCAGTGTCAAGTTGGGTAGTGGTGGGGATAGAGCACCGTTGGGCGGATCAACGAGTAAAAAGAATGCATTTGCTGAGGGATATTTGGATAGACTTGGGTTGGGAGGGAGGACGGGAGGGTATAAGACTAGCGGTAAGCTTTATTCGCCTTTTTGAGGGTTTGAGGTGAAGGGATTCGGATGCTAATATAGACGGTGACCACGTAGGAACGGACTTTACCGCTTCGAAAGAACAGGATTGGGAGGAAGTCAGGTTGAAGCGACAACTTGCCGATTTGGAATCTAAAATCAAGGATGCGGAAGCTGCGGCATCGAAGAGGGCAGCTAGAGGTGCTGATGGATCAAGAAACTCGAAAGCCGCCTTGGTTCGACGGGAACTCGAGCAGATGTTGGATTATAAGAGGAGGGAACTGAGGGATCTGGAAGAAGGGAAGGGAAGTGCGCAAGGTGGCGCTAGCCTTGCAAGTGCAAGAGATGACCTGGAGCTTATGAAGCAGCAAATTGAAGCGCTAGAGTCGCATTTGGCACAGAGGAATGATGTGCTAGAGGATCTGAAAAGACAGATTGATGATGAGAAGACTAGAAGGTAAAGTTAACGCCTGATAGCTTGCTCGTTTCAATCTGGTTGTATGAAGAGGAGATAGATGGAGTGGGTGAATGCATTTTGTCTAGCGTATGTGAGCCCTTTAAGTTTAGCTTTTTACTCATTTTAATTCATTTTCATTTCATTGGTGATATCTTATATGTACAATTCTTTCTTCCTTTTGTTTCGTCTATTTATTGTGTAGACGAGATACCTTTAAATCCCATGATACTCCTATAAAATATGCATCTACAACGCCATTGAAACAGCCAAATTCCCAAAAGTAGGAGATGTATACGTATGCGGAATGGAGGTAAAATGAACTCTACGATGAGGCATCAGCATCTAGCCTCCCTACCTTGATAGTCTCCAAAATCGGCGTGGACATCTTAAGTGCCTTTAATTCTTTCCTTGTCTCCTTTCTCTTCATCTTCTCTAGTTTCTCAAACAGCCCCACAGCGCCGTGTTTAAGCCTCGTTAACATATCTGCCGCCTGACCCTTTGTCAGCCCCTCCTGCCTATACTCTTCGATGGATTTTTTCGTCCTCTTTGACAGGAACTCCAACTGTCCGTCGCTCGCATCCGATTTCCTCCATGGTGCAGCGTGAGCTATTAATTGCCGTGGATATCTACCAGTGACGAATGTATCCGCTGCATTGATAATCTCCTCAAGGGTATTGACATGGTGAACCACAACCCTTGGACGCATCAAGCCTGCCCCGTACTTTCCTTTGAGTCCTTCTGGCAGAGCTCTTGTCTCTTGAGCGAAAAACCCACCTTCAGGCTTCGCCTGAATACTTATGTAACTATTATCCACCAATCCCAGAATATATTTCCCAGGGCCGACCCATACCCAGGCATTGGCACTATACTGCCGTACGCTAGAATCTGCTTTCGAATCCTGTACCAAGTCGTGAATGCTATCATAATCCACGAAAGTCACAGTCCAAGGTCTGGAGTATATCTCCAGATCAATCTCGTCTTCCAAATTGACGTCTGGCGAAATTTGTGATTTTTCTGATTGTTGTCTTTCCAATTCACTTTGACTTCCCTGTTGGAGTTCGAATTTATTCTTGACGACATTAGAGGACGCTCGATCCAGTACCTCATCCGGTGATAAGCCAAAGAGTGTCGGTGTCGTCACGACTCCACGGGAAACCGACCCAACCACGTCTATAACATGACAATCCTCTTTTCCAGAGTGTAACCTCATCCCTCGTCCGATCATTTGAACCAACAAAGTCCTCGATCTCGTCGGTCTCGCTAATAGTACGCAGTCGATGTTCGGAATATCCGTACCCTCCGTGAATACTCCACAATTGACCAATACCGGAAATTTCCCTGCCCTGAAGTCGTTTAATATTTGTGTTCGTTCGTGCAATGGCGTTTCCCCCGTTACATAGAACGCCTCATATCCGTACCGCCTGAAGAGGTTGGTCATGTCTATGACATGTTGTATATCAACGCAGAATACCAGTGTACTTTTCCTATTCCCCGCCTTTTCGACCCAACTGCGGACTGTGATATCATTGTTTTCGGGTGTATTGACGACATTGGCTAGATCGCTGAGGTTGAAGTCTCCGGTTACTGCCGTAAGTTTCACATTCGTGTAATTTATGTTAGATTTCACCGTTGTGAAAAGTACTTTCGAGAGCCAGCCGGAATCAATCATCGACAAAAAATCCTTGTGGTAAACGATATGATCCATAACAGCACCCAATCTAAGTCCATCACTTCTTCCAAAAGTTGCGGAAACACCAACGACATGGACCTCAGACTCAGGCGTCATGGCTCCGAAGTGTTCTAACGTCTTTCGATAGCTTTTGGCAACAGCATGGTGTGCTTCGTCGATTAGGATTAATTTATGGAATTCTGGTTTAAATTTTCCGATTCTTCCGGACGAAGAGATGGATTGGATTGATGCGACTGTTATGTCTGCTGTTCCGCTGGCGTGGCTGTTTCCCATTTCTACTTCGACGATTTTATCCGGGTAGCGGTTGCGACAGTGGGTGGCGGCTTGTTCGACGAGTTCACGGCGGTGGACTAGGATAAGAGTTTGGGTCGCCTCTGGGCGGAGGGGTGGTATTCGGTCTATCAATTGAGTGAAGATTACCTGATTGCAAGGTATTAGCATGCCTGCTATCTTTCCTCAACGGGTGCAATGATTTAAAGAAGTTGGGAGACAGACAGTTTTCCCACTGCCAGTGGCAAGGGAGATACCCAATCGTCGATGACCTTTTTCTTGATGCTCCAGGACTGCTTGAATACATTCTTCCTGGTAGTCTCGGAGCACGAATTGTGATGGTATTAGGTCCGTTGAGGATGGTGGTGGTGGTGGTGGTGGTGGTGGTGGTGTTATCGCCGCTTTGAGTTTGGATTTTCTCGGTTTTCGAGGCTTTGGAGGCGCTGGCGGTTCTTCAGGTGGCAAGGCTCTGGATTTCGCTTTTGTGGATTTGTATCGAAACCCGGCCCATTGCGTAGTCGCCCTTGGAAGGAGGTAAGGTATATTGAGGTGGCCATGGCGGGGCACGATGAGGGCCCTGGCGAGGTTCAAGGATCTCCTCATGACATTGTGCGGTATTCGTGGTGGGGGTTTATGTAGTGAGGTTAGTTCAGGTTGCTGTTCAATTGCAAGGTTAGCAAGCTTAAATTAAGACGAGCAGCCTTGGAAGTCCAAATTAAAACACCACGCTGCCAAATCCCACCAACGCGAGCAATAAATATAAATGAAAGTTATACTGCAAAAAAGACGAATGGATAGATAGATGGATATATATCTCGAGATATAATTGTTCTTAGCCATATGAAGTCTATACAGAAAGAGGAAGGGGGGAAAGAAGAAGGAGCTGTAGAAAACAGTGCGAGTAAGTGCCAATATACGGCGTCTATAGTAATATATTTTTTTAGAAAGAAACAAGACCCCCCAAAACCCGCATGCATGCTCAGGCTCTAGCTCTATCATTCGCGGGGTATTTTCTATCTCCTCCTCCTCTCTCTCTCTCTCCCTTCCTGCCCAGCGTCAAGAGCGATAAACGTAGGTAGTAATTACAAGTTGTTCGCCTTTTGTCTGTTCCGATAGATGGAAAACAAAATGTACATTTGATGACGATGATGCAGGTTTATATCGGATAGCAAAAAGAACAAAGAGAGGAATGATAGAAGAGTCGAAGGGAGGGAGAAGAGTGTCGAACAAGATCGACCACGAAGTAGATAAGATCTTAAAATATGGATGATACCAAAATGCTCGTCCTATATGGCAAAATATCTCCGTAGTATAAAACAATGGATATCGAAATGAAAACGGAATGGATAGGATGGGAAATGGACCACACATTACTTTAGAAATGATTATGGAAGATGGAGGAAATTTGAGGAAAGAAGAAAAAACCCACGATGTTTTTTGTTTTTGTTTTAAAGGAAAGAAATACCAAAGATGCGTGGAAGAAGGATACAGGTTCATACTTGCTAAACCTTCGGACAATGCTTGAACCTCTTGTCATCGCCGAAAGAGCCGACAAACCCGTCCTCGGTATCCATCCTAGTTGGTTTTGATAAGGAGACAGCGAAAAAGAGAACAAACAAAGGTCAAAAGACAAATTCACGGTTCAAAGAAGAGCCATGACCTGTGAGGTGGGCCTGTGAACCCAAGTAAATTATTCGTATAACGATTTTGGCTTCCGTGCTGATGGTGCTTCAAGAAAAGAAACAAAGGCCTGCACCCCCAAACAGTAATGCATAAGCATATGCATGACTTGCAGCGATCCCATCAACGAATGTATCAAAAGCACCCCACAGAAAAGAGAAGAAAAGAGAAGAGGAAAAACGTCAATACAAGAGAAAGATAAGGACGCTCAAATGGCCCGTAAACGTAAACCCCAGTTATTGCTCAACCCATGTGTTTTTTTGGTCGTAAAGTCGTTATCTCGTAGAGATACTATACCTTTGTTATTGATATTTTACCCTTAGTCGCATGGGTAAGCCGAAGAATGATAGTTAAGTCGCTTAGACAAAACCGGCTTGAGCTTCAATGCTGGCGGGTTCCTTGCGTTTGACTTTCTTGTTGGGGCTCGCAAGGTCTGGGTTGAAATCGGCATCTTCTTCATCTCCAAGCATTTGTTGCAAAAGGCCTGCTGCACTCTTTGCCCTACGATGAATGCCATTGCGAGTGTTTCCAGAAACCTGCTGTGGTGGAGTGTTGAACTTGGGATCCCACTCCCAGTTGGTGCTGCTTCCGACAGGTTGGGATGCTGTTTCTTGAGGAGGAACCGGAGTAGTCGCGCGACCTCGTTTGAGCTTCGAAAGGTTAGCTACTTCAGAAAATCCTCATGCTAAATAATAATAATAATATGAATACCTTCATCTTGCGAATTCCCTCCTCGATCTTAGCGGCCTCCTCAGTGTTTTCAACGCCCTTGACTGCCTTTCCATTAACCGATTCGGTATCGGTCTCGTTATCACTATCCAGCTGTTTAAGCTTCCTCAAACCTTTCTTCGGCTTTTTCTTATCGACGTTTTCGTCAGTTGATGAGTCTCTGAATCCAAGAAAACCGCTTTGGGTTGATGGTGGTGGGAGTTTTCCAAGGTTTTTGACCATATCGTCTAGTCGAAGAGACTGGCGCTTTCGTCCAAGAACAGTGCCACCGGGGGATAGCGGAGAGATCGGCGAAAGATTTGGCGAAAGGGATGGAGATGGTGGGATAACACCCATCTTGCGCAGTTGGCCTATATATGGTTAGCCGTAGGTTGATGTCCCTAAGTGGGGCTCAAAACTTACGTTCTCCACGATAGAAGATTATGAAAGTGGCCCAAGGGCTAGAGAGAGGATCAAGACAAGTCACAGTTTGAGACCAGATAAGATCTTTATCAACTTTCTGTGCTGGAGCAAAACTATTTCGTTGGTTAGCTTGGGGTATATCTCAAAGGGCTGGTTTTACATACCCGGTCGTGTGAGAGACCTCTGCTTTAGCTGCAGAGGAGGGCTCTGCGATGACGTCTTCTTCGTTCATCATGCCATCCTCTTCGTCTTTCTTGGGTTCGAACACTCCGTACTTCGGAGCACCGTCGGCAAGTACGCGGTACAGCTTGAGCTTAATTTGGCCTACAGTATTTGTAATTTGAGCGGGTGGTGCGGTGTCTTCGTCGTCATCGTTATCCGAGGGAGAAGCGGATCTCGGGGGAGTATCCTCCATTTCGATCTCACCGTCGTCGGATTGCTGTCGTCTGCTAGACGATCTCGGGGAGCGGGACGAGGAGTTGCGAGAGGTAGCGCCGGTAGTAGTGTTCCTTCTATGGAGTCCACGACGACCCGGTTTACCTGATCTTGGTGAGTTACTTCCAGAATTTAAACGGATTGCTTCCTTTTCCTCACGAGATAAATCCAGTCCACCCAAAAAGGTCTCCAACCCGACCTCACGCCACATGAAAGCCTTTTCGCCGATGCTGCCATCTTCCATAGCACACCATCGGCTACTTATCCAGGTATCCCTTCTACGAGTCAGCATTGCTGCCGCTTCTTCTTCTTTTCCATCGAGGAAAAGATAAGCAGCCAGATGTTCCTGTGGATTGTCGGTGAGAGGTTTGTAATCGTCCGATGAAATTGAAATGGAAATGGCGAAAGAATTCGGAGGAGCCGATGGAGGAAAGGTGTTTTTTGGAGCGATGGGTCCTGGTGGTCGCTTGGATTGAGGTGGGCCATCGCCAGATGGAACGGCAATGTAAGCAGTGGTGATGGATTTCCTGGTATGAGATTTGTACTCCGGAAGGGGCCCAGTGGGCGTGTGGACCGTAATGGTCACTCCTTTGTGAGTGGGCATGATTTCTGGATGAACGCGAAAGAGCTGGTGGCTGTTAAAGTCGCCGTGTTTGGTAGTTGTTTGGGGGGGAAATGTCTAAGACGAGCGAGTTACGTAGAGATTACGAATGAACAGGTAGTTTTCGGAGGATGGAAGGAGGAGGGTAAGAGAGATGGGCCGATAGATAGTAGAGAGATGGGCCTCCTTGGATATGCGAGTGGGGATGTTGAATGATGCTGAATGATGCTGAATGATGATGGTGGTGATGGTGGTGATGGTGGTGATAAAGGAGGAGATGAGGAAGAGAAGCTAAGGAGAAGGAGGAGGAGAAGGTTTCCTGGTCGAGTGATCTGGTGATTACCTAGTTGCTAGGCAGCGTGTCAGTGAGAGCAAAAGCAGCAAAGGCAAATTATGATGACATAACATCAACATCAACATCAACATCGAAGTATCTCATCGCTGGCGATTTTAAATTAAACACAGCTGGGCGGACACAGAAAACATGAACAACCCCGGACAGGAAAGGTCACGACAGGACAGGACTGGACAAAACAGGACTGGACACGACAGAACGACTTTGATTCTCGTCGAGGCCGCTAAGCTTCCGAGAATGCAATGTAAGGAAAGAAGGAAGGAAGGGAGGAAGTCCAGCAAGCAACGCCACTATGTTACCACCAGAGATACCAGACCATGCCATACATACACACAAACATACAACTTTTGTGCACCACTTTGGACGAAAACCCATTCATACACACTTGTTTGAAAAGGAAGATACAATGTTGACGTTGCCTTGAGTTGAGGGAAGGGAGAAAGGGAGGCAGGCTCACCTGATCTGGTGTTTCGAACTTTTGTATTCCAGGTGAATTTTTTAATCTTTTTTTTTTTTTTCAAGAAAAAAAAAAAATTATTGGTTTTCTCCCTCAATCAAACGAAATGGAATGAGATTGATTGCCTGCGCGTGAGGAGATATCCGGCTGAACTAATTAAATTGCCAGAATAGAACAAAACGTGACGTGGAGAAGGAGGTTCCAGTTGTCTTTTTGTCGGGTATTCTCTCTCTCGAATGGCCGAAGGAAGGGGTTTCTGTCTTCACCAACACCAGCCGCAGCAGTCGAGCAGAAGACAAAACAAAGAGAAGCGAAAAGGAATAGAGTGGACTGTTAGAATGAAGTGAAGTATCCTCAGGGTTGAGATGAAGAAAGAGAAGAGGAAGAGAAAAGAAGACAGAAGGGAAAAAAAAAAGAGAAGAAGAAGAATTTGATGGATTGGTTATGTCAAATAAATCGGGACGCTAACAACGGATTCGGAGCTGCATGCAGGTTCTATGGCGAGGCAGCCCGTCGAACAGCTGTCCGGTGATCAAGTTGGCACGCTATCTAGGCTAGGTAGGTCCAGTGTTCTGGTTGGTATCGATCAATCAATTCAATCATTCAACCATTCGAAACTTCGAAGAGGGCGTAAATGGACGTTTGAGTGAAATGTATATATTGTATTCGTATTGGGGTGGATGGATCACACAGGAACCTAGCTGGGCCTTAGTTTGATTTGATTGAAGTCATGGATTGGCAATTAGTGGTGATGTTGGTGGTGATGTGAATAATTCCCGGAACAGGAACTGTAATTGGCTTCAGATCGAGTTGTTGATTCAATTTATCTTGATACAGGGCATGCTTCTGTTTTTTTTTTTTTTAAGGATTGAAGTCGTGATCGTATCTTTGACTCCCCACATATGGGGGTTAAGATTGGACTGTAACGGTGACTCTGCTAAGTTGACAGGTTTTTTTTCTTTCCCAGGAATTCCCCTTGTCGGTTTAAATAATTCGGATTGTTTCCTTTTTGCATTGGCCGCGATAGCTCCAATTTCGGGTGGGATTGGATGCTAATTACTGAACTTAGTTCGTGAGAAAAGCATGGGGAGCTTCAAATAAGCGGGTGGTTGGCAGCTCACCCAACAGCAATATTAACTACAACTGCAAGCCAAGTGCAGACAAATACCCTATTCCCGCATGAGTCTTTTCAGCATCAACAGTCATCTTTAAGTTTGAAAATACTTTAAATTTTGAGGCTGTGATAGTTGAAGATTCGAAGTGGTAAGAAATAAGTATATGCAATACTGAATCGAGTATTAATATAATCTTGCAGACCCTTCTGACAAAGTAAATTTAATCAGTTTAAGTTGCCAGCTAACAAGCTTGACCGTTTGAGCTTGAGCTCCAAAGCTAGTTAGTTCATTACCCATCCACAGCCCTGCATATCCTCTCCTTCAAAGAAACCAAGTCAGCTAAGTACTTAAGTAAGTAAGTAATTAAAAGGAAAAACGGAAAAATTATAAAATAAAAAAAGGGCTTCATTCAACCTTCTCATTTCAAAGTTCTGTCTTGCATCGCAATTTTCACGATACCTATATTTCCCTTGTCTTAAGGGTTTTACACCTGCAAACCAGAAAAGACAGCGAGGCAGAGCCCATCGATGCCCCGTCCAGAAAGGGAGATGCTACAAGGGTTCTCAAGCCAAAGTCCTGGGGATCTATGTTTTCTCCATTGGCCAGCGATCCGACGGATGCATGCCAGCGTGCCTGCTCCATGCAAGGAGAACAAGTAGAGAAAGGGGCACTCCTCCTCTTCCTCCTCCTCCTCAAATTAAATGATCTCCCGGGAATGTAAATGCGAGGCAGATGATATCATTGCATGGAACAACTGGTGGAACTGCTGTCGACGCTTAATTATAACTTTGAGCCTGGGTTTCTTTTGGATCCGCTTAAATCGAATCGAATCTCAAGTCTCAATATTTATAAGTACATCTATAATCAATAAGCGTAGGCACTTATAGCTTAGTTCAGGATGTAGCGCTACGCAGCAGATAAATACCTTATTTCGAAACGGCATGCACAAGTAATGTACTTTCAGGAGAGCTCTGAGTAGCCTCGAGACCAAGCTCCGAGCTACTGCAACACGAAAACTGCAACAAAATAAAAGGTTCTGCGATTCAACTTGGTCTAGGGAATATGAGTGGATTGCCCGCGCCGAATAGAGCCCTTATATTAAGAATGAATCTAGAGTTTATGTTTTAAACTAGAGTACTAAACTACCTAAAATGTAAAAGATCGAACATGTGCGCACCTGCGCATACTAGTGGAAACCCACATCCCACGATTTATAAAGTAGTTGCGGCTTTACCTTATGGTCATATGATCATCGGTTTTCTACAAATGAAAGCATGCGGGCCTATTACTTCTTTTTCATTTCGTTAGCAACTACTTATGAGATTGCGTTCAGTAATTTCGACCTAGAAGATAATTTTCCAGACTATTTTTCCGCATCTATCTCCGATCCCCGAATTCAACTGGAGCGTCTACCCTCGCTACCGCTGCAACGCCGTGAATTACTCTGGCTTAAAGTGGAAACGGGATTCTCTAAAATATATTACCGACATCCTCGTCCGTACACTACCCGATGGTGACGGCCCTCCGGATATAATAGTTTTATATAAAACCGAGCCTGATGTCTTTGACGAACCCGGAGAATTTGACTCTAGCGATACATGCTCCTGGAAGAACGCCCGTGGGATAATACGGTTCAAAGATGCAATCACCGGCTACTTATCTCGGGGTGTTGGAAATAGTCAAAAGTACAACCTCTTTGGGGTAATTTCCCTACGTATTGGAAGGAACTGAATCTCACCAGTGGTGTTGTCATCCCGGAGCCGTGGGGATCTGTAATTAACAGATTAGAACCCGGAAAAACTGCTATATGGTGGGGCACAGGGAACGATTGGGACATTCCAGAACCAAATGGCAGAGGGCTCCCATAGCAACCGGGAGACATATATTCCGGTGGATACTTTACTGATTATTGGTACCTATTCTCTGAGCATGGTGCGAGCCTGCTACTCGGCGCGGGCGATACGAATTCAGGTGCTTCTGAGGAAGATGGGGATGGTAGTGGAGATGAAGACAACAGAGGCGACGAACATTTAAATGCTCCATCCGAATTAGGCTCGGGTGACGAAGTCGCATCCCTGGCTACCGCTTTCACAGCTGATCGAAATGTCCCATACGAAGTTATCGAGCGTGAGGACTATCCCTGGCAACCCCCCGAACCACAAATTATCAGAGGCAATCCCCGCTGGGTTTCACGCCCTACGAGAAGGTTTCCAGTGATCAACCTGCAATATCGAAAATGGCGGAACAATCGCATTATTCAAGCTGGAGACTATCGGCCTATCGCTACTATATCTGAAGATGGAGTGGAGGATTTAACAGTCGATATACCATTAGATACACTAATTGCCGAAGGGTGGATTATAGATAAAGAAGCGGAGGCAAAGTACCAGGAGAAACTGAAACGGGAGCGACTCGGAGTCAGAGAAGCGGAGATATTTTATCAAATACTAACCGAGAACGAGAAATCTAAACGGTTGGACCAGATGGTTTATGACAAAATTTGGGAGATGGAAAATCCAGGATGGAGGCCTTCGGACCCTCTGCAACTTCTTATGGATATCAATACTGATGAACCCGAAGTTATACCTGAGCAGCAGCAGCAAATTGGCCAGGTCAATATGGCTGAGCCCCAAGCAGCCGTCCCGGAACCTTTGAATAGACAAATGGCATTAAGACTACCAGCCAACAATCGTATTCATGATTTTCTATCTGGGCCAGGGTCTCCAGCTTAAGCCTAAGAAACTTACAAGATGTCGGCCTGAGAGAAAATTGGTATATAGAAGTATCTGTATTGACTGTGCATGTGTGCCAGCTACCAGATTGACTTACCAAGATGTATTCAAATTAAAACCAGTATACTATAATTCTGTGACAGTAACGCTTTCACTCCCCTGTAACCAAACTCTATGGCACTCTAGAGCCCAAAAAACTTGAATTAGATACAAACTAAATTTATGAATTGAATTCATCCTAAAGATAATTTAAATTCTGAGCGCTGGCTGTAACTGCTGTTGCATTTTTATGTGTTGCCAATCGTCGCGCAATCAGGCGGTTTCGCACTAACTAAAAGCACGCTACGCTCAACCTAAAGCTCTCCTTCTACGCGAACCTGTACGAACCCGCTCTATTACAGTCGCCGAAACATTCTTTCGACACACGATCTATGATATCTCGGTGTCCAACCTAGCTTGGATATTCTAGCATGTTATAGGAGCATATACCTACCCACTATGGCAGAAATCAAGGCCATCGAGGGCCGTTCGGTACGTAAGCTCCAACTTTGGAATATATCCAAATACATCGTAACTCGAGTCAGAGAGGGTAAGGTCAGAGCTTACACATGTATACAGATCCACCAAATCCAGTCCGGTCAAGTCATCAGCGACGGCCTCTGCTCCGCCGTTAAAGAGCTAGTCGAAAACAGTATTGATGCAAATGCCACTTCAATAGGTTCTCTCTACAATCTCAACGTCGAATCTCACTCCAAAAAGGCACTAACAAAACCCACCAGAAATCAGGTTCAAGAACCATGGTCTTGATTTGATTGAAGTTAGCGACAACGGCCTAGGGATATCACCAGAAAATTTTGACAAGCTAGGTATATATATATATTCTAAATACCGGAAATTACTAGATCTGACTTCTTGCCACTGATGACTTCGCCTAGCGCTCAAGCACTATACTTCCAAACTTCGCAGCTATGAAGACCTTGAAAGAGTTACAACCTACGGCTTCCGCGGTGAAGCCCTTAGTTCCCTATGCGCCCTCTCAAACCTTTGGGTTACAACCGCGACAGCAGACGTAGCTCCTAAGGGTACGAAGTGCGAATTCCACATCTCAGGCGCCTTGAAATCGACCTCCGTGGCGTCCCACCCAAGAGGGACAACTGTATCCGTTGAAACCTTGTTCAGGAATCTACCTGTAAGAAAGCAAGAGTTAGAAAGGAATATAAAACGGGAGTTTGCCAGAGTGGTTAGCTTTTTACAAGCTTATGCGATCGTTTGTGTCGGTGTTAAATTTACGGTTTATAACCATCCTCCTAATGGGTATGTATTCTAACTGTCAGGTCGTCTCAATACTTGCAATTATCTATCTGCTAAAGTATACTAGGAAGAAAACCCTACTATTCAGCACCAAAGCGAACAAAACAACCAAAGAAAATATTGCAAATGTCTTTGGCGCAAAAGCTCTAGCAAACTTAATCCCTCTCAACCTGGAATTTGAAATGAATACCCCTGCATCAGTCCTTCACCGTGGCAGGGAAGATACCCGCGGTGTCAAGATTGTGGGACATATATCCCGCCCGGTATTCGGAGAAGGAAGACAAGCGCCTGATAGACAATTGTTCTTTGTCAATTCAAGGCCTTGTAATCTACCACAGGTGGCTAGGGCGATCAATGAAGTTTACAAATCATATAATCTTACACAATCACCATTTGTGTTTGCGGATTTGCAGTTGGATACTAGTGAGTTGTTGCCTTTAGAATTGAACTCGATAGACAGATACTGATAGATTTTGCTATGAAGCTGCGTACGATGTCAACGTTTCGCCGGATAAAAGGACTATTCTCCTACATGATCAAGCTAGCTTGCTAGAATCTATGAAGACCTCGTTGACAAAATTGTTCGACGGGGCGGATCAGACAGTCCCAGCGGCTACACAGTCGAAACTTGGAACGTTTAAGGCGACTGGAGCTGAACCCGCGAAAACACCGGCGAAACGGATACTTCAGCGGACCTCTGATGATGAAGATAATGGCGGGGATGATCATGTTGCGATAGCTGGGCCTTCGGAACAGCCCGAACTTGCGATTGCTGTGTTGGATGGGAATGATGTTGAGGAAGAAGAGGAAGCCAATTCCGCTTTCTCAAGTCTTGTGTCGAAGCTCCATCGAAACAGTATAACCAGTGAACCGAATGCCGAAACCGAACGACCTACGAGTTCGAGGGGTTTAACGTACGCGCAAAAAGGAAAAATAGCGAAGGCATTTGCAGCTAGACAGCCATCCCATGTCGAAAATAACGAAGAAGAAATCGCTGCACCGGCTCGGGAGTCGCCTGAGCCATCCACAAGAATCGCTGCTGAAGGAGGAGGAGGAGAGGAGGAGGAGGAAGAGGAGGAAACAGGCGCACACCCACGTTCCCAAGCCTCTCCCAAACCCTGGAGAAGGCCTTCACCACAACCGACTACCATTACAATTGGGAACCGAACAGTCATAACAACGCCAAAGCGTAGTCCGTCTAAGGTGTCGTCAAGCATAGTGTCCTCGTCTTCACCGACAAGAAGGGTAGCGGCGAGGAGTAAGAAGAATACGTTTGCGAAGAAGTTAAAGGGGTTTAGTGCGCCTGGAACACAGAGCTCGCTAACGATTCCAGAGGATGATATTGTGGAATCAGATGAGGAAGTGGTGCCTATTGGGAGCCAGGAAGACATCGAAGTGGAGTCTCCGAAAGAGTTTATGGAGGGTGAGGAGGGTGTGATGTCAACCTCACAAGTACCTCAAATAAACATTGGAACCGAAGGCATAGAAGCCGACCAAGAAAATGAACCAGACGTAGAAACTGATCTTGTGGGGAAGAATTCAGATATTATAGTTGATTCCGAACCAGCATCAACGGCATCGGAGAGGATGGTCCTACCATCGTCACCACCCCGAGCTAGGCGCTCGGTAACAGGTTCTGTTAGGAATGTTGAGCCAGTTATAAATGAAGAGAATGGAACGGAAGAACAACATCGTCAGCGGGAGCGTCGAACAGTTGAAGAACTAATCGCTCAGGCTGAGAGGCCTCCCACAAAGCCCTTTATACCAAAATCGAACCCTACAACAGCCCATAACATCGGCCTGAAAGACTCGACACACTGCCTAGTTCAAAACATTCGATCCCTATCAATCGATAAACTGCGATCCTTAGCTGGTACACTTCGACCTAGAACCAACGGCTTGAACTCCAGGGCAAAAGGGAAATCATCCAAACAAGATCTTCTGAAGTTCAACCCCGCCGAAGAGAGCTCGAAAGCTGAAGAAAGGCTTTCGCTTACAATTGCAAAGTCTGACTTTGCAAAAATGCGAATAGCTGGCCAATTCAACCTCGGGTTCATCCTTGCTACTCGCCTCTCCGAAAAAGGGGATGATGTCAATGATTTGTTTATTATAGACCAGCATGCTTCCGATGAGAAATATAACTTTGAAAGACTACAGGCTGAAACGGTGGTCCAGAATCAGCCGTTAGTGAGACCTAAGGTGCTGGAGCTGAGTGCAATGGATGAACTTGTGGCTATGGATAATATGGACGTTCTTAAGAAGAATGGGTTTGTAGTTGAGATCGATGATGAGGGACCCGTGGGGAAGAGATGTAGGCTAGTCAGTCTACCGATGAGTAAGGATAAGGTGTTTGATCTTAAGGGTCAGTATCCCCCCCCCCCCCCCCCCCCCAGCTATGTCTATCCGGCTTTTAGGGTTGAGACTAATATTTGGGCGCAGACTTCGAGGAACTACTCCACCTGATCCGTGAACATCCAAATGATGATACAGTTCGACCTTCAAAGGTTAGGGCTATGTTTGCGATGAGAGCTTGTCGGAGTAGTATTATGATTGGGCGAACGTTGGGGATGAAGGATATGAAGAGGGTTGTTAATCACATGGGGGAGCTGGATAAACCGTGGAATTGCCCGCATGGACGGCCGACAATGCGGCACCTGTGTGATGTGGGACAGCTGGAGTGCTGGGGAGAGGATGGAGAGAGGGCTTTCGCAGATGATGAAGGGGGTGGGGATAGTGGACCTAGCGGGACACAAGAAGAAGACGGGGGAGGGGATCAAGAAGGTGGTGATGAAGTGGACGACGAAGACGAGGATTGGGTGGAATAAGAGGATTAGTATATTGGTGGGGGTATTGCCTACTATTTACGTTTAACTATTTGAGTATATCAGCGGTTTAGCGGAGTTCTTACTTTTTCAAACTTGCGAACGCCGGGCTCATTTCAGTGGCCTTTTCTCATTAGAACTTCATTACATCTTGAATTACTGATATAGCAGCTAAATACGATCACAGCAGAGGTATCTCGTCCAAACACCAATAACACCAATTTCGCCAAGAGCCCCAAGAACCAAAATTTCGAAGTCGTGGATTATATTGCATCCCAGAAGAAGTCCGTATATGTACTCCTCTTAAGACGGCTGTCGAGCTTAATCATAGCTACATCGCCTTGGTCCTTTTTATCTGGATAATAATATTAGTAACCGAAGAACTATCGTTGACAAATCGGGATGCGTACTAATAATAGCAGAGGAGTAACCGCCAGCACCGTCTTCTTTCAGCTCAATCCCGAATGATCGGTATATCTTTAACCGCAGGCTATCGCATAATCAGCACTTTGTCCCATGAACTGTATACTGTATTCCGGCTTGAACGAACATAGTCTCATCTTCCGATAAAGCTGTATTGCTTTGCATGGGACTCTCCAAGTCCAGTCCTTCATATTCATCCTTCATCTTGGCTAAATTTGCCTCCATGAGATGATTGCTCTTCTCCAACTCTGTCACATTCTTCGCGAGGGCAAACTTCTGCTTATCGAGATCGAGAATAGTTTTCGCGTGTTCTCGCTTCGCAGCGACAGCTAACGATGCTTCGACTGAGGATTTTGCAGCGTCGAGAGAGCGACTCAGGGAGCGCAGGGCGGCGCGAGTTTCATCGAGTTCTGTTTTGCGAAGTTTCTGAAGGGTTTGGGCATTCTCGTTTATGGTAGCTAGGCGTTCGATGTCGGATTGGATATGGAAGGCCTCGAGGACACTGTGGCAGAGGGTTGCCGGAGGGGTGTCGAGAAGGGGCATATTGGTGTGCTCTTGCTTCCTTGTGAATGCAGGGTACTAAGTCTTGTCGGGAAGATGTCGATACGCGAAAGTTTGAAGCTCTGCTAT
Source organism: Arthrobotrys conoides (assembly GCA_036971725.1). NCBI lineage: Eukaryota > Fungi > Ascomycota > Orbiliomycetes > Orbiliales > Orbiliaceae > Arthrobotrys > Arthrobotrys conoides. Next base: position 301,699 of record JAVHJM010000006.1, read on the forward strand.
GCGTTATGGAGTTGCTGGTTACTGGTCGAGCTTTGTTTCGGTGTTGTTTGTGTTTCATTTCCATTTCCACGACAACGCATTTTTGGAGTTGTGGCGAGTGACAAACACCGCCACATCCACGTGATGAGGGTCCTTATGACGCAAAGCCTCATTTCAGGCCGACCGATCAGATCGTGTGGTTCAAATCTTTATATGTGCAAGCTCCATCCCGACAATTGCACTTTCCCCGTTTACGCATCCACCTACAAACAATATCTCACCTTTTCACACTTCACAACTCACTTAAAACATACGGACAGGAGAATATTGTAGACCAAGATCTATCTGGTTTTCGCTTATTTGCAGTTATGTCGTCGGATAATTTGCCATGTGAGTTATTACCTACACTTTGTTGGTGGTGGCGATGAATGTTTTGGAAGAGCTTAAGCCGAGGGTTGGAATACTGACGGATTGTTGCATGAACAGATGCCGCTGATGCGGAAAGGTATTGCAATACATACCCATTTACCATTACGGCGGATAATACGATCTTCTATGACTTCGATACTGACCCCGAAATATTAGCCCGTTAAAGGAAGCAGAGCTCGAAGTCCTCCGAAGACAATACGATCGAGAAGGACAATACGTCAGCATCCAGACGAAATTTAACTACGCCTGGGGCCTCATCAAGTCCGACAAGGCTACCGATCAACGATACGGTGTCAAGTTGCTTACCGGTACGAATCTATAATGATCCCAACTTCCGACCCTGTTCAGAGGGTTTACCGAAAAAAGTTGGGTGGCGGGGGGACTGATAAAGTGGGATAATTTTGTAGAAATCTTCCGCGATGCCCCCGAACGTCGCCGGGAATGTCTCTATTATCTCGCTCTGGGGAACTACAAGCTAGGAAACTATGCAGAGGCGAGACGGTATAATGATTTACTGCTAGAAAAGGAGAATAAGAATATGCAAGCGATGAGCTTGAAGGGATTGATCGAAGATCGAGTCGCTAAGGGTATTTTATCATCCTTTCTCCTCTAAGTCTTTATAATCAAACCTAAATGGAATGGTAATGGCTAACGAACATGAATAGAGGGTATGCTCGGTGTCGCGATACTAAGTGGGGTGGTTATTGCGGCCGGGGTGATGGGCAGCTTTCTATACAAAGGGTTAACAAAGCGGAGGTAATGCTATTCTATGCCTTGCCACCCTTTTGTTTCTCCTTTCTCCCCTTCCCCTTCCCCCCTCCCACCCTTTGGAACTCGAGTTGACAAGACTCTCTCTCTGTGATTAGTCTTTGAGTTCTCCCTTCTCGCTCCCTTTACAGATCTAAAAAGTGATGGGTATGATTTGGGTTAACTAGAGACTAGGGATAGGGACTAAGGAATACTCCGATGGTGCGCGTTAAATCTTGTCTGGAATACGGAGCGGGGCAAATGCATACGAGGGTGCTAGGCTGTGCTATTAGGGAATCTACATAAGTTTTTTTTACTTTTGGACGAGGAGGAGGGGAAATGGGGGGTCCGAGTTTATTCGTCAGAGAGCATGCATATGCTGTTGTTCTATTGAGATTGCATCGTTATTGGTATCCTTTAAGTTTGTACAATGCAGGCGTTCCCTCTCTTTTTCTTTCTTTCTTTCTTTCTTTTACTGCTATTTGGTTACGTTTTGAGTCTCTTTCTTGTGCCCATACACCTGCATGTGGTTTCGCTTCGTTTCTTCCGGGGTTCTTTATTTGGGATACATATCTCTTACTATCTCTCCTCTCTGGCTTCTTCTTTAGCCTTCTTTTTTTTCTTTCTTTCGACTCGTATGGTATCCAATACAGGTGATATCGAAATACTTAGAATAGCAAACCTTATGTATATGTACCTAGTACTAGTCTGGGGAAAGGCTACGTACCACAGAGTGATGACATGGAGTGTGACGGTTGTGGGACGACTGCATGAGAACCGTTCTGGAAGATTCGGTCCTAGTCAGCTAGCCCTGGTGAGGTACTCAGGTAGCTGCGCACTTCGGAGATGAGACTTTTTTTTTTTAACATCCATTCGTGCATGGTTTAAATATATCTGTTCGAAGTATGAGTCTGAGTCTGATCATGAGTTTGGGGTTCTGGGACGCTTTTATATAAATTAGTTACTTCTTAAGATCGATATCATGCATGTATGTATACTACCTATTTAAGTATTTAATATGTATCAGCGACACTAATACGGCAGCTCCCAAGCATTTAGTCTGTGCTACGTAAGTAAGCAATTCAGTAAGTAAGTTTGAAGCTATCGATATAATATTATAATTGGGCATGCATCTGGGCGGAAGTCAAATCGAATCGGATCAAAACATAATAACATATGATATCACATCTGCGCTGCAACTATCATCGCCCACCAGCATCACCACCACCATAGTATACTACAGTATAGTACAGCCTTGCCAACGTGCTCAATTCGTTCAGCTGTGGCTAATCCTGGCACAAACTATCTCTTTCCAGTCGAGACATACTTACTTACTTACTTACTTACTTACTTACTTACTTACTTACTTACTTACATTCATACGTGTATTGTATCATATCATTTTGTAACATCTTCCTAGTTGTTGATTTCTTTGAGGTGTCTGTCGACAGCAACACGTCGACATTAATCTCAGTTATCTCAACTTTCTACTGTTAACGTTAGCCTGACAGCCTGACAGCCTTCTCTCTCTCTCTCTCTTCTCCTCCAACTTCCATCTTTCCTTCTTTCTCCAACCACCCCGCTCCCCTCTTCTTCTTCTTCTTCCTCCTCCTCCTCCTCCTCCTCTTCTTCTTCTTCTTGCAAACCATTCAGATATCACCATCGTACCTCCCTTCATCTTTCTCTTTACCTCCCTTGGAACCCTCCCACCAAGTGCCGGCCACTACCTCATCTCTCTGACCGACATAACCTTTCTCTGCTTTTGTACGCCCTAACCTTCCTAGAATCCTAAGACCCTAGCAAGCCCCAAATCCAACAAACCAAACCTCCACAATGAGCGGTCCGCCGCCCCGCCAACCCTCCGGCAACCAGCATCGAGAGTTGGTTTACTGTCATTCATGCGAGAACGAATGGTACAGAGACCAGCACGGCCTAGTATGTCCGGAATGTCAATCAGATTTCATAGAGATTGTAAGTACCTTTTTTAACTACCCTTCCAATGTTTTTATATTGATTACTAAATCGTCCTTGACGATGTAATTTACAGGTCGAAGGCCAAGCATCAGACCCAGGACAAGACCACCGCCATCACTTAATGGACTCGGATGATGATGACGACGACGACGAATTCCATACTCATCACCACCGTCATGCAGACCACCATCCTCGGGAAACTGGGTTTGGCCCCGCACCCCATGGTACTGGGTTTACATTACGTATGGGTGGCGGTTCAGGTCCTCAGATTAGCTTTCGCACGATACAATCGCAATTCGGAAGCAGTTCTAGCTCGCCGGGTCCCCAACATCCCTTTGGCGGTGGTCATGTTATAGGAGGGGTCAGCCCAAACCCTCGACAGCCATCCTTCCCGGGCTCTCCATTCGACAATTTCCATGCCCATTTCCCAGGTTCGGGCGCTCGATCAATGCGCTCGACCCCACAATCAGACCCACTAAATCCACAGCGAGATGATCACCATCAGCAACAGCAGGAGCAGCAGGAGCAGCAGCAACAGCAGCAACAGCAACGTTCACCTCCAGCCGCTACCCCAAACTTCGGAAACGGAGCACAACCGATCGCGGATATGTTCGCCTCCATAATACAGAATATTATGGGTGCGCCACGGGAGGGGGATCCCAACGACAACATTCGAAACCAGCATTATCATGTCCCTGGCGCCTTCCCTGGTGGTAGATCCCCACCCATGGCTGGACAGAATAATCCCGGTCAAGGTTCGAGTCAAGCCGAAGGGTTGGGTGGACCTGGACATTCGCCTGGAACTGTACCTTCGCCTGGAGCTTGGTCACAAGGTGGACCGCATGGCGGGTCGCATGGCGGGACACCACTCGGAATGGAGAGTCCATTATTTATGCAGATGCCGAGAGGGAGGGGTGGAGTCACATATTATTCGTCAACGAGGACGTGGACTGGACCGGGTGGAGAAGTAAGGACGATCAGGACGTCGTCACCAATGACGCCGCATGGGGGACAGCAGGGACAGCAAGGGCAGCAGGGAGGGCCCGAAGGTCCGGGTGAGATGAACTTGGCTAGGTATGTTCCTTAAAACACTTTTTGGTAGATAATGGGGGTGATGCCTAACGAAGGGGTGTGAAGTATCCTCGTCAACATTATCGGATCTGGTGCTCATGGAGACGACAACAATGGATTCCCACCACTACTCAGAGCGTTTGGACTCGGGCATGGCCAAACGGGCGACTACGTATGGAACCAACAAGAAATGGATAGGATATTATCCCAATTGATGGACCAGCACCAAGGGAATGCACCTCCACCAGCTTCCGAAGAATCTATAAGGAATTTGCCCAAAGTGAAAGTGACAAAGGCAGAAGTGGATGACGGTAGCGAATGCGTGGTTTGCCAGGATGAATTTAAGGTTGACGATGAGGTCGTAAAGCTTCCGTGTAGGCATATCTATCATGAGGAGTGTGTGACAAGGTGGTTAGAAACGCATGATGTAAGTACTTCATTGCACTTTCTTCAACTATCCATAGTGTGTACTAATCATACGTTCAGGCATGTCCGATATGTCGTACACCAATTACACCGGAAGACCAGCGACGGCAGAGGCCAGCACCTGGAGCACCTCCCGGGGCGCCTGGGCTCGGTTTCCCACCATTACCAGGGCAAGGTGGAAATGGTGGCCCAGGAGGAAGCAGTGGTGCAGCTGGAGGTAGCAGTAATATGCACACTTCTTCAGGGTCGGGCGGAAGCAACGGAGCTCGGTGGTCGTGGTCCGCTAGCTTTGGTCGTAGTTAAACCCGCGATCATAGCAGCAACAAAAGAGACATCATCAAAGAAGAGGGGCTTTTGCAGTGCAAAGTCCCTGTGGAAGGGCTTTCCTTAGAGACAGCCAGAAGTTGCTATGTCTCAAGGGGGTGGTACCTTTCTATAGCTACTTACTCACTTATATGGCTTATCCTTTTTCTTGTTCAGCGCTTTCTTGCGTCGCCCTTTTTTCTTTCGTCCCCGGCTCTTCCCTCTCTTTACTTTCATTCGTTTATACGATCCTTCTTTTTTCTGCTAAAACAAAATGAATGTAATGTAATGGCTCTTCTTGCCTACGTACGACTAATTACGACTGCTCCAACAACCTTCTATATGTTTCTTCTTTTCCGGTCAGCGCTAGGTTATTATAGTGGGAAGAATGGCTTTTGTTCAGATGAAAACTCCTTTTTTTGTTTTCCGTTAAATTTGCTTGCAAGGCACTTTTCTAAAATGATTTTAATGGGATATATATGGACTGGGTATAATTTGTTAATGAATGTTATAATTTACCATCCGTGAATAGCTATAATCATAGGGGTTATTGTAAATGGCCTCCTCGACGCTTAGAAACGGCCGGCATTTGAAGTTGAAGTTGAAGTTGAGTCAGAGCTCGAGGACCCGACTACAACCCTGTGCGTTGATAGTACAGCGCTATCTGCAGCCTTATCTTCGTTTATAATTCCATCTGCCCCACCATTGATTCCGCCAAACTCTCCACCTACTTCGTCTCCCTTACCATCCATCCAGTCTCACAAGCAATTATCTTTCTGCTCCATTGCAATAACATACCAAGGCTATTGAATCACTATTATTCTACCAATCTACTTAGGTATTAGCGAATCCATCTATTCAGACCCGATCAAATAGACCGTCCACCACCATGGCAGACGACACCGAAGCGATCACTGCCCGCCTCTCAACCCTTGGTTTCGCAGACAAAACCATCAAAGACGCTGTCAAGAACCAGAAACATCTAACCTCGCTGCTTTCCGTGATCGATGAAGCATCCAGTGCTACCGATAATGCAGCAGGCGAATTACCCCGCGACCAACTCGTACACCTCAATGCGCTCGCCGTAGCCAGCAAGGACACACCTCTTCCAAACCGATCCTACATAACCGCTGCAATCAGGGACGGTCGACTAAAATCTTCGGTTCAAGTGGAAGCTGCTATTAAATATGCGAAAGAAACACCAGGGGAGGTTAATCCGGATGGGTTTAACAAAGCTACCGGTGTTGGGATCGAGTTTACAAAGGACCAGGTTGTGGAACGTGTGAAGGAGTATATCTTGGAGAGGAAAGAGGAGATTGAAGAGCAGAGGTATAAATTGCTTGGAAGTACTATTGCGAATATTAAGGCTACGACGGATTTGAAGTGGGCGAATGCGTTGGATGTTAAGCAGGCTGTTGATGCGGAGTTTTTGAGCCTGCTGGGTCCGAAGGATGAGAGGGATGTTGTTAAGAAGGTATTTCAAATATACAGGATTTTTGATCGGCCTATGGAAATATTAACAGGAGGTGTAGGGCAAAGGCGATGCAAAGCCTGCGAAAGAAAAGGTCGAGAAAAAGAAGCAGGCGATCGACACACCGGCCGAACCAGACCCGCTCAATTCTACTAGCATGTTCGAGGAAGGGTTCCTTGGTGCACTTCACAAGCCCGGTGGGAATCCACAGATCAAACCTGCTCTCCGTGACGAGCATCTCAAAGCCACTGGTGGAAAAGTGTTCACCCGGTTCCCACCCGAACCTAATGGATATCTTCATATCGGACATAGCAAGGCTATTGCTGTCAACTTTGGATATGCGAGGTATCACAATGGATGCTGTTATCTAAGATACGATGATACGAATCCTGAGGCTGAAGAGGAGAAGTATTTTACTTCTATCAAGGAGATTGTGGAGTGGCTGGGGTTCAAGCCGTACAAGATTACTTATTCTAGTGATCATTTCCAGAGGCTATATGATTTGGCAGAGGATTTGATTAAGAGGGATAAGGGATATGTTTGCCATTGTACTGGTAAGTTTTTATTCTCGAGGTTGAGGTGGTAGTGGTGTGAAGGATATATGCTGATATGAGAATTCTACAGCGGATGAGATTCACAAGCAGAGAGGCGGAAAAGAAGGAGAAGCGGGTGAGCGATATGAGTGCGTGCATAGAAATAGACCGATCGAAGAGTCACTCGCGGAGTTCAGGAATATGAGAGATGGGAAGTACAAGCCCAAGGAGGCTTTATTGCGAATGAAGCAGGATATGAAGAGTGGCAACCCTCAGATGTGGGATTTGACAGCATACAGAGTTCTGGACGCTGAACACCACCGAACCGGGGCGGATTGGAAGATCTATCCGACATACGACTTTACACATTGCCTTTGCGATAGCTTCGAAAATATCACGTAAGTTAACATACTCCTGTTTTTTTATAAAGAAGAAAGGGCGGTGCTGATAGAAGATAGGCATTCATTGTGCACTACGGAGTTTATCACTGCTAGGGAGTCTTATGACTGGCTGTGTGATGCTTTGGAGATCTATAAGCCACGCCAGAGCGAGTACGGACGACTTAACTTGACAGGGACCATCATGTCGAAGCGAAAGATCGCGAAGTTGGTTAATGAGGGACATGTACGAGACTGGGATGATCCGAGACTGTACACGCTCGTTGCGATCCGAAGACGTGGTGTCCCACCTGGAGCCATCTTGTCGTTTGTGAATGAACTGGGAGTTACAACAGCTACGACACACATCATGACGACAAGGTTCGAGCAGTCGGTCCGAAGATACTTGGAACAGACCGTTCCTCGGTTGTCGTTGATTTTGGACCCGATTCTTGTTGTGTTGGAGAATTTACCAGAGGATCACTATGAAGAGATTTCGGTGCCTTTCAAGCCGAATGATCCTACGATGGGCGAGCATAAGGTCGCTTTTACGAATAAGTTCTACATCGACAGGAGTGATTTTAGAGAGGTTGATTCGAAGGATTACTTCCGTATGGCGCCTGGAAAGAGCGTGGGCTTGCTTAGAGTTCCGCATACGGTTAAAGTTACCGGGTTTGTGAAGGACGAGGAAACGGGGAAGGTAAAGGAGATCAGAGCAAAATGTGAAAATGATGTGGAATTCAAGAAACCAAAGACTTATCTCCAGTGGATTGGGCACGCACCGGAGAAGGGATCACCGGTGAAGGTTGAGGCGAGGTTGTTCAACCAGTTGTTCCTCAGTGAGAACCCGGAGAGTAACCCGAACGGATTTTTGGCGGATATCAATCCAAACAGTGAGGAGATTTATGGAGATGCGATTATTGATACTGGGTTCCATGAAGTGCGACGAAGGGCACCTTGGCCGGCGGCTGAAGGGGAGAGGAATGGAGAGGAAGTTGGGTTGGAGACGGTTAGGTTCCAGGGATTGAGGGTTGGGTATTTTGCTATGGATCGGGAGTCGACAGAGGGGAAGATTGTGCTTAATAGGATTGTAACGTTGAAGGAGGACGGGGGGAAGAATTAAAAGGACTCCTACCTCCTCTCCTCCTTTCTTCTTTTTAGATTTATAATTAATTAGAGATTCTGACTAGCTTTTTCATATCAACATCTTGATATCTCTAAGAGCTTAAGAGGGTATTATGCGTTGAAGCTGTTGGAGGGGAATATCCGAGGTTAGACCGGGGGGACAAGCTTTGCAGCTGCAGGATGATGTCTAATAGCAGGTGGAACTAGCGAATAGCATGCAGGTGATTGCATGGGATGGATGGCCATGGCTGTGTGAGAGGTTTAAGCTCAACAGCTTTAAATTGAGCTTGTGACTGGCTATCCCCTGATCCCTTCTGTTGGGACCCTTAAACACTTAACTACCCCGGTTTTTACTTGACTCGGTGCGACTGATTACTTGTCGAATATCGAATTCTCTCCATGATTCTTCGGTAGATACTTATCATAACCAAATGCCTTCTCCACGATAAACAACAAAAGGACCTCCTTAATGGTTTTGCCTACTAGGTACCTACTTAAGTACCTACTTAAGCTTATATAAAGCCAACTCCAAAAGGACCCGAGGTTTCTTTTCAAAGCAAGAAAAAGGGGGGGTGTGGGAAGAAGAAGAGAAACAATGGACTTCCAATCCACACCGCCATCACCGTTCAGTCGACGACTACCACATCCACCTCTCCCAGCATCAACAACCACAAATACCCTCGGAATTCTCAGCTCACATTTATTCCCATCCCTAACCTTACACACAACACTTTCACTAGCAGCGTATTCAGCAGGAAGATTTACAAACCGTCTTGATGCGAAGGATTTACTGTGGCCGTCTGCTTTCGTGGGGAATGTATGGTACCATGGAGTGGTATGGCCTTATATGAGCGGTGGTAGAGGACGTGGAGGGGTTTGGGAGTTTATAAGGGAGATGGGGTATGGGAATAAATTGATACTGGCGGGGGTGACGGTTTGGGGGTGTAGATTGTTTTGGAAGGTGTTTTGGAGGGTTAAAGGACGGGAACGGGATGATGGACGGTATGAGAGGTATCGAGAGGAGGTTAGGAGAAGGAGGAGGAGGAGGAGGCATGAAGATAAAGGGAAAGAGAAGGGTGATGGAATGGTGATGGTGATGGTGGTTGATGAAGGGGAAGTTGGGAGAGAGATGTGGAATAAAGCTTTCTTGGGAGTGTTCTTACCCGAGGCTGTTGTGCAGAGCTTTGTGAGTTTGGGATGGTGCGGAGTTGGGTATTCACGGTCTGTCTCTGTGCAGGGTTGCTATTACTCTAAATGGGTGGTTCATGGCATTGCGGTGGGAGTGTTCGTAGCCGGGTTGGCGTTGGAGGTTCTGGCGGATTCGCAGTTGGGGAGATATAAGAAGAAGGATAGGGAGGGGATTGTGAGGAACGGGGTTTGGAGTATTGTCAGGCATCCCAAGTGAGTACCTTTTTTCTATATTATATTATATAAGCATATAAGCATATAAGCATATACTAATTGAGCATCTACAGTTATCTGGGCGACTTTCTGGTCCATCTATCGTTCCCATTGATGGCACTAGCGGATGGAGTATTCAATCCTATCATGTTCATGGGGCCCATTGCGAACTATATCTTTCTGAGGTTTATAGGAGGGGACAAAGAGAACGAACAATACCAAATAGAGAAATATCAGAAGGAGAGTGTTAGAAAATATGAAGAATATAAACAGTGGAAGGCAGAGAAGAATAGTTTCTGGCCGGGGATTCGAGAAGTTGGGAATGTCTGGACTTGGGTAGTTTTGGGAATAGGCGGACTGGCTGCAATGGGGGAGTTTTATATTTACAATTACTGTTATCTTACCTAGGTACTTAGGTACTTAACTACTATACTGAATTAGCGGGGTTATTATATTAGGTATATAGAGATGGAGTTTTGCTGTTAACTCTTATTCAGGTTAATATCATAGACAATGCAGAAGTATATCAAACATCTCGAGTGTTCGAGTCTCATACAAAATATAATATAATATATATAGTCTGGTATCCAACATTACTATTCTCTTTGTTCTGTTGGAGATCGATGATGTTCCCAGCCACCCGATTAAACAGGGACTCAAAACGGGATTCAAACAGACAGCCCCACACCACTGCGCTGGCTTCTTCTTCTTCTTCCTGTTAATTATGACGAGCATTCCCCCATCATCCACACATCCATGCCACCCATGCCATCATGCCCGTTTGCCCTGTCCCATGCCTGACTGACTGATTTAGTTCGCTTTAAGAATTGTTGTTCGTTCCAGAGTGTCCGTTTGAGTGATTTCGTTTGGCGCTTGTTATAAAAGGCCCGCCGCCCGGCAACGTTACCTGGCCCTCTCTCTCGAGTTGCCGCCCCCAAATTCCTTTGTTTGTTTTGTTTACATTTTTCTTTCTTTTGACTTTGCTCCACTCCACCCCGTCGCTCGTGTCCTCTTTCCCCACGACAACAATCGATACATAGTACCTTCAAAGCTTCCCCCCGGTAGTTACTCCGTAACTAGGTGCATACCTCATACCTCTCTAAAATACAACCTTCTCAACTCTTTTCTTCCTCTCTTCCTCCCTCTTTCTCTCTCTTAAACCTCATCGCCTTTTCGTCATCGCGCCTTCCTCATCCATCAATCAACCAACCAACCAACCATCCTTCCCTTTCCACACCATCCTCTTTCCCTAGCTATCCTGTCGCACAAAAACAAAAATAAAGATGTCGAACTACTTTGGTAAAATGAACAAGTCGCAGCTGGCCGACTACGCTCGTCCACTCGGCATCAGCACAACCCTCAAAAAACAAGATCTAGTCGAACAAATTGAAGCAGCAGCCGCCAGAGACCGTCCTTCTCTCGAAAAAGATCCCTTGTTCCAAGATTACTTTGAGACTTTGACCGATAGTCCTAAGTCGCTCATTCGAGCTGTCACTCCTAGATCTACAACTAGAAGACGAAGTCGCTATTCTAAGGCTCCCGAGTATGTTGCTCCTCGTAACTCACTTCACTCATTGTTATTTTTAATTCTAGGACTAATATAATATGTATCTGGATAGAGATGAGGAAGAGACTCGCGAACACTCCTCCGAACCACCAAGCGACCTCGTAACCCCCGCAAAGAGACCATCAAAAGTAGGCGTCAGAAGTACTCGCAAAGCCACCGGTCTCCGCACCGACGCCCCAGTAGTAGTAGCATCACCACCCGTTGTCGCTCCAGTATTACACGAAGCTCCCGATGTCATCCCAGAGCCAAACCATCCACTATCCCCAAGTCAAGTCGCCCAATCCGTCGCAGTCGAGAGTTTCACTGTCGATAAGATTAGCGAGGGTATCGCTTCTTGGTTCGCTAATGCTGCCGAAACTACCGGATTCTGGGAACATGTCGATTATACCCGTGAGACTTTGTCGGATCCGAGGGCTATTCACTTCCTCATTGCTACCTACGAACTCGCCTGGCTATGCCATGATTTGACTCCTTGGTCTATTGTTACCGTAAGTTCAGCGACTATATCCAACCTTTTTAACACACCAGTTCCCAGCTAACCAACATGGAAAAACAACTAGGTCCCCGTCCCAGCCGCCAGGGTTCCGTATGTGGACCTTAGTACAGGTCCAACCACTGTCAAAGTTCCAGATTTATTCATTCTCCTCAGCTGGAACGCTTTCTGGTCCCCCATCGTCTACTGGTTCACTCTCGGCATCTCATTCCCACTTCTTTCCAGCTACTTTGTCAACGTCCGCAAGCGCTCCACCTATGACCCCCTCACTTTCAGCATCTCAAAGGCTTTGATCGCGTACCTCGTCTACACGAAGCAGATCCTCAAGCCAGAATTGCCAAGACTGTTTGGTTCCGATACTCCTGCATTGATCAATGAGATTATCGGAGATGAGACACCATTGATTGGCGCAGCTATCGGAGGGTTGTTAACGCTCTGGGAGGCCATCCTTTCGAGACGTTAGTGAAGTTTTCATGAGAACTGCACAAAAGAAATAACGAGAGTTAAAAAAATTAAAGTAAAAATAAATATGACGGAACAAAAAAGTGAGTAGTATGAGATAACAAGCGGTATTTGGATTACCTTCTGTCAAAAGAATAATCCTTCGCTATTGGAAGATATCTATTTTCCTTTCTTCTTTTTATTCTATATCATGAACATCAGCAGATGTGGTCTATCACAGACTTGTTGAAAATGATATGATGTATTTGACGTATTAACGGATACCTATTGGTTTTACTTCCTTTTTGGCATACCCCCCCTCCCTGTTTGCATTCACCGGTGTGTGCTCTTCTTTTCCCCTGCGCACGCCTTTGATCCTTCCATTTCCATTGAATGCTTTCATCTCTGTAGTATAACCCGGTCTCCCTTCTTTTTTCGTTCTTGGGGTGGGCTTTTTTGTAAGGGGGTCACTGTCTTGTGCGATTTTACTATCTTCGACTGACTTTGTAATAACCTCCCTCCCTCCCTTCCTCCTCCTCCTCCCGCAACCTTTTTTCCTCCTGGCGTTCGAAATGGGATTTTCTATTTGATAAAAGGGTAGCTGAGAATTTCTAACTTTTCCGCTTGTGTTTTTTCTCTGTTGTTTTTGAGTCTCCTTTGGTTTGTTTTGTATGTAGGTAGTTCTCTTTTTTTTAGTATTAGTTAAAGTGTCTTTGAGAAATTCAATTGAAAGAGTTGAAATTTTTTAAAAAAAAGTTATCTTGGTCATGCAGTAGTTAATACTGCACTTATGTGGACAAAGAAAAGCTCATGGACGCCCCCTCCTCTTCATATCTATCAAAGGACATAATAGCTTAATAGGTATAAGCTAAAGAAGAAGGAAACAGAAAGAAAAACGCCGTTCCTAAGGATAATATCATAACCTGAACAGAGAGTTAATGACAAGAGGATGAAAAAAAAAAAAAAAACGCGATGCATGTTATCGAACAATGAACTCCGATGATACAAAAATAATGAAGTTCTTGAATGGTCAAAGATGGCGAAGGTTAACGGGCAGTCGAGGAAGGTAGAGAGTTTTCAACTTCCTCAATCGTTCCGACGACATCACGATCATGTCCATCATCAAGCTTCCTGACCTTGACTTTGTGACGATCATCATCCCAATTACGACCATGGATACGCTGGAAAACCCGCCGTTCACCACTCGGGAGACACTATTCCCCGGGTGTATCCTTCGGCTGTTCTTTTACGGCTTGATTGCTGCCGCCGCTGTTGTTGTTCTCTTCGGGCTTTTCTGCGGCTTCTCGGTCAAGTTTGTCAATGGCACCTTCGACTTTTGGGTCGGCTGGGGGGAAGAAGGATCTATATAGTGGTTAGCAGGTGATTTGTTTGGTTTTGAGAAATGAAAGGGAAAACATACGGAAGAGTGTCTTCATAGATTGTCAAATCCTTATCGAGGAAGACACAAAAGATGACTTTCTCGATCTGGGAGATGAAAGGTTGGACTGTTTCTTTCTTGGTTATCTTTTCGCCTTCTTCTCCAGCAGTCTTGTCTTCAGGCTTCTCTTCAGGCTTCTCATCTTTTGTCTCGGAAGCTTCCTTTTGCTCATCCTCGACCGGATTCTCTTCCTTAACATTGTCAGTTACTTTCTCAGTAGCTTCAGCAGGTTTAGTATCCTTCGATTCCTCTTCTTCCTTTTTAATGTCGTCCTCATCCTTCTTTTCAGCGATAACGATCTTTTCTTCTTTCCCCTCAGCTTTCTCTTCTACATTCTCTCCAGCGTTTTCATCATCCCCCGCACCAAACAAAGTTTCCTCAAGCTGAGCCTCCAAATACTCCCTAACAGCCTTACAAGCAACCACAGCAGCTCTATCATTAGGATACCCATAAATCCCCGTACTGATACAAGGAAAAGCTACGCTTTTACATCCCTTCCTTCTAGCAACATCTAAACTGTTCACATAACATTTCTTCAAGACTTCAGCCGGATCGCGTCCTTCATCCTTGTAATCCCAATATATGGGGCCAACGGTGTGGACTACGTGTTTGGCGGGGAGACGGTATCCCTTTGTTATCTTTGCTTCACCGGTTTCGCAACCGTTGAGATTGAAACATTCGTCGTAGAGGCCTGGACCTGCGGCGCGGTGGATTGCACCATCGATACCGCCGCCACCAAGGAGGGATTTGTTTGCTGCGTTGACGATGGCGTCGATGGCCTGGTGTCCCCGTAAAAAGAATTTGTTAGTTTTATATTCCTTGTTTCTTTGTCTCCTTTCTTTTCTTTCTTAGATTAGGTGGAATAGAAGGAAAGGATGGTATAATTACCATGCGAGTCATATCCATCTGTACGAGAATAACCTGATCATTGAAAGTAGCCGAAGGCGGCGAGATTGCTTTTTGAGCTATCGAAGCATCCAACTTTCCGGATGTGTAGAGGTTCGTGAGGGTTGAAGATTCTAGCTCTTCAAGAGACTTAACGGGGATTCGGGAGAATGACATTGTGTTTTTTGGGGAAATGGAAAAGGTACGGGAGAAGGTTGCGAAACGGGAAATGATGAAAGATGACGGAATTTTGAATGGGGTTCAATGGAATTTCGGATGAATGGATGGGATTTTTGATGGATTGGTGGATGGTCGATGGAGGGATGAAGTTGATTATGTTGATTTTTGGTGAAGTTTTGGAGGGTTGAGTTGGGAATGTTGGATTTTAGAGGGAGGTGTCGCGAGAGGAGGGGCAGTCGTTATAGTAGGCGGGGAGGGGCTTGATACTAGCAGGGATGGTCGACCTAGGGGAAACTTGGGATGCGAGGCTGCGATACCACCGGGTACTATGCGCTATCAGGGTACGAGAGGCGAGAGTGCTATATGGTATTTAGCGTCCGTTGAAGCTGATGATAGCTAGAACTCTAGAGTAGATGCAATGATAGCAGAGCTGGTGCTGAATGAGAACCTCAATCCTGATGATGACTTAGCTGGCTGGTTGAATGATAATAGGGAAGTAGAAGAGGTGGAATGTTTGGGTGATAGTAGAATTTAAATATGTTCTTGTAGTTCAATTTGGGTACCTGATCTAAACTATAATCTGAGGTCAACGTAGGCTGAACCTTGTAGCTAGGCTGATCCTTCGCAAGCTTCCTCTCCCAAGGCAACTGCAATCCACCCCACTCTTCTGCTAGCACCGATTCCTCAATTTCTCAGCCTTCAATTCCTTCTGCTTCTACCAACTAGAGGCCATATTGTGCTTGTTACTACAGTGGACTTGCTAAGTTAAATGATATGTAGGGAAGTCACTTATTAAGCAGGTAGTAATTGTATTTACAGTTTTTTTTGCAAGCAGGATATGCTGATGCAATTGTCTATGTACAAAAGATGATATGATTTGATATGATACGGATATATATATGCGTCTTTGGGAGAACCAGGTGAAGTGATATCTTCTGTACAGCTGTCTATCTTTTTAGTACTCCAAACTCCCCGGTTTCTTTTTTTTTTTTTTTGTTCTTCTTATTTTTCTCTTTTTCGTTCCTTCCGTTTATTAGTATCATACAGTTCCTTCGTCTTCTTCATTTTGTGATCTTTATCTTGATTTGGAAAAAAATATGGTCCTTCATGTCCTGCATAGGTACTGCGGCATGGGGGAGTGTTACATCTCCATATCCATAGTTACCCCGGGATTGAGCGTCTTCAGTAGAGTCTGGTACATCACCAGCATAGTTCCTATCACATCTTTATCAGTATACCTTCTCTCTACATATTACAATATAATTTATGAATATGTATACTCACCCGACTGAATACTCGTCCATACACCCCTGGGTAGCACCCCTCTAAACAACCCCACCACCCCTTCATGTCTAAATATCAACCGTAACCCGGTCAAAATACTATCTGTCTCCAAAATCATCGCTCCATTCTTCATCGGTGGCGTAGTACTCGGCCCACCCGTCGAAATACTCCTCAAATGACTCTGCATCGACCCAACGCCCTTCGCTAACGTCGATTGCGGGGGTATAGCCGAAGAATAAGTGTGGAGATGTTTTATTGCTGCCATTTGTCGTGGCATGTTTATCGTATGTGTTTGTATACGTGGTTTTGTATCGGCGGAGGGGAGAGGTTCGTGGGGGAGGTCGGTGCGGACTTGTGTTTGGATTCGGGTTTTGACGACGTCGAGTGGGGTGGTTAGAGTACCGGCTAGGCCACCTGCTGCACAGCCTGTGAGGATTTCGAAGCCTAGTCCTATATCCTCACCGGCACATGAGGCTTTGGCCCATTTTTGGAATTGCTCTGGAAATGGTGAAAAATATTAGTTTCGTGAGATACTAGGTTGTTCGGGATGGATGAGGTGGGTTTACCCCAAAATGCGAACTGTAAAGCGGAAAACGGCAGATCTCGCATCAATGTTGCTTTGTAGCCGTAGAACATTGCATTCCAACCTTCTAATCTTACGATCGTTCGGGCCGCATCGAAGGTGCTTCGATAGTTGTATCCGCTCTGGAAGAATGGATTGTTGTACCGTCCTTGTAGCTGTAGTCGAGTCTTGAGGACCTACATCGAAATTCCCCATAAGTCAACATGCTACACCCTCATTTCAGATCCTAAATCCAGGATATACATACCTCTGAAGGCACATACACCACCGAAGCAAATAAATCTCCCAAGAACCCTATCCAGCCGTCAGTACCCCTTCCCCCCAAACCCCAACAAACCGTATTCAATATCACATACCAGCCGACAAATAGACCACGCTCTCAGGACACCACGTCCAATGTTGCAGCATATTTCGTTTACTCCATTCGTAAGTCGCAAAAAATATCATAGTCCCCGGCAAACTCCCCAGAAAAGCTGGCGTAACACCTCCATAAAGACCTCTTCTAAACCCTTCCTCTCGGAAAATCGTAGTATAGGCTCGTCCTAGGGTTTCGTATTTTATCGCATTGGGGGCACCTTGTTGACGGGTTTTGACGGTGTCGAGAGAGTGCATCAGCATGTCGCCCGTGCAGCCGCCTAAGCCGCCGGCGAGCGTGCACTATTTTACCAAAAAAATCATTAATTAGTATATAGCAAACCAAGAAAAACCACAGTTGGAGAGGGCAAAGTACTTGGTAAAGCGGCGGCCGAACGGTATCATTGTTACCGCCTCCGGAACCCCCCATGGACAGCTATGCGAGCAATGGGGATAAAGAGGTTCCAAGCTTTTGTGTAAAGGAAAAGAAAGAAAAAACGATTGAATGTTATATCGAAGAACGGTGCTTCATGCTTCAATTGTTGTCCAGGGTATTCTTCTTTATAACGGGATGGATGGATTCGAGCTTCCTCAAGCTATCGGCGACCGCGATGTCGGAGTCCTTTTTTCGAAATCTGCCCCGCCAAGTTCTGCCTTACTGATTTGTTGAGAGAGGGCGAGAGAATGAGGTTTTGGTGAGATGGGTAATGACGTAGAGATGAGGCGCAGACGGAGAGGCAGGAACCAGCCACTTCTATATGAAGGTGATGAAGTCGAAGAAAGGAAGGGCCCAATGGGAATGTTGATTGTTGATATCGGACAAAAAAGACACACACACACGAAGTGGGTTCGGATTTTGTGAAGCAAGATTTAAGAGAAGAAAATTATTCGGTGTCGTCGCCAAAGCCGGGATGTTTCCATTTCGGGCCTTAGCTCATCCGACAATGCCCAAAGTAGCTATCTCCGACTCGGAGATAATGAAATGCAACGTTTTCCAACGCAGTTTGTTTAACTAAACTAATTAAAGTATTCGCTTCCATTCTGAACTTTTTCGAATGAGCTATAGATAATATGACAATGCGAAAATCAATACAAATAAATATAACTCCAGGGTATAAACGCCCGCTATTTAACAGAATACGAGATACAAGGAAATCAGAATGCCTAACCCCCCAACCAAACCAGCAACTAACTCAGAAGTCCCGAAAGAATCAGTCAAGCTACCGCAGCAACTGCGACTGGAACATCGCTGACCCCAAATGCAAAACTCGTGCTTAACCTCCCAGCCTTTTCCCCCACATCCAAGCTTTTTTTTCCCGGTAGGCCCAAAGCCCCCAACTCAGATGACAAGTCCTCCACTTCAATCCTCCTCCTTGCTCTTACTCCTCTCCCGTAATTATACTCCACAAGCTGCTTGAACAGCCCTACAAGTTGTGCAACCATTGGGTATCCCTGTACATACACCCCTTCCGGCTGCACAATGCTCCTCTCAGTCCCATATTCCTCGGGAACATACAAATCCTCCACCACATCCGCAAATATCTTCAAATCTTTATCCGCAAACTTCCCGTTCTTATCCAACTTTCTTCTATCCAACGTCACGAAAGCCGCCAACACCGGTAACGCAAAATCCTTCCCAAACGTATCCGCAATTCTCCTCAAGGCTCTCACCTGCTTTTGTGAAAAATCTTTGGCAGGGAATAAAGACTCCCAATCTCGTTGAGGAATGGGTCCCCACCAATACCTCGCCGAATGGGGCAGTACACAGGGTATCTCGGTGTATAACCCCATATCGAGAAGGGATTGCACAGTAACAGCTTTGAACCCCGGACCTTCCACCGGCCCATGAACGAGATACTCGTGATCATACGGACTATCACATAATCCCGCCTTCATCATATCCGGACAATGATAAACCTTCGTATTTTTTGGAAGATTATATCGATCTAACACACAGATCAACCCCCCCTGGGAAGCTCTGCTATATCCATACTGCAAAACCAACGCAAATGTAGCCGCCCATGACGAGAACTGTGAGTATGTGGGATCTGTACGGGCTGGTCGTTGGCCGGAGAGGTGACCGACGGCCATGCGTCGGGTTACTTGATAAGGGATCTCGTGAATGGATTTATTACCGCCGTTGGGAAGTCGTGTGCCGTTGGCATCGACGAAAGCGTGTGGGAAGACGCCATCTATGGTATTTAGACCTTTAAGGCCGCCACCAGAGGCTGGGGAACAAGCGCGGAATAGGTATCTCGGTATGTTTTTCGTGGTTTCTAAGAACAATCTTAGCAAGACTAAAACTTAATTGACAAATCTCCCAGTGTGCAACATACCCTCAAGTTGTTTCAACTTCTGCGCCTCTGTCGCATTTTGTTTTTGCTCTGCAGAAGAAGAACTACTCGTCGCCAATGCAGTTGATGCTGCAGTCGTGGGTAGAGGCGTAATGGTTACCGGAGTAGTAGTAACTACCGCCGCCGCCGGTACGTCTAGTGCGGGTGTGTATTTCGTCCCATAAGGCCGAGACCTTAATACTCGAAAACTAGTCGGCGCAATCGGGTCTACGGCTTTTCGCTTTCTTTTTGGTATATCTCGAACCTAGACTCATGCTAACTGTTAACAATGCCAATTCACTACATTCAATCCCTGATCTAGGAAACTCCAATGCCTTTGCTCGCTACCCCAACTTCTGGATCCTTTCGTAGCTTCCCCCCCCTTCCCACAAACTTTAATCTATAACAGAGATATATATAGGAAAAAGCAAAACAGTTTACTGACTTACCATATCTTTTATCTTCTGTCCAAAACTTCTCTTAGGAGTATACGTAACAGTCCCAGAACCAATATTTCGAGAATTGCGACTATTCCCAAAAAGACCCATCTTGAAAAGGTTCCTCGCGAGAGGATGGAGGGGGCCAGCCGGCTTATATAACTAATTAACTATTGCACTCGAATCACCTTCTCACCTCTGGAGGTGGAAAGTCGATATGGGCTTTGGTGTTCCCCTGGTGCGGGACAAGAAAGCACGTGTTAACGTGCGTCGCCCTGGCGCGGTAAAGTCTGAATCCTGCTGCTAATATAGCATCAATTTTCCCGTATATATCTGATTATAAGGCCCCCCTAGATGGGGGGGTGTGGTGGGTTGAATGAACCGGGGTGTCCAGTTAGAGAAAAACAAAGTATTGAGAAAAAAAAGATGAGTATGAGTCGAAAATATACGTTTCTTTTGAACTACCCTGGCTTTGTGTGATGTGCAGTAGGTACCTTATCGGCTCGACGTAGATGTAGCTTATGCAGATATGATCGATCTCGTTGACTCTCTTGTCGATTTTTCGCACGTGGTGAAGGCGATATAAAATATCTACAAAAAAAAAGAGTAAAATATGAAGATATCCAAAACTCGTTCTCGAGGTCTCGAAATATATCAATCTAAGAGTTCAAATTCAAGAATGATAAAAGGGTATAGAGTTATAAAGAAGTTCAAGAAAATCCTACTTTCGAAAAAAGGTGGGACGTCCAAGAAGCTATATTATATCCCCCCCCCTTCAATCCCTCTATCCTCATTCCGAGAAACAAGGTGGAGGACTGTCCTCTAGGTAAACAATGTTGACAAAAAGGTATACCCTGTAATGTATATAGCCCGTGAATCGAGGTCCCGAAACTCGCAAAAGTTACAGCCTCCAGCTATTTTACTATAGCTACTGATTGCGTGGCTTTGGCACCCCCCGCTCTTCTGATTCTTTCCCCAAAGCTAAGTAAATACATCCCATTGTGAAAATGGTACAATATGCCCAACTAAAAGCCGTGCAGGATCCTTGTCTACTCAAATCCGGCCTCTTTGACTTTCCCCAAGCGAAGTGAGGGCACTTCCTTGCTTTGCTTGCTTGCTCTGTGTCCCTCCAGTTAGTACCACCTCAAAAAAAAGAACGTTAGACCAGTCATTGAGGGATGAACAACAGAGCATCTGAGTCTTGCATGGTTTCGTGCCCTTTAGAGTATGGGATGTGCCGTGTCTGCGTCTTGTAGGATCCGTTCCCCATGTTAGATTTCCCCGGGTCGTCTAAGCTATCAAACCCCCCTCCAAAAAGCAACCGGAGTCCTGGGAACTTACATACTTCTTACAGAACGAAAGCATTGGGTTTTGACTAACATTTTTGATCCCATCAAGATCTAAATTTGTTTTTCTTTCCTCCTTGACTCTTTCTTTTCTTATTTTCTTCAATCGGTTGGAATAATACGTTAGTCTCCCCATCAGGCTCCATTCTATTGCTGTTCCAGACTTGAAGGCTCACACGGTGTAGTCACCGTCCAAAAATGCAAGCCTGATAACGTTTGCTCGCTTTTGAGTGGTTCGCCTGTTGGGCGGTCGCGAGTGCTACAGAAATCGTATGTCATTCATACTTCCTTTAATCTGTACGCTGGATTAATCTAATTATGGGCTAAATGATTGCAAATCAGGGATATATCAAACCTATCTAATAAACGAGGCGGGTACTGCAAGCCCAAATCGGGGAAGGGGGCCTGGAGGTTGAAGGGGTAGCTGGATGCCGCTGCCTTCGGTTCTTCAAAGGAGGCTGAGAATCAAAGGATGTGTTGAGCTGTCGTTGGTGGGAATTTGTTCAAGCTTGAAGTGAAGCGAACGGGTAGATTCGGCGTGCATATTCTCGTCGGCCTTGTCACTGCAGGATCTTGAGCCTCAAACCGGGGTTACGTTTTGAATTTACATTTTGATGTGCACCTTTGCAACTTGGGATTCATCGGTCGTTAGATGGAATTAATACATAAATATACTAAGGAAAGGCGTAGCATCTAATACACATTTCCATAATTATAAACCTTGAAAGATGGCATCCTAACTTCATACATTCCGCATATATATCGATGAGATCCGTAGATTTCGAACTCGCATATATGTATTCCCCACGGCCCGCAAGGGCTTGGAAATCCCCAAGGAAACCAGCAAAGAATAAGGATAGGATATCGATACAACGAAATAGAAAGAAGAAGAAGCACGCACGCCACACGTTAGAACTCCCAGAAATAGAAATATAAAGTTTGGTATCGATTCCTTTTCTGTTTTACCGGCGGAAACATCAACAGCCTTAAAATGCAAAGGAAAAAAAAAAAAGAACCCCAAAGAGGGGGGGGATAAAATAAATAAATGAAAAAGAGGCCCCTTGTAACGACGGTAAATAGGCAGACGGAGGGGAAGTCGAGAGGAGAGTAAAAATGCTGCAGGAAGAGGGAAAGGACGCCGTCTACATCGAAGTGACTTCTGACCCATTCCTCTCTTCGGCTGTAGCAATTGGTAAACTAGACCGAAGTCTGTGTCTCATGCACCTTCCTTAGAAACGATGTTAGTCGAGCCGTGTCTACATCCACAGGCTCGCTTTCAACGGACTGCAGCAGCCCTCCGAGGACATCATTAATCATGTTCTCTTCGACGCCAGCGCACAATGCCACAACTTTCTTGATGTTGGCTTCGAGCTCCAATGACCGACCCCGAAGTGTCTGCGCTAACTCGTCTAAAATCTTTTCGTTGAGCTCATAACCAACAGTGCGGGCTTTTAATATCGATGCTGGCGGTAGTGTTTTCAGATACTGTGACTGGGTAGCCGTTAGATTCTTGAAATCACCGTTCACCATCTCTGGATTAAGTTTGTAAGGCTCATTTGGATCGGATGCCGACAAATCGCTCTCGGTAACCTGTCCGTTTGCCAACTTGTTATGAAGATCCAAGAACTTCCGTTTCTCTTCTTGGGCCGCTCGGTTGAGGTTTTGACTCTTTTGCCCTAACTCCGCCTTCTCATTGATTCGCTGCCGCAGCATTTCCAACTTTCGTCGGTCCTCGCTCAACTTCAGTGTAATTTCACGAAGTTGTGTGTGGGTTGCGTCGATTTCAGTCTGTTTCTCCTTGATTTCGGACTGAAAGTCGCCGTCTAGCCCACTTATCATGGTAGTCATCGCTGCATTCGTATATTAGTCATGAGATCTTGATAGCCAATATCATGAATCACAAGAAAACTTACAAGTAACAATGTCCTCACTCTTCTGCAACACGTTCTGTGGAACCACCCAAGGTTGGTCTCTTGGACGTGCAATCTGTACTGGGTCACCACCGACTCCAAAATCCAGAGGACATAACCCTGCACGGTTTGGAATGGCGGGATCAGCGCCGACTTCCAGCAACTGCGACACGATACTCTTATTGCCTATGCGTGCAGCAATATTCAATGCCGTATCGCCGCTCTTATCTTGTGCATTGACAATTTCCGACATGAATCTTCCCAAATTGATACCCTTGCTGTTAGGATTACTCGAATTCGCGGCGCCATATTTTACAACGAACTCAAGAAGGCTTTCCAAATAATACCTGCTAGCCTGACTCCGCCCTTTGATCCCTGACATTAGAGCAATGTGGTGCAGTACTGTTCGCCCGGAGTCATCAACCACCGATATCCCGAGATGTAGAAGATCGAGAAGAGCAGGAAATGTCGAGTTTTCCAAATTATTTGTAACAAGACAGCCTCGTATTAAAGGTGTTTCGCCAGCGAAGTTCACTCTAAGAACAGACGCGCCCTTCGAAACGAGGGTCTTGATTAAAGGAATATTTGCCAATGCAGCTGCCCAATGCATTGCCGTGTGACCCATCTTATCTATAGGTAGTTCAATTTCCTCTGCTGTAAGTTGCTGAAGGTCCGGATGATCCTCATAGCTAGCCGGTCCCGCCGAGGGTGGAGATATGAACAAGCTTGTCAGGATCTCTGTCGCTTTCTCAGTTGAAGGAGTGGGCTCCCGTACAATGGGGAGGAGTGCCCTCGGTGTCGACTCAACATCGATAAATGTAGCCCCAAACTGTTGTTGCTCTGGATCCGGAGTGGGTCGAAATCTCTTCCTTGGAGGCTCACCAAGGTCTGCTGCCGAGTTCCCGTAGTTGTTAGGACCAAAGGATCCACCGTACGTAGACGTTTGATCTGGTATTGTCGGTGCAAAGCTCGCCTCCATTGGATATGTGTTATTCTGCGTCGATTCCTGAGATTGGGGGATGTTGAATGAATTCTGAGGGGTAAGCTTCGGAGTCGCTCTCGGATTTGTATCGTACTGAGCGGCTTTACTGATGGCAGCAAGGGCGGTAGAGGCGGTTTCGGAGATATTGGAGAAATAGTTCCCTTGCGAATTACTTGCAGCTTGCGAACTAGAATTATACATTCGTTTCCTTTTTGCTGCCATCGCCTGTTCCTTCGTAGGTGTAGCATCTACACCGTCTCGATGGGGATTGTACTCTAATAAAGGACGTAGGACATCTTCGACAGCATATCGTCGACAGAATTCCTTCCCCCGCTCAAAGTTGATCCTAAAATTCGAAAATCCAACAATCAGATATTGGCTGAAATTTACGACGTGCAAAAGCCGAGTGTCCCTACCAAGTACCCTGATATTTTCCATATCCTCCCTGCACTTTTTCATGAACACCAGTGAGAATTTCCTTCTCCAAGACCTTCGTCCTCTTTCCCTTCTCAACACCCGCCACCTTCAGGATCTGTGTAGCGTTTAACCAATCGTCATCCCGCCGCCGCATTACTGCCACGTTGTTTACTGTCATTTCGTAGACGGAGACTCCCGAATACACCGCCTAATTCGCAATAAATCTGTATCAGCCACCGAAACTTCAAAAACCGTCTGCATTATAGGCGAGCCGGGGAAGGGCAATGTACCGAATATATAAGTGGAGCCGGTTGTTGATTCTCAGAAAAACTAGCCGTCGGTGGAGGAGTCTAAAGTATTTCGCACGGGATATCAGCATGTCCGATTGATCTTGTACAAAGTTATTGGTAGCCGAACTCACACCAACAGGTGTCGAATTGACAGAGGCAGAGCTCACACCGGCATTGAAAGAACCTCCAGGGCCAGCATGGCTGAGGGATGAAGCACTCCTGTGCAATGAAGCAGGAGGCCTAGCAGTTGTCGCCATCAAGAATGCGACCTGTAAGACAGATTAAAGGGACGGTCGGAAATGTACGGCGAAAGGGGCAGTGGAGGTAAAGAGAGCAGTTCGAGCGCTGGTGTGGAGATATGAAGCGATTGCTGAAGGCCTGGATGGATCCGAGTCGCTGAAATCTATCCAATCACGGGACGACTGGCAATGTTTGGAGGGAAGCAAAGGGTGACGTTCAGATGGCCGGGAAAAGAGTCGAGAGATCCCTGAAGAGTTGCGACTAAGACAAAAACGACCGACTACAATACACTAAGATTGTATAGGACTTTGACTCGGACTAAGGAAGGATAGAGATGGTGATGAAGATGGAATAAAAGATGACGATGAAGATGACAGGACGCAGCTTTCGAAAGAATGGATTGGTGTGGATGATTGCGCTGTGCGACTGAAGACGGTTTGAAGAAGTTGTTGTTGCTGTGGGAAGAAGATTGATTGGGAACGAAACGGGGTTTTTGTTTGTTCCAACCAGACTGGCCTGCTCCACTCAGCCCAGTACCAATCCGACAACCGACGGCGACAAAGCCAAGGTCAAAATAAGATATTGGTATTGTATGTTAGGTATATGTGTACGGAATAATGTCAAGAGGGAGAAGGGGAGAGAGAAGAAGAAGAAGAGAGATAATGAAGAATGGGGAGATGAGGAGATGGGAGAATGCAATATACCGCATTCGAACAGATATTACCAGTATGATATAGACGATATATCCTGCATAAGCTAAAGAAGACTGCCCAACCCTACGCGTGAACTCGTTCTCATTGGCTGGTTTTCGCGGAGACCGCTCTGCTATTCCCAGTTCAGAACATTTGTCCAATTTATAACAATCCGAATTGGAATTAATTCAGTGCAGTTATAATTTTAATTATAATTGTTGACATCGATATATCTAGAAATATGCATTGAAGGGTGCATGATCATGCATGATGCTTTTGATATTGTACAGTATCTACCTCCTCCTCATCCTACGTACTTATGACAGTCATATATACTAGTAAAGCTTATAAAGGGCCCAAGAAAGGAATCAAAGAATACTCCAGATCGCCAAGATCATTACTCGCAATTAGTTTCCATCATCATCTTCCTCTTCAGCTTCGTCGTCGTCGTTGTCGCCATCATCCTCCCGCTTGCTCTTCTTGATCTGCCGTATCATTTCCTGCAGTTCATCCGCTTCTTTCTTCTCTTCCTCAGTCATCTTGCTGTACTTTTCTGCATCCTTCCTCTTCCTCTTCCGTTCCCTCTTGTCCTCCCTCTGTTCCTTGCTCTCCTGCTTCCCACTCCATGCAAAGTTCTTCTTCTTATTCTCTAGTCTTTGCTCCTTCTCCTGTTGCATCTTCTCTTGGAATTCCTCCGTTTGTCGGTATTGTATACCCTCTTGCCTCTGCTTTTCTCTCGCCTTGTCTTTGAACTTGATTCCGTCGACGTCGACTTCTTCCCTCAGTTGTAGGTCGATATCCGTAACCCCCTTCAGCTCCGGCATCTTTGGCATCTTGAGTAAAGCCCATCCCCTCCCAGCTTCACTCCAATCCACATCCTCAATCCTGAAGATCGAACTGGTAATATGGGCTTTGTAACTCCTAACCCAGCTCACAAATCCCTGCATCCCCTTTTCATAAACCGCTCTGTCGCTTCTTACCACCTTCCTCAACCTCTCGAGCCCTTCTTTCACATCTTTCTCTCCAGGAGCTGGGATCTCTTTATCAGGGATCAACCTCATAGGTGTTTTCCTAACCTTCATGAACCCAGCATAATCCTCCTCCCTTCCTTTTGTCAATAGCAAAACTGCCTTTCCCCTCCTGCCTGCTCTTCCAGACCGTCCACACCGATGCATAAACTGTTTTGGATCCTGCGGTGCATCCAACTGAACAACTAAATCCACCTCAGGCACATCCAACCCTCTCGCTGCCACATCCGTAGTCAGCAACATCGTAACCCCAGCCGAACTTACAAACTCCTCGAAATTCTTCCCTCGATTAACCGAAGATTGTCGTCCATGTAACGCAATAATCTTGAAATATGTCGGAAGTATAACCGGCAGCAAATGCGCAAAGTAGTCCACCGCATGGCAAGTAGAAAAGTAAACAATGGCCTTTTGCGGTGGTAATGGTAGTGATTCGATGATTCGTGGTATCCAGAACAGCTTTTCGGATGCTTGAACGGGTATATATCCGATATCCAAACTGACCGGTGTCCTTTTCTCCTCATCCTTATGATCCCGGACTTTGACATTGATCCTTACACCGTTCCGCACACCAACCCATCCCATAACACCCTCCACGGCATCGGTAACACTGGCACTGAACAATCCAGTCCTCCTCTGCTTTGGTAACCGGGCAAGAATTTTCATCAGCGTCTCTTTAAACCCCAAATCCAATAACCTATCCGCCTCGTCGAGTACTAACACATCAAAACTCGAAGTTCTGACATAATCCGACTGTAATAAATCATTAAGTCGTCCCGGCGTCGCAATAACCAGATTTGTAGAATTCGACAAGAAAAGCTTAAGATCCTTCTGTGGTGTCGTATTCGATCCCCCAACCAGTAATTGCGGTCGTATCGGACACGGAACGGCACCCTCACCCTCATCCCCATCACCACCCTCAGTAACTGGCCAGAACTTCAGTAGTCCCTCACAAACACCATAGATCTGTGTCGCTAATTCCCTTGTCGGTGAAATAATAATTCCTTCCAAAAACCCTTTCCCACGTGTTTCTTTACTCCGTATAAGTCGTTCAATGATAGGTATTAAAAAAGCAAGTGTTTTCCCACTACCGGTAACTGCCTCGACGACGACGTCTTTGTTACCGACGAACAGAGGGATTGTAGATGCTTGGACCGGGGTCATTTTTGTGAACCCCATTGTAGCGACGGCATCGAGGAGCCATGGTGAGAGGGTTGTGAGGGAGGACCATAGTTGTTTTTCGACAGACGAAGTGGTAGAGGACGGTTTTTGCTTCGATTTTGATTTTGATTTTGATTTTGGCGGCATTATCGTTAAAGGTGGTGGATTATGTGGGCGGCAGCGAATGTCTGTCGCATAAGTTTTGAGAAAGGTCTAAAAATGTCGACAAGGTTTGAAATGCGACAGAAGAATCGGTCTTGGCATTTAGTGTTGGAATTTAGCAGGTCAACGCAAAAACACGGTCCTCCTCCTCGATATCGATAGTCTATAGTCTCGTAACTGTGTAGAGGCTTAGGGTTG
Organism: Arthrobotrys conoides; assembly: GCA_036971725.1. NCBI lineage: Eukaryota > Fungi > Ascomycota > Orbiliomycetes > Orbiliales > Orbiliaceae > Arthrobotrys > Arthrobotrys conoides. The sequence goes on from JAVHJM010000006.1 coordinate 329,953, forward strand.
TCTGGCTCAGGGTAGCCGAGAATGGTCACATGAGCCCAAGTTCAGTAATTTCATGTAGACGGAACGCTAAAGTATATATATTATAGAGTATATTGCAATCTTTATCGAACTAGTGACAATCTAGAGCCAGGACTATAGTCAAACTTCTAATATAGAACAGTTGTTCTCGCGTTTTATGCAATCAACCAAATCTCGTGGGTATCCGCGCAGCTGAGGGTAGCGCTCAGAGCCAGGGTTCGCCAGGTCCAAGGTGAGTTTCTTTAGCCCCCTCATTGCCACAGAGTACAATCGAAAATCCCATTCGTTGACAGGACCTTTAGTAATTTCCTCGTCCAGTCCAAGTGTTCGGTCTATAAATCCAGAATACTCCCAATCGCGGTCATCTATCCATTGAACGGGTCCTAGTCTTTCCATAGGTATAATATTGAGTTTCAAGTGTTCAACACCTGCAAAGGGGTGGGATGCAAACTGGCGCCACCAAGCAACTGATACTGTTGCGGAATATTCCAAGACCTTGCAATTCTCTGGAGGATATAAAAAGAAAGATGGATGGAAAAGGACCTGATCCTGAGGCTTGACTCGGTTCCCGTCGTTCCCGATCTTAAGCACTCGCAATCTTTTGAGGCTGCTAACGGCGGTTTGGAAATTATTCAGAGACTCTGAAAATTGCTTCTGGTGAACCGAGCCGGGTCTATAGGTGCTCCTAATCCCCGGTTCTACACGGAATCCCAACTCCCTTAGTCCAGCTGCTTGAGTTAGAACCCCCGGCAGCATGGTGAGGTACCTACGACGTCCGGTTTCATCCTCGTTTTCGTTCCAAGCTGCCTCGCCACCCAGGCTCATGGTCACCGACAATTTAGTGAGAAGCGAAACCTCTAGAACGTCCGCTTCAATAAGTGACAGGATATTATCGGTGGCTATACCCATTGAAAACTCTTGGATAGACTTTGACTGTGCGTACTCTCTAATCCGGCGTAGGAAAAAGAACCTTTGGGGGATGCATCCTCCACTATGATGTTCCGCATCATCATATATGCGACGAGGCCACCCGTATATTCCTTCCAATGGTGCTTGTTAGCTTTGCAGAACAATGAGATATATATCGTAACGGGTTGTTTTCAAAAGGAGTATGAATTAAGTACGATATGAATATTTGGCCGTTTAGGAGGCTTGAAGCTGCTGCTCATACTTAAGTATCTATGTAAACTTACCATTTGCTCTAACATAGATCTCTCGAAGTTCAATTTTCCCGGTATCAATCAAGTCCAATAGGATGTCGTGGAACCCGCTCTTCATACTCTGACCCCGGCCGAAACTATTACCCGGCGTGAGAATTTCAATTTTTTTAATGTATCGATATCCGAGGGCGTCTGTGCCAACCTCACGGGTAAGATCTGCCAATTTAGCTAGGTAGTTCGATGCATCCTGCCAATGCTCGTGGATCGTAAATGTAGACCATACACGCCGTCTAAGAATCGAATAAAAATGTTTCGAAGTTCGGAGAAAGTATACGACTTCGCATTCATCGAGGTAAGATGTGACGTGGTAGATTAGTTCGACTGGGAGGAGGCTTAATGTTGCCATCGTGGGCGATAGACTAGTATACTAGTATTTTATAGTTAGGTCCTTACATATAAGTACTACTTATATGTCTTTTTTTTTAGATGCTACCGAAAGGCCATATCATTGGAATTTGCTTGGTTGAAAGAAATATGTTAAATACTCGAGCATGTGGATACTATATATATATATAGTACTATATGTACATACATACTCGGTGAGTTCTATCTGCTGTGTATGTCGCTTGCTGTTGAAGCCTCCGCCTTGGCGTGGAGTAAGATTCACATATGCATTATATGACTCGTCTAGCTGGACTCCCAGCATATGCTAGCATCCAATAAAACATCGTTGTAAGATGTTTCCCAAAATTCATAAGATCTTGGGAATTAATTCGAATATGAGTGTTAATCTGTGTTGTTGGTACATGTACCTAGTACCAGTTATCAGATTGGACCCGAAAGAAACCCCGCAGTTTGGTTACGAAACTGAAGAAACCCAGCTTTGCTTCCATCGCGTACGTCCCTGCCCTCATCTGCGCCTAACCTCGAGGCTCCGCGTACGTTGCCTAGATGGCCGATGGCTATATCCCATATCTCGTTCGAACTAATCGGATTCTAGAAGTCGCAGGTGTGTTGGTTAAATAGTCTGGTGGTTGATTGAATTCATAATGCACGAACAGAAACCTCCTCACGCCCACGAAGAATCGCCCCTCAACAGTAAATACGTTTTTTTGGAGGGCAGAATAGGAAGAGGGAGGTACGCCACCACTTTTCTTTGTACGTAGATCTAGATCCCGGCCGCTATCAATCTTATCTTTCTTGGATCCTTCAGCTTCCCTGTTCTTTTCTATGTAATACATGTACATATGTGCTTACAACATTACAGGTGATAATGTAACACAAAGTCCAAGGACTAGACTAGTCGTCAAGGTTGAGTTCCCTGGAGAAGAAGACAAACTTCTCCGTTGGGAATATGATATGTATAGGTACGGTTATTAATATGATTGCGCATGCAAAAGAAATTTCGAAAGGGAGAAATAGCCGGACCATTCTAACCTTCGTCCAGAAACCTCAAAGGAATACCTGGTATTCCTTGTATACACGACTTTCTCACTGACGTGAACGGGTCGTACTTGTTTATGGACCCCCTCGGCCCAAATATGGACGACATCCTGAAATCATGCGGTGGACAATTTAGTCAAAAGACTACAGTTGCGGTCGGACTGCAAATGGTGCGCCCCTCCCCGTATATTATATATAGAAGATAAGTATGTATTGAGAGATGAGAAGGAGTAGCTCGATCGAATCGAAAGTGTGCATCAAAGAGGTATTCTCCATCGCGATATCAAGCCTAGCAATTTTGTCACAGGAGGACACCAAGCACGCGATCAGATATTCTTACTCGACTTTGGTTTATCTGCCTTCTGGAAAAACACCGAGACGAACGAGCACATCCCGCATATGAGAGAGGAAATCACCGGCCCGTTGGACTACTGCTCCATCAATATACACGAGGAAAATCTTCCTTCTCGTCGCGATGAACTGGAATCTCTTTGCTACATGCTGATATACTTCCTTAAAGGGAGCCTGCCTTGGCAGATGATTGAAGGGCCGGAAGGAGATTGGAGACATAATGAAGTTGGGCGGCTCAAGAAAGAAACCCTGCTCGCTGATCTCTGCTCAGGTATTCCCATCCGCTTCCAAGTCATGCTTGAGTATGTCCGAGAACTCGAATATGACGCCCAACCGGATTATCAGCATCTACGCAACTTGATACAAGGTGGAGATTTAATAGACCCATATAATCACGTCTACGATTGGGCTCCTTAGCTAGCGGTTTATTTCATCCATGATAATTTCTGGTGTTGTAGAATTCGAACAGTACCTCTGAGGAATTTTGATATAAAAACGTTAAAACTTCAACACTGTGCATTCGCCTTCGAGACTAACTAGATTACCCCAGACTATTTTAGGGGTAGAATAGCAGACTAGCCGAATGAAGTATAGCAGAATCCGAGTCAATTATACAACGATATGACGTCCCCCCCGCTTCAACCGGTAGGGATCAATATATATATATATATATATATATTGCCAAAATTATATTGCATATCATATTTGCTGCGCTCAAGACATCATGGGCACCAAAGTCACTCATAAGACCCCTCTTAATTTTATACCCGAAGCCCTCCTCTTTGATATCTTCGGTACCGTCTTTGATTGGCGCAGCACGGTGGTAACACATCTCGAACGAGTCATCTCCTCCAAGCTTGCATTCGCTCACGCCAATATCGACGCCACAATAAAATCGAACTTGGCAACACCCGAGGCGATAAAGCATTTCTGTTCTACCTTTGCTGTTGAATGGGAGGATTATTATATCGATTATCTTTTTACCAAGGACGGGAAGCCGAAATTTGCTGATCCCGCTTCCGCGAATGAGCAGCGTGTGGACCAGTTAACGGATACAGCGACCACACCGCAGTCCTCTGGGGCATATACGACACTCGACACCATTTACTCCTGCGGCCTCGCCACAATCTTATCGCGCCATGGTCTCTCTCAACTGTTCACAACATCCGAAGTGCTTTCCATCTCTAGAATTTGGCACAATTTACAGCCCTGGCCTGATAGTAAAGCGGGTATAGAAGCTTTGAGAGAGCTGTCAATAGTCTGTCCTTTATCGAACGGGAACGTGAGGTTACTGGTTGACTTGCAAAAGAACAGCGGGGTTGCTTTTGATATGTTGCTAAGTGCACAACTGTGGAATGGCTACAAACCGGAAAAGAGAATATACGTTGGTGCGTGTGAGATTCTAGGAATCGGGGGGAAGCAGCAGTGGGATGAATATGTTGAGGAGTGCCGAGGGAAGGGCGAGGAGGTGGTGGAAGAGAAGCAATGGAGAAAGCAGGAGAGAGGAAAGGTGGCTATGGTTGCGTACGTATAGACATTTCCCTCAATTTGCGGAAATACTAGCGGTTCCAGCTCTCGAGACTAATTTGAGGGCACTCAGGTCTCACCTTTTTGACCTTCGAGCCGCGAAAAGCTTCGGGATGACAACAATCTTCATCCACAGACCAGAAGAAATCGAAACGGATATCGATGAATACATTATGAATGGAGAAGATTGGGTTGATATGTGGGTTACAACGGACGAAGGCGGTATTTTAGAAGTAGCCAGAAGGTTAAGAGCATTGAAAGCGCTATAAACTTATAAAAACGACGGCATGCGGAAGAAAAATAATGATGGTAAGTTATTAAGAGAATCTTATACCAAACGCCCACAGTCGCCAACGAAAAAACTGATAATGGTGATGATGGAAGTGACAGAAATAGTAAACCTCAAACTTATCTCAGATGTTTACAAGTGATCAGTTAACATCTTTTTGATAATAGGTGTCCCACCGTAGACAGTCTAAAGTCGATTTAGAATTCTACAATATTGAGGACAGTAGATTGCATGCAGCGGTTGGACGAATTGATGAAGTACGTGCCCGAGATTATATATATCCGTTAGCATCTAAACGAAGAACTGGGCTAACTCGCTGCAGTCTTTGGACTCTTCTTGATTCCCATGGCTCAAAAGAGCGAAATTCATGAACAGAGAGTTTGAACCAAAGTCATACGTTAACTAGTATATTTCCCAAGGGGACAACTATCTAAATTTTCTTAATTAACCCAACTGCTGAATAAACACTTAATTTACAAAGAAAATATATCCAATGCTCGAACTCATAAACAACATCAAACCATCACATCGTGTATATATAAGGGAACATCAATCGTTCAAAAAATAAAATAAAAACGAATATCAAATCAAAATCAAAGCTCCCAAAACCGCTCCGACGCAAATCATACAAACCCAAAAACCCGTCGATGACCAACCCGGATATGTATTCCCGTCCTGATTAAACCTATAGTACCGCAAAATAATATATAATCTTAACGCCTTTTCCTATCTCAATAAGAAAACATTCACACCTGAGGGGGGCGCACTGAGAGAGGAGATTTCGCACTGGTATATCTTACACCATCGTAGCTGCAGCTTTCTTTTTCATTCTCTTCTCTTCACGCCTGTTCCGATAGTCTTCCATACGACCAGAAACGAAATCCTTGGTCCTGTTTGGAATAGTAATCACTAGGGTTAGTAAAATGCAAACGAACCAATCTCGAATGAAGTGTCCCACTCCGGGCCAGAACCCTCGATGCTCTTTAACCCAAGCCCGGAATTGGGACGACAGCCTTCCAAGTAAAATTGCCGAAACAATCGTGAGAGCTGTGCAAGAAATTGCGGTGACGAAGAACCATTTTAGTTTGGGAACATCGTCCTGCCATTCCTCGATGTTCATGCCGAATACCGACGTTGCGAAGGTTAAAGGAATGAAGATGAAGGCCATGCGGGTAAGCTGAGTAACACTCTCAGCCTGAGCTGCAGACCTTCGGGCTTCGACAATGGATTCTTTGGCAAGTATTAAACTTGATGATTCTTTGAGTAACTCTCGCAGGTCCGAAACTTCTTCCATAACCCGTTTTACATCTTTGAGGGTGGTATCCACAACATGTGTCGCATACTCCATGTGAGGCTTTCGGCTATCCATCCATGGGAAGGATAAATGATCATTGAGAGATCGGGAACTCGTGGTAAACCCCGTGTTTATCCGTTGGAAGGCCTCGAATGGATCCGTTTTTTCGGATCCCCAGTGGCCGCCAGGGTGGTGATTAGTGCGAAATCGGGTATCGATACCGGCTTCACCTAGTCCGAAGTGATTGACATGTTCCCGGATCTGATAAACATCTTGCGAAGTTTCCAGACAATGACTCCTAACCATTGGCAGAACTGAGATGATTGGTTGGGAGACACAGGCCTCAAGTTCCAAGCTGTTCAAGCGAGTTAACCTCAGAAAAGCAGTTTCTGCCTCGTTCTTTGGTTGACGCCAGCTTTTGAGATTCTCTGGTGAAGTATATTGCGAGGGATATAGAATGTCTCGATTTATTATATTGCGAGAGTAGAAGTTTCCAAGTTGAGAAACAAGAACGAGAACTAATACTTCAATTAGCAATCAATCATGGCAAGCGCCCCCCTCGATGTCATCGCTTACTTGTTTGAAAATCCTGCGAAGGACCCGAAACCAGTGTAATAGTCATCTTCTTCTGCCTTGGCCGAACTGCTCGCTCTAACTGTATTGGCGAAAAAAGTGCTTCCGATGGTAAAAAGTTAGGGCAAGTATCATGAACCGATAAACGACTGACATCTAGTGAATCATGAAAAATGGACCGAAGATTGTGCTCCTGTAATATCCGTGGATTGAGGTCGTAGAACGAAGCGAGAACTTTCAAAAGTGCTGGGTCCTTCTCCATTTTTTGATAGAAGAAGAACAACATTCGCAGCTTAGTTCCAGGAGCTGCTGCTCTTATGTGAGAATCTATATTAGTAGCTCCCCTGATAGGGGCATGTCCATGTAGCGAGTAGCTGTTATCTTGAACATGTGTAGAGTACTGTCCGATGTCAAGTGTATACAGTTCTGTAGTCGGTGGGTAGTGAGGATCCCATCTTGCATTTGCCTCAATAGGGTCTATGTCTGAAAAGTTCTTCAAGTTTGTGGCCAAATAATCGTGAAACGACTTGTACGGGATAGTCGGCAACCGATCCGTCGAAGTAGCGAAAGCATTGTAGATAACGTCAGGGAAATCGTTGTTCTTCGCCATATTATCGGTCTTAGAACCCTTGCTCAAATGAACACTACTCACAATCATAATGTTAGCTCCTTTCAACAACAAAACTTTTCCCGAAATATAAATGTAAAATATTAGATATTCACCTGCCGATGACTTTAGGTAGGTTCTTTCGCAAGAATACCAAACAGTCGATGCAAAAAAAACAAGCGGAGATAGAGTAGATATATATATATATATTGATGTATCAAGCTAACGGCTTAGAATTGAATAGGCCGTCGACTAGTAAAAGCGGCTCAGCGGCAACCGACCTAACTGACGCTAGCGCTGCAAAGGAATATCTTGAATTTCGGAAATGCCGTATGGATAGCGTTCAAGGCTAATAAGTTTCAAATAGCAGATATTGCAAACTGATATCAGAAGGTATCAATAGTCGTTGATACGAGTGAGTATCACGAGGCTGCAAGATTTAGAGAAGGATGCGGTTAATCCCAGCTAATAGTTGACCGCGAGGCTTTCCCTTGCCTTATTATATAAGAAATATACGAGAGTCCTAAAATCCTTCATGTAATACCTTCCACAAGGCGCCCCGTCCATCACAAGCCTTTGGCGGCTAATTTTAGCCAAGCGCTCAACCCCATGTCAAGACGCATATGCATTCACACCCACGCAACCAATCCGATTCGCTGTTCTTCATTTTAGTTATGAGAGCAAACCCACATCGAAAACCTGGTAAACCTGGGTTCCTAGCTAGAAATCTCTGAGAAGGATTTAAAAACAGAAACTCCTATCGCCTCCCTTTCATTACATGAATTTCTAGACACGTTAGACGACGTTGGCATGTTCCTTTCCACCCGATCATCCTTGCTCATGCGTGGCCCCAGAAATGCGTTGGTGTTTCGGAAATACCACACCCTAAACCTTGTGCTACCATTGTTCAACCTCAGGACCTCCAGTCCCGAGCACTCTGACAATAAGAACAATAGAGCTCAAGGCGTCTATGCCCCCTTTCCTGAGCCTATAAATGTCGACACCTGACCAATTGTCCCCGAAGTGGCGGGGTATCCGCCCATTAAAACTTCCTCTTGCCGCCAAAGTCTCTCTGGGCGTTCTCTCTTGGCTTCCCGTCGCAATCTTCTTCTTCGACAATGTCTACCACGTCTCGTGGGTCAGTGGTCGTAGCATGTATCCAACATTTCTTCCAGATTCGAATGCGGGTATGCGGGACCTGATTCTTTTGAAAAAATGGAATGCAAAGAAGGATCTGAAACGTGGAGAGATTGTGGTTTATAGGTCACCGGTCGACCCTGAGATTACGGCTATAAAAAGGATTGTGGGGCTACAAGGTGATGTAGTGTTCACGAAGAAACCGTTTCCATTGGATGAAGTTGTGGTTCCTAGGAACCATGTCTGGGTTGAAGGGGATGACATTCATAGCCATGATAGTAATCATTTTGGTGCCGTACGTGTAACCCTTGGAGGCTTTGTGCTCTTGTCGTCGTTTCAACTGCTAACAACGGAAGCTTCCTATAGATAAGTGCACATTTGATCCAGGCGAAGGTCACTCATATTTTATGGCCATTCTCTAGGCTAGGTGCTGTAGAGAAAGAGCTTCCATCCTCGACCCGGAGAAGAGTGATTCCGGCAGAAACGCGAATGTTCCCCGTTGTAATAGGGTGATACCAATCAAAGGAATGGGGGAAGGCTGTGCACGTGGCATAATTATATGAATTGTGAGTCTACTGAGAGCGCGACCCCAAGTATGACTTTTTTTTATTTTTATCTTTATTTTTATTTTTTATATTTTAAAGGAAGGGGGGCATAGAAGGGTATTCATTGTACATTACAAAACAAAGCTCTAAACATAAAGGTGGTAACAAGCCGGCTGACAGCTCATTGGTTGTAGATAGTTAGAAGAATCGCTCAATTGACAATGCGGAGGGAAAGACGAAAGCAAAACCCATACCTCGCACTCCTATCTATATGAATAAGTACACAAAAACTCCAGGATTATTAATTTTTATGATAAAAAAAAGAAAGAAAGAGTGAATGCGTAGTATAACGCTATCCATCATTTTGCCGCTTTGACGATAATTTCGTCTGTTGTATGCAACCGCTCAATTTCAACGCCAATCGCCATAACCCAAAGATCTCTTTCTTGGCGAGACCTAGCCTTAAAAACCATTGACTTACCTGTAGAGCCCAAGGCTGTGACCCGCTTAACCCTAGCTCTCTTTCCCCCATCATCTTTCGATCTGATTGATGTATGCTTAGCACCATGCCATACAACAAAACAAGTCATGACATCTTCATCTGTAGCCATCCATCCGTCTTCGTAGACACGAGGTAAAGCGTGGCGTCCAGGGTTGTTGCTATCGAATGTCTGATTCTGATAAAGCAGTTGGCTCTCCGTTGCAATACCGCTGTATACATATGCATCTCGAAGTGAAACTTCTTGCCGTTTGAGTTGGTGAACGCAGTCAAGGGGCTCCCCAGTATATTTCCGGACCGTGTTGTTAAAAATTAAAAGCTTTCCGTGACAGGCGACTACATGATACTTCTGAAAAGTAGCATGTCGAGTTTGTTTTTGATATAGATGTCCGCTGTACTATATTGGCTGTTAGCCGTAGTACTTGTTAAAAATTACTCTGTGGAAACTTACAGTAAGTGTACGGCATGAAGAGATGCCGCAAACATTCCATACTAGAGGCGAAGACCGGGTATTCTGGACCTCCCACTTCTTCCCGTATTGGCCGATGTAGGCCTCCATTTCTTCATCAATGCGCAGAAGATCGAGATTTTCATGGCGAGTTTCCTTCAGAATAGCCACATCAGCACCTCGGCGCTTCTTCCAGTATATGATGAGGTCCGCAAGTCTGTGCATCCACTCATTTCGGGTTTCTAGGTCGAAAGTCTATCAAATTTTAGCAACAACGAAAAAAATCAGAGGGGAAGTTTTTCATCATACCTGGAGCCTGATAATGAGGCCACTAGTTAGGACAATCTCGAATGTCCTCACATCATCCAACGCCTTCACTTGTCCATCCGGCCGGTCGGAATCTGGCACATCCCGGTGGAAGTCGGCATCTCCACCCGTGGGAACTCTCTGCGGAAGATTTTCTGTTCCAAACGGTCGAACGTGGTCTATCTTCATGAGGTCGATAAACCCATCCGCCCTCAGCACAGAGTTTACCTTCCGTTCCGCTTCGTTATACGCATCCTCGTCCTTGTGCTCCTGAAAAGTGGCATTCCCGGTCCTCATCCAGCCAATCTCGCCATCCTCTATAGAATAAGGCGATACGGCATAGATTAATGGGATTGTTTCTATCCAAAATGAAAGGTTAGTAGGCATAATTCACAGAAGAAATTGGGTGGGTGTTACCTATTATATGATCCGAGTCGGGTACCTTATCACCCTGCTTAGGGGGGAGTTTCGGAGGAGGTGGAGGTAGAGCTCTTGCGGGTTTGCAAAAACACAACAGGTTATCATGGGTATAGAAATATAGTCTCTTATAGAAAAGTTTCCGTTGTTCTTTGCCCATTCCTGAGGTTAAACGAAGAAGGAAGCCCTCGACTATTGCCACAATTAGCTAAAGGCATTTTGTTTTGGCTCAAGATTTTGTTTTATACCTGGTGGGGGCTCGAGGACGGTGTTCCCATTTTCTGAAACGATCGAGGTAGGGTAGTGAACCTTTGGGCGCAATTCTAGCTCGTGGGTTTTCTGCATGGCCATCGAGCCGTACATCTTTTTCTCGTTCATCTGGTAGGAAAAGTTAGCCGGAAGCCAAGAAGCTATATGATATCACACTTACACCGTGCACCCACTCAAGACGGTCATACCGCCTCCATGCCAACCCAAGTCTATCATTTTGCTTCCAAAGCCGCACCACTTCCTCCCATTCTTTATTTCGACTAAGTAGCTGAAGAGACGTCCGCATGATGTATTTAGAAACCGTGCCATCGTCCTTATTCTTCCTTATCTCCTGCGAGATGGCTTCATCATCGACGTTCTTTTTGGGAGTATCATCGAAAGGGTCGATTATTTTGAGGTTCATTGACAGGTCGGGAACATGCACAATTAAGTCTTCGGGCCGGTTCCATCCAAGTGCCTTTCGTAAGAAGGTGTGCCATTCCACGGATGAGGCTGCTGCTCTTGGTCGCATCAAGAATATAATCGTCCCGCGTTTGAATGGAAGCCATAAGCATAAAGTCTTATCGAGCGAAGAGAATAGATTGACATGTGTCTCCCTTGGATTGAGAGGAATCTCCCTTGTCGAATGCTTGGCTATTCTCTTGCGTTCAATTGCCGGGATGGTCTGTAAAGGTTAGCAAATTCATTCTCTGGAGATTCAGGATTCCTGGATGATTACCCTGCTCTTGTGGATTTTCAATGTGAGAGGAGCATCGTCCTCTCCAGTTTGTCTACAAACAACTACGAACTCCCTCCACTTCTCGATAGTCCTCGTCTCGATGTGTGACATTTCATTCTCATCAAAATCTGGAGATAAATCCGCCAGAGTTGTCTCAACTCGAACAAGCATAGTAGCCATCTTGACAATTTCTCCCTCCCTTGACTTCCTCAGCGATCTTCCCTTTGGTATAGACCGTCTTCTAGATGCGTGTGCAAGCTTTCTTTGCAGTTCCTGGTCCCTGCTTAGGACATCATCGTTGGTTTGAAATCGCACCAATCCGGTGGAAACTTTGTCCCTTGTTTTCTTCGGGGGTGGGTCTGGCTCTGCAATTGCGACTTGAGCTGAGAGTGGTGCCGATCGTGAATGCTTTAATGCAGATTTGATAGGCTTCGCCGCGCTATTCGGTTCTTTCCGTCCCTGTCGGTTATGGGGCAAGAGGGATGAGAGTGAATTGGTAGGGTCCGGCGTTTGGGTTCTTGTTCTTACCAGATTGGCCGTACTATCAAGTTCCTGGCTTGTATCCGTAGATTTCATTGTTGATAACTGACTTAAATCCGACTTCGCAACCAATGCCTCTGGGACTGTACGTTTCGAGAAATCAAGCTCATTTGACGGACCACCGTTGGGCGACTGCTCACTAGACTCTTCGGAAGATGGGCTGACTTTCGGAGATGTTAAAGATTCGCTCGCCGTATGAAATGAATCGCCGCTGAGATTCCCACTGCTGCCTGGTGGCCCAGATGACCGTCGTCGCACAATTGGTATATCTAATCCTAGATCATGGCTTGCGGTCCCTGGCGACAATGGCGATTCTCCCGGATCGATTATTGAACCCAAACATGGCCCCATAGATGCTCCCATCCGTGATGATTCACCATTTGTGACCATTCCTTCTGCTGCAAGTGGCGTCAAGTCCGGTTTCGTCCCGAATCCTAGGGAAGTGAGCCGTCGTTTCCTGGAAACATTGTCCTCCGCTACCATCCCAGCCTCCTTTCTCGAGTAATATCCAGTAATATGCCGTGTATACCATGATTGCTTGTGCGCATTAAGCCAGCCTTTAGGTACAGGTCCTATGAATCTATACAAACAGATGTTGTTAGAGTTTATTTTTATGCGGCCGGGTGGATTTGGAGGGAAACTTGCATTCTCCGGGTGGTCAGGTGTAAATGTTCCGGGGTTGCATGGTGCTAGAAATCGCATCGTCAGATATATTGCAAAGAATCAAACGATTTTATCGCTATAAAGAATGAAATTTGTATATACCAGTCTATGTGCCGTATATGAGGAAGGGTCCAAGAGAGTCGGGTTTTCGTATTCTAATTCGCAGCCGGCCTGAATTTGGGATTCCGCCGCAAAGAACTGGGAATCGTCATCTGAGTCCGCCATACGGCTTGGGTCTGGCAAACAACACCCCCTTGGTAAACAGAGTAAAAGACGTGTATTGAAGGTTTCCTAGAATCGAATAGTCGGAGATTTGTAGTGGAGGAAAATAGGATGTGGAAGAGTCAAGGAAGACGGTCTAATGGCTAGCATTCTCCTGACCTGACAAGTGCAAGGGCAAAAGTTGGAATAGGAAATAGGCAGGCTGCACTTTTTGCCTTGTGAAAACGAAATGATATGATGGGATGGGTGGTGACGTGCAGGGAGGTTGACTTGGATCTCAATCTTGATTCGATTGCAGCAATGGTGGCTGGGCTTGGCTCTGGTACAGTCGGCCCGGGTGGAATGGAAATGGTTGGAACTCTCGGGCCGACTCGGCTTAGCTGTCAAGTTGCGTCGAGATCCCTCAGTTGAATCAAATTATTATAATTAGTACAACCACGAGCACACCGGAATTGAAGTTTGCATAGAAGTTAGTCTAGTGGAGCTCCGGGTGCAGACATAGGCGGTACTAGGTGCTACTTTGTCTTGTTGGCCAAACTGCACGGCCCTACGGGGGCAGCTACTGGCCAACACAGCGGTCCTTGCGTAAGTAATAATAGGTATCTGCAACGTTTAGTCATTTCTGATAATATAATATAATATACGTATATAAAGACCACACACTTTCAAATGGACGGTGTATTTCAATCTTCCCCTCCTCGTCCTGATAGCCCTGCATACCAGGCGCACACAGGAGAGACACTATATTTTGCATATGGCAGCAACCTCTCCTTCGACCAGATGGCCAAACGTTGCCCACAAAGCTGCTATATCGGCCGTGCTCGACTTCACGGATATCAATTCCAGATCAACGAGCGCGGTTATGCAAATGTAGTCAAGGCGAAGCGCCAGCGGTCTGGACTTTTCGTTGAAGGGCTCTGCTACCGTCTACAACGTGAGGACGAAGGTCGGCTAGATCGTGCCGAGGGGGTACCCATTGCGTATATCAAAGAGGAAAAAGAAATCGAGTTTTTCCCAGCGCAAGCGGCACTATTAGGGAGGACAGCGACAGATCTGGTTCAATACCCTACCCCTATCAACCAAGATCGACAACAAGCTCAGAATGGGGAGGGTGAGGCAGCCCTCGCGATGGTTTATTTGAGTACAAAATATGTCACTCCTGGCCTTCCTTGGGATGAGTATATCACTCGCATGGAACAAGGACTCCACCAGGCTTTACAGTTAGGGGTTTCACCTGAATATATTGAGAACGAAGTTCGACCGTTTTTAAAGATTGGGAAAGGGGATAGAGCAGATAAGGGTCCAACTAGAATCATATCTCTAGCTTCTTCCGTGAACCGAAAATCACACGGAGAGCCAGGGCTACACAGAGGATCAGGGCATTGAAAAGAATCAAGGCAGTCTAGAGATCTGAGACAGTATAAAGATTCAGAGCCTAAACGGGACCAAGGAGGCTCATCAATACGCGAGATAGAATGAGAACAATCAATGTTGGAAACGCCTCCTGGAATAGATCTCTAGTTAGTGTAACGGTTAGGTAAGTCAAGCATCACTTTGCAGAATCAAGGAGCGCTACGTAACAAACATTGTCGGTCCTCAAATTCTCGAGAACGAGAACATGATATCCTAGCCTTTCCCCGAATGGACCGTAGAAAACAATGAACTTGTCGGTATAAATATTGTCCGAGTGCTTCTACTATTCGAATCAGAGATAGCTCCCTACCCTCGAGGCCTCAGATGATTGCAGCCTGCGAGGGGAAATATAACTACAATTAATAAGGGTAGTCTATCAAAGAAATCAGTTGGACATTCGTTTAATACTCTGAAATTCTTGTTTATGACTACGTCTGGACGACAATCTGAGCCACGCCATTATTAATTTACCTAGTTGCCTTATATATATAATTATTTCTTAATATTACCCGTTCGGGGACTATACTAAAATAGACCAACTGATAGCAATTTCAGACCCTGGACTCACCGTGCTGGCAAGAAAGCAAAATGGTGTGCCTTTCTCGGATTCGATTGGAATTTTAATTTTGAATCGTAAAACATCTTTCTAGAATTCTTGATGTTCAAAAGTAGATAAGTCTGGGCTTCTTTATGCACCCATCTGCATCGCCGTCCATGCACTCAGTATTAGTAACCAATAGCTTTTCCATGAGGCTGGGCCTTGGGGTCCGGGGGACTGCGAGTTGTAGTCGAGGAAAACATTGAGTCGAAAGATGTCAGATTTTTGCAACTTTGGCAGGCGAGCCGGAATCGATCCGGAGTCTGTAATTTAAGGATCTGTTGTATTAATACGTACTTATATTTACGAATTCATGCATTGAGTCCGTATCCCTTGTCAGAAACTTTATGGCAGTAGCATGGATAAAGGAAATAAAGATGTACTGGTCGACTGTGGACACGATGTTCGACGTTATGAAGAACAGTAGTTGCGGAACACATATTCATGTTGCATTTTGGGGAGAAAAGTTCATGAATTCAATATCAAGCAAGCAAAAACCACCGCCTTTGGATGATAGCATTGCATTGCTATTACGAACTTTACATAATATCCCTCATGCCGAAGGAGCGACGTAATTATAAGTACTGCCAAAGGAATATTAGAGTATCCCCTGGTACTTGCATATATTATTGAACTGTTGAAGTTTTGAATCTCTCCGCAAAGACCTCTAGCTAACCAATTTGAGTTTCCTGAAAACCTTCTGTTCAAACGGACCACCTGTCTAGCTGTTAAGAATAAGAGTATAACAGAAGCCCAGGGCTTCTGGTTTCATGAGTTTATCAATTGATATTATTAATGATACGTATTGGACTCTCTTACATGACTACACATGACAACTTGCACCAAATGCAGATTGAACAGATATATATATACCTAGGCATATATATATATTGATTTAGTATAGGACGGTGTCCTTGGCCCGATCTAGAGAGTAACCATCCATCAGATGACTCCGAAAACTTCGCTTCATATCCAGCCCTACCGGAAGTCGAAAACTCGAAATGGGATGATAAGTCTGGATGCAATCTTCATAAACTTGATGCTTATTTACTTAATATACTCTAGTTCTCACCTCCATTTTAGTACAACTATCCTTTTTATATTAGTGATCCCATCTTTGCTGTTATCCTGAATACATATCCGCAGCTGGTAAATCATATTGGTATCCTATAGCACCCATATGCCTCCCTCCACCCCAACTAATATACCCAACGCACTGTACATGGCCCCAAGTCTATTAGGGTTATAGGTCCGGAGTATTCAAAGGCAGGAATTTTGACCCAATTTTGACGACCACATATAAAGTTTATAAAAGATTATATGCTTGTAAAGTTCCTTGGAAGATCTCTCATGTACATGGAGGTACTGAACACCTAATTTTATGGTACCACGAATCTTGTGAAATAGAATAGTGAGCACATGTAAACCCGAAATTTAAATATACCTAAGTAATTACAATTGGTATCTGAACCGTATATTCATATAAAACGTCTCAGCTGCTCTGCCATCGCGGTGACCTCCTCTGTGCCTCCTAAAAACGGAAACACCCTTCTTGACTATCGAGTTTACCACCTCCCTAATCGTTTTGTGTGGCGTTAATTCTCTGTCCTTCGAACCGTAGGAGTCATATTTCGACACAGGTGTATCTTTATCTGGGAACATGACATTGTAGTAAACCGGAAGTTCCATCCGCCCATCTGTGCATGTCACTCCCATACACCGGTCGCAATAGCAGTGTTCCTCCTTGCGTAATTCATTGATGTCATCCTCATCCTCATCAAGCGGTAGATTCTCATTAATGTCCAGCGGCAACATCATTGGCTCGTCCAAAATCGGAGAGTTACCGAGGGTTATTGACTGGGAGTTGTACACCACGATGGTATGTTTCAATTTGTCTTGATTGATGGTAAGTATGAGTGAGGACTCTTTACTGAAGAGCCTGTGCACACAATCGTGGTATTCGATTTTATCATATTGCTGGCCTTCCGGATGATAACGTCGGTTGCGGAGGAATTTGGTATTGAAGATGACATCCTGCCAGAGGCGGCATGTCAGGCTAGCAGTCAATTGGTCGGCGAAACCAAGGTAAGAAAATATATGTGAAAGGGTCTCGACGGGGAGTTGGATATAAGTAGCTTGTGCCATTGCAAGATTGGGTCAATGTTGCCCTCTGCAGATCTAGAGTTGAGCCGGCTTGCGCGAACAGCTGGTGTATTGGTCAATATTAATATACTGAAACATGACTGAGTTCAAGGTTAGCGTCCCTTATATACTTAAGTACTTCGATCTGAACTTTTACAAATATGTCAGTTTATCTGTAAGGGCAATGAGCTACTTGCACTGGCTAGAATTTCCTTTGGGGGTCGATAGCCACGTTAGTTTTGCTAGCCGCGACGCCGACGGTCGTTCCCAGGCAGCTGTCCCCGGTAAATAGTCTGGCAAGCGTCCCAAACTTCCAGGCATGACTAACTCCTAGCCTCGATTCGAGGCTAACTAACTCCCAGGTACTGACATTCAAACATGTATGAATAACTCACAGCTATGAACTTTTCGTATCGTGGTGTGGGTGTTACCTTGCATATGAATCGGGTACCTACTTACTTATTGTACATGTCACTATATACTGTAGCCACCAGGCAAGCCCCGTCAGCACATGGATATATACTTAAGGAAGTATATAAAGCATCCAACCCAAACCTCGACAAAGTGATAGCGACAGCTCAACAGATGGGGGGTGGGAGCTCAGGTACTTAAGCACTTGCTTAGGTCCGGTGATGAAATGATCTCAACATCACCTACAAATTTTATCATCTCTAAAATTTAAAATTAAAAGTCGAAAGATGAGTACCAGTGAACTTGAGTCTTCGGATGAGGAGGCCGGTTCTTGCACACCTGGCACCCTCTTTCTTGATGATCATCGTCTCTGCATCGATGAAGCGGAACTACTCGTTCAAGAACAAATTGAAGAAGTCCGCTTCGAGTACTGTCGAAAATGGGGTTCTTTCGTTGCCCTTCTTAGCTCTCTTCCTTCCAAACCCAGGCTCCGTCATCTTAGCATTGTTGCTCGCCATAAAGATCTTCCATCTCTCAGAACATTTTTTGAACTTCTTGAACCCGGGTTAGAGACACTTTGTCTGCTCGTGGATTACTCCAGCTATGAATCCTCAAAGTATCAATATCCGATCAATACCGGACTAATATTGAAACATGCTTCTACTCTTCGACACTTCGGCATACTCGAACGTACTGGTTCGAGTGCAGATGAAGCGGATATTATAGTGGGAGAGGATGATTTCTCTTATGTCAAGCCGATTCTGGAGGCTTGCGATTTGAAAGAGCTATCCATACCGGTAGACGTAAAAATACATGTACGTATCGACCGGATATGTACCTATATACCGGGATACCTTTTCTTCATCTTTCTTTTGCGAAGTCTCGAGGCAAGGACTAACCGTATACCAATTTTGATATGATATAGGACGGCGATGATTGTATAGTCCAAGGTGATTTCAACGGCTTCCCGTTGGATAATCTGGAGACGTTGTACTTAGTGCCCGGTGGGTGGCCAGCTGTGGTCTGGACCATGGGATGCGATGGGGCGTGGACATACCCCAGGATGGAATTCGTATTGGCAAGCTTCTTACGGAACGTGGTTGGGATTCGACCTAACAGACCAAGCCTGAAATATATATGTTTCGGGGGGAACTCTGATGATGGGGACGAGTTTACTTACGCAATCAAATGGAAGAGGAACAGGCTGGTGGAAATGAAGACGGTATGGTATCCGATATTGGAGCAGGTAAGCTTTGGAGAGCTGGAGATGAGGTTATGGCCAGTGTATTTTAATGGGGAGGCTTAAGCGCTTGAGGGAGGAATGTTCGTATAAGGTCGACATCTGTACTTAGCTAGGTACCTATAGATACCTCCCTACTTATACCCAAGCACCCAAATACTTCCTTGGGTACTCAAATACCTAGGTTCTTACTGATACAAATTTATGGAGAAAGAAAAGAAGCCTTGTAGCTATATCGATATACCTGCATATCTGCTGTATCGCGAGATAGATATATGGTTTGAATTTGTGTGGGTTGTAGCCCTGCAACTGGGATTCATCGTACAAGAAAGCTTTAGACTGGTGTATTAGAATTTTGAATCTAGTACCCCCCCCTTATTGTATATTCTGTAAGACCTTCTTGAGATAAGATTGAGATATATCCTAAATACCTACTCGTATATACTTGTATGTAATTAAGTAAATGCGTAGACTTGGGTACCGAATGCTCGATTAGCTAACGCCGATATAAAGCGGCTTCCAAAGATATAATTTCTGAGCTAGTACCTAGTACTATGTATTCGGATTGATCAATTGATGCTCCGCGAGCTCCGAAATTGATAGAAGTACTGGTAACCAAGAGTAAGACATGAACTAGGGCTAGGCCTGTGATAAGTGTATAAATATCTCAAGATCAAAACGAGTCCCTACATTAAAATTGAAGAACTCGCACGATCGATATATGCCTAGGGCCTTATATGTCTTGTATACGTATAGCACCTCTGTTGTAACCTTACAGGAAACAATTGCAAGTGGGTAAACCCTTCCTTACCTTTTAGGCCGTACTCTGGTACTATATCTTCACATACTTCCATAGTAGTCCCACTGATAGAAAGGCGCTTTGATAACATAGAAAAATCAATACTTAAACTTAGACAATCAACTTCTAAGTACTTACTTGGTAGGTATGTGATAAGTAAAGCACGTCAAATGCAATTGCTTTTGAAGCTAAAAGACACGATGTGAATCTGCATAAGCTTACCTACTATGTAAGTACCAAATAGGTACATATCTGCCAAAAGAAGGGACACGAGGACCTGGTGATACCTTTTAACGACGTACGTTTGAACGGTGGTGCGCGTGCGCCGTGGTAACCTCGCACCCCGAAACCGCGGAGCTAGTTAGCATCATGTCACATTAATTTCCAACCCTGCATACAAGTTGCCTCATATTGTTAGCAAAAGAACAAGATCGACCGACAAAATGTGATAGATGTTAGGTAACATAGCATGAAAACCTGTGCTATGAATCGATGCGGATCACGCATCTGGTATAATATGTGTATCAGAGATATTCGAGTTAAATACTTAAGTAGCTAGTAGGCATTCCGAAAACGATTGTGGCCGGTCCAAAAGAACGTGTGGATCTTGAGTAGATTGTAACTAGCCGTGCCGCCCGTGCCATCTAAACGCATCGATATCTCTTGCAATGTGTAATTATAGCTTGACTAAGTGCCATTTGCACATCCGACCGTCAGAATCATGCAAATATAGAGAATACGTGCTGTCGACGGGTCCCCCCGCATGTGGTTTCCACGATTGGCTACCTGAGACTTAACGTAGATTATTATTGGTAATTTGAGCATGATTGACGGGCAAAGACCCCACATACACACGCTCCACAGGCGAGGGATACCCCTGGCCTAGCACGTCTCCTGCTTAGAGTTTCTAGGATTAGCTCGCATAGCTCTCAAGGACAGCTGTTGAGAGTATAACTATCGTTCATACCCCTCATTCACTCTTTAGACCATAGTCTTCCTTCTTTCCCTCATTGTATTATCGTTTAAGGCCATCTAGTATACCACCAGACTTTCAATCCCCATTCATTAACATAAATAGTTCGGAAAAATGTCTGACGCAAGTAGCACTTGGTTCGACGGCCTCGAACGCAACTTTGTTGATGTGGAGAAACAGCCTGGTATTGATACCAAGCACTTCATCGAGGCGTCCCGATCCTTGGTTACGCTCTTTGGTACGTGACAATGCGTGCCCTTGACATCGGGGGTTCCGATTGTGCCTTCTCGCCCTATTTGTCTTAAACTGGGAGTGTAAATTAACTGTTAGTGTTTTGCCCTAGACCTCCTCGGCTCTACCACTTTTGGTACCGTCATTTCGGACATGAACGGTAACATCAAGGTACACACCCTGGAATAATACTGCTACCATCGAATTGTCATATATATTGACGGCTGAACGCCGTCCTATGATTGATTTTGAAACTGACGTTGTAAATGTCGTCTTAGAAAATCAATGACCGTTATACCGCTGCCCCCGATAGGTCTCAAACTCTCCAATCCCTAGTTCATGAAGAACACAAAGAACTAGGCAAGAAGGCCAATGCGACTGAGGGTCTTATGTGGTTGCTCAGGTAAGTGTTCTCGTCGCTGGTGCTCCAATATTTAATGTTATCCGGAATGAAAATTCTAATCGTTGGGATCGTTGTTAAAACAGAGGATTCGAATTCACCTCCAAAGCTCTCCGACACAACGTCAGCAATCCTGATGAGGAACTTGCTACTTCTTTCCAAGAGTCCTACAACGGAACTCTTAAGCAATACCACAACTTCGTTGTCAAGGGAATCTTCAGCGTTGCTTTGAAGGCTACCCCTTACCGTAAGGACTTCTATGAGAAACTAGGCAGCGAGAAGGCCAGGGTCGATGAACAGTCAGTTGCATGGCTCACTGCTTTGGAAGAAATCACAACTATCATGCAGAAGGAATACACCGATAATAAGAACTTCGGTTTCTAGAAGAAGAAGCGTTGAGAGTCAGGTGTTACCAGCAACCTACACCGTAGAGTTTGATGGTAATGCTTACCTTTAACACGTCTTGTGAAAAGTTATCTTCCTTGCTGCTTGCTTTCATTTGCATATGCTGTTCATAAAATAAAAAAGGAAGAATCGGGCGGTGAAGGGAAAGAAAAGTTAACGTTGTACATGAACTGGAAAGTGTCGATGGGAATGAAGCAAAAAGGGAACACATCAAGAGGGAACGCACTTACAAAACGATATCCCCTTCTCTACATGTCTGGACATGCATTCGCGATGTTTCTGTCTTCGTCTTTCCCGCATTCGCTTTTTTTTGTCCTAGACGATGAAATGATGCATTGCATGCTATATGATCAAGCGTTATGATTCTCAGGGAAACCAAGCCCTTCTTTCTTTCCAATCGAAGTGAAGTGAAATGCTAGAAGACGTATACAAGTTCACGTCATACCGTACAATACAATGATGCTATAGAACGAGCCGAGAAGCTATAGTTGAACGGTAGGACCTACCCGGACTGGCATTTGCTATCCTATTCCAATTGCCGATGCTACCTTAATGCATTAATGGAAAGACGCATTCAGATACTATGAAACAGTACACGGCACACACGGTAGGCTTGACAAGTTAGCTTGGTATACTAGATCTGAGCATCGGGCCGGCTATGTCCGTCCGGGGACCCTTTAGTCTCCTCCTAAACGACCCTGTTACATTTCTGGAAATTTCCCAATAGAGATCCTTCACCAAGTTCGATTATCGTGGGTGGGCCAGGGTACAAGCTTCTCTGGATACAAATTAAAGTTATATAAATTACCTTCAAATCTAACTTGGATTCAGGCTTCGAATTGCCAATTGAATCAACTTATCAGCCCGCAGCATCCAATTCTTTAACGACTTCCTCCATCTGGCCCCACTAAACCAACCTGTAAACCACTGTCAACACGAAAACAACCATGTCTACCGCTACCGCACCACCTGGAATCATTAGGAAGGCCGTCAAAGAGGGTACATGGCCTAATAATCTTTTAAAAAAATACCCTATAATCTAACAATTACACAAGATGTCCCCGAAATCCTCGCAATGATTCGAGAACTTGCAGAATACGAAAACGAACTCGAAAGCTGCAAAGCCACCGAAGAACTGCTTTACAAAAACCTCGGTTTCAACGGTGGACCTGCATATGCGCACACTGTATTAATATGTGAAGCTGAAAAAACTGTTGGAATGGCTTTGTGTGTTTCTTTCCCCCATTGATATCGTGTTTTATGGAAGTATCTGAGCTTTGTAAAGGGTATATGGGTATTAATGATATATTTACATATGATACAGGTACTTCTATAACTTTGGAACATGGACAGCAAAGCCTGGTATATATCTTGAAGATCTATTCGTCAGGCCTGAGTACCGTGGAAAGGGGTATGGGACAGCGCTATTAGCCTATCTTGCTCGAGAGGTGAAGAAAATGGATGGCGGGAGGTTGGACTGGCAGGTTCTTGATTGGAATAAGCCGAGCGTAGACTTTTAGTAAGTATTCTTAGATAGATTGTGGTTACTTTCGATATCGTGCTGACTTCAAGATAGTAAAAGCATTGGTGCTCGACATATGGAGAGCTGGTGGAATATGCGAGTCGATGGTGATGGTCTGGGTAAATTAGGAGAATTGGGTCCTAAATTGGAGACAATCGAATAGACGGTCGTATATACCCCAATCACAACGTTGATAGAAATTCCAATGCTTCAACTTCCAATAAAATTCTCTGGAACCTTTCCTTCTTCCTGCTTTTTATCCAACCAATTCGAAAACGCCGTAGCTTTCCCCTTCGCCTTCCTCCGCTTCGCAGCTGATTTTCCAGATAGCTTCTTATTGGGATTCAGTATTGTCCCTTCTGGTTCTCCCTTATCGTCCACGCCTTCGAAGTCCTCTGGGTCACCCGGAGTATGAAGCATGGTCGTCAAAACCGGCGAGTATACAGCCACAAACTTCTCGTTTACAGGCCTGTACTCCAACATTGGGAATTGTTCCAAAACATGCTTTAGTATCCTCCTCTGCATTCTCGTATTGTACATATTCGGCCGCAGCTTCTTAGGTCCCGCTCGTGTTTCTCGTGTGATAAACTTCCGTTTCGGAGGGATAGTCTTCCTCCACCCCATAACCAGCATTTCCAGCCTTTCAAAATCGATTGGTTCTAGCGGTGGGACAATTCGTTTAAGGATCATAGACCGGTGTCGCCATTTCATATTGGCGGTTCTACTCAGAGAGAACGGTTTCCCGGACACAGAGAACTCTGGGATTTCGGGTTCTATGGCCTTGATAGTTCTCCCAACTGCGCCTCTCAACAATGCCGACAATCTCGGCGTCGTTCCTGGAGTCGCTGACCGAACGCGATTCGGGATGATAGGTGCCTCTGGCACTACTTCTTTAAGCAATGGCTACATCAATTACCATTGTTAGCCTTCCTATTCAGACTCACTTCCATTCTGGCAAAATATAACTATAACCAACCTTCAGTATCTGATGCTTAATCTTCCCCCTCCTCCCATAAGCATGCTCCAAAACATTCAAAGTCCGCCATTTATCCCCATTATTCGCCCTGGTCAAAGTCGACAGCACCCTCCTCGCATCCTTCAAATACTTCGTCCGTCTCTGCTCATCCGTGACCTCCCGACACTCCCTATACCTCTCTCTAATCCTATTCTTTATCTGCTGTCGCCCGACTTCATCGAATAGACAGGATGTTTCGCGGTATAATTTGCGGAGGAGGTAGATTGCCTGCTGGGATTTTGTAAACTCGACGGGCTTACGGAGCACGATGCTCGGGAGGGATGACATGCGGTTGTTTTATTTCAATCATTCATATTACGTAGTTGTCGTCGTCGTAAAGAAGCTAGAGGGGCGGAGTTTATTAAAAAATCTGGGTTTCGGCCGTCGGACTTCGAAGGTGGGATGAAATTGTGCATGGATATCATCGGCCTCGGCTGTCGCACTAATCCGGCTACGGCCCTTCTCAACACAAGAAAAGAATACCCTTTCACGAGGGGAGTGGACTTAAGTTACAAAGCTTCGTCCCTCATCCCACTTCTACACCGCCCTCACCGCAACATTATACAACCATGAATACCTCGACCCTCTTAAGGCACTCCCTCCGTGCTAGCGGCCGACAAGCCACAATATCCCGTCCATACGTGGGTACCCAATTCTCACGACGACTGGCGAGCACACTAGCACTCTTCGAACAACGGGACGGTAAACTTCAATCTTCGGCGCAGAATGTCGTTACCGCTGCCAAAAAGCTGGGAAACCCCGTTATTGGGTTCGTAGCTGGTAAAGCTGCCAAGGAGGTTGCAGAGCAAGCTGCAAAGATTGAGGGTGTGGATAAGGTTGTTTATGTTGCGAATGAGGCTTATGAGAAGGTGTGTCTATATGCCGGGATAGAATATATACCTATATAAATATATTCTACGACAGCGAAGTTATGAATAGAATACTAAAAGAACCGAACAACCAGGGCCTACCGGAATCATACGCCCCACTCATTGCTGAAAATGCCGCCGACGATGTATCCCATATAGTATCAATGCACTCCGCCTTCGGCAAGAATGTCATGCCTCGTCTAGCCGCCATCCTCGACGTCCAGCAGGTTTCCGACGTCATCTCAATTGAGTCAGAAGATACCTTTGTCCGACCGATTTACGCCGGTAACGCCATTGCCACGGTACAATCTTCAGACCCCAAGAAACTTCTTACAATCCGTGGAACTGCATTCGGAAACACACCGGCAGGAAGTGGGGCAGCTGAAATCGTTGAAGGAAAGGATTCAAAGCACCAGGGATCGGTAGAGTGGGTTGAGGAGAATCTTACAATGTCTGATAGACCGGATTTGGATACCGCATCAAAGGTAGTAAGCGGTGGGCGAGGTCTTAAAGACAAGGAGAACTTTGAAAAGATTATGATTCCACTAGCGGATTCTATGGGAGCTGCTATTGGTGCTAGCAGAGCAGCCGTTGACAGTGGATTTGCTGATAACTCGCTGCAAGTTGGGCAGACCGGTAAGGTTGTTGCGCCAGAGTTATATTTGAGCGTCGGTATCAGCGGCGCCATTCAGCATCTTGCGGGTATGAAGGATTCCAAGGTTATTGCTGCAATTAATAAGGGTAAGATTCACAATCAATGTCTTGAAATGGTGTGATTATCTAACAATAGTGTATAGATCCCGATGCACCTATCTTCCAAGTTGCAGATGTCGGCCTGGTAGCAGATCTGTTCAAGGCCGTGCCAGAGTTGACTGAGAAGTTGAAGAAATAGATACCAGCATATATCCAAACTTCTTCATTATTTCTAATCTTCATCTAGCCTGTGTATATTAGGATTATATAGTATAACTTTTAGCAGGTTGTAGCCAATCACAAAAAAGCTATGTGTCTGTTCATGAATTTGTTGGATTATTATTCTTTATTTGGCTTTGGTGTTCGACCAGTGTTCGACGACATACAAGTCGACTGATGCTACAATTTTTGTATAGGTAGATAGAGGGAAATCGTCATCAAGGAATGCACAAAGGCTAGGTAAAGGGAAATACGCAAGGGATTAAAGAACAAAGGGGATAAAGGATATATATACAAGAAGGAGAAGGATACGGTGATCAAGAAGCAAGGGGAAACAAGGAAAAGAGAACCCATCCGTTTATAAAAAAAATCCGCTCCCAAACAAAACCCGCCGGTCATGGTAAAAGAAAATTAGTATTTATAAATTTAATATTGGGAACTGAATCCCATGGTCAAGATATCTTTCTTTTGGTCTCGTAATCGATCTGGATGTTTTTGCAAAGCCGGGAAAGCAAAAGACGAAAAAGAGGTAATGGGAATCCCAGAGATCCGCTGCGCCAAGGTTGTAAAAAAAAAAAGTGAAGGAAAAAGAGTTTTGATTATGGTAAGGTTGTGTTTTGAAGGGTGAATTGTAATAGTCGTATTTGGACATACTATAATTAATGTTTGCCATTAGAGAGGTCTGGTCTCGGAGCCAGAACTACCCAAGGCGGCCACAGAGAGGTCGGTGGATTAGTGAGCGTCTTCGCCACGACCAAGGGCGAATTCGAGGAGAATGAACACGACGTAGATAGCCAAGAGAGCCGTCCCCATCCACCTTCTTCCGCCGTAGAAGACGATAACAGTGAAAAGAGCGGAAGAAACCCAGGTCATGATAATCTCAAATGAGGTAACCGAGTTGGCGAATTGTTTGAGGTCACCAGCAAGGAAGAGAACACCGGCACAGAGGGTAAGCAAAAAGATATTGCTACCAGCAGTATTCGCAACAACAATACCGCCCTGTCCTTTCCTTCCACCAACAACGGCGACGAATTTCTCCGGAAGAGTTGTAGCGAAAGAAAGGAGAGTGACACCAACGAGTGTATCCGACAAGCCGAAGGAATCACCAATGGTGCCGACACTGTGGGAAAGGACATATCCGGAAATTGAGACAGTAACAAAACCGACGAGGAGTTGAGCGAAGTGGTAGAAAACGGAACGAGCCGGCTTTCGGGGACTGACGTGGGAAACACTGGAACTGCGTGCGCGGACGTTGGTTTTGTTGATCTTGTGGCTGAGGCTAGAGGATTTCCTGTGAACGCGAAGTGGGATGGCCTCGACGGATGAACCACCGTCATCACTGCTGCTACTGCTGCGGTATCCCTCCATAACCTTCTTCATATGTTTGGCGGATTCTTCATCGTCGGCCTCATCGTCGGAGTCAGAATCAGAGTCGCTATCGGAATCCGAATCACTGTCTTCTGGCGGGTCCATAACACCACGATAGATCCCCCACGCAATCGAGGCAATGTAGATGAAAAACGCGATACAGAACAGCCATCCTCCAAAACGACCAAACTCAACTCGATAGACGGCAAGGAAGAAACAGAAGACAGTGGTTATTATCGACAGAACTCCGACATAGATCTTCGAGCTACGGTCAAAGTAGATGACTGGATCCTTCGAGAAAATGAGCCCAAGCGAGAAGGCACCGAGGATGTTGGATATCGAAGAACCAAGGATGTTTCCCAGGGCCAGAGCCGAGTTATTTTGGGCTAACGATGCAACAACCACAACGAGCTAGATCGACGAGTTAGCCATGCCTGTATACGTATGATCCATGGACATGCAGGTAATATAAAGTTCCGTACCTCTTCCCATTCCGCACCTGCCGTGAGCAGGCCTATCAGAGTAGCCGAAATCCCCAACTTTCGTGCTATAACAGCAGTATGGTCGACAAATTTGTCCGCTCCATAGTCCAACAAGAACACTCCGGTAATAAATGCACAGGCGTTGAATATCAGTGTATCATAATTTAAAGCTGTTGCCATCTCTTGAATAAACTACCAAGTATTCCGACTTGTGTAGTTTCTGGAGGGTACGTAAGGTGTTTGTCTGTTGTGAAGCGAAGGCTTTACGATGACGACGTCGGCAGAGGAAGAAGTATGGTGTTGACTTAGAGTTTGTCTTTACGTAACCTTCCCGAACGTTAAAAGAGCAGAATTGCTGAGGATTAAAGGAGGTAGAATGGCGATAGGAAGACGGAGGGAATTGTGATGATATAAGTAAAAAGCACCAAGAATGAGGTGGCCAAGGTGGAAACGGATGGCTCGGATGCGGAAGGACTAGGCGTACGACAAATCGACGATAGTTAAAATTTTCTGGACTTTGGACGACTGCGACAGCCCTATCAATGCAAAGAAAAAAGCGAGAGGAAGTGGTATTTCGTTTCCAGAAAAACAGAGAGAAGTATAAAGAACGAATGGACGCGGCTGAACTGCTGGGCGATACAGATGGTTATATCGAACAACAGGGCAGGATTCCGCAGCTGGTAGATGTGGATAACGACAGACAAAATCCGACCGACACTTACGAGGAACGAAGGGCAGCGAAGAAGACGATGAAAAGGGAAAATCACAAAAAGGGAGAAGGTCAAGGGGGTTGAGTGCACGATTCCAGCACAGCACGCTGCATTACTTCCTGTTAGAAAAGGAGTGATATGATATTAAACGGGACGCCAACTGCCTTGGCCGATTGGGTTAGCACAGGTCCACTTTCTCACTGCTCAGATTACTTTGGACCCAGCGAACGAGCTGGCACTTGGGCTTGCACTTGCAAGGTGGTTAAAGGTCGAATCTTAGCTTTTTGTTCTCCGTGAGCGATATATGCTATCTTCAGACATCTCCCAGAAGGCCAAATCGAACCCCCAAAAGGCATGTGGCCATAATCGCGAACGTCTAAGCCTCCCGTCGATGTCATCAAAGCCAGATTGCCCAGCATCGATCAAAATTGCGTCCCAATTAATCCGAAGAAGCGCGAGGGACACGCAATTTCCATTCCCTGGCGCTGGACAAGTAGCTTCAGGGGTCCATTCTTCCACCACAGAAAAATAGAACCACCAGAATGGAAAGTCTATGTGGGTCAGTTGCTTCTATTCACTTGCATGCATACCTGTCCATACCAAAGCTGCCACTTCCGGCTTTGGAGGGAGAATAGTCGAACACCTTCGCTTCTTCGCGAAGCAGTTTTGGTCCAATCACAGAATGTGAGAGGCGGGTCGAAATAAACATGTCGGTTTTGTTGAGGCTGTTGTGCATCATGGTTGGCCAAATTAGATTGACCACCCAAATCGGAAAAGCAACAAAACCAACACGCGATACTCCAAATATGATATTTAGAAGTCGTCTCGAAGCCAGATCTAGACGGATAGTGTCAGGTGATGTTGATTCAAAATTATCCAATAAAGAGCATACACAGATACATACTTTATAATGGGAGTAATTGGCTATGCCAGCTACCAGAGACTTAACCTTTTAAGGGCTTGATCGAAAAGCGCATCCAGATATCAGATATTCGTCGAATCGAGAAGAACGGCTAGTCGAAGTATACGCTAGCCAGGATGTGAAACTGATTCTTTACGTTTTCCCCTACGTAATTGCAATATATCCCAGTTGAGAGCCTGGATGAAAGTCAGTCACTGGCGCGAGTAGGGGACCAAGGACACAGCTGCACAGTGTGTGTGAATTAGCTCGAAGTTGTGATTCAATCGATGCGATCCTACTGAGCTGAGTACATCAAGCTCTGCACATCATTGCTAGGATAGCTCGCTTGAAGGATAGGTATCTAGGTATGTCTTATGCTGGATGAAATACTCGAGATTGTTGTTAGCCTTCTGTCGCTTCCCGTTATCGCGTGGCAGGTATCCAAAGATGAATGGTTTTGGTGAAGAAGCCATGTCCTGGCATTTGCATCTCTATATTCCCAAACTACCACGGGAACAACACATCCACCTTATCTATATTTGGGGTGATATGCGACGACAATCCAGGCCATGGCAGATTGGCACGGCTGGCTCCGAAGATTCCCAATAATATACCGCAGTGCGGTCCGTCTGCTACCCAGATCTAGAAAACCTTTGCATCGACGGCTAGCCGGCTTTAAATTCAGATGTAAAATGGTCCCACTTCTACTAACGGCAGCCCTTCTCTTTGCCGTTCGCAGTAATTCGCAATCTACAACTGCGACGACGACGACCTTTTTCTCGACATTTCATTGGACGAGAACGATTGTTTGGGATACTTGCCTGCCAAGTTTCGACATTCTGCCGCTATGTGACAATATAAATTGGGGTTCATATAGCTCCAAGACTCAGAATGAGATCTCTTCCCAGACGACGAGTCCCTCGACTAACCTCCCAGATACATTAACCTCTTTGTTCTCCCCAAGTATGACGGTTTCCACGAGTACCGTATCAAGTGAAACTGGGGTACCAACAGCATTCCGGCTGCGAGCTCTTATCCCAGGCTTTGACGATGCATACGTAAATACGACATACAATGGGCCAATTATCATCGACGTCAATACAGGGAATAGACTCTTCCAGCGAGACGATTTCACCGGCGATCTCATATCCAGGGACGACGCAGATAGCGCCGACTTTAAGCTTATGCCGGATCGGACAATCAGGGCGATAGGGACAAACCAACGTCTCATTGTGTACAGACGCCAGACGAGTAGTTTTGGAACACCAAATGATTATGGAGATGTTTTGATCCTGCGAGATATTACTATGGCGAAGACCGATCTCGCTCGAAATTGGTATTTTAGCGGCTGTAGCTTGAATTTACAGAACCCATCCACTTTTCAACTTTATAGGGTGTATCTGCTCCAGATAGAAAGGGGGAGGTATGCCGTAAAGCTAGGGGCAGTGAGAGCACAGGTTCCCTCGACTTTTGAAGCATTCGACCTCTGCTATGAACCAGCAGCACCCTCGAGTACTTCGGCTTCTGGAACACGGACGACCGTACCTGCCAGCTCCCTTGTTTCTATTTCATCTTCATCACTCCTCAGTCGGCCATCTAGCACACAAACTATCCCGTCATCTGGTAACCCTGAAAGTTTAACGTCTGTTTTATCATCCACTCCGGTATCTTCAGAGCTATCTTCTAGTTCACCTACACAGACATCTTCTAGTTCATCATCAACGCAGTCGTCTTCAAGCGTGATTCTCGATGCTTACGATATTATCACACTTGAAACACTATACTCCTTTTGTTCCGATTTGCTACGTTCTACAGAAACCTCCACCTCCACGGAAGTTACATCATCTTCCAGTGCAGGTATAACCACAAAAACGCTTACATCATCAGAACTCGTTATTAGGACCAGTTCCTATATCGAATACTCCTCGACATCCTATATTCCTACAGAGACAACTATCACAGATTTATTACAAAAGAAAACTTTAATTGCAGGAAGGCAAGAGTCTTATACGACTCCAGCTCCGTTAACCTCTTTCAACGATGCCGAAGTCAAGGCTGGCTGCTTGAGTGCCATTACAGCACCAACGACGACAGCAGACTCGACAACCACAGAGGTTGTCGTCATCCCCTATTCATCGACTACAGAGTTTAGCTCTACGGAGACAAGTTACTCAACGGAAGTGGTTTCAAGTACTATTCAATCCGTCCTAGCATCTACCATTGCAGCCAACGGTTATTATAAAATGAGAAATGATAGTCTTGGGGACTTTAACAATTATTATTTTTGGGTCAATGCCAAAAATCATACAGGTACCACCGTACCCGATACTATACCCATAGCAAGCACAATGAGAGAAACATTTTGGCAAGCGATATGGGACGGCAATTCGGGAGGTTGGAGGTTGAGATACGACTGGTGGCGTCTCGCCGATGGGGTTAATATCACCGATTCCTTTTACCTCGGATATTTCACTACAATACCAAATCCCCAGAGGGTCCAATTCAGATGGCTTGGAATCACGAAAAATCTGAATACCATAGGCCCGGGAAAAACGCTACAGTATACTGTGTTCGATATCAATGATGGGTATGCAACGATACGTCCATCGTTGGAAGGGACCCGAAATACATTGTGGACTTGTCAGGATGGAGGTTCTGCAGAACGACCTCCAGCATTTTGGTTTTATGCGAGTACCGGCTGGACTGATTTCGTCAGCACTGCACTGGATGGCCCAAGCGGCACTCGACAATACACGCTGCATGATTGCGTCGTAGTTCCTGGGTTCCATATACTAGGATGGTGATGTTTATATACGTATATATATTCTATATCCAGGAAATATCAGGGTTACTGCCCTCTCCAGAAGCTCTGGTATAGTAAACCTGCACCTAGATGCAGGATATATACCTAAACATCGAACAAGAAGCTATATACAACCTAACAATTTATGTATTTAACCATAATGTTTGGGCTTGATCGTCGATATCCAAAACTTACATATTACAGATAGCCAGTTGCAGACGGATAGATGGAAAAACTTGTAAGGCGAAGTTTTAGAAACCAGAGTCTTGACCTGCTTCGTACTTTATAACGTTTAACCCCACAGCATACAGATATCTCACCACAAAGTACTTAAGTCTTAGCGAGGTAACTGGCACGAATCAAGACTCAATCAATTAGAGCCGAGTGGTTACTTGCGAGCGTCAAGCAAACTAGTATTAAACATTGGTAGAAGCTAATTAGTGTCTCGGCAAACTGGTGCCGACGATAGTTTCCCCTCAGCGCCATGTCATGCCATGCCATGTGGGTCTGAATTCGTATCATTTGGCCCTGATCAGCAATGCAAGCCATGCTTATTGGTGCTTGTACTTTGAGGCTAATTGCAATTGGTGCTTGTTCTGTAGAAGATTCCCTTGCAAACCTTGTGACATTTAGAACTAGCGGATATTTAATTTTTATTTGAATATTCAAGATATGAAATTTCGATTTAGTTCTGGGAGGTTTCGTTTGAATTACCATCTGAACAGGCGGACTAGCCTTGAATCCGTCCGTGAACCTGTTTGCAATCGCTCTTCGAGGTCCTCAATACAACCCCCACAAATTGCAACAACTAGGACTCCTATTCCAATTGTTTCCAACGTATCCACCCTCCTTGAGGCTATATAATCCTTGTCTATAAGGTATATACCTACCGGTCTGCCGAATTTATATTATATTATATGGGCCCTTAGGCCTTTGCGCAGCTTCGACTCGTTTAGAAAGCAATACCAATGCATGCATCCAATGCATCTTTAAATTGACACACTTGCTTGCTAATTGAAAGCTATAGCTCCCGTTTACCTGGTATACCCGCATCATATGATATACCCAATTTATTCTATTCTACTCTTTTGGAATATATTCCAAAGTCACCAGATAAGTTGTTGTTCTGGGAAACTCTTGGAGGAGAAGTCGACATCCCAACCTTCAAGCGCAAGCTTCACAATATCACCACTTCGTTCAGGTATTACATAACAGCTCCGCTATCGTTTATTCCTTCGCGCGAGAGCTCCAACCCAAGACATATCCGTGTACCTTGGCCCAGCTTGGTTGCCAATCTTGGAGAGGCAACGGGACCCGGCAGCCAATGAAGCTTGCTTGCTTATCATCCTCATATCATGCGGCGAAAATGCTTGGGACGGCAAACCGTCCGCATGCATTTCTCGTCTGCAAAAGCTTGGCCGCCTCGGTCTTCAGCTTGGATTCTGGTTCAACTCCTCACCGAATGCTCAACTATTCACAGATCTCGACCTGCCTGAGTAGCCGTCAGATGCTGCCACTGCAGATGGTAGACATATCTGCGAGATTGATCTGATAGTTAACCGGGACTCAAATCTTAGTAGAATTTGACTAAGCTCTTGTTATGGGATAAATCCAACCACCACTCCCACCCCAGTTCGAAAATTTCCTAGTGGTTTTATTTCCACACAAAGCAGCTACGTATGCACCTCGCGGGACCATGGTGCAAGAAACTCAAACTGGCATGGAAAAATCGCAGATAGGATATTCAGCCGTTCCTTAGCCAAAAATTCCAATTGGCTGGTGCTTCGATTAGCACGTTGGAACCAGGCGAATTCTTCCCAGGGCTCATGCACAAGGGTGGGCCCAGAAGCTGGAAGGTGCAGAAAGAGCAACCTCGACTTTCGTTTACGCTAAACCACGGGCGTGGGAATTACCGTCGTTGCTAGCTGCGACGACCAGGACCTTCGGCGACGGCATGTCAAATGCTATAGACTTTTGACAGTGCGCTAAGGGACAAGGCCAGCCACCGGCCTATTTGCCGTGCATGGTTCTCAACAATCACGTCGAAGATGCAGCAGTTCACCATGCGACCTAGCTCTAGCTCTAGCGCCAGCGTGGTATACCGGTACCGGTTTGAGGACTGGTGAAGGATAAGAAGAATTCAAAGAAGTAGCAAGAAACTATGCAGGCCTTGAGATTGCCATGCGAAAAGTATATCAAGGCTGCACACACCCTCGATTGATTGTGACCTTGCCCTTCCATCCCACATCCTTCTTCTCTTTTGAGGTCGAGATTGACCATCCCGCCCTCGTCCCGCTTCCTTCTCAGACCCCGCTTTTGTAAAGCAGCTGCAACGCACCTCTCCTCTAACTTCTCTCAATTGCCCTCCACAATGACGGCTGGTGCATGGGAAAGAGATCAGGTCGCGCGCCTGCAAGGTGATCGCGACCATGTTAACGCAGTTGCTCGTGAAAACAAAGCGGCAGCTGCAGAGAAGGATTTTGTAGGCGAGACCACAATCCAGGACATTGAACTTGCCACAGGCCAGAAGATGCCATGGCATCGCAAGGTCACTCACGTCACATCCAAGTTCATGCGATTCGTCGGTCCTGGTATTTTGATTTCCGTCGCATACATTGATCCTGATAATTTCCAGTCCAATGTTGCGGCCGGTGCTGAGTTCAAGTATAAACTATTATTCATGATTCTTCTTGGAAATGCTATTTCGGCATATCTTCAGGTGAGATAGATATCTTTGAGACAGCTTGATGGAATCTTTGGTGCTAATTTAAACCGCGAAAAAGTCGATGTCTATCAAACTTGGCTCTGTTACTGGACTGGATCTGGCGCAAATGAACCGAGCTTCCCTACCTTTCTGGATGAACGTTTCATTGTGGCTTTTGGCCGAGGCCGCGATCATTTGCACAGATGTCGGATCGGTCATTGGTTTCGCAATCGGTGTCCATCTGTTGAATCCAAGCATCCCACTACCTGCTGCCTGCGCGATCTCGTTAGTGGATACACTCTTGATTCTCTTCTTCTATCGACCCTGGGGAGCACTTAGATGGTTGCGCGCATTCGAATTCTTCATTGCCTCGATTGTTTTCGCGACCGTCATTTGCTTGATCTATCTCCTTGCACTGATCGATACTGAAGAAGCACCAGCCGGTCAAGTTTTCCTTGGATTCCTACCATCTCGAACTGTCTTCGTTGGTGAAGGTCTCCTAGAGAGCTGTGGTATCATTGGTGGCACAATCATGCCGCATACCATTTATCTTGGTTCCTCTATTGTCCAAGCCCGTCTCCGTGACTTCGACGTCAAATCCAAGAACTATACCCTCCCAGAAGACAACGACGAGAAAGAAATCACAGTGATCTACCGCCCTTCCCTCGCCGCCATCAAGTCTTGCATGAAATACTCTATCGCTGAACTCTGCTCTACCCTCCTCATTATCGCCATCTTTGTTAACTCCGCCATCCTCATCGTCGCCGCTGCGTCCTTTGACGACGATGATGCAGAGGAAGCGGATTTGTTCGCTCTTTACGAACTATTTGCTGAGACTATCTCCCCAGCCGCTGCAACTCTCTTCGCATTGGGTCTCATGCTCTCTTCCATGGCTTGTAGTGTCGTCGCGACTATGGCTGGTCAAATGATCCTTGAAGGTGCAATGCAATGGCATATCTCCCCATTCGTCAGAAGACTAGCAACCCGTTGCATTTCCATCATCCCCGCCATCGCCATCGCTGCTGCTGTCGGAAAAGAAGGTCTTGCAAAGACCCTCTACGCTTGCAATATTGTCCTCTCTGTTAACCTCATCTTCACTTGTGCCCCACTTCTATGGTACGTCTGCAAGGACAAGTACATGACCGTCGCCGTCAATGGATCAACGACACAAGCGCTCCCTACCGCTGGAAAAGAAAAGAGACGAGAAGATTTGGAGAGAGAACAAGGACTTGAATCCGTTTCTTTGGCGAACGGATGGTTTGGGATCGGGTTCGCGGCGCTCATTTGGATTTTGCTTGTATTCCTTAATGTGGCATCATGGGTGCTGCTTGGATTGGGCGAGATTGATGATTTATAAATCATGTATATATCGGACTCTCTTCTGCCATGGGGGTTTTATGTGGAGGAGAGTAGTATACGAGTTTCCTTCTGTTTACGATATATATCCTTTTTTTTTTCTGTCAGGTGGACTGGATTAAGTCCTTTGGGTAGAGGGTCATAGACGATACACCTCGAAAATCAATCTATTTGTTTTGCATGGGGAGTTTCTCCTCAGGTCATTACCGACGTCTACGAATGTCTAGGTAGTCTCCGTCAAATATAATGTATAAGCAATATAACATGAACATTCAAACTATCTTTAACATTGTTAGATTTGTGGCTGTTAACGTTATCGCATGGTATACTATGTTGGTGGCACCAATATACTAGTCTAGGATGTCTCACAAGCTTAAGCCGCAAAAATACAACAGGACTTCATGGTGCTGATCCAAGATGAAAGATAAACATACATGTACAGACAAAGAGAGTCTTGCATTACACTTAAGCTAGAAAATTTGCATACAAGGCACCGGGTAAACAGGGAAAAAATAAAGCTAGAGGGTAATAAATACATACAAGTGGAGAAGGAAAATATATAAAAAAGGCACAAGAAAGGAGGTGAAAAAAAGTGAGAGCACACAGCTCAAATACCCCGTTCGCCGACTTTTGTCTTCAGATCCGTCTCGGTTTCATATGCTGATGAATTAACCTCCTCATCTATCCCCCCTCGTAGACATAGCAGTAGTTATCATTATCCAAACGTCCTTCTATAATAATATAGCCCTAAGCTTGATCCAATTACTCATCGAAAACCTCTTCGACTCTAGGTTGCATTCCTTGCGAGGTCTGCACCTGTTCTGTGGCGTAGTTCATTTGGACGTCAGCACCAGAGGGGGTAGGAGCGAATCCAGGAGCATCGATAGGACCGTGGGAGTGCGAGTGCTTTCTCTTCTTCTTCTTCTTCTTCTCTTCTTTTGTCTATATAAGCGAAACAATATCTGTTAGCTCCTATCAAATTGCTCATGAGGCCAAGTGGAATTCTCACCTTTTCCCAAGCCCAGACCGGTCTAAAGCTGTCAAAGAATCCAACATCCTCAAACAAATTCGGATAAAGCCACAAACCAGGTGGAACAGCAAACATCGTGATTACAAACAAGATCAACCTGAAGATCGCCATCAAGAAGAACAACCCTAGCAATCCCAACATTCCCATACTGAGGTACCAGACACCCAGACGCAGAACAGCCGGCCACAATGGGAACATGACAATACCAAGCAACAAAGCTAGGACACCGAGACCGATGACCGTCCGCTTCCATTGAGGTCCTTCATAAAACCAAACATAGTACATATCCTCTCCGGCGGCTTGTTGAGGGACAATCTGGACATTCCATTGACCCTTGACACGCTTTGGTTTACCGTGCGAATGGTCGCCGTGGTTCTCGGCCTGGGGTTCGATCTTGTGGACGCGAAGAGCCATCATATGGCGGGGGAGGAGGAGGAAAGCCATTTCGGCATCTTGGCGGTTGGTGATAGGTGGGAGGTTGGAGTTCTTCTTGGCCTGAGCTTTGGCGTAGGCGGGCGATTCAAGGGCGCGGAGTGCTCTTTTGACTGGGTTTATTTGTCAATATGGATTGGAAGGTTATATAAATGTCTATCTAGGACCGGTTAGATTGGTAGCTACCTTTGAACATCTCGACACGTTTGCCTCCCAATATCGAAGTTCGAGGCTTCAGCTCTGAATTCTTGAGGAAGTTTGCAACGGCGAGAGCCTCAGGAGTAGGAGGCTGAGGCCCCATGGGCTGCTGTCCTGGTGGAGGACCGGACATTGTGGAATGGTATTCTGGATTTCCACTATCGACAACAGGTTGTTTTGGTGGTAGTGGTGAAGTTGTGGGAGATAGACTGGATTACAGCCAATGGCCAGGCAAGCTGATTGGGTGTTGGTGCCGTTGGTACTGTTCGATAATGCAATGGCGAATGATGGATGATGTAAGGAGGAAGGAGTCAAGATGGGGAAGATTACTAAATAAGAAAGGGAAAAAAGATTTATTTCCAAGCGCGGTGTTCAGGCCAGAGTTGCTTGTTAAGTTAACGTTGCGCAGAGAAGAAGAAGTTCTGGCAGAGATGAGAAGGAAGAAGTCCAAAAGTCGGCGGCATCCCACTTTGGACAGGCGGCGGCATTCGAGAAGGTGCGTTTGGAGTTGAGAACAAAGTGTTATCCATCGCACCAGCCACACCAAATTGGCTACCAGCCACACACTACTGGCATACCTGCACTAGCCACAGTATGGTTGCTCTTTCGAATTCTATACGTTATTGGGACGGTTGTGATTTTACTATTTCTATACAGATAGATGCATGATACGCCTCTATATAGTGATACTGTACATCGTCATTACCATCATTGCTGTCATCATAATTATCATCGTCGTCATTATCTGCTGTGCTCCGGACTGAAGGCTTTCATCAACGCCTCAAAATGGCTCTTCTGTTCAATCGCTAGCTTGCCCTCCGTATCCTGTTTGTTAAAATCAGTTTAAAATGTTTAATTCCGATAAATTCTGGTATCCTGTATAGAAAAAAAGGTGGGAATAGGAGGTACTCACGCTGATAATGGTCAAAGTTAAAGAATAATTGTTGAATAGAAATCGTTCCCGTTTCGGCTTATCTGATATACTCGCACTCAACTTGGTCAAGAATGCCTCAAAGTCGCTTCGTATCCTCCGTAAACTGGTAACCATGGTTGTTAGCATCTTCTTTGGCCAACAAGAATGGGGTTGAGTTGAAGTTCCTACCTATTTGTAGATGGCTCGTCGTCACCCCCATCTGAATTCAACGACAACAGTGAGTGCATAAACTGTGCAAACTTCTGCGTCAATGGGTGTGGAGCCGCACTCTGTCTGGCCATATCGTTTGCCGCTGTCGCAATAGCCGACTGCCTCCCCGACCCTCCTGCTGATTTTCTCAAATTCTCGCTATGCATATCCATAACTACCTGAAATCGCGGCCAAAGTAGGATATTTGTCCCATTAATATAGTTTTCTAGCACTGGCACTCGCCTTCTTTGTAAGAGGAAAGCGCATTGCTGATTTAATCTGACGCAAAGAAGGATACCCAAAGCATCGAGACTACTATCAATTAGTGATTTTGTGAACGCCTGCCCAGCGTTTAGCGTGGGGTCGAAGATCTGGTGAAACATCTTCGATACTTGGTCGAACTTCTTATGGGCGAAGAAATCCGTAAGGAATGTGAACTCGAATGCAACGTTCTCTGCTAAGGCGAGGTTATACGACCGGAAGGGAAGTTCGATGTAGTGACTCCCCTTCTCATCTTCAGCTGCTTGAGCCTGAACTAACGGCGCATCTTGGTTCTTGTATGTATCGAATCGTCGACCTAGTGTGATTGCATCGACAGAGGACGGAACCGAAGCCTTCATTCCCGGTAGCAGAGGGCCTCTCCTGCTTGTATCCTCCAAGCCCAAAAGGTCACTCTTTTCGATGACGTGTAATTTAATCTTTTCCAGCGACTTTTGATATCGTTGAAAGTGAGATAAATAGTACCACCGCATCGTATTGATGTAGGCTTGCCCTATCTCGTCTGCCAGCTGAGGATGGTGTCGTGCCATGAAACCGAACAGCTCTTTATATCGCAGGAAGCCATTCTGCTGGATGATCTGAGCGTTCGTATTTGGAATTCTCAAGCTTTTGATCTTTGTAACAAAGTAATCCCTTAACCTCTCGATTGCCTATGTAGTATGTCAGTCTTTGATTGATGCAGTAGTATGGAGGAAGAATAAGATGATATCCTACCCTGTTTGTCAGCTTCTCTAGCTCTGGTTTAACATCTTCTGCCGCTTTGATATTTTGGGCTTTCCGCCTATCCAGGGCTTTGATTTTCTTATCCGCCTCCTGCAGGCTCTTGACCCAGTTTTCATTTACATCACTTTCTGCCACCACTTGTATCACGGCTGGCGAGAGCGCTACATCTTCAAGAATTGGAGCAAGTAATTTCTCCACGTCCTGTTGTAGCACAAGAGTTAAAATACAACCCTAGAACTTGTGACCGGGTCAGGAACTTACTTTTCGATTGTTTAGCCTTGTGTTCAAAGCTAAGGACCGATTCTGTAAAGTTTCAATCTCCGCACTAACACGTCCAAGATCGGTTTTGAAGGACGAGAGGTACGATTCGACGGATTGTAACACTTCATCACAGGCCTGGTTCGTAAGATTGTCTAAACACTAAGATCTCTGGGAGTTGTATCGGAGCCGAGCAGCTTACCTTGATCGATTTGTGCAGGTCCTGAAACTTGTCCTTCTCCTTTTCGTCTGAATTTTTTTTTTTTTAGCAAGATATCAGTAACAGTTTACTACCATATGTACTTACAATCCTCTACTGTTTGCTCTATTACGGGTTGATCCTGCGATGTCCGCTGAGGAATCGACGTGTCTTGTTGTAGGAATGCATCTATTGACAGATCACCAAAATCCAGATCCTCATCTAGGCTGAGGGCCGCTAGAGGGCTTTCTTCCTCTTCCTCGACCTTGCCGTTGGTCAAAGGCTTAGAGCCTAAGATATCGCCTAGCTTCTTCAGAGCTTCCTTCCCTTCGGACGGTTTACTGGATGACACGGCGCTTCTGTATCCCACCCCACCAGCGACATTAGCTACACCAGGTGCTGGAGTACCCTGCCTCGAGCCAGCTCCGACAAGGGATACATTGGATGAATTGGAGAGATTAAGGTTTAAGGACGAAGACCGTGGTGTGAGCCGAGGAGGGGCAGCAGAACTACCGCCGTATACACCGGAGAGAACTCTTGTAGGCGGGCCGGGGTTGAAGACGGGTGTCCCGGTAGCCGATCTGTTGGGTAGAGGGGGGGTGCCAGTGGGCTCCTGAATGGACTGCGTGAATTTGTTCCACATCAAGGACTGGCTGATCATGACAAGCTGTCACGAAGCATTGTCTACGAATAGGTCTATGAGAGCCTGTGTGTAATACGCTGATAGCTACTTAGTTCTCGTGAGCTTATGATGTATACTCTAGAGGAAAGGCTGGTTGTCGCGTACCTGAAGAGCTGGGCTACTGCTGGCGTATGGACAGG
This sequence comes from Arthrobotrys conoides, assembly GCA_036971725.1. Taxonomy (NCBI): domain Eukaryota; kingdom Fungi; phylum Ascomycota; class Orbiliomycetes; order Orbiliales; family Orbiliaceae; genus Arthrobotrys; species Arthrobotrys conoides. The sequence continues at coordinate 371,298 of JAVHJM010000006.1, forward strand.
TAAGCTGTTGGTCCCCAGTAACCTGGATCTGTAGGTAGGATGTATGCACGTATGATGCAGCAGAAGGCCTGCAGCAGAGCTCCAAAAGCAGGTTATGGGATATTCCGAGTCGCCAGAGCAAGGCCTGACTTTGATACCAATATCTATACGGTTTCTCCTCGTTTTCTTGTTCGTTCGGACGAGAAGATGTCGATGTCGGTATGGTTGCTGGTTGTGTGACAGCGTCCGGGGTTCGGTGTTGTGGCGGGTTGTGGTTTTGGGAGAGGCCGCTTCAGCAATTCTGGCGCGCGTTTCTTTCTGCCCCCATCAATCACACTCAAATCAACACCGCCATCAACGTTCCATCTCGACCCGACCCGACTCACCGCATCACACGCTTAGACGCGACCAAACTGCTGACGACGTTCATACAAACGGACTGTTTGGCATCGCCACTCTACGTTCTGCCTCTCTTTCTCGTCGTCGAGTGAGTTTCCTTCTGTAACGGGCTCCCTCGCCCTTGGCCTAGATAGCTTGATTTGACGAGGGATTCGCATCAAACCAACCAAAAAAAAAGTAGGCGACTGCTGCAGCTTTCATTTGCTTATTATTCAATGACCATTGCATCAGTGGCGCCTATTTCTGGTCTCTAGAAGTCATTGCTGAAGCTAACATGGATTATTGATAGCGTACCGTTAAATTTATCCCACAATGGATGCCGACCATCTTGACTTCGGTTCGCCAGCGACAACCTCGGGCGCCACACCGAACCCATTGGCTAACCTGGACCGTCTTGCTTCTCATAGCCCTCTTCCAGGCGAAACAGAAACTTCCACTCCCAACCTCGATAACGATAATGACGATGATGACGACAAAGAAGGCGATATCTCGATGTTGGAGTCGTCAGAGAACGTAGACCCGAAGCCTAAGGAAGAAAAGAGCTCGGCCAACGGTTCTCCTGGTGGCGACGACGAGAATGCCGATGATGCTGGAGACGGTGATGATGAAGATGAAGTAATGCAAGGGATGGAAGGCGCAGAAAAGTCGGCCAACGGTGATAAAAAAGATGGCGAGGAAGATGCTGCTGCGGTTGCTAAAAACAACCTCGTTCAACAAACCTTCCAGACTATAATACCGAGCTATGCGACTTGGTTCGAGATGAACTCGGTTTCTGACATTGAACGAAAGTCGCTCTCTGAGTTCTTCAACAATCGAAATCGTAGCAAGACCCCATCTATCTACAAGGATTACAGAGATTTCATGGTGAATACATATCGTCTGAATCCTGCCGAATTCCTCACTGTCACAGCTTGCCGTAGAAATCTTACCGGTGATTCTGGTGCGATTATGCGTGTTCACAGGTTTCTTGAGCAATGGGGATTGATCAACTACCAGGTAATTGCCATCAATATCTCTTCCAATGAATCTTCTACAATAAAATCTCCATCGAATTTATATCTCTAACAACTCATCTTCACCTTTTAGGTTGACCCCGAAAAGCGCCCTAACAACGTTGGACCCCCTTTCACTGGTCATTTCAGAATCACCGCCGATACGCCTCGTGGTCTTCAACCCTTCCAGCCCGGCTCCGGCTCACAGGTCACTGCTGAAGGCAAACCTCTCCCTGCCACAGAGAAGGCTGCTGCATCGGCTTCCGCCCCCAAAACGAGTGACATCAAAAGCTCGGTTTCGAAGTCAATTTATGAGACATCCGGCAAGGACCTTGGGGAGGCTTCAAAAACCAATGGACATGCCGAAGAACCAGAGAAGCGACAACATTGGTGCTATTCCTGTGGTGTCGATTGTACCCGAGTTAGATACTACACATCAAAGTCCAAGAAGATTGAACTTTGCCCAAATTGTTTTCTGGAGGGCCGCTTCCCCAATAGTTTTACTAGTGCCGACTTCCTTCGCGCGGATGATGTCAACTACCAGGCAGTTGATCGGGACGCTCCTTGGAGCGATGAAGAGACTCTCAAGCTACTGGACGCTATTCATATTTACAAAGATGATTGGAACCAGGTTGCTGGCTATGTTGGCTCACGAACTCGAGAACAATGTGTTTTACACTTTCTGCAAATGCCTATCGAGGACCGGTTTCTTGAAGAGAACCTTGAGCAGCTGGGACCCCTTCAATACGATAGAATCCCATTTACCCAAGCTGATAACCCCGTTATGAGTGTTATCTCATTCCTTGCCTCTCTCGTCGACCCAAAGGTTGCCGCTGCTGCTGCCCAAAGCTCTGTTCAAGAGATGCTCCAGATCCTTCGCGATAAACTTGAAGAGAGCGCCACAAAACCATCTAAGTCTGATAGCGAAAAGAAATCTGACGAGAAATCTGAACCCGCCGGAGTTCCTGCTACTGATTCATCCGATGCTGCTACCAAAAGCGCTATGGACCTTGACGAGCCGGCTACCTCCACCTCTTCTGTCAAGAAGGAGAAACCGGGTGCACTCGATCAGATGGCTTCTGTTGCTCTTGGAGTTGTTTCTGCTCGTGCGTGTGGCCTTGCTTCTAACGAAGAACGTGAGGTCATGCGCCTTGTTGCTGAAACCATCAATGCCAACCTCCGGAAGATCGACATGAAGCTTGCTCACCAACAGGAGCTCGAAACTCTCTTGCATGAGGAGCGCAGGGAACTGGAAAAACAAAAGCAACAGCTGTTCCTTGACCGCATTGTTGCGAAGCGACAAACTCAGAAAGCTGTAGAGCTCATCCGCAAGGCACATGCTGCTGCTGGGGAGGAGACTCTCAAATACGCTAATCAGCTCAGTTCTATGAACTTCGGAGGTGCGTCTGGTAGTGGGGTTGATGGTTCACGCGCCTTAGTTGTCCCATCTGGATCAGAGATCCACTCAGGAGTTTCTGGACCCGGTGCTGTTCCGCCGAGCCAAATGGAAGGCTACACGGCCTACGAAGCTTGAACAGCTTGGAACTGACGATAATGAATGAACTAACTATTTTGGATCCTTTAATGGCGTCATGTCCTCTTATTCCCTCTTCATCCGACCTTCACATAGGTGATCCACTGCTCTTCACTACTATTTTTCTTACAATTTTTTTGTATTTTCTGTCTCCGGGGTTTACTGCTTTTTCTTTGTTTTTATTCTCAGGCCTTCTGAGGAGATCGATTAGATTTCCTAAAAAAATGTACTATTAAGTCACGTTTAATAGAAGGCGCGGTTCATATAGGTTCCTCTTTAATTTTTCTTCTTATTTGCTCTCTTCACTGCCGTCCTCCGTCTTGCTTGCTTTCATGGAGGTATATTCTTTGGTTTTGAATTGCAAAGAATAGTGTGATGTATCTAATACAATGATTCGAATTTCGTTAAAAGATGTAGTCCTAGCTGAGGGTGAGTTCACCAAGGTCTTTGAAACTTCAAGTAGGTCCGGAATAAGTTGCATAAGAGTCTCTCATGTCTTCATCTCAGCTAGGCCCTCGAACAGCTTCCGCCTTAACATCCCACAAAAACTCTCCCAGATAATATGATCCACCCCTATTGTCCGTCTCAACAGGATATACGACCCTTTACTCGCCTCAGGTTCTATGGATGAAGCAGGAAGGCTGATGAAATCGTGATCCCAAGCATCCGTCTCATCTACCATATCCTGGTCTTCGTTACCTTTTTGCCCTTCTTCTTCTTGGGTGGCGGAGTTTCCTTTTCCTACTGCTGCTGCTACTGGTGGCGCAGGGCTGCTCAACCCGATAAATATCCCCGCTGCGAACCCAAACCTTGGCTCTTGCGGGATCTCACTGATCCTTCCCTCCTCCGCCTCTTTCTCAAGATGTTTTCTTCGTCGTCTGGCTGCTCTTGCCCATGTATTCCCATTGGTCTCCCCCTTCCCGTTAGAATATAAATTCTCTGCAATACCGTACATTGTTGCAAAGCACGGTAACTGAACAGAGCTCCACTCAAAACTCTTAACTGGGAACTCTCCACACAACTTCTTCATTAACTCCTCTACCCGCGGTAATAGCGTCGATAAACCTGCGTCGATAGGCAGTGGAATCTTAAACGTCGTCGGAAACGGAAGATGCGATTTCAATGGGATTGAAGTCGGTTGTCGTGAGATATGGTCACCGGCCCTCCTATTCCCAAAACTCCATCCAACAGCCCACCTCTTCGTTCTAGCACCTTGTACAAACTCTCCAACCACATAATTCCCCACCCCACTTTCCTTCAGCTTGTCGACCACTTTTTCAACACTGCTCCTCTTCCCTAACATGGAAGTATACCATCTCACTTTTCCCTTAAGCTTTAAACTTTCCTCGACCATACGATTCACAAACGCAACTTCTCCGCCGTCGGTTACCATCTCTGTGGTGGAGCCTGTACATGCTGATAATGGCGGTACTGCTTTCTTTTTAGCAGACAAAAGCATGTCATTTATGGAGGTGTAGAAAGGGGGGTTACACATCGTGAAGTCTATAGGTTGTGAGTAAGAAATTATTTCCTCTTCTGGGAGTATTGTAGATGAAGAAGAGACGTCAAGGAGAGTTATCCTATCTTCCAGTGCGTTCTGGGAGATATTGGTGGCGGCTGAGGAAAGAGATTTTGAATCGATTTCGGTGGCGAAGAAGCGCCAGGATGGAAATCGGGCACATCCTAGGAGAGGGTATATTGCTGAGGCGCCGGTGCCACTAAGAGTATGTTAGACGTGCTAGGGAATGGATATTGGATGAGGTAAGAGATACTTACATGTCGATACCTGTTACCTTGGCGGGCCCAGGAACAGATCTTTCTTCGTGGGTGTCTAAGAGAAGATCATTTAACCAGAGGATATAGTTCAACCTGATAACTATGGTGTTAATATGTAGTAGAGGTCTTCATTACAATGAAGCTATCGGAATACCTGTTCGGAACCTAAAAAAAGCGGATTTATTAATATAGTTCGTAGGAATGAATGTGAAGTAGCATCATACCCCTGGACATAATCTATCTTCTGGAAGATCAACTTCAAGATTAAATTCTTTCTTGAGCAGCGCTTTTGCCAATTGTCTACACAATTTAGGTAGACAATATTAGACCATATATCACAATTCAGGCCCGGTTTAAACCTTACCTTATCGACTCTGGATCCTGAAAATCGATGGAACTGCTGCCTTTCAAACTACATGCGAAGAATAACCTGTTAGCTAAAGATCCTGATTTTAATTAGAACTCATCTGAGAAGTAGATCATACCATTTTGCAAGACCGGGAAATTCCTTCGCCAATTGCACGAAGCTCACGCCGTTCTTATAGACGTTTTTCGGATGCATCGTGACGTCGACGTCTAACCCAGGATTTTGCGTTGATGTCCTCAAAATACAACAGGTGTAGTCCCTAACATCGGTCTTGACGGTTTAGTTCCTTTCGACCAGATTGAGCTCCCTGTTGAAATCGCTCGATACGGTTTAAAGCTGCAGACGTTAATAATCGTGTGCTGGTATTTGATGTCACAGCCAAGTTAGTAAAGCTCTAATGAGGTCGCGGAGGTCTAGACCGCAACATGATTTCTAAACACAAAACCTCAACATATAAATTCAAAAATGCAACAACATAAAACCTTCTCGTCAGCACTGAACTACACATGCATAGCATACTCAAAACCAAAGTTTCGAAAGGATGAAATCCATCCTCAAACACCCTTTGGCCCGCTCGACTGCCTGGCGCGGTCAGAGAACGTCATGTCGTACCCGGCTCATAAATACCCTCCACCAACCAGGTGACCCTGAAGTCGCATCTCGGCGCGCGGATGCACCGTTTCGTCTTGCTATCATAGGGTCTGGTCCGTCTGGTTTCTATACGGCGTATAGAGTGCAAAGCAAACTTCCTACTGCAAGGATTGATATGTATGAAGCATTACCTGTACCGTTTGGACTCGTACGTTTTGGTGTGGCTCCGGATCACCCGGAGGTCAAGGTTAGTACTTTTCCTTCTCTTCCTAGTGTTGGTCTGTCTATATTCCGGTCAGTCGTCTTTGATAATTCTACATCAATACTTCTCTATTTTCAAACTATCTTAAAGATCTCAAAGACTGCGAATCTAAAAATCGACTAGCTAACCTAACTTCAGCCTCCATAAACCTCACAATATTATAAAATAAAACACAGTTCTGCATAAACAAATTCGATGAAGTTGCGCGGCATCCAAATTTCACCTATATAGGGAATACCCCCATCGGCTCAGAATCCCTGCCATTCTCATCCCTTCTTCCAAACTACAACGCGATCCTCCTCTCCTACGGCGCTTCAAAAGATAAAACTTTAAATCTCCCAGGAGAATCAACATTATCAGGCATTCACTCCGCTCGTGCATTTGTCGGGTGGTATAATGGCCTTCCAGAGCATAAGGATTTAAATCCAAATCTAGAAGGAAGTGATGGGAAAGCCGTGGTTATTGGACAGGGAAACGTGGCGTTGGATGTTGCGAGAATACTTTTGACGGGGGTGGATGAGTTGAGAAAGACTGATATTACGGAGTATGCACTTGAAGCGCTTTCAAAGAGTAAAGTTAAGGAAGTGGAAGTTGTAGGGAGAAGAGGGCCTCTACAGGTATCTATTTATCAAGATATTTCCCTTTTGTGAAGTTTGGTTTGAGACAACCTCAGTCCTATTACAATATCTAACATGAATTATAGGCAGCCTTCACCATCAAGGAAGTTCGCGAATTAATGAATCTTCCTTCCGTTGGTTTCGAACCCGTTCCTCCCTCTATAATCCCACAAGATACTTCCACCCTTCCCCGTGCCAAAAAGCGTCTAATGGACACCATAAATAAAGGCACGAAATCCTACCCCCTCGAAAAGAACTGGAAGCTTTCATTCTTTAGCTCGCCAACCGCATTTCTATCTTCATCTTCAAACCCCGACCAATTATCCCATATAAGATTTGAAAAAACAGCACCTGTAGAGGGCACTAATGGGGAAAAAGTCGTTGGAACCGGAAAACATAAAGATGTATACGCATCACTGGCTTTCAGAAGTATTGGATACAAAAGCGAGCCGATTTCTGGGATGATTGAAGCGGGAATCCCTTTTGATGAGAAGAAGGGAGTTGTGTGTAATACCTTGGGGAGGGTTGCAAAACCCACACCTGAAGGTGATATCCAAGTTCCCGGGATTTATACAACTGGATGGGTTAGAAGAGGACCAACGGGGATTATTGCATCGACGATGATGGATGCGTTTGATGCGGGGGATAATATTGTCAATGACTGGCTAGGTGGTGTTGATTTCTTAGGGAAGGAAGGGGATGTAAAGATGGGCTGGGAGGCGGTGAAAAGAGAACATTCTAGGATAGGACTTAAAGCAGTACATTGGAGTGATTGGGATAAAATCGACAAAGCAGAGAAAGAGAGAGGTATGAAAATTGGCAAAGAAAGAGAAAAATTCGGAACAGAAGAAGAGATGATGGCTATTGTATAACTCATCTCTTTTAAGAGAAAATGTATACTACTTCCGCCTTAGCATAAATTCTCATTTGTAAAGAATCTCATCAACCATCTCCGCAATCCCCAAACTCGACGTCAACCCGGGACTCTCAATCCCCAACAAATTCACAAATCCTTTAAACCCTTCTTCCTCTCTTATCACAAAATCCTGAAACGCTCCACCCTTAGGTTGCAACTTTGGTCTAATCCCACAATAATCCGCCGCCAAAACATCCCTCTTTATACCAGGTAAATAAATACTAACCGCCCCAATCGCCTGCTGTAACCTCGAATCTCTCGCCACAAGATCATTGGGATTATCAACCCACTCCACATCCGGTCCAAACCTCATTCTACCCGCCATATCAAGTGTCAAATGCGTTCCTAACCCACCAAGACCCTCCACGGGACACGGATATATCAACCTTGAAACCTTCGGCTTCGAAGCTGAATACGAAAAGTAATTTCCTTTCGCATAATATGGCGTTACGTGTCTATCCTTCGGCAACAACATGTTTGAAATCAGTGGTGCAGAAAGACCGGCAGAGTTTATAACCACATCCGCGGTTATGGTAAATGGTTCAGAGTCACTTGTGGACCTTGCAGTGATCTCGTAGTTCCCGTTTTCGGTTCTTTGAATTGATTCGACGGAAGTTTGGAGTGAAATGTCGAATTGCTCGAGTGTGGAGGCGAGGTAGGTCATATAATCATGTACCGAAATAATTCCCGTCGTCGGGGAGTTAAGTACCCCGAATGGAGCATGAACCTATTACCGACAACTTTTAGTCAGCCTGTTATGATTCCAACTTTTAGAAGATTGTAACATACATCAGGCTCCAACTTCTCCGCCTCATTCTTTTCAATAAACTCAGTGGGCACCCCCAGACGTAAACACTTCTTATGCAACCCTTCAAGGATCTCACGTTCCTTCTCATTCTGTGCAAGAATCCACTTTCCAAGTTTCTTATGCGGTATACTTTGTTTCTCGCATAGATCATAGAGTAACTCCTTTCCACGAATACATAGTTTCGTTTTTAAAGATTGTTCAGGGTAGTATATCCCCGCATGAATGACCTACATCAATGGAATATCCTTGCGTTAGTCGGTTGCAGAATATATGAACAAACCAGATTAAAAGAATCAAACTACAAGTAGAGTTACACTCATTTACATACCTCAGAGTTCCTTGATGATGTCTCAGTCCCATACTCTCCATGCCGTTCAATTGACAAAGTTGGTTTTTGATATCTGGTCGCAAGTCGGGAAGCAACAGCGAGACCTACTACTCCAGCACCAATAATCTTCAGAACAAGCAAAGCCAAGCAGGTCCATTAGCTAGATACTCATTCAATTACTTGGAAATGGGGTGTCAGCCAGAAATTGACTTACACAATGCGCAAAGTCACTGTTCCGCGACACACTTGTCGAGAACAGACGACGTTGGATTTGAAGCACCCTGCTGCGCATTTTTGCGTTGGAGGTGAGGTTGAAGTCTACATATGCGCATGCGTGACGGTGGAGTCATTTCGAATTTTATGTATTTGATCCGGATACTATTATCTTGTAACTTATATATCTAAAACATAAATAGAAATCCTAGAATATGTATCGATGCCTATCGCTAATATTCAATTTACATTTACGCTCACATCTACGGTTGAAATGATCTCAAAAAATTGAGGAAAATATGTTTTATTCCATATAAAAACCTCTTCTAGTCAATACACATAGAAATGTATACCCACTATCAAGAAAAAGCCGGGGTGGTAGGAGCTGCTGGTAAAGGACGCAGCACTTGAGGTATAAACAATCGTTTCCTCCTCATGACTAAATAAACAAAAGCAAAAGAAAACCGATCATTTTTGTGGACTATATATTACTAGAGAAAAGAAAAACAAAAAGAAAAGGTGAAGAGACGAGAAATGTAATCGTAAGGTAGAAAGCAACCAGACATTACATTTAGAGCTTGTCGTAGTATTCGGCGACATCTGGGATGTTCTCCTTGAGACCTTTGAGGTTGTTAGCATAATTCTTGATATCTTAAATATTGAAGTTATTGAAAACTTACCCTTTCTCTTCCTGGCTGGTTGGATGACCTTGGTGAAGATGTTGGAGGTGGGGTCGAGGGCGTTGCCAAGTTCGACAGCTTGCCAATGGTCGAAGACAAGCTGTGGGAAAGCCTGACCGGAGGTGGCGGCACGGAGATCGGTGGTGAAACCGAAAGATTCTCTGACGGGCAAGTAGGCCTTGATAGTGAAGAGAGGAGTACCAGGACGTTGCTCTTCGTGGAAGACCTGTCCGTTCTTCCTTGTCAGGATGGAGTAGACACCACCCATGGCGGTTTCTGGGACCTGAATCTCGACCAAGTAGGTAGGCTCCATCAAGTTTGGCTTGGCCATGAGGAGAGCAGCGTACATGACACGACGAGCAGTTGGGATAACCTGACCACCACCTCTGTGGATGGCATCAGCGTGGAGGGTAACATCCATGATGTTGAATCTGATCGATCGCATGGGTTCTTCGCAGAGTGGACCTTCTTTCGATGCCCATTGGAAACCAGAGACGACGGAGTCCTTGATTTCGTTAAGGTACTGGACGGCCTTGGTGGTATCGACAACCATGTTGGGGCCGTTAGTATCTGGACCGAAAGCCCAAATCTTCCTGGCCTCAGTAACATCCCAACCGTAGTCGTCGGCCAAGACACGAGCACGAGTCTTGACATCGTCCTTGGCGCTAACCTTGCCGGCGTCGATGGCGACGGAGAGCTCCTCGTCGATTGGTGCGGCGTGGAGGTAAATACGGTTGTGCTTGTTTGGAGACTTGGACAAGGCGTAGATTGGTGGGTGAAGACCGTCTGGTCCCTGTGGCTGTCTCTCGTCTCTGGGAGTCTCGGTGACAGTTTCACGGTATTGGACGACTGGGTCAGAGATCTTGAGTGGGATACCAGCGAATTCACCGAGATCGTTCAAGCAAATTTCCAAGTGCAATTCACCAGCACCGGCAACGACGTGCTCACCGGATTCGGAGGTGGTGATCAAGACGCAAGGATCGGACTTGGCAAGACGCTTCAAACCTTCGACGAGCTTGGGCAGATCAGAACCGTTCTTGACTTCGACGGCACGTTGGACGACTGGGGAGACGGAGAACTTCATGACCTTCAAGTTGTGGGCGGTCTCGGAGGTAGCCAAGGTACCAGACTTGACCAAGAACTGATCGATACCGACCAAACCGACAATGTTACCGGCTGGGACGCTCTCAATTTGTTCAGCTTGACGACCCATCATCAAGACGGTACGCTGAATAGCTTTGATGAACAAGTCTTCCTTCTTTCCGGGCTCGTAGTTGGGGCCCTGGATTCTGACCTTCAAACCGGACTTGGCGGTACCAGAGAAGACACGACCGAAAGCGTAGAAACGTCCACGTTCAGATGTCGGTACCATCTTGGAGACGTAAAGCATGAGTGGGGCGGCGGGGTCGCAGTCACGGATACCGTTGCAAGACTCATCATCTGGAGGGCCTTCGTAGAGGAGCTCAGCACGGTATGCCTGAGCATTTTGAGGAGATGGCAAATGGATGACCATCATCTCAAGGATAGCATCGGCAGCTGGCAAGAATTTTCTCATGATGGTCTTGAGGAGGGGCTTCTGCTTCAAGGCCTTTTCTTCCGATGTGAGCTTGACGCCGAGCTTCTCAACGGTGGCCAAGATACCCTTTTCACCCTCGAGCTTGTCCTCCATGACTTCCTTGAAAATCTTGGTAATTGGGTCCATGATGAACTGGTTGAAGGCACGGTTAAGTGGCTTGCCCTCATGTTTGTCGTTCTTGGTCCACTTCTTGGTGTGGGGGTTGAAGTACATGTCACCCTATTCGTTCAAGTTCTATTAGTTTCATCCAGTTTTTACTAAACAATAAAAGTGAAGCAAGGAGGAATCCGTACCCATAGACGTTCCATCATCTTCTCCTTGTTGACACCGAATTTCTGGGCATATCGGGTGGCGAACGACCTGATGGTGAAAGCCCAACCCTGGAGAGCGGCAGCGAAAGCAACGTTACCCTTCTCAGGGGAAACTTGCCAATCCTGGCCGAGGGCCTTGTCTTGGTAGGTGGCAATGATAACGTTGATCTTCTCAATGTTATCACGGAAGCTGAGGAAAATTTCCTCTGGAGTCTTTTGCAACTCGAGCAAGGTACGATCGACCTTGTTGATACACAGAACTGGCTTGATACGCTCAGAAAGAGCCTGTCTTAAGACGGTCTCAGTCTGGACGGAAGCACCTTCGACGACATCGACGACGACCAAAGCACCGTCAGTGACACGGAGAGCAGCAGTGACCTCAGATGAGAAATCAACGTGACCGGGGGAATCGATCAAGTTGATCAAGAAGTCGTTGGATTCTAGGGAAAGCTTTTCCTTCTTCTCCCTCTCAGCCTTGACATTGTACTCCTGGATTTCCTTGATATCGACAAGATCCTCCTTGGGGATATCGGCGTGCAGGGAAATGGCAGTAGACTTGATAGTGATACCACGTTCCTGCTCGTCTTTCCTGGTGTCCATGTATCTCTGGTCACCGGCCTTGGACGCGGCAATAATACCAGCGGCCGCGACTAGGGAATCGGACAATGTGGATTTTCCATGGTCGACTGTGTTGTGGGGAAGGAGAAAAAAAATTAGTTTGCAACAAATTAGTAATGAAACCCCACTAACGAACCCCGCCATTGAAGGAGGGGAAGATTAGAGAGGCAGCGAAGGAGTTCACGACGTACCGTGGGCAATAACCGACATGTTACGGATATTGCGCCGGTTGTTCTATTTTACAGTCAGCAAAGGACCTCTAGGACGAGATTCAACAGCCAATGCATCTTGGTGGCTGCCTGGGTAGAGGTGGAAGCAGGAGCAGTGACGGCATACCATCAACCCATGGATCTCATCGACCGTGAAGCTACATCATCGAAAAGACACTAGTCAGCAAAAAAGCACGTCCCTGTCTGAGATAGTGTGATATCACGTACTTAACCATCTTGACTGATTTCTGATGGAAGCCTTTCTAAAAAAAATGGGTATTGGTATTGGTATGAGGTTGTGGTGAACGGAAGAGAAAAGAGATGGAATCTGTTCTGGGGAGCAGGAAATAAAAAGCCCTCAGAACCGAACAAATTTTTTTCTTCTTTTATGCCCTCTGCCTTTTTTAGCAAATAAACCGGGGTTCTGAACCAAAAAAGTTGGAGGAACGCTACCCTGATGCCTTCTCACTAGGAAGAGGAATCGGGTAGGAAGAATTAAGTAAGAATGGGGATTTGTATTTTTCTTTGCTAAACGGTTTTGTGAATGTGAAGGGGTTGGGTGGAAGAGTAGAAGAGGAGGAGGAGGAGTCGAGAGGAGGACGCCGGTTTTGTGTGGGCGTTTGCAGCTATAAAAAAGAATTTTTGTGTGCGTCGACACTCCACAGTAAACTGCAGTGCACATACCTTACATACTACATAACTGACTACTGACTACCACCAACACTGCATCATGACCAGGTGAGGGGTTAACCGGCCAGGGCTACCCAGTAAAAAAGCAATTTTGCCTTCTAGCGGGGTTGAAGCTTGAACTTGAACTTGATGGAAGTAAGTCTGGTAGTATGTAGCATGAGCAGACGGATTGACCATGATATCACGCTCAGCTGCTTACCGACTTAGCTAACTTAGGCCTGTCCAGCACTATTATCGGCTTTAGGCAAGTCTCTACCGCCTAAACTCCTGTGCATACTACCTACCTATACACACCCTCAATTGCGCTTGAAACCGGCCCAGTGCTGTGTGCTTGTTCTGGCCTCAATGGATGGTTGATGGTTGTGATCATGAGTTATTATATGACTCCTACAACAGGCGATAATAGCCACTATCCAGCTCGAAGCCTACTTAAGTACTTCATTTAAACCCATCGGTAATAGGTAGCACGCTGAGAACGTTACAAACAGTGACCATTCATCGATCGTCCAGCTTGAATCTTGAATTCTGATCAGATCTTGATGAGATTATGTATTGCACTCTCGGACTCATATTGATATGGACTCACAATGAACCATAATGAATTACTTGAATTTTAACTCCCAGTTAAGCTATGCAATCCCAGAGATCCCATCTAACTTTCGCCGCCTATAAGCTTTTCTCCCTCGTTCCTTTCCCTCCCCTCTTCCTCATATTAAAAAAGTCAAAAGATACAGTTAAAACAGTATGTGTCATGATACTCTCGCTCCATATCTTGACCACACGGCAACAACAAAAATATCACTCAAACAACACAAAAATCGCTAAAAATATTGACAAAAACGAAGAAAACAAAGAATAGAAAAAACTTAGTCATACAGATCACACCGCTTGAGCGTACATCTGAGTGGCAATGCTCGTACCAGATGGGCTCGTGGGTGTCGCTAATGGCGTGAGAAGCGAGTTTGGTGGGAAAAACACAAACCCGGGGCTTGGGTTGGGATCTTGTTCATGATATGGTGGGACGGGATCGACGTCCTCGACATTTCGAGGTCGCCATCGCTGTTGGTATCCAATAATTGGGACGGGGGAACCAGTGGTAGCTGGTGCGGAGAGGTGTGCAGTGCGGCGGTGTTGTGGAGATGTTGGAGTTAGTTGCAAATGGTGTGCTTGAATCAGTTGGTAGGTTTGAGGTCGCTGAGTGCGTGTATGAGGTGTGGATAGAGGAATTGGGGTGCTTGGATAGGGTGAACGTTCCTCCTCGCCAAACATCCAGTTTGCAATTCTTGAGACCGCAGAAGTTAGTCGGACGGCTGTGGATGGAGTTCTTCGTTCCTCGTTGGCAGTTGGAAGAGGCAATGATGTTTGAAGTTGGGGAAGGACGGGTCTTTGACGTTGTGGCTGTGGCTGTGGTTGAGGGGCTGGCTGAGTGAAAGTTGGTGGTGATACTGGGAGAGAGTTTCGTGGCCTGGGTGTAGGTATATCAACCTCGAACGAGGTCTCGCGGCTCGAGTTTGCTTGGGTATCCTGTTGAGATTCTAATGGCTGTGTAGCAGTGGCTTCGACAATAATCTCGGTGCGTGAAGGCTGTGGGAAAGACTCCAATGCACCGCTGGCAGTAGCACTTCGAAATCTCGCTGGACGTTGGGAATTTCCCCTGCTAATGAGTCTTTCCAATTCCTGTAGGCGTCGTTCGAGAGAAGCTTTTTCCTCTAATGCGATTTTGATGCGCACGACTGCTTCCTTGCATTCAGTTAAAGTCTGCGCAGCCGGAGCTTCTGTGCTTTGTTCTTCAACAGTATTAGAAACGGTAGTTTCAGGTTCGTTCGAAGTTGGCACTGGTACCGACGCCACAGGAGTCTCCACAGGCTGCTCAACTACAGGTACAACTTCTTGAGGAGAGATTGTGACACGCTCTAGTTCATTCGATGTTGGCACTGGAACTGGTACATCCGGATCCGAATGCATAGAACTCTCGTCAAACGAAGTAGTATCCGTAAAGGTCCCCATTGAATCCCTTCTCGTATCAAAAGTTGTAGTGCTCGGACTATTAACCCCATAAGCCCTTCCCATCCCCATGGGAAACGGTCCAAGGTCTCTAGGGTTTACATTGAGATTTCCCATACTCTGCGCTGCTCTGACATGCGTATGTACCGGCGAAGGGCTTGTGCAAGATCTTATATCACCAGGCATACTCGCGCGACGTGTATGATTGGATAATCCAGATGTTGGACGAGGAATAAACTCTCCATTTAAGAAAGAATATTGTCCGTTACTAAGAGATGATGTAGAGCCAAGAAGTTCGTTCGCAAGACCCGCATCGTGAATGGTGAGCATCGGCCCATATGGAGAGTTACCGCGCTGTGCATCTCGGGCAGATGAAGGACAACTGTGTGATCGAACTGCATGGGGCCTTCGGGGCATGGAGTCTGCCTCGTCGACAGTGATAAGAGGGAATGGAGTCGGACTTCGAGTTTCTGAGAACGTAAACAAATTATTATTAGCACACATATCTTAAGTTGCCTTGGAATGTTCGTAGTAATACATACTGTCAAGCGGCTCCTCTACGTTCCTGCCCCAATTAAAGATAGATCTCTCACTGCGACTCCGCGCATGTGACTTTCTGGCCTCGAACTCATCGAGATTTCTTGTCTGCCCGCCATTCTGGTCAGCCTGCTCTTCGGAGAACGGAAAGCAGCTGCCAAATATCGATTGAAAAGGCATACTGAAACAAGAAATAAATAAAAAATAAAAATAAAATAAAAGTGAAAGTAAAAGGGAAATAAAAGAGTCTGAAAGATCGGTGTCAAGTGTCGTTTCGTCGAAAAAGAAAACGAGCTTCTAACTTGATGTGATAGGGATACAAGGATTGCGATCAATTAAGGAAATGAAGAAGAAGATATATAGAAAAAAGAGATAGATAGTAGAAAAATGGAAGTAGTATAAGAAAAGGAAAAGAAGCAAAAAGGAAAGGAATTTAAGAAAGAGAGAGTATAAAACCGGACTCGATAAGTAAGAAATATCCAAAGTAAAGTAAATTTTTTTTTTAAAAAAAAAATAAAAAATAAAAAATAAACTTACACCAAAGCGAAGGGAAGCCTCAAGCCCTCTCTTTTCTTTGCAAGTCAGTGAATTCGGGATGTCCTTATCAACGAAATTCCTGAAGGCCTCAAATGAACGGGTCCTCAGAAATGAAACAGAAAAAATATGGTTGATCGTCTATCCCACCACAGATATATCCGGCGTCAGTCAGCTTGCTGTCCTGACTTTGAAAAGAGAAAGTAAAATAATTGAAAAGGGAAATTAATGCCTCCTCAAATACTTTTAAAAAAATAACGAAACACGAAGGGAAAGAACGAAAGGAAACGAAATCATAACTCGATCTCGAACATGCGTCCGAAACCCGACTTCTTATAAACCATTCGCTGCACACATGCACGATCCCCCACGTTTCCGGTGTCCTCTGCAATGCAAGAGCCATCAAAACTATCCTCATCCGAATAGTGTGCATAGCATGCATAAAAAAGTAAATAAAAAAAAATAATCAAGAAAAATAAAATAAAGTCGAAAAAAGGGCCCACCAGCCATCGCGCAACCAAAAGTCTGGGTCTAGTCGAAACTCGAAACCGTGAAACTCAGCGTTGCGACTCGCGAAAGTCCCTTCGCCTCGGGAAGCATCTTGCATATTCGCGGCTTAAGGCTTCTTTTCTGTATCCCAAAATAACCAGCGAGAAGACTAACTACTTCCTGATGCACGTCAACCTGAAACCCCACAGTTGAACGTTTAAATCCCATGCCTCGACTCGTTTCCCTGTTGGTAAATCAAAGGGCTCGTTAGCGCACGGCTCTCCAACCACCAAATTCCCCCCAAGATTGAAGAAGTCTGCGTGGGAATGATATTAGAACCGCATTACTTTTTTTTTTTTCATTACCCTTTTCCTTCGCATTGAGATAGTTATGAGCATGCATGCCTCCCGGGGCTTGCCAAAATCCAGTTTGATAGGGCTGTTTCGCACCACCAGCCCGAAGCGCGAGATGTTGCTTTTCATTGGCAACTCCGCCAACACGGCCAACGATTGGCTCAGCATTAAGCGCACAGCGGGGAGTGGGGCTCCTGGCCGAGATCACCACTTCCCATTCCCCAAAAGCTCGACTTCTTTAATATAATTTATGCTAAAGTTAGACTCTTCCCGCGCTTCTTAGAGCAGACTTTTAATTACCGGTATATCGTGTAAAGCGAGATATCGCCGGAGAAGCTGCTTTTCTAGGCAGTCTGTTAATGAGCATCTGGGTCTTCAGCGAATCGCTAGATATGCCGGCTGCAGTAGGGCAACTAACCTGGCTCGTCATGCGTTTCCATTGGCTGTTGGACTGGTCGTACAGCAATAGACTGGGGACATTGGATGAAACACCCTCTCAACTTTCCCCCAGATATCTCAGATGGCCACGTCCCACAGTTCGCACAAGATACCTCAGTCAGTAGGTACCGGTAGGGTACAAAGTACTCTGATAGTTCGAATTTGGATAAAATAGGTCCAGAGGGTCTTGAAACCACAGTACCAGATTGATATGGGCACAGGGAACACAGAATCGAACCTCGATAGTAATATGAAACGGCGAAAAATAATAGTAAATTCGTATAACGCTCTCCAGTTATCTCGCGAACCATCTGTA
Source organism: Arthrobotrys conoides (assembly GCA_036971725.1). Classification (NCBI taxonomy): domain Eukaryota; kingdom Fungi; phylum Ascomycota; class Orbiliomycetes; order Orbiliales; family Orbiliaceae; genus Arthrobotrys; species Arthrobotrys conoides. The sequence goes on from JAVHJM010000006.1 coordinate 388,835, forward strand.
TCCTTGATGCATGATGACAGCTAACCTATCAAATGACCCATGCATCGCTCTTCGCCCTCATCATACAAAAAATAAAAATAAAAATAAAAAAAATGCATACACCAAATATGCCCGTTTTCAACGCCCCATTCGATACACACCTGATTTCAGGACGCCTTGCACGAATATGAAAAATAACTAAAAAGAAATCCCAGCAGCTGTCGCAATGAAAATGGTCCCCTGTTGAAACATCAATACCAAAGATAAACACTGAATAGCATAACAAACAAATATAACGACGGTAAAGAGAACTGAGACAAGTAAAACAAGGGAAGCGTAGAAAAGTAACAAGTATTTGCTCGCTAACGAAACGAAACATCATTCTAACGACCCCAGGGATTGTCGTCATTGGCTAGACTCCCGTATCTCATCCTGTCATCAACTGGCGTATCTTCCTCTTCCTCGTCTTCCTCAGCCACAACAAAGTTCCCTTGGGAAGTAGCTCTAGACCCACTAGGTCTCGACGTATCAGTGTCGTGTTCTCTAGTATCAATTGGTGGGGGGATATGTTCTGTTTCAAAACCCGATCTTTCAACGTGTCCCACATCCTTTGGAGGGTACTTGGTAACAAAGATCTTGGGGTCTTCCTCGTTCTGTCCAGGGCCACCTTCCTTGCGGGCGCGGACACGCTCGATTTCTTCCGCCTCTGTGTCCTCAACAACAAGATCTACGACTCCGGAACGGTCCGAGAAGTGAGACGAGGATGATTCACTCCGATGCAATTTGTCAGCAACCTTGGACAGTAATCCTTGCGATTCTGGCTCGTCGCCATCCGAAATCTTGGCTTTCCCTTTACGGCTACGGGAGCTTGATGCATTTGATCTTTTGCTCCTGCTTCGAGACTGAATCTTAATGCGGTTCTCAGGTTGGAGAAGGGCCTGGTTGGTGGCTGTTGTAACAAGATAGCGAGATGATTGGTAGTTCTGTCGGAAACGCTCCGCACTATATGGTTCGTATGCCGTTATGACAGGGTACTGATTCAACGGTTAGCATTTTCCCATCCCTCATAAGGGACTGCTGTACTCACATTATAATCCCCAAACTCCATTTCTCTCGCATCATCGTACAATTTTTCCATTTCATCGTCAGTGCCATCATCCTCAAGATTGTCAGTAGCCACGCTCCCATAAGACCTCCCAGCACCAGCTGCCGCTCTTCGGGCAGGATCTTCGGTAATACCGGCAGCAGAACCAACGCCTCCTAGCAAAGCTGAGCGACTTGAGGGTGCCGGTTTCGGTATCCAGTACTTCCCCTTACCACCAGCTTGATATCGCATTCCTTCCATAATCCTCGCCATCCTCGCAGCACTCTCAGGATGCGCCATTGTGGTTCCATCCGCAGAATCAAAGTTACGGTATTCATATCCTTTCCCGCCAAAAGTGACCTTTGTGTCATATATCAAATCTCTGATACCGTAGGCATCACGCAAAGCATACCGGACTGGCATACGGGCCGCAGAGATCGTTGGGTCCGCATAATCCTTCCATGAGAAGGCGTACCAATGTGCAATAGCAAAAGCCGGCATTTCGCAACAGATCAAGCAGTCCTGAATGGCAGCTGCAAGGTTGTCACGAGTGTACTCCGGTGTATCCGGTATGAACTTAAGCCACACCAATATCGAAAGGAAGAAACCTTGCCAGTACGAGGCGAAGATGATAAGTTTGATACAAAGAAACTAAACCCATGTTAGCAACGGGAGTGTCGGAATCGGCATCTAAGGGAAACTGACCTTTGGTACTGGTCTAAACGGCTTTAAGTCCTGGTGCATACAAGCCCAAAACATACCCAAGCTGTACAAACTTATTGTCACGGAAAGATTGTAAATGATCCCACTCCAGAAGTACCCGCTATTAAGTCCGATGTATCCTTCCTGGTAGGTATCGGTAGCTTTCATGATGATTGTTGAAAGGGCGAGTACCGGCTTGAGCCAGGTGTATTGAAGGATACCACGCTTTATGTTTAAGAAGGAATGTGGGTCGCTGATATCGACTTTGGGAAGACATAAATTGAGAGGCCATAGATGCGGTATTGGGGCTCGACCGTGCGTAAGGATAATGAGTGCTCGTTCGCCACCGAGGAAGTTAATGAGGAGTTGGAAGAAGGTATAGATAGTGAATGCCTATGTTCTCAGTTAGTGATTGTAATCCGAGGTTTGGTATCGAATAAGTTTCACCTCATATATATCTCGAATCGGGTCAAGAAAGAAGGCCGCTGCCGATGACTTTAAACTAAGCCATGAAGTTATGGCATAAATCGGGACCCTATTATCCCAGTTAGATCCAGTCTGCGGCCCAGAAAATAACAAAGAGCATCACGAACATCAAAAGAATCCGCACGACATATCGTTGAAGCAATGGTTTTCGATAATTTTTCCTGTCAAAACCGGGTTAGCCCATGCTTCCCCTCCATTAAAGCCCTTGTATCTCGGATTGCATATGTACAGTTGGAACCATATCGAACTATTTCGAGTTTGTCATTAGCCCCTTCATCCTATCACCAAAAAGAGACACATCGTGTGATCTTACACCACGGACAACAGGGCGGCCACTATCGCGCAGACCCCCGAGAAAATGATGAAAAAGTTGCCTAGCTTGGTCCCCGTGCCACCGGGTTCAAGAAAGCCGGGCATTTTGAACTGCCAAAACTTCGATCGACGAGGAGAAGACTATCTTTGAAGCATCTGAGGAATCAGGGAAGTTGGAACGATCTTTGCAGTTGACTAATTCGCTTGAAGTGGTGGAATGAAGGGGTCTATATCGTTAAAAAGCTACCAGATGTTAGACGATGACTCCAGAGATCCGGACTTGTGAGGAAAAGGTGATTCGTCAGAGGAGGGGAGATGACGCGCAGGTCCTCGATGGGGTTTAAGTTGGGGTTGGTCAAGCAATGTGGCCCATGCACAGCCAGGCCAAGACCAAGGGAAACATCACATTTCGTAACCAGGGATAACGTGCCGCTTTTGCTTTCCTAACAAACAAGGCCCCGCGTGCGGACAATGCTCTCAACGTCAACATGCATCTGGCCTCACGACACCGATGAGCCGGTTTATATTTCTACCGAATCACATCTGCAGCTCGCTGAGAAGTTATTATTTCTCACTCCCACTCAGAATGTTTCAGCAAGATGCCAGTGAAAGGAAGAGGCCGGTTATCATTTTCGTGTCTATATCAAATTTTGCCTACAGCTACGATTCAGACTTACACAAGGTTACACTAATGCAAGGCACGTCGGTGTCGATACGTATTCACGCGGGAAACGGCTAGCTAGATCGAAGTGACGGAATAGCCAGCTAGTAATGTACCGAGACCTAAGATACACGAACCCGATATCCTAATCTTTGCTCAACCGTCGAAGATAAGCGTTCCATCCTTCCTCCTTGTACGCCTTAGCAGACGCAACAGGATCGGGAACAGCGTATATTCCTCTCCCGGCGATGATAAAATCTGCTCCCGCCTCTACAGCTGACTGCGGTGTCTGGTATTGTTGTCCCAATTTGTCGCCCTTCGACGCCATATTGACACCCGTAGTGAAGAGTACAAAATCCTCATTCTCTAAAGGAGCAACATTTGTCTCAACGTCTGCTAAGGACTTGGATGCCACAAATCCGATGACAAACCGATTATATTTCCGTGCACACTCTACTGAAAGTTTCGTATACTCTCCCGTAGCTAGTGATCCTTTACTTGTCATAGTTGCCAAGATCAAGAGTGCTCTCTGATCTTTGTAAGGAAAATTGTCACCTTCCGCCGTTTGAGCCAATGCCTGGACGATACCCTCTCCAGGGAGCATCGTGCAGTTGACAATATCTGCCCAGCTTGATATCTGTAAAGCTCCGCCGTGGTACTGCTTTTGAACAGTATTTCCGATATCGACGAACTTGCGGTCTTCGAATATCAGAAAATTGTGCCGGGCAGCCAATGCTTTTAGATCTTCGAGTACTGTTAGACTGAAATTATCAAGAATGTCAATATGTGTCTTTAGCACGGCGATGTATGGACCGAGTCCTAAGCACCAGTCAGCTGTTGCTCCGTAATGTTTTTTTTTCTTTCTTCGAGATTTCTGTAACATACTGTCAGCGAGGTCTAACAGTTCGCCTGCTGTTGTAACATCGGCGGAGACGACCACATTGGTTTCCTTTTCCTGTGCGATTTCAAACAACCTTCGAGCAACCGGGTGTAGATGTTGTTTGGCTCGTTCGCCGTACGACAGATGATATTTAGAAGACATTCTTGAATCTAACCCTCTTGGTTGTATATTGTAGTAGCAAGTAAAGTTTCGCAGGTGTTTGGCTGCAGGCGCTGGGAGAGTTTTTTCTTTCTTTCTTAGAACCGACGAAGGTTTGAAACTGGTTTTCCAACTATTTAAAAACAACACCGCTTTAGGTTGTTGGAATTGGCACCGATCTCGCAGAGTATGAGAAATATCGAAATAGAGCTGCTCATTAATCTGTAATCCGATGATAGAATTTTAAAGAGAGAAAAGTGACTACTTGGCGTTCAAGAATATATCGAATATATCGAATATATGCCCAAAGTTGCTCCATGCGGCCCTCCGGTTAATCAGTGGAGAAGCCATGGTTAACGCGGGTATACCAGAGCTTAGACGTCTAGACTAGGTACTAAGTAGCTTGTGCAATTGTGCAGCCAGCAATTTTGAAATCACATAATTTTTAATATTATGCAGTGAATGAGAGAGGTCCAAGGGACCCAAAGTTGCATATATACTTCATTAGGGAGGTGCTTACTTAAGTACTTACTTAGGTACCCAGCACCCGTCTTGATACTAGACTAGCCTCGGGTCCAGGCGCTCATACTAGACTACTAAAGTACCTGTATCCCTCTTTACGAAACTTGTATTGGTGACCTCGATAGTAAATTACTAATCAGGTGCTCGTACACGTTACGTTACAATGAATTTATGAGATGCATCGATGAGTGGCACTCCCATAGCTAGAACTACTATAATTAATTGGTGTATTCATTGAAAACATTAACACTACCTACGTCCTTTAAATGAACTTGTATACTGCACTAGTACTGTGTATAGTATATACTTGTACCCTCTGATTCTAGCGCCATACATCCTCCAGAATATAAGTTACGGGAAAAACAACTCTAGTTAGCCTTAGCTTTCTTCATCCCCCTCCCCCTCCCCTTCACCGACACCATCCCGTCGAACCCTTCGGAATCCCGGACTTTCAAGCCCGGGTCCGTTCAATGAGGGGCCGGTGATCCATGCTATCGGATCTCTTTCACCAGGGCCTTCCAGGTAATAAGACTCTTTTGTCCCAGGAACCAGTTGTCTATCATCGGCACCTTTGTACAGCACATTTCGATCTAGTCTCGGTGACCCTTCGTGTGTTGGATTTCGATCGGTGCCACCGGAGCCGCTGCCAGCATTACGCCAACTCAACTGTGAGAGCTTCGCCAACTTATCCCACTTGTCATCGACGTGGTCGGCTTTAAGGGCATTACTTGGCTCGATACTTGGTTGCTGCACTTGAAATACACAAGTACATCCTACAGTTTCTATAATGTTAGCGTTGACCCAAATCCTTACAGACGAAACCTAGCACCTTTGGCCTGCATCGACACAGCAAAAACAGGATTTGGTTACTATACTTACCATACCACTCAGTACACTCTGGAATAAGTCTCTCTTGGCGACATATACCCTGGTTAGATTCATTCGGGTCATGATCTGCATGAGCAGGATTGACTGCCATTGTTCCATCATCTAGACAGATACAGTCCTTGCACTGTACGAGAGTTCCGAGGAGCACCAGAATGTCCATACTGGTTGTGATACGTGGACGAGTTCCTGACCCAACCCTAGGATAGCTATCCGGATTCGAATCCATATCCGAAATCTGAGCTACCGATGGGCAAACTACTGCCCACGTGTAGACAACGGTAGGATCGACAACGCGAGAATGAAGACGGGTGTCAGAGTCGGAGCGACCGTTAGGCTCATGAGCAAATAAAGCTAGGAACTCTGGGTTTTTGTGGGCTTGCTTTAAGGATCGAATGAGGTTGGTTCTATTCATTGCGCTAGTAGGTTTTGAGGTTAAGGATGGTAGGGATGATGACGATGATGGTTTTAGAGGATCGGTTGGTAGGCTAGAGGCGGGTGGCCATACTAGAAGAAGGGCTATAAAACCGAAGATAATGTTTAAATATATAGCCATGGCTTCTATCCTTGATATTTTTGTATATAAATACTAAATGGGCTTTTTAAACCTGTGAATTTAAGAAATAATGAAGTTTACTTTGAAATATATCGATTTCTCTCTCTCTCTCTGTATATATGCAAAATCTTAAAACGGCTGCTACGATTAGTGGGATCAGGTACGTATATTTAAATATAAAAGAGTTATGAATGTTACCAACACCGCTATGCGGTATTTTACAAATTGCAAGTCAGTTGGAAATATCTATATCGGCAATTCGATATTCCAGCTTGGGGCTCATGGATGTTGTAAATTTAAAAGTTGTTTCATGCGTCCTAACGTATAACAGATTTGCAAATGTAATGTGGCAAAGCCAATTCTGAGAGATAACATTTGGTATCTACCTAGCCATTGCTTCAGAGATTGATGCTGTGCAAGTAGAAGGTATGAAGTATGTAGGTACCCCTTGACCCGATATATATTGATATACAAGATCTTAAGACCGGCTCTTGTTTACTGATTGGTACTGCCAGCTGTCAGCATGGTCCTGAGTATACCTCCCTCTTCTATGTGCCTAGTATCGAACTTATTTGATATATGGGATTCATATATAAGCATTTACCAGAATGTACGTTGTTTAAATACAGAGATCGGCTGATTACTCCGTGAACTAGATGTTCTAGGTATGAGTCTACCTGATTTCGCTTGCCCATTGCGCAATTGTGGCACTACACAGAATCCGAATAATGTGTTGTAAATGTTGGAGGTAGTCTGTGCTCCGTCTCGTCCGTAAACCAGCCTCGTCTTGTCACAAGACTGGTCTGCGCCTGCTGCGCCAAAATGCGAAAGATGTCAACGGTTGATGTATTGGACGATTCTGTACAGAACCTACCGAAGACATCTAAATCGGAATTCGAATGTGATTTCTACAACATACCAACTTTACAAGATCTTGGGTTATATTGGTCTCGTAAACCAGACAACCACATGCATGTCACACTGTTTGTTCACTCTTCCCAACCATCGAAATAGGCGAGAAAAAAAAATTTTAAAAAAAATTAAACTCGCGAAAACCATGCATCTACAGCGACCCCAACGACCAAAAAAATTGCAAAAAGTTAATGATGAGAGTGGGATTCGAACCCACGCACGGTTACCCGTACCAGGATGTCACTTGTTAAGGTATAACCTTAACCTGGCGCCATAGACCAACTCGGCCATCTCACCTACTTGGATGAAATATGAACGTAGATTAGAGCACTTTGTTTTTTGTTGAGAGAGGCGGCAAGTTTGGGCGAACGCAATATCACCACTGTTGATAGCGATTTATAGTATCTTTAGAGGTGTTTGATTAGTATCAACTAAGATGGAGACTACAGTTGCATGTTAGAGCGAAGAAATGGAGCTAATATCATGATATCAAGGTTTCGGTCCGATATTATTGAATTCTCGGCGGGCCTGCATGCCAATAATTGGCTGATCATGACCAACGAGCTAAGTAGACGGCTGAGCGCCGGCTGTCTAGTGTTGAGACTGCGAGCTAAGGTGTGGTTTCGTCTATACATATCCAACACACTAGGCCAGGTTATCTAGTGTCGAAACTGGCTGGATAGGTCAGCATCCCTATATACTGGTGGAAATAGCATTTAGTGAAAATGATTGCTAGACCTGCTTCAGCCTCCAGCCTTTACGCAGTCCTTTGTTCTGTATAAATCTTACAGGCTTCTCTAAGATGTAGAATTTCGATGACATTGCCTCCTGGAGAGGTCTGTGGAGATATCGTAGTGATATGTCCTTTACTTTTCGATAGGCGAATACATACCCGGTACACCTGGTCTCGTATCCAAATACACCTGAAGTACTCACACCTTGTGATCTAATCAATAGGGTGTTTGAACAGTTGAGACCACGCAAACTCCTTTAGTCCCGAGAGAGAAATGTCGAACTCGAATCTGTTCTACAAAGTTATCGACATCGTCAAGAAGAATATACAATAGCTGCCGATACTTGATTCCCATAACCAAATGCTCTCTAGATTGCATATATTTCTAGGCCCATAGCAGAGGCTTCAAAAATTGATATATGCTTGAATAATCTTTTTTATCGAAGCCTTCTTCATATATCATTGAGATTGCCCAGTTAAGGCATAATATAGCCGCACGCACCTTCCAAAGTCCTTAGATATATTAAAATGGTGCTGTTCATGTGAAAAAAGGCCGTACTCTGACATCTAGATGTACTAGATAGAGAGAGAGTTTTGTTTCTAAGAGGAGGGTAGTCTAGTATTTTGTTCGTTTTAGGCTTTATCATTTCTCTGATTTTTCCGAGCTAGCTAGCCGTAGGTCTGATCATATTTTGCTATGGAAAATATATTAAACCGAAAAACTGCTCGAAGCTCATGGATCGTTGGAGAGTTGGCTGTTTATAAATAATATGTTAGCACCATTAATTAGATACTGTGCAATTTTGATTTCCAAAATTCTGGAGAGAGAGGTATTTATAGTGCATTTTTAAAGTATATCGTAACTGCTCCATAGATATAAAAACTTAGCAGGGGTTGATCCTGACAGCACATGAAGTTCCCGGTAAAATTGGCCATATGGATGTCATTCCAGCGAAGAGCGCGACAGCACACGCACTATTCGCACCTTCCTTCTAGTCTTTGAAATAGATAACCATTTAGGTAATATAATGATATAATTTGTTTTGGTTTGGAATGAAACGGCGGTAATGATGACATTACAAGTAAAAAATAAATCAGAAATTCGAAGGGAAATATAAAAGCGACCTGGGTATATATAATCGGGATGGGCTGGTCCCATGACATGGGTAGAAATAACCTTAAAAAATAAATCTATCTAGACAGTTTATTGTATATGGTTTGTAATGTAAATAGTGGCTCTGCCGTGAAGAAAAAAAGAAGGGAAGAGTGTTTCGTGGGTGAGGAGGAGATGGTGGATTTTTAAACGATTCTGTGGAATCGAGATTTAAGGGTAGAACTGCCAAGAAACTTGTAGAAGCAAAAGAATGTATAGTGGAATCTCTCCTAGAATATGGTAGATCATTTATCAGTTGAAAACATCACCGTCATGACGTCATAATTTACTGAGTCTTAAAGGTTCCGATCAGTTCAGGGTCACAATAGCGCTTCCTGGTAGATATTCATACCAGGATCTCTCAGTAGAGCCTAGATGCTAAAACGAGGGCACTCGATGCGCAGTGTTGTTTAACTAGATAGTAGATTCCAGAATAATGTGGTCTCGTTCCCAGATGTCGTAAAGGGAGGCATGATTAATAAGATGAACAGAATGCCCGATCTCTAGTATACCGGGTACGAGACTAGTCTAGTCTATACAATAATAGTCTATGCAATAACCACCTAAGAACCAAATTGTGGTATTTTTCGTGAACTTTGCGTTGCCTGCATGACTGGTTACACGGGGCTGTCAAGAAGTCTTGGATGTTACACAAAGCTCTTGAGCCTCTCCGTCTAGCTGCAGTGCAGTGCGGCGTCATTGCGCAATGTTGCATTCGCATTCCTGATCTTAAGATCTTAACTACAAGAGTCGACTCGCGACTAGGTATTCTTTCTAATTAAAACGTCCGTATAATATCTCCGGTTCATGCATATATTTTTCTTCATGTGCATCTAAGTGCATGCCACATACGCACATATGCCATTACTCCAACAAAAACGATCCGCCTTTCATCAGCTCCGCCATCCTTTCATCAATTCCTCCAATTTCAGGCGAAGTCGTAACCGGTGATCTAGTCAACCTCGAGCTCTCTTTCTCTTTCCCAGGGTCGTGAAATCTTTTGCTAGACTTTTTTGGAATTGGGACGGGAGCTAGCTGTACGGGTTCACGCTCGTCTTCTGGGACTGTTGTTGCATACTTTATTGATGGCCCGGCACTCAGACTCAGTGGGGATACTGGTGACTCTAGCTCTGGGGCTGCCGTGGGTGCGTTCCTAGTTGATGCTTGGAAAGATGGTCTTTTGAATTGTAGTGGCTGTGGCGGAAGTGGTTTTATATCGGCTTCACACTCTGCAGGGAGTTTGAGATCGAATAGCGAGAGGAGAAATACCAGCAGTTTCTTGTTTTCACTATTGAACGCAAACACTCACTTTGCATTAATAAAGTGGTCTAAGATTCGATTTAGAAGCTGATGTATTAATATCTTACCCTTTCACGATATCATCAACTTTTTTCTTATAACTTCCTAAAAGCACAAAAAGTATATTTCCAGCCTCTCCAGTTGCAAGTTGTTGGTTGGTATAGAATTCTCTGAACCTCGAAACATCCATTCTGAGTTTCTGAAGTTCTGCTGAAAGACTAAGGAGGGCTTCGGCGCCGGGATTCTGGAATCTAGAGCTAGATTCTTCTCGGGTATGAATCTCTTGGATGATCTCGCAGCAGTGACCGAGAGTGCGGAGGAGCTGACATATGCGATTCAACTCTATGAGGCGAGGCGTTTGTTTTGAATCCGGGGACAAATCGATCTGGAATTCCTGAGATGGGACCATATGGGATGGGAAAGAGAGTGAACTACGGCTGGATACGGCGACTCGAGCTGAGAGATAGGCGAGTCGCTGTTTATACGTTTGACTCTTATATACGCAAATAGTATGGTTAGAATCCATAATAATTATAGAAATTAATTTGAATCGACCCGTTATTATATCAGTTCATCAATAGGTATACCGGTAGTATGCTGAGCCAATCTAGGGAAGTGGAAGCCTACAATCTGATTCGTAATTTCCAACTCGACACCCCCAAGCTCTGGTTCAATTGTGCTCAAGACATAACAACAATCGAAATACGCCCTTGCAGCTCCCGTATATACTTGACCTTTATCGAGAATTACGGCTAGACGAGCCAAGTGCAGGGCGTGCCCGAGTATGTCGCTTTTGGAGTTGGCTATGCATGCTTGTTCGGACCGAAGCCAGTCGCATGTTGAAGTAGACACAGATGCTATTGATGTTCGTGAAACATCTGAGGCCCCACCGGGAGATTTGCAAAGACTCAAGGGTTTTTGTGAGATTGGGATACAGCTGAGGCCGCGTGTGGATTTTAGATCTTTAGCTCGTTTAAACAGTGGCATTTTAGGAACTTCAATTAATTATATTGGAAGCAGTAGAATTAATCCGTGGAGACCAGTTAAATCCGTATTTACTATCGGAACCTAGAAATATTTAATATGGGACTACATTACTCTTCTAGATCTACCTCTTATAGAATCCATCTCAAAATAGTACATTATCATAGGCATATAATGAAGTTGGCAGTTAGTGCTGTACCAGCCAAAATCCGGAACTCCAACAAAGCTTGTGTGCACATGGCTAACAATGACTCGGTCCCGCACAATGTCCGATACAATGTTCTTGCCTGTAGAAACAAAGAAATCGTATTAATAGTTCGAGTGTTCCTTATGATATTAATAAATTCATAAAGCAACAGTTGTCAAGACCTTATTAATAACTAATATTGTTATATACCTTATTTTATTAATTACTGCGTGCGTGTCTTATAGTATATACCTAGGTACCTGTTACCAGCCAGGTTGAAGGAAGCGGTATCCGACCACCCGATTGAGCCAGTTAAGTGCCTGCAATCGCCTTGCCAGGCAGATCCGACCACGAGGCCCGGCGTCTTTGGATTGGATTGGTCCGTATTTCCACAAATCCAAACGGTATTTGCGAGAGAAAGAAAAAGGGAAAAAGAAAGAAAATGATCATATGAGGCCCGTTGGAATCTGCATTGGCTCGACGGTAGCTAAGTACGATTCGTCCACAAATGAAAACTAATGATTATAATTATATAAGCGGTGAGGCTGTGAATATGAACCTGAATAGGCATTGTGAAAAGAACCTGAAGCTAAGTAGTTAACCTGGATCCGACTTGATTCAAAATCGTTCGCCGCATCTGCACATGCAGGCCAAACAGCTACTGCGCTTTTGGCCAATTAAGCTGCCTGCTGTGCTGCTAGGGACTCATCCTTTTTTTCCCTGCCTCCCAAGACAAGACATATAAATTACTAAACGGAAGACGCGACTTTTGAACGCAAATGTAGTCGAGGTGTTATTAATATTTATTCAGGCCGCCAATCGCGAGCAACTTCCTTTTCACCGTTAGCCAAGTTGACCGGTATCCTCGCTATCAATCTGTTCTCTAAATTTAAAATATATTTAAAAACCTGCGGGTTCTGTCGGTGGTGATCGATTAGAGTAACTAACGCAGCTCTTTATGTGCTTTGGCCTTTGGCTGCTCTCTGCTCCGCTCCACTTTCGCACTCACCTGGACTACAGCCCGCAACCCGCAACCATCCACTGACCACCGTCTCAACCACCCTTCAGCTCAAATCCATCACCTCCATCATCACGATAATCACTATCAACCATCATCTCCTCTCATTCCATCGCGTACCAACACCATCAAACCCACTCTCAAGCTTCGATAGCTCTATTCCCCGTTCTAGAGCCCTTGTGAACCTTCCCTCCCGGCAGGACCCAGGCTGCGATGCACATGGCTCAACAGCCTATTCAGAACGGCAACCTGGCTCCAGGTGCAGGTGCAGGTGCTGGCATGGCACCTCTCTCGACCTCCCCCTCACATCACCCAACATTACCATGGTCTAACGGCATTCCATCACCTCCTCGCATTCTCGTCCCGCCTCCAACTCTCATCAACGATCCCGCTCGTTCTGGAAGACCAGGTGCCAGACAGCCCCTAAACTATGGCGCAGCACCCAATGGCACCAGTCTCAGTAGCTCCCAGCTACTTGCCAATTCCGGGATCCTTCCCACTACCCTCCAAGATTGGCGATACGAATCCCGTCGTGAAGCCCAGCAGATCCTTCCACACCTTTATCTAGGCCCTGTCTCTGCTGCAAAGGATCTAGCTTATCTCCGACGCGAAAATATCACCCTTCTTATCGCCGTCCGAAACAATGTTACTGCTCGACATCGTCTTCTAAATGCCTACAATGAGATTGCCAAGGATCCAGAGCTCAGATCTCGCATTCACTTCGAATCAGTCGATGTCTCAGGCAATCAAGAACTCATCGCTTCGTTCCCGATCGCCTCGAAATTAATCGACGATCACCTCTATAACAATGCCCCTTCAGGCTTCAACCGACGTAAACCAAATGGTCTCCCAGAGCAACCTCCAAACCCAGGAAAGACCCTGATATACTGCGAATCTGGTAATGAACGTAGCGCTGCTGTTGCTGCGGCCTACATCATGCAGCATATCAACTGCAGCGCCGTTCAAGCAATCCAGGTCATTCAAGGCCGCAGATTCTGTGTCTGCTTCGACGATTCGATGAAGTACCTTCTTACTGGGTACGAACCAATCTGGATGGCGAGGCGTGACGTTGAAGTCCAACAGCTCACCGCTGCTGCCGCCGCCGCCGCTTCTCAACATCTCAACGCGGTATTCGGTAGACCCCAACAAGAATCTGCAAGCACAGCAAAGAAGTCAAAGCGAGGAATCGAGGAGGCTTATGATGATGATGACATGTCTGGCGGAGACTATTCATTTGTCACAGAGCTCGACGCGGCTAGGTTCGAGAAGAGGGAGGGCATTGCCCCATTCTCGGATTCTCAGTCATCGGCAATGTCGCTCGACGACGCAATGAATGACTAAAAATTCCCAAGACCTCCTACTACGCTTTTTAACTATTCTACTCACAAATGGTCACTTTTTTTTTCACAATGCTATTACAGGAACTGGATATGTTCTTTTTTTTTCTTAATAAAAGTCAAGCTGGGTGGGTTATGGGGGCTTCTGGTTACTTACGCTTCGTGTCTTAGCTTACTTCACTCTACATACTCGAAGGGACTTTTTTTTTTTTACTACCAGCCCTTTTCCAAACTTTTATGAATGTTATGAATCCCTTCTTCGCATCACTATACCCCCCTCTCGCGTTTCTTGTTTTTTGCATCATCGATTTCCACACACCTCTACCTCTTTACTCTGTGTATACCGAAAAGAACACTACTCTATGGTTAAATCACCGTTCTTCTATTTGTCAATAGACCAACGATTATCGTTTCTTTAGCCTCCTCCATTGTTACTGTTCTATACCTTCCAAACATCGCATTCTATCACATCACTAGTATCAATTGATAGCAGATAATCTTTTACCTCCTACTTCCTCCCCTCGTTTTAGCTTTTCTTTCTTTCTTTTTGAGAGGGTTTGTTATGGGAGGAGTTCGGTGGACGTTACTACTACTTTTTTATTTTATTATATTTTTTATAAGTCTTATTCAAAGAAGACGAATTGTGTTTCAATTATAAAAGGATGGACGGGGGGACTGGAAGGAGTTAGTCAAAGACAGCAAATATTTTTCCTTCTTCTTCTTAAGAACTGTTGTGCTTTAATTATTTCCTCCTCTTTCCTCTCTACCTCAATGTCTTTGTTTTTCGTATTACCCTTTCTTCTGTTTTTATAACTAAAAAGTAACAGACTATTGCATACATTTGAAGATGTTAGTCTTCATGTAGTATTGTCTGAATTTCAATTAGCATATATATCGAAATTTCTCACTTCGATTCTGCGAAACTTAGTTAACTAAAAGTACTTGATACTTAGTATATACAAGAAAACTTCAAAACGGCACGGCGAAAGCCGATCGAATGCATCTTATGTGTGTGGGAATATGGAACTTCTACATAATATCTATATACCCTTTTTTATGTATATATTCTCTAGGTGGCACTGGTAGGCTTCCACAAAATATGCAATTTCTACGCTTCTATACAAAAAGAAAGAAGAAGAGGAAGAGAAAGAGGAAATCAATTGAGCAAAGAGAAAGAGAGAGGGAGAGGGAAATCTATAAACAACAACAGAGGCCATTGCAATGCAGCAGGAGTGTTCCGTCAGAAAATGAAAGAATTATCAACAAAGAACCAATAGCCGCCGATGGTGAAAAGGGACCCAGATCCCCAAAGACTTCAAGAAATCCCATATACCTATGTATTAATATCGGACCGAGCTGCCACCGAGGAGTGATGATGCACGTATGCAATATGTATTAAAACCACCGCCCATCCTTTAGCCTCGGGACCAGACCCACGCCCGCCCTTTCAAAGCACAACCCCTCCTAACACCCCGTTCAAATACTCCACTACTACATCATCAAGCCCTCTATCATCCCCAAGCACAACCTCAACTCCAGCAGATTTATAAACCGCAAACACCAACTCCTCAAAAACTTCCCTATCCCTCGAAACCTCCTTTAACCATCCACCATCCGTATTCTTCAATGCTTCCGCCAGTAATCCTCCACTGATATGTTTCAAACTTCCTTCCTTCATCATCTCCACCTCTCGATAATCAACTGGCTTGTTCTTCCCAGGCGGATATGCAGCCTTTATGTAACACTTCTGTAAATAAGCCAACAACTTTGTCGCCTCTTCGTTTAAGATCGTGAATTTGTATATTGCCCCATCGAAACATGTACCGATGATATCGGCATTCGGATTAATAATTCCAGGTAATTCCAAGTTCCTTGGCCTCCATGGTGCTCGAAGGTCGCCCATTCGCAAACTCGCAATACTATTGGGGAGGTGGGCTTCGAAAACTCGGGTTAAGCAAGTTGTTACTCGGGATTCTTTGGGCATCCACAGACCGACGATGCCTTCGTCACGGTCTGCGGCGATAAAGAAGTTTTCATGTATATGGAGATGACTCCGGCCGGCCCTTTCTTTATCGTCACTATAAGGTTTGTTAGAAGATATTTCTTCAATTCTTTACGTGCTGGAAAGAAGATACCTATAAATACGCTCCAAAGACGGTGAAGGGTCATCCCTCACACGGTATATCGCTAGAGCGTCTCTAGTGCTCGATACAGATATCGTCCCGTCCTCATCCTGCGTAGTAATTTGAAGCGGTGTAGACTCCACATTATAAACAGTTTGGTTTTCGAACCTAAAGTGCCAGAATTAATGTCAGAATAACTCACTGGTAGGCGGGCTGCATCGAAGACTTACTTCCATTGACCTGTAGCATTACGAACCAAGTCAATCTTCGAAAGGGTCCTTTCTGTTCCATATATAACTGAAGCCTTGCCATAGGTCGCCAACGAATGCACCGGCTCAGGACATAAAATCTGATTCCGCTTTCGAATTTCAAGTTTTCTTTCTGTACCGGATTTGACGTATCTTAAAGAAAGGACAACTACTCGGCCTTTGCGGGGTGACTTTTCGCTAGTTTCGTAGCTTGTGCCAACGAGGATACAATTCCATGACACATTTTCGTCTGGAAAAGTCCAGTCTATAGACGTGAGATTTAGTATAGTCAAAACAGACGTTAAAGGGTCGGTTAGAGCCTACTGCAAAGACAATGGATTTTCTCATCCTTCTTATTGAAGATTAGCTCATCATACTTCCCATCCCTTAACTCACGAGGCGCCTGGGATTGCCCACTAAAACTTATATTAGAAAAATATTGATAAAAATTCCACAATTTCTCAATACGCACGTCTTCGGGTCAAGGAACAAGATAGTAGCACGCGGGTACTTCGGACCCCTTCCATTTTCCAAGCTCGGAGTCTCATACGAAGCTTGATGGCATACAACCGCCAGCAAATCCTCCTTATCGTTGTAAATTATCCTGGAAGGTGTCTCTTTTAGTTCCAGTTGTCTTGTGCATATCGTTGGCATCCTGCTGGTCATCGCTACCATTATCGAAGAGTCTGTCGCACAAATGATAGGGTCCGGGAACTGCGTAGATCTGAAATCGTGACTTAGGTGGCAGAACGCCTCAATCGAAGGCTATAGATCGTGTGAGCTTTCCGAATCATTTTTAACAAGAAGCTTTATGAGATAGCTACCTCAACTGTTTGGTTGAAAACAACAGATGAAACCACCAACTCAGATCCCTCAATACCCAATTGGAAAAGCGAGTAGGTCGAGTGTGCAAGAGCTTTGTCAGGAGTATCATCTCTCGTAGAAAGTGTCACAGGTAATCTTCCAACCTTGACCCTCTTCAAAGGGTTGAACTCTAGGGTCACAGTGTCTAAGAATAGTTAGGCCCTCCCATCTCTTATTAGACATAATGCCATATGTATTTACCTATTTCGCCATAGAAGACGTATCCGTTTCGAAGACCGCATAATAAGAAGGTTTTCCCGTCCGATTCTAGTAGGCAGACGGACTCACAAACCGGAGATTGAGCTTGTGTACCATTAAGGTCCCCATTGATCTCGGCTATCAGAATATATATTAGAGAATTTTCTACAATTAATGGTAAATTTACTTACTGGAAATCTGAGCTCGAGGGGTAAGAGTACCACACGGTTCGAGCTCATAAAGGTTCAATGTGCCCGCAGCCTCAACCAAGTATGATTTTCCCGAGCTGATTCGAAGTTGTATTAGCCAAAACCCCTACACCTCATATCCCCCATATACTCACATATTTAAGAAATCAAGATGGGTCGGTTGAGACGATATATCAAGAGGCTCTCCCCGTTTCTTGAGAAATCTAGAAACCACTAGTCAGCCGGAGTTCATCTCTCAATATGCAACGCTTACGTACTCCTCCTGGTCACCATTTGATACTGGCTGCAGTTCCATGTTCCACAACTGGTATCTAGATTCCGATTTCAGAACCAAAACCACAGAATCGCCTTCCAAGGCAGCCGCAACAATATTGTAACCAGTCGGACAATCCCACTCCTGCCGTGGAGTGGGCACTTGAACTTCCGCTTCGACATCCGTCTCATTAAGCGTAGTCGAATAAACACCCTCTGTAGTAACTTGAACAGCACGCCCTTTCACAACTTTAGCCGTCAAAGTCCTAACATTATCTCCGGTTCTGAGCGAAATAACATCGGCAGCATCGCTAGCATCTAGTGTATTGTATGGTAAATACCACAAGCTCGTCCCGAGTACTAGACAGAGAAGCACAAAACACCCTGTCCCTGCGCTCCCTAGGAGAGGTATCACCTTCGTCACTGGCTCGTTATGCTCAATGACAGTTGCGGGTCGACATTCGATTCCATGGCGAACTTCAGCAACGGCACCGTGCTCTCCAAATCCCGTACATGCGTACAATCGACCCCTCGAAGCGGAAAGGTTGCTCCGATCAGCAGTTTTCAAGTTTAGGATATCCATGTCGAACATCGGGGACCAGTTGAAAATCTCTTGAATGAAGAGTGGATCTCTGTTTGATGGCGTGTTAGGCCGCTTAGGCGTGATCTATAGAGCCATCAGTATACACCCTATGTCTGTCATTTCGGAAAAATCCCACCATGTAGGTACCACCCGCACTTCCTTCGCCGGCTGCCACCAAAAGATCGCTGCTGGTCGGTGTTCGAATCTCATGGAACGTAAGCGCTGTCCCTACGGCCCCGGCCAGCTTTCCAGATTTAACTGTCTCAATGTTGGGCCCATAGCCACCAGAGTTATGGTTGACGTATATCCAAAAGAGTTCGCCGTTCTCTTTAACAATGTAGAAATCATCGTTCCTTTGTGCATAATCTGCATTTCGATGCGGCCTCGCCCACGCGGTGACTAAATTCTCTAATGGACGACTATTTAGCAAGGGGTAGCCTAAAAAATAAATAAATGTTAAAATCTAGGTGGTAGTGCGTACGATCTCTATTGGCAACAATAGGTATAGGGAATTGTTGCCATTTACAGTTACCATTTGTTATATCGATAGCTTTTCCGACACATATCGAACGTTCACAGATCATAGCAAAAAACGTTGGGATAGTCAAAGGAATGATGTGAAGTGGCAGCCCCCATCCTAGACAGAAGGATTAGTCAGAGTGCATATCATTCAATAGGGATCGTTACCGTACTCTCCGGGATTCGAAGTCCATCCTGGCCAAGCTGTGCCGCTCTTGAGAGAGGTTCAGCCGTATTCCATTCGTACAACAGGACTCTTGCCTGTCTTAGCTTACTGCCAGATCCTTCGGCATTAGTATCACAGACCCAAAGTAGATGTCATCACTGCATAAAACGCATACTTCACGAATAAAACCACAAATACAACGAGGTTCTCCTCTTTCGCCCGCAGGAACTCGAGGTGAACAATAGTCCCGGGTACTTGAAATGTCTTTTCCTGTATCACACAATTGCTTTTTTCAGTGGCTGAAAAACACAGATAGGTTTGAATATTGTAGAGAGCAGAACGTACATGACGAAGAGGAATGAAAGATTGTCCATTCGCTAGTCTCTGTTCCAAACCTGCTGCGTCGTTTGTTTCGTAAAGTTTGAAACTGCCCTCCCAAGCACAGACTGCTATAGCCCGAGAACTGGAGGGAGAATTCTTCTGTCAATCTCTGTATTTGTGCCATTCCTATGCTTGGTTTGAAAACTTACAGAGGATCGACTGATATAGCTTTCCCGACATGGCAAACCTGAGGCAGTGTTGGTGAAATTCTTTGAGTCGAGACTACAAAGTCTAGCCTAGCTCCTCTCGAGCCATCGACGTAGACAAATGCTAGATCCCCGGATTCCAATGCAATAACCAGAACCTGCTTTGGGACCTTTAAAGAAGCACTTGATGAAGACGGGAGGGGAGTGCTACCGTCCTCTTGCTTGATCTGCTTTGGAAAATCGACGTTTTTTCTAAGATCTATTAGACCTGCAGACCGGATTTTGCAGAAGAAGTCGCTCTTCGTAGCCAGAAGCTCGAGGTTCAACCTCTTCGAAAGATGTCGTATTTCAATATGTCGTTCCTATTCCTCCCCCTCACAGTAAAAGCACTCAGCGGTGTTAGCAAAGTTTGATATTCTGAACATGTCTTTTCTTCTTTTCCTTAAGGAACAAAAAAAAAGATAGAGAAACGTGTTCGACGAGAATTTGAACCATTTAGGCAGTCGAAAAGTTCATGAAGGGGCTGAGAAAAGAAGGAATCGAGGAATCTACGCACCCCAACGAATACAACATATTTGTCGTCCGTATCGCATCGAATGGACGCAGAGAAGATAGAACGAATGACTGGAGACGGAGATAAACATTCGGATAGCAGGCCGTATTTAGGCCCAGCGTCAAAGGCTACGGATGACAAGTTGGCTATTTCCCTTATAATTATCCTTCAGTCCATTATAAACCTCAAGAATTTTAAAAAAAAACAGGCATCCTTTTGAGCAGTGTAATCACCTTCGTTATTTGCGGCACGTAGTAGGACGGTATCCTCCATCAGGGTGATTCAAGGGCGGGGGATGTGCCTCCCTGTCTCCGGGATATTTCAGGAATACAGCAGATAACCGAGATTTAGATCTAATGAGTGATCTTGAAGATGGAGGTGGGCTTGGGAGACCTCTGGAGCTGTCTTTGCTTTGCAATTGGAGTCTCTAGCCTAAGGAAGAGCTATCGCTTGTTGGAGTGTTGTTGCGTTTTAATATCTGCTAAATTCAAATCAGATAGCCCGTTGAGTCGTAGCTTGGATTATAGCGCCGACGTCAGGATCAAACATCAACTGGGGGAAGACAAGAAGTTGGTATTTGGAACGGTCAGAATGTAGGAACTCGGAGGTGGAGCTTGTGAGTGTGGAAATATCTCGAGCTGGCTTGGTACTTACCTCATAGCCAGAGTATATGTAAGGGTCACCACCAAGCTAAGCTTGCAAGTCAATGGAACATGGAAAGCCTCACACTGCACCCGCTAACTAGCTTGACGAAGCCTGTTCCAAAAAAAAAGAATCAAAACTGCAACCATGTGAGTAACAGACCGAAGAAAAAATAGAAAAAATAGAAGAAAAAAAACTATGCAGTACGGTGGACTGACCTAGCTTAGATCGTTCGATCATCGCTTGCCTGTTCGCTCCTGGCAGCCGGTGCAGCGCAGTGCAGCAGTATTGGCAGTGGTAGTGGAGAATTACTCGCCATACCAGCCTTCGGTCTTCACATTCGATATTTGCTTTTAAAATGGAAGGGATATGATCAACATTTGCCATATAACGTTCAGGACTATTACATGCAGATTCTCGTCCGTTGAAGGGGCCCCGCCGACTAGGCTAGGACATGTTGGGCCTCGTAATCCATAGCTAGTTCGTATATGGTTGAGTGCAGTGGAAGCTACTAGAGTGTGTGCGTTATACGCGACCCGAAAGGTTTAACCAGACCCCTCTTCGATGGAGCATATTCCAAGTCAATGCCTAATCAAGCCCGCTAATACTAAGGGATACTCAAAGATACCTTCTACCGCAGTTGTAACACTGTCTAGGCGATTTAGGGTATAGGCTTGGTAGGAGATTATAACAATACCCACCCAGCGCCTTGTTGAACGTATCTGAATTAGCAACAGGCACGAAGAGAACCAATCGCGGCTGCAGTTAGCAATTGCCCTTCTAACGGTTTCCTTCCTGGGTATCCTGGCAACAGTGGCCAGTGCGATTATTGCCCTTTGCCAGTGCCGTAGGTAACCAGAGTGGTTTCTCCTACGGAAAAGTATAGCTCTTAAGTAAGTTGATTGCTCTGACTTATCTAGATGCCTGTAGATTACTCCGAGCATTAACAATGCATCAAACCACCGACTTTACATCTACTTAAGCAGTTAAGTATGTTTTAATTAGTGCCCTGCACGGCAAGGCCAGGAGAAACAAAAAAAAAAAAAAAAAAAAAACTGTAACGAATCTTGCATGCCACCGGTGTATGTGTTTCAGTAGTCTATCATGGGCGCCATGAGTTTTACATAGGCCTACAACAAAGCAGGTTGGGAGAATATAGCCGGGTGTTATTAATAAGACCTCGAGGATATTGCCCCCTCTGCCTGGTTCGGACAGCCGATCCAATGCCTCCCATTCGCCCGTTAGGCCCAAGAAACTTGGAAATCTTATGCAAGACTCGGTCCGGAGACATATAGCTCTAATAAGGCGTAACACGGAAGGCGGAATAGCAATGGATACCGGCCGCTATGTCATAAAACCACACTCCAACACCTTGATAATGTTCCGGTATCACATTTCTTGACATCTGTCACCGGAATTCGTCAAGCTAGAGCTATAGTTGGCTCTTATATATTATCGCTAATGCCTGGTATATTATCAGTCTGAAGGCACTTCCAAGATTTCCAATTGGCCAGGCCGGATTTATTTGCTGCAGCTATATCACGAGGTTCTAATGTGATGGAAGAGCCCCTCTTGTCAAGGAAGCAAAAGACAAGAAACGCAGTGCGTGGTAGCAGGATCATGAATCACCTCACAAACCTCGATATCGAACGATTCGGGAAGTATTTTCGTCCGATCTAGACTATGGTCCCGCCCGTCACGTCCGAAGCCTCTCGCCAACTGACGAATGACAAAATTTTGCGCCTGCAGTCATTTATAATGCAGACCCAGTCACATGGGTTTCTGGACGAGATTAGTTGCAGAAGAAGAGTTGATATTGGTGACACGGCATAGAGATTCGAGAACGGGATTAGGCGAAGGTCTCCCTCGTGACGTTTTGGTGCATTCTTAACCTCAGGGTGTGGATGGTTCCTAGGCCCACGTATGCAGGATCCTTTGGTATCATCAGGACACCCTTACAAGTATCCGTCAAGCAATAAGGTACGGCCTGGCACGAAGCCGAACCCAAAAGCCTGCACTACTTGCATTCTTACCGATTCGATTTTTCTGCACAAAACCCCGCGTGTGCCGCCCTCACGCAGGTTCTCAGCTCAAGTCGCCTACCAGAATGCTTTGAATCGTGATTCTGCTTGAGATCGTTGAATTCTTTCACTGAAAGAGGGGGGGGGACGCTTTTTTTGACTTTAGATCAGAGAAGTGGTAGTCAATCGATTTCCATGTTATGCCTGTGGTCTGGAAAATCCCGCATGTTTACGAGCTGCTCATCCGGTTTCTCAAGAACACACTGTGCACAGAGAGCTCTCCGCGAGAACAGGGTATGGTGACGATAGGTTAAACCCAGAGGAACCTTCCGATACTTCAATGTACCGTGGGTGGCGCTGGACTCAACCGCACTAGGCTGTCAATATACTTCTTGGCTCCCACTTGATCCCCTCGCTTGCTCGAAGCGATCCGTTACTGATCTAAACTGTCTTCTAACCCAGGTTAGAATCTTGTTAAATGTTGCCGGAAGGCGGGTGGGTATTGCTTAGATAATCTTGATAAAAGGTCCCGACAGCCGGACATCCAACGAATGGTTGCTGGCGTATTGAAGTGATCCTTGACAAGAAGTAGGAAGTTTGCCGTCGATTAGGGTTTGCGATTGGAATACGTGTCGCACATAACGAGAGTGACAAGGAAACGTTCGGACTGGTGATAGTAGTTCGGAGTTGTCCATTTAACGGACTACACAGTAAAGAACTTGGAGGTTGTGGTCTCTAGAGATTTGGTGGTTGATCACGTGAAATCCGGTCGAGTCTTGGTATGCATATCATACCGTCATAGGAGCGAAGGTGGCCTATCAACACGTGCCTGGCGATCAATTGCAACCTGGCTACGTACCTGCAACTTCAACGTCGTTGATGAGTACAGAAGAGGGCATCGAGACGTCAGACCTAATTACCCGGAGCTTGGGTTCACGTCAGCCATACATAAGTCTCGTGGGGCCTATATCATTCTTTTATTAATATTAATCAGCACTAGCCTAGCAAAAGCCAGCAGAGAAGCACCATGTCCGACGAACCAGACAACCTAGCAGCGAATATAGATGGCGATATCGACGAGAAGATAAAGTTAGAGGAAGACGAACCATCACTAATACCCGGAGATCCGATAGTACCGAAGCAAGAGGATGATTATCAGGATCGAGATGTTAATAAAGAAGAAAGAGAGTTAAAGTTAGATGAATTGCGAGTCCTGTGCGACGCGAAAGAGCGGGATGGGATAGCAGCGCGAGCACTTTCTAAGCACGGTCTTGTGAACGATGAAATAAGAAAGAGAGCTTGTAAGATCAACATTCAATAGAAGAAATGTGCTTTAGGCTAATTGTATTTCAGGGCCTATTCTACTAGGTTACGATTCTTCGGTCGTAAAGACGGAACTCGAAGAGGCGAAAGTCAAGCTTGAGGATGGCAAAATCGTATTGCAAGATTATCTCGGCCGGGCCCCATATACAGATCTACCATCACACCGTGATGAGGAACAGGTGGCATTAGATGTTAACAGGTCGTTCGTCTACTACCCATCTGGTAAGCTTAGAGAACACTCCTGAGAGGCTTTTCATGAGGGGCAGTTTGCTCATATGCTACAGATGACGGAACCTCTGTCGTCCCCTTGAATACCTGTTAATTTCTGTTGCTGGAAAAACACAGGTCTCACATCTGAAGAGATGGATGCTCAAAAGCAGGAACTTCAGGATCTTATAGTGGAAGTGCTGAGGCGGCATCCCATCCTATGCTACTTTCAAGTAGGGAACCCACACTCTTTGTATTCATAGCCAGGGCCGAGCTAATCGATACAGGGATTCCACGATATCTGCCAAGTGATACTACTCGTTCTTGGTCCCAAACTCGCCCCATTAGCCGTCGAGTATATGTCTTTGCTCAGAATACGAGATTTTATGCTCCCGGCGCTGGGGCCGGCGCTCTGGCATTTGAAGCTGTTGCATCCGATATTATTTGCGGCAGACGAGAAACTATGCCGTCATCTTTCGACGACACAGCCATTCTTTGCCCTTGCTGCGACCTTGACTTTATATGCCCACGACATACAAGCGTATGGTGATATTGCTCGGCTGTTCGATGCATTCTTGGCCGAGTCGCCGATATTTCCTATATACTTTTTCGCAACGGTATGTTCATTCCAGCAAATTCTGTGAACATATAAATTTATAAAGAGGATCTAACAAACTTTAATAGATTGTAATGTCGCGGCGAGAGGAGCTCTTCGACATCCCAGATACCGAGCCGGAAATGCTCCATTCAATACTTTGTAAACTTCCTAAACCGCTAGATCTGGAAGGTTTAATATCAAAAGCAATCGACCTTCAGTCCACTCATCCGCCTCATACTTTGAGAATTTGGAGCAAAGTTCCAAGTAGCAGTGTCTTGAAGACCTTCAAGAGCCCAGTACGGTCAAGCAGCGTTGTCAGGAAGAACGTTAAGAGGGATCTATTACGAGGAGAGGCACTGTTTAAAAAGCAAGCGAGGCAGCTATCGAGAGAGCAATTCAAAACCCAGGTTATGACCAACCTGCAGACGCACAGGAGTATGATCGGCTGGACGGTCCTTGCGGGTGTATCCGCAATAGCACTCGGCTACTACCTTGGCAAGAGAGGACTGGATACTAAATCGGTCTGGCAGGCCCTGGCCGTAAACTTTTGACAGGTTACCTAAGGTAACTTCCATTCTGCGATATCGAAGAATATGAGACATATTTCGGCTATGCATGTATATACCTAACCGGGACATACTTTGGGAGAAAAAGAGAAAGCCCCATGCTGTTCGGAATGCTCTTTTGTTCGCCTTTTCCCTTGCGGGACCTCGGAATCTAAAATGCAAGTGATCACTGGCAAATGGGAATTGAAGAAAAAATTTTTGAAGTATGGTATTTTGTCTGGTAACGAGGTGGGTGGTGCGGGAAATTTGTGGGGAGCTCATCGCACTAGGAAATGTTTGGATGAAAAGTTTTTTTTTTTTTTTTTTTTTTTTCCTTTTGAAGGTCCACAGGGTGTCATGCGAGGACCGGGTCCTCCATGCAGGTATTAGGCCTGCGCATACATGACCTACTTCCTAGCATGAGCTTTGACGCCGGCTTTTTTTTGCTTGGACCAAGCAGAACGGGTAGGACTGCTCGGTTTGGCAGCACCTTGGAATTTTCTGGAGTTTGGAGACTTCGTCGACGGTTCCGGAGAAGCCGCCGTAGATCGGAAGCTAGACCGGAGAACGTCCTAACATCGAGGACCAGTCAACGTCATATGAAGAGATATGAAGATCATGACCAACGGACAAATACCGATAAACCATGGCTATGGTCGACGACATCTGTATGCAAAGATAACGTATATATACGTATACCGTCAAATCTTCTCCTGCAACGTATGCCTGCATGGACCATGACGGACCAGATCAGTACCAAGGAAAGGGTGTACCTGACGTCTGAGTGGTGGGAGAAAACCTCACACCCCCCAAATTCCTCGCTTGAGTTTCAACCTGCAGGGCGGCGTCCATGGCGCTCGATTTGAAGAAATTTTTTGCAGGCTGCTGCGGGTTATATCCGATTTTATACATTTGAGATATAGGTATAAGAGTATGGTATAACTGGTATTCTTAGAATAGAAGTCGAGATATTTACTCGTTCGTGAAAATCAAAAATTATCAGTTATCAACAATTCCCTTTCTTCTTTCCTTCTTTTACTGACTTACCTCCTTACATACCTTGTCAGTTATATCGTATCCCGAGGACGGCTACGTAGCTACGATAACAATAGACTTTTCCGTAGCCGGGGGGTCTATCGGTCTCTGTCGAGTTGGAGAATTAGCATTTATTGGATCCGGTCTCGCCATCTGGAACTACCTCAAAGTTGTATACCTTGTGACCTCGAAAACCCCCCCACCATCGTATAGGACTAGTACTAGTTACATATTTAGTCTATTCGAACTGCTTGAATATTTTCAACTGTTCTTACTCGAAAGAAAAGAAGAAAAGAAAGAAAAGAAAAGAAGAAAAAAGGACCCGCCTCATTTAACTAATATTTGTTATTCTCTGTCCCTCACTCACTCACTGGATCACTGCCCCTCTCTTTGACTTCAATATTAATATCATACATAGTACACATTTTATACCGCAATCCGATACACTCGGTAATTTAGTAATTTCGACTGGACACGGCACTGACCTGATCAGCATTTGATATCCTGAGATTTGTACTTCTACTTCCTTTTTTATGGTTGGGGAATGGCAATGAAGGGTTGAAGGACTGTGGACTTGCTGGATTCGATTCAACCAAATATTAATCTCCCTTCCCTTCCCAGCTGTGACCGTATTGCCACTCCCAAGTCTCTCAGCCCAGCCCAACCCGACCCAGCCGGGTCAGGTCAAGTCGAATCGAATCAGGTCAGAACGGGTCAGGTCAGGTCAGGTCAGATCAAGTCAACCAGGTCAAGGTCCGGGTCCAGGTCCAGGTCCAGGTCCGGTCAACAACAACCGCCAGCCGAAGGAACAGGAATAGGAACTTAACATCCCACCTGCCTCCCTTCCTTCTTCAATTCCACTTAACCCACTTACACTTATCTATCCTTCCTTCCCGGATAACCTCTTAATTAATATACTTCCCTCAATCGAACAATAAAATCCCCCCGGCTTCGCACAATTCAGCACCAGTCACTCAATCTGTATCTGCTTCTTTCTTGCCTCCAAGACCGCTAGAGAGGCTACAATCGCGGAACCTCTGACGGCATGCCGTTAGTCTACAACACACACCCGAGTCCACCAGCGCCTGCATCCGTCCCCGCTGGTGGGCCTCAGCATATGCACTTTGTCACTGGCGCTGCCACCGCTGCTCCAGTCGTCACATCGGACCTCGATAGAGAATCCGATCAGAACAACATCGAGAATGTACCAAAGGACCGAGCGGAACTCATCAGGCGGTTGAAGGCCCGAAATGAGGCTCGCATTTGGTCTTTGAACACCAATGTGGGTCCCTTTGTCCAAGTCTATTGTTCGTTACTTTACTTTTTACTTTCTCGTTTTCTGTTCTTTCCTATCTTAAAATATGTTTCTTTGAGATGATATATAGTTATAGCCTTCTTACAAACATTTTTATCCGTTTGGAGTTTGAAGGGTAACAGTTCGGGGTCCTTTTTCTAACATTTTGACGTTTTGTCTGCAGAACCTCGAGATAGACCCGAAGTCGGACGCCCAAGAGACCGAAGATCGAAATGGCCCACAATCAGCGCTGCATTCCGGCGTATTCGCTCCTGACAGTCGACAACTCCAACATCCTCCGTCGCCTGTCGCTTCTCACTTCCACAATCCCTTCTACAATCCTCGAAGCCAACATGCCGAAGTTGCACCGACAGTCCATCATGGTCCGTTATTCCCCTACGGACAGGAAAACCAAGGTCGAACAGGTCGTTCGAGGGCACAGTCCCTCTCTGGCTATGTCCTCAAACACCCCACCTCGCCGCTTGCCCTGAATTCGTCGCAGACTGAGACCGACAGTATTGATGAGTTCAGCAATCCTATCGACATTTTGGACGCCCCACTTCGTACCCGCCGAGCCTCACTCGTACCGTCCATTTCTTCGTTACACTCGTCGCAATCCCCTGCACCGCCTTCGTACTCCCGTCACCCATCCCGTCGTTCGATATCCGATAACTGGTACGATTCCTTCCCAGTCGCTCCATCCCATTCCCGACAATCATCCAGAAGGCTGTCATTCGGTGTGGGACTGGGTAGCGACCTACCTGTCGGATCATTTGTTGGGTCGTATGAAGAATCCATTCTCAACGGCCGGATGTCAACCACACCCTCCAAACCGCTACAATTCCTCGCACAAATTGGAGTTTTGGGTCTCGGGAAATGCAAGGCGTCTTTGAAATGCCCCACCCACGTTACAATCCCGTTCCCGGCATATTTCTACTCCGTGGGAGATTATGACAGCCCGTCGCCTTACGTCGGTCAAATCGATCTTGACACGGCATTGCAGAACCCTGCAAAGCCATCTAAAAGTTTCCCCGAGGGTGGATATCGTATCCCTCCTCGTGGACAGCTACAGATCATAATTAAGAATCCGAATAAAACGGCCGTGAAGTTATTCCTAGTTCCTTACGACCTGACGGACATGAAAGTTGGCCAGAAAACGTTTATTCGTCAGAAGGCATATTCTGCGGACGCCTACATCGATACTCTTGCGAAGCCGGGCGCCGTACCGATGACACCAGTTACGGCTCAAAAGATGAGGGATAAAGAACGGGAAGCCTTACGTTATCTCATCCATTTACACCTCTGTTGTCCGTCGAAAGGCCGGTACTACCTCCATCGCAACATCAGATTGGTATTCGCAAACCGGGTTCCCGATGGCAAGGAGAAATTGAGAAATGAACTCCATCAACCGGAGCCAAAGTACTCGCCGTACAAACCGGGTGCTGATTCACTATCGACCCCGCGAAGACGGAGAGGTAGCAGCATATCGTTCAGCCTTGCTGCTGAGGAATTCATGTTGAATGATGATGCTAGGCAACGCATGAATAACTTCAAGTTTGGTGGAGCTACGGCAGCGGCTTGTTCTGCTATTGTTGACAAAGATGAAGACGAAGAAGAGATCTCAAGTCATACGACTGTTATTGCTAGACGTGGGGCTCAGGGATTGGATGTTAATGGAGGTAATGACATCGAGGTCAAGGATGAAGACGGAGATGTGTCAATGGGAGATGATGGGACTAGCACCGTTACTTGTGGCTCATGGGATAAGCTAAGTGTTTATTCGATGGCAAGCACTAGGAGTGACAACAGCCCACACCATGGCTTGTTAGCCATGAAATTGAAGGGGGTACAACAGGAGAGAGAAGGATTGAAGAGGAAGAGCTGCGAAATGGGACCATGCGGAGAGGGTGAACCTTTGGAGAAGAAACCAGAGGTATAAAGGTAGGTGGCGTTCTATTTTTCTGATTTTTGGGATATATATCAATCTTTTGTCATATGTTTTCTCGCTCTTCTCCATTTTTTTCCCTCTCGCTTTTGGATCAGAATGTCGATGCGATCGGTTTAGGCGATGGTTCAGCGTGGCTCTTGTTATGGGAATAGGTAATGTTCTATTTAGGATATTAGGAAAGACGGGACCGTCTACCTTATATCCTACATTTTTTTCTCCCGTCACTTATTATTTTTCTCTTGGGGGTTCTTTTTCTTCACTTCCATTCTCTCTTCAAGCAAAAAAATAGCGACGCAAAATATGCATACGATACTTTGATATCTATCTGGGAGTTTATTCTTACCTTTTATCTAGATGGGGATGCCTTTTTTTCTGTTATATTTATCCGTTCATTGTATTATATTTGTCCTCATGGGGGTTGTTTATTTTTATCTACTGGCGGGCTGCCCTTTTTTATGTTAATAGATCTCTGACTGTTTCGCGTGTTCTCTTCTCATTTATGGATCCTTCCGTTCTTCTGTGTTTATACCATATCATCCATCGTTTCCGGCGAAGTTACTTCCTCTATCTTGATCTCTTATTGTCTATATATATATATATATTCTTCACTTATCAAAACTGATTTAAAAAAGGTCTCCTATCTATCTACTTTATATATTTTAAATGTATATTCTTTTTCATACTGCTGACTCTCATGCACAAGTATTTCCTCGGGTTTCGACTCCGAAAATTATAGATTCCTCTTCCTTTCTCCCTTAAGCCTTTCTTTCGTTTTTGGTACTAGATTTCCTATTTATTTTGTTTCATGAATTCAATTAGTTCTCCCCTTTTTTTTTGAGTCGATAGTGCGGGAGTACTATTATATTATCTCGTCGCCAGACTCCTCAACTTGTGTACCAGCATATAGAAACAGTTTGAAGTTACGAATGTTCACCAAAAGAATGGCCTTATGTCTTAAGTTATTATAACCTCTTGTAAATATTGGGTAAGTCTCTATTCTAGGCGGTAAATACTTCCTTAGGCATAAGTTTTATTATTTAGGTCGCTTTGCATGCTTTACCTATTCTGCTTACTGTCATGCAAAGCTCTTATCTACACCCGAGACGATCTATCGTCCGAAATTTACTTATACTGGGGAGATCGTGCGAAAATGTATACTCTAAATTGGTCAGTGCCTTGGGACGAGATCGGTGAGAACTATTGGTTTGGAGTACAGAGTAGGTATTTGGATATTGAGGGTATAGTAAGATGTAGATAGATAAGTAGGTATAGTAGAGATGATATGCTCCCTTCCTTTCTCTTATTCTTTCTTGAATTCCTCTTCCTCGCCTTATAGCTTTAGTATAAAAAGGATAGATGGGAGGTAGCCATGATACCATGTTACAAAAGGAAGGGTCCCCATATATATCCCCCAAAGCCCACCATCAGAAAACCCATAAAGATCACAATCCATTAAACCCCTTCCGCATGACTTTCAAAAAGTAACAAGAATAATACAAGTCCCTCGCCCCTCCTTTCACCCGCACCGTCCATAAAAAAACGTCCGTCTGAAAGGAATAAAAGTAGGGAAACAAAAATTCAAATAATGCCATCCCAATTCCCAAATAATCGAAACACCCTTAGACAATAATAATAAAAGAGAAATAGTTAAAGATATCTTACATCCTCCCTTCGCCCTCACTATACTGACTGCCAAGATCACTCCACCCATCTGTATCTCCCACGCTGGAAGCTAGATCACTCACAAACTCGACTCGATCGTCTTCACTTTCTCCTTCATCCGATCCGATTACACTGACAGTCTCGGATTGAGAGTGAAGTGATTGCAACGTCAAACGTTCGTCTTCTTCTTCTTCGTCGTCCTCATCCTCGCTTAAAGCTCTAGATGGAGTACGAGATTGGAGATTTTCGTCTTCGTCGACGTTTGGGTTATTGGTGACATCCACGGTCCATTGTTGGATAGCCCAGTATGGCTGCGAGGTCGAGAACGTAGTGTGTGAATCTTCAACGTCGGATCCTGGTTCTTCTTCCTGTTGGGGTGGAGGTGGAGGAGGAAGTGCTACTGTTGCCGGTGGCAAAACTGCTGGTATAGCTGCAATCACTGGTAGTACTTCCTGAAACTGCGGATGTGAAGGTCTTGGTGGCAATGGTGGCGGTTGGTCGATAACTGTTGGTAAAACGGCAGGTATCATCGGTGGAGCATCATGGGACATTTCAATTCCCTTTTCGGACATAGTAGGCGGTAGAGTATCCGACGAAGTATCACTTCCCGGCGATGAAGATAAAGTCTTCTCGTTAATGTGTTGGTCTAGTGCTACTTCCGTTGTCGCATCGAATAGTACTTGGTTTTCGTCGTCAAAGGGGGAGGGAGAGGTAGCGGAGGGTTTGGCGTTTAATGAGCTGGACTCTGAGTCTTCGGCGGAACCGCGGTAAGGGTAAGGGGGTCTGTATCGGAGTGCTGAGTCGGCTAGGTATGCATCTCTGCTCGAGCCCTCTGCCTTTTCGTCGTCACCACGAAGGGTGATACTGTCTGTTGAATTTCTTCTAGACCGAGTTCGAGAATTTGGTCTGTGAATGTGGCCAGAGGACTCGAGTGATCTACCGCTGAAGGCCATGGGCTGATGTCGTTGTCTAGGACCTTCCGATGGCATTATTTCCTCGGCGAAAGTGTGCATTGCCAGAGAAATCTTGCGACGGGTACGGTCGACGAGCTCCTTGACTTGGTCCCGGTTTTCGTAGACAGTGTACCCGGCTGCGATGAGGACGGCGCACATTATGATGACGCCTGATTTGGCGATGGTGGTGTTAGCTTTATTGATGGGATGGAGAGGTTGGTTATAGTAGTGAGGATGGTATGGACCTTTTGCGATAGGTGCGGCAGGCATGATGAAAGATTTAAAATGCAAATATACTTAATAAAGTCTTCTTTGTTTTCTCTGATGAAAAAGATGGATTTCTAGATATCCCGGAGGAAGAGATGGAACCGTGGATATCCTGTGGAGATGGTAGATAGGAATTAATGTTAGTGAGATGTGAGACTAAGCTGAGGGGGGGTAGACGTTGGGACATGGGATAGATGGAGGAGGGGCTCGTGGACAGGGAACTCGGAGTCTACGCACCACACAACCGCGCGAACTCCGATACGCACGCCGTTCAATCAAGTGGGAGGGCCGATGCGGGATTGGAAAGGAAAGGCGAGAGTAGACGACAGCGAAAAAACGAAATGAATGAACTCGGGCTCGCTGAAAGGCTTGTAAGTTAACGAGAGAGGGGGGAAGAGAGAGGTATTTTCTCGGTTGAAACTTGTGGTGAAAGGCTCAAGTTGCAAGTGCAGGTCCCGTCTGGTGGTGGAGATGGTGTGAAGGTGGGCTGGATTGGCCCGGACGAGGTTGAACGCGAACAACCGAACCAGAACTTTATCGCCACCCTTCGAACCTTTCCCTTTCCCTTTAAAATATCAACGGGCGACGAATAAAAGTTCCACGTTTGTGTGTTTGAGATAGAAGGCGACGTATGGCGGTTACGAATGCACTTGTAACAAAGGCAACCCGTCCTTCCTGCTTTGTATTGTGACTATTGTGACTATTGTGATGTATCTAACGATAACGATAAAACATGTTCATTAGTCTGCCAAGTCTGAGCAATTCGACAGGGAAGGAGAGAGAGAAGGACAGAGAGATTGACATGAATCGCATTCCCTTCAAAAGTAATTGAACTCGGAGGGCAGACAAAGCTGTAGAGTGTGGGGAAATTGAAGCCGGCTTACCAATGCAATGCAGACCGAGCAAGGCTAGAAGTACCTTGAGAGCTCCAGAAGACTCGACCAAGGAGAAACATACACAGGAATATCAATATTGACAGTGCAAAGCGTATGTGAGTAAAAAGGTAGACGGATTTACGGGAGGTTGGAAGTAAGTGCAACTGCCTAAATATTGGGAGGCTATCATATCATCTGATGTGATACCCGCCGACCGACTAGCCTCAAAGCAAAGCAGCCCATGCTGACCAGATGGCCAGATGATGTTTCCTCCGTCTCTCTGCTTGCTTGTTGCCCCGCCTTTTGTGGCGATAAAGGGCGGCAAACCGGATCCGATGGAGGACAGTGGCGCATTCAGAGACGCCATTGGTTTGCATGCAGCCTGGTCAAAGGCTAAAGCTTAACACAGTTCCGACTTTCATAACACGAAAGAATCAATCATTTTTGGACTCGTCTGCTTTCCCTTCCTTCCATTCCATTGTTTCCTTAGCTCGAGCGAGCAGTGGCTGAAGAAGTAGCTCTGCAACTTATTCCTTCATGATTGCTTTCCGTTGGAGGTCGTTGGATCGGCCGAGCTGTGCCAAAAACACCCCAAATAGACCCCAAGGAGTGTCCTGAAACCTCTATCGCTTGCTTTAGGATCTGAATGAATGATCATTTGTTTGGTCCTATTTTTCAGAGTAATTGTTTGGTTGATAGTATGGTTGAGCAGTCGTTAGGAATTATGTCGGATCATAAATGTGGCTTTCCACCGTATATCTCGCCGCGTAGATGTTAGAGGGCCCCATGGCCGTTTCCATCATTATAAATATTCGCCAAAGTCGGATATAATCTTCGTAGGTGCTTATCAGTCTTTATAGTTGGAAGAGAGTGTGGTTGGTTGGTTGGTCGTCTGAGATTGGATTCGATTCGATTTGAGGATCTGAGACTTAGTTACTTTGGACTGGACTGCACCGCAGCTTTGCGCGACCAGCTCGGACTTGACATCAAGCAAGAAGTAAGCTACTTACTTACTTTATAGGGCTAAAGACCTCGCCCAACGCACAACAAGGATCCAGGCTGACCTCGAGTTTCTGTATATCAGCAAGATATAACCTTTCAAAGGGCAAGAAGATGGCAATTGTAGTATTATGGTTATTATATTCGATGACTCACATGCAATACAATAAAGTAATCAGACCGGGTCCAGGTT
The DNA here is from genome assembly GCA_036971725.1 of Arthrobotrys conoides. Lineage (NCBI taxonomy): Eukaryota > Fungi > Ascomycota > Orbiliomycetes > Orbiliales > Orbiliaceae > Arthrobotrys > Arthrobotrys conoides. The sequence continues at coordinate 423,488 of JAVHJM010000006.1, forward strand.
ATAGTAGTAGTCTTGTGTAAGTAGTAAGTAAGTAAGTGAGTAGGAGATAGTGAGTTGGAGGAGAGGTAATAAGAGCCAATGAGGACTTCAACGACACACAACGCATTTGAGGTAACATCAGAAATACATTGCATCGTCGAATCGAATCCCCATTCCATCGAATCATCTTCGAATTCATCCAAAACAATCCACACTTGTCCTTGCTTTAGTAAAAAAATTTAAGAATTCGTAGACCTTTAAAGCCTAAATCCGATCTGAACGGGAGCTCCAGAGACGCCGAATCGTAGCGGTGGATTTCACTGCACTGCACGCACACAGAAATCCCCGGCCCCTCGCACGCTCCACCGAAAAAAATCAAGGGAAAAAAACCCCACCACGTCATTCTCAAGCCTCAAGCCTCAACACTCACCGTCTACGCTCCTCTTCGAGTCCGCTTTCTCCTCAATCGAATAGTTTCCCTCGTGTCCCGTGCTGCTGCTGCTGCTACTTAAAGGCCCCCCTGTCCCTCTCTCGAACCTTTCCTCAAAAGGTATCTTAGACAAATTTCTTCTCAAGACTTCCTTCAAAGTGGCAAGCGTACGACTTTCTTCTCGTTTCTCCTCTTCACTTTCTCCACACTCCTCCTCCTCCTCCTCCTCCTTGCCATTCCCATTCCCTGTCTGCTCTCGTCTTCGACACATGAGGCGTGAACAGCAGCCACACAACCGTCTTCATCCTCCTCCCAACTATCCTTTCTCCTGAATGGCATCGTGATTCACACGGACCGGATCCGTTTCCTTGTCCCAATCACCCCTCTCGTTGTCTAAGATCTATCTCTCATCAAAAAGCTATCCGACTTCTTGTTTCCAAACAAAGAGCGTCCGTCAGCAATCAGAGTTATCCATCGATCGCATCAAAAACCCTTGATCGTTATCCTTACGTTCAACTACCTCCATCCGTTATCAAAGCAAGGATTTACTTCAACCACAAGAAGTATTTCATCTCTTTCCACAACCTATCCCTCCCTCTTTAACAAAACCTTCACACAACAAATCCATCACAATGGCGAAGGGAAAGAAAGGAAAGAAGAACGTCGCCAACGACGACTGGGAAGCCGACATCCCAACCACCACCGAAGAGCTGTTCCCTGTCACCGCTCAGCTCGAAAACACACCTGGTTATCATAAGGATGACGAAACAAAGGATGGTGGCCCTGCAGCTGCTACTGCCGACGACATTGCCGAAGACGTTGGAGGCGGTGGTGGTGGTGGTGGTTTGCTCGGTGCTATCAGAAAGAGCAAGGCTAATAAGAAAAAGAAGGGCGGCAAGAATAAGTTTGATGATGATGACGATGTCGAAGCTGCTCTTGCCAAGTTGAATATGGAGGCTGAACAAGCTGAAGCTGAAGCTGCCCAGGCTTCTAAACCCGAGTCGAAAGGAAAGGCCCCATCTCCCGACGACGATGACGACGACGAAGATGGGGAAGAGACTGGCGGAAGAGTCAAATCTAAGAAAGAAAAAGAACGTGAGAAGAAGGAAAAAGAGAAGCAGAGAAAGAAGGAACAAGTAAGTCTATCTTTCACATCAATTGATTCGGCTTTGTGATCGTTTCATCTAACACTTTATACAGGCTGCTCGTAAGAAAGCTGGAGGCGCCCCTGCTCCCACAGCTTCCAAGCCCGCTGCTGCCCCTGTAGCTGAGAAGGCCGTTGAGACACCTGTTGAAGCTGCCTCTGAACCAGCTGGCGGTAAGAAAAAGAAGGTCTCCGCTGCTGTTGCTGCCATCCAACGTCAACAGGAAGCTCGCCGAAAGATCGAGGAGGAACAACGCCGCGTTGAAGAGGAAGCTCGCCGGGTCGTCGAAGAAGAGCAAAAGCGTACTGAGGAAGAAGAACGAAAGAGGGAGGAAGCCAAGCAGAGAAAGAAGGAAAAGGAGAAGGAAAAGAAGGAGCAACTTAAGAAGGAGGGCAAATATCTCACAGCAGCACAAAAAGCTCAACAGAAGGCGAACCAGCTACGTTTGCAACAAATGATCGATGCTGGTATGCAAGTTGAGGGTCTTGCCGAATCTGGTGCTGCTAAGAAAAAGCCTGTCTATGACAAGAAGAAGAAGAAGCCTGGTAAGGCTGGTGATAAGGACGCCGAAGGTGAACCTGCTACACCTGTTGAGGCCAATTCACAAAAAGAAGAGGAAGAGCGAAAGGCTGCTGAGAAGGCCGCTCGGGAAGAGGAAGACAAGAAAGCAACTGAAGCTGTAGAGGTCGAAGATGAAGCTGGTCCAAAGGATGAAGAGGATGTCGCAGAAAGCTGGGAAGCTGCCGCTGAAGAGGACGACGTCAAAGAATCTTGGGACATGGACACTGATGATGATATGGAAATCAAAAAAGAGAAGAAGGAGCAACTGGAAAAGGAGAAGGCTGCCAACGGTACCAAAGACGCCAAAGACGCCAAAGCAGCTTCTGCCAAATCTAAGGGTAAGAAACCTGTCGATGATTCTTCGGATGAAGAGACATCTGTCGCCCAGAGACTCGCAATCCAGAGAAAGGAGGAAGCCGAAGAGCGACGCAGGAAAAAACACGAAGAGGCCCTCGCCGCACGATCCAAAGACAATCTGCGATCTCCTATCTGTTGTATTCTTGGTCACGTCGATACCGGAAAAACCAAGCTTCTCGACAAGATTCGTCAGACCAATGTCCAGGAAGGCGAAGCAGGTGGTATCACCCAGCAGATCGGTGCAACTTACTTCCCAGTTGAGGCCATCAAACAAAAGACTGAAGTCGTCAACCAAGATGGTTCTCTTGAATTCAACGTCCCTGGTCTGTTGGTTATCGACACTCCTGGTCACGAGTCCTTCACCAATCTCCGAAGCAGAGGTAGCTCTTTGTGTAACATCGCCATTCTCGTCGTCGATATCATGCACGGCCTTGAACCCCAAACAATTGAATCAATCCGGCTACTCCGTGGCCGTAAAACACCATTCATTGTCGCGCTGAACAAGATCGATCGTTTGTACGGTTGGAAAGAGGTTCCAAACAATGGCTTCCAGGACTCTCTCGCCAAGCAATCAAAGGCTGTCCAGAACGAATTCAAAGACAGGCTCGCCCAAACCAAGCTCGCGTTCGCAGAACAAAGTCTCAACGCCGAACTTTTCTTCGAAAATAAGAACATGAGCAAATACGTTTCCTTAGTTCCGACATCAGCCCATACCGGAGAAGGTATTCCGGACATGCTTAAGCTCTTGATTACCTTGACCCAGCAGCGCATGGCTGAGAAGCTCATGTACCTCTCCGAACTTGAGTGTACCGTCCTTGAAGTCAAAGTTATCGAAGGTCTTGGAACAACTATCGATGTTGTTCTTTCAAATGGCGTACTTAAGGAAGGTGACAGAATAGTTCTTTGTGGTCTTAATGGAGCCATAGCAACTACTGTCAGAGCTTTGCTCACACCTCAACCACTCAGAGAATTACGTGTCAAGAGCAGCTACGTTCACCACAAAGAAGTCAAGGCAGCTCTCGGTGTCAAGATCGCAGCCAACGACCTTGAAAATGCTATCGCTGGTTCGAGATTGTTGGTCGTCGGCCCTGATGATGACGAAGAAGATCTTTGTGAGGAAGTCATGAGCGATTTGGAAGGTCTCTTGAACAAGGTTGAGAAGTCAGGAAAGGGTGTCTGCGTCCAAGCATCTACTCTCGGTTCTCTCGAAGCTCTGCTGGATTTCTTGAGCGTTAGCAAGATTCCGGTCATGTCTATCAGCATTGGCCCGGTTTACAAGCGTGACGTTATGAGAGCAGGAACAATGTTAGAGAAGAACAAGGAGTTCGCTGTCATGTTGTGTTTTGATGTCAAGGTCGATAAAGAAGCTCAAGCATATGCGGACGAAGTCGGAGTCAAACTCTTCACTGCCGACATTATCTATCACTTGTTCGACTCTTTCACCGCCTACCAGAAAGATCTTCTTGAGCAGAAACGAAAGGAAACCGCCGACCTTGCTGTTTTCCCATGCGTCCTTCGAATCGTCCAGGTCTTCCATCAACGTGATCCTATCGTTGTTGGTATCGATGTCGTTGAAGGTAGCTTGCGAATTGGTACCCCCATCGCTATTCCAAAGCCTGGCGGTGATCCAGTAGTTCTTGGTAGAGTGTAAGTCTCGCCTTTCCTCTCTTGTTTTGCCAAATATAGTTACTAATGCACTTCTTTAGAACATCTATCGAACTCAACCACAAAGCCGTACCAATCGCTAAGAAGACTTCTCCATCCGTCGCTGTCAAGATTGAAGCCTCTAACCAACCTATCCTCGGCCGCCATTGGGAAGACAAAGACACTCTTTATTCACACATCTCTCGCAAGTCCATTGATACTCTGAAAGATCATTTTAGAGAAGAAGTGGCTAAGGAAGACTGGGCTTTGATTGTTCAGCTCAAGAAGGTTTTCAAGGTTGATTAAATGCCTGCGAACATCTCACTAAAAGTCCTTTTGTTATTCCTGAATGCATGCATATATGTTTCTTTCACCAAGGTTTTGTGTTTCTATTTTCCTTTTTTTCTATCTTTGTTCTATGGGTGCATGGTGCATGGCTTTTTGCTTTCAGGTCTCGATTTGAGGCTTATAACCATTCTACCTTTTGTGCTTTTTTTCTCTCTTTTTTTTCGGTTCTCATATGGGTTTTTAATCTTTCTATCTGGTTTTTAGGGACATCATTATGCAGGGTTTACACTAAAAGTGCCTCAAAAAATGTTGTTTCTGTCTGTTTTTTTAAAATGTTTTTTTATCAAAAGCCTCTCTTGCTTTAAATACTTCCTTTCGAAAAAATTCCTCCTCGATCGATCGATGGATTTGTTTTTTTATGGTTCGGACGGTGCATGTATAACATGTATATTAATTACATTGCACCCCCGTAGAAGAGTGGGGGGGTTTTATATAGAAGGGATGGAATATAAGGCGCTAAAGAAGGGGCATATATCTCTACTTATTATCAGTCTTACGGTCTTGTATGGTGCATGCGAGAGAACTGTAGTGAGCATTTTAGATGTGGAAGCTAGTCTTGGTATCCATATATAGATGGGATACGTATACATATACGTATAGTATGAGGAAACGCTATAAGCTTACGGGTAGACTTAAGATGGTATTAATATTAGCTAACTTGCATTGTCAGACCGAGGTGTAGATAGAATTGTCATTAATTATTGAACTTCAATTTTCGAGAACCGATTAATACTGTCTGGTGATATATCTCTTTGATCATGCCTGCAGCCCAAGAATTGCTTGATATGTAGAATTAATATAAATATCAATGCAAGATGCTCGACAGCTGGCCAACCGGGTCGGCTCTAGATTGATCTAGGTTTGACCAAAGGTGGTATATAACGGTGATGTATTCGAGAAGAAATTTCCTTTTTAAAATTTAGAAAGAAACAGTCGAATTCATTCGTCATTCTCAAGTCGACCAGTCCTGAAACGCATCGAGCCTGCCAGCATATATCACCAAATGAAAACCATAAAAAAGATATAGTTTGAGAGAAGACCCGCCTGAAAGAATAGGCAAGATTTGCCAATGCAGAATTAAGAAGAATTTTTGAAAATCAGTTTGGTAAGAAATTTTTTCGTCGCCATGTCCTCTAGTAGCAGTGGTCCTTGAAATAAGAAGGAGAAGAAAAGTCGGTATCGCTCATGCATGATTTAACAAAAAGAACAGAGGGAAGAGAAAGAAAAGATCTAACGGATCTCGTTCGCGGAACAAATATATGAGAGCATAACGAAAAAAACTTTCTACATGAATTAAAGGATGCGAAAAGAGAAGGAGAGAACTTCCAAATATCCCACATCGTAGCCCCCCTCGCCTGCTTTGCATAAACAACAACAAAGAAATTTAGAAAAGAAATGATAATATCTCGCTGAAAGAACTCCCTTACCCATTAATTCCACCTACTATCGTCATCTTCATCTGCCATATCATACACATCATACTGATCAAAGCCAGCCTCTTCTCCTCCCCCGTTCTCCGCTTGAGGGGTTATGCCAGATTCCGCATCCATGGAGTCTCCATAATCGTACCCATTCTCTACGCCAGCTGATGGAGCTTTAGTACCGTTACTTGTAGCATTGGCATGATTCTCCACCCATGACACAGATACCTTTCCGACTTGAGGAATATCGGGATTCGAATGGAAGAATCTAGCGGCATCGCCACGAGTATTGAAAGTGATAATTTGGGAGTCTTCAGCATCCGTGTTTTTATCAAGTTTGGTGTATTGGCTGCCGCATGCCTAAATAAAAGAGTCAGTATTGATTCGAAGTGTGGAATAGTCGGCATTCAAAGGGTTAACATACCAACAAGAAATGCTGCAAAGCCTCAATGTTAGCTTCAGACACACCATTGACCATGACTGTCTTGGTCCGGTTATCCAGTGTCAGTTTCTTAGCCATTGCGCCCCCTCCACGGCCTCTCGCGAACGGGGCTGCGCCACGGTAAGCACCATAGACACCTCTGCCCCTAGCCGGGTATGCCCCGCGCGCCGAGTATCCCCCAAGCCCACCACGACCTCTAAACGAACCTCGGCCTCTATAAGACGCCTGATGGAATTCGGACAGCGGCTCGTCCAACTTCGAGTGGTCAATCCCCAGCGACGTAGCCTCTGCTTCCAATGCCTCAAGCTGGGCCTTCAAAGCAGCTGTCTGTTGGGCTTCTTTAGATTCCTTGTTGCTTGGATCTGGAGTCTCCGCCCCGCCGTTTGTAGCTCCCTTAGAAGCATGCTTCTTTGCCAGCTTTTCAAGGAGTTTCTTCTTCTCTTCCTCCTGGCGTCGGATTAGATCTGCCTTCATCTCCTCCAGCTTCTTCGCTTGGTCGTCGATTTCCTTCTTCTTCGCCATCCGTTCGTCGTGTATCTTCTGTGCTTCTTCCTGCTTTCGCTGGAAATCCTCCATATCAACCTCCATCTCATCTTGTTGAAACTGTTGGCCATCGCTTTGTTGTTGGTGTTGTGGCACCTGATTTCCATCGCCCTCTCCTTTCATCCAGTAAACCTTAACAAACCGGTTGTTAAAAATCGGCTCGGGAGAACTATGTGCCTTCTTTGCGTCTTCCTGATTTTCAAACTTGACGATAGCGAGTTTATTCTCGGTTTTGATATCCACAGATTCGATAGGTCCAAATGCCGTAAAGTATCCGCGGACAGCCTGTTCATCGAGTTTGTCGTCTGGTATAGACTCTACCACTAGTGCTTTTGTTTGAACGCTCCTAGGTGGGCCGAATGCCGAAAACTCCGATCTTCCACCACGTGCACCACCTCTTCCACCTCGTTGCGATCCACCGCCACGTGGTTGTGGGGTGGTTTTAGGAGGAAAAGAGGCGCTGGTCCGGCGTTCAAGGTCTTGAGGAGAAAGCATGGGTGTATGGGGGTCGTATTCTGCATTTTGTTAGCTAAAGTCTGATAACTCGTCTTTCCAAGTTCATGGAGGCTGTACCATCTTCATCTTGTCCCTTCACGTATGGTGTCATAGGTGGAGGAACAACTAGTGGATTGGCGTGCAAATATGGACAACTGTCGCCCCTCCTGCAATACCCCTTCTGTTCGAAACTATGGCACACGCCCCTCTTTCCCCGGTTGTTTTGGCGAGGTTCAGGGGCAGACATCATGTTTGGCGGCGGCTGGAACATGGCCAATGGGTTCCAACCGCCCTGGAGGCTGGCTACTGCCTGCGCAGCCAACAGTTGAGTCATGGGATCCGCACCAAACGGTAGTTGAGGGTTATGGAGCGGTAATGCACCAGCGGCGCCGGCCATCATATTCATTGGGAATACTGCTTGAGGAGCCTGTTGGTGCGGTGGCTGTCCTTGCTGCTGCCCTTGCTGCTGTCCGTTCCTCCCAAAGTCACCGCCGCCACGGGCCCATTTGCTGTAAGGGTCGAAAGAACCGTTTCCGGCATTACGGTTACCACCTCTGCCTTGGGTCTTTGGATTCTTATTCCGAGAACTGGCGTAGTGGCCTCCCGCCTGTTGTTGACCGGCGCCTGGAGCATCTCGATCGTAGTAGCCGCGCTTTTTCGGGTTGGTGTTTTGTTGGACTGGTTGGGGAGGAGGTATTCCGGGGCTCTTGGGGGTGTAAGAGTCTTCTGAGTCAGCGTCATCTTGTATAGGTGGTGGCTGAGGTATCGAGACCGGTGCGGTAGGTGGGATGGCAGTGGTGTGGAGACCGCTATGCAGGGTGGAGTTCACGGAGAGGTATGATTTCGAACGTAAGGCAGCGAATAGCTGGTCGACGAAGGGCGTAGTATCTAGATAGATAGTATGCGACCAATTAGCATGTTGTGCCTCAGAGGAGAGTAGCCGTCGATTGGAGATGGAAGGGGCCCCAAAAAAATGGAAGAGTAGCTCACGCTCGCGTAGGAAGTCGTCGAGCTGGTCGATGCACATCTGCCGGACTTCAGCTTCACTCTGCTCATGCCTAAGGAGCGCGAGGACATAATCGGCAAGGACATCTGAATCTGCATCGGATCTAGTAGTCCAGGTTAGTGATTAGGATGTTCCCCAAGTGAATGTAGCTTGAGGCGCGGGCAGGGGATGGGAAATCGCTTTAGGAGGCTCTTTCTCTCACATGTTTTCTAGGCGGGTGACGACCCACTTCTTGAGCAGGGCGCTGTCGCCATCATCAAACAAGGGCATGATCCCGTGCCTGTGTAGATGTCGGAAATAGACAGATAAATATAAGGCGCTGAAGCTGTGAATATATGTTTCTGGTGGATGTTCCAGCAAGTATGCAGGTTGATGGCGGAATTGAAAGGACGATTGAACTGGCCAGGTGCAGTGCAGCTGTATGAATCTGAATGGATGAACGAACGAACAGGCGAATTGATGAAATTTTTGGTTTGGCTGCAGCGCCGGCAGCGTGTTGTTTCGGGGCCAGAAAAGGCTTAAACGGCCTCCAACGTCATGCAACACGCCGCTGGCCCAATCACAACAGCGTCGTCCGGGATCACGATGTCCGTGTTATAATTATATGCAGCCGCACTTTTATTCACATTTAGAAAGAAGAGACTGATCAGCTGCTAAGAGAATATCTTTCTTTGAGCCAAAAGCGTAAAGAAAAAAAGAAGAAGGAGAAGAAGAAAATGCAAACTGGATGTTCAGAATAAACAATCATCATTTCGTGGCCTCAAATCATCCATCTTTGACTCTTTTATCTGGCCTATATAAGATATATAAACAAGAACATATCTGGAAGTTATATCTAGTATTGGACCTTATCGTTCCTGGCACAAGATGCGATAGTGCCAGCATATACATCTCACTCGGCTCTCTAGACCTAGGCCTCTTATCTTAACATACCTATCTACAAAGTGACGGTTTGATATGCCAGTAGCATACAATATCGAAAAGCAGTAATAGTCGAGATTATATATCTAGTATATTTAAACTAAATAGGCTCTCTCCTCAATATATTTATTCTCTTATCGTACCGTCCTGCATCGTTCATAAAATAGTACCCCCAAGTTTCACCAAATTTAAAAAGTTACTATGCCGATTGTTGCATGGTACTAAAGGATATTCTACGAAAATAAGACCCCCTCTCGTTCCGATTTACGTTTTGATTTTTCTTCTCTACAATAGCAAGAATGGTTAGGATTCATCACTTATTATAAGAAGCGACAGAATTTTCTATAGATAATTCGCCTTGCGGCGATTGATAAGTAATGTCAAAACCATTCATAGGACAATCCTATCGTCATGTGCACACGTGTGACATCGAAAAGACTCTAAAACATGCCGAGGTTACTTCTGATACTACTTGCCAGGCTTAAATATAAGATTTAGATGGTATCATCTGCAGTCCTTAGACCCAATTCTGCCTTGTCCAGTACGGATCGAGATATATATATCCTTAAGGAAATATAGACATATCATGTTTTCGAGTTTGTGAATACTTAAATTGAGTCCATATATCCCTCAACTAGATAATCTTTCAGCTTAAATTATGGTATCTATAAGATTCAAGTGGATTTTGACATATTGATTATGACATTCTCACCAATGCCTCAGTCGAGGACGAGAACTCTAGAATTAAGGCAACACAGAATATCCTACGCCACCAACGTGTGTAACGTGTGGCTCACGTGGCGCTGCTGACTTGTTGACAACAATACAACACAGATCTGCTTCATCCCCGTCCAGACTTGTTGGTGTTAGAAGCACCCATTGTGTATGTCCTTTGAGGTACAAGGAATTATAGATTTTGCCCTTGGAGAAACTCTTGCTAAATTTAGCCTTGAGTGTACGATTTAAGTTTAAATCACAATGATATATATTATAATTCGCGGAAATGCAGAATAATCCCTGCTTCGAGCCCTGCTTCGAGCCCTCATTTTTAAGGTCTGAAGTGGTCCCGTAGTATGAAGTAGCTACCTAGCTGAATTCTGGGCTCTCTATTCTGATATGCAACTCGATTATAGTTTCCAAACTTTGTCTATTAATTGACAGGCGTCTTCCCTATATTGCTGCAACGTCTTTGTATTTCCATTTGAGCTATAGTTGGTAATCCACGAAGCAGATGAATTACAACATCAATATATCAGTGCTCGCAGCTATACAGCTAAAGTTAGCACAAACTCTGGAACAATTCTTGAGAATAAGGAATTTGGGCTTTAGGCATGTGACATACAAATTATACTGTACTCCTTGTACCATCGAGCTCTTATCCGTAAAGTTTGAACGTTCTTTCATTAAAGCGGCTCTATATTGCTTTGCCTCTTCTAATGTTATTGCTGGTGGGATATCTTTAAGAATCATTTGAAAGAGCTCCTCTGCCAATTTCCCTGGACGTCCTGAGCGAAGGGCACTTTCGAGGTCCGCCCGGTTTTCAGGCTGCTGAGGCGCCACTGTTCTGCTTGTGGGAATCTTTCAGGAATTAAGCATCTCTAAATTAGTATTTAGAATAATATATAACTTGGAGCAAGACATGTACACCAAGCTTACCTCGTGGTTTCCCGAAGGGTCACATAGGAAGAAAACCAATATCTTGCGGTGACCTGGCTTTGTCGGATCTTCCAAACGGAAAGGTGAGACGCAATGCTGGTAGACATTAGGAAAAACGATAGCCCGGTTGTCCTAGCAATATGCATCAAAGCCTAGACAATGGACAAATATCCGAGATCCTGAAAGGGGATGCCGAGACACATACAATAGTATCAATCTTCCCCAACTTTTGTACACCGTGTTCGGTATTCATATCGTAAACAGTGCCCCAGTTGGACCATTGGACTCTTGGGTTTCTATTAATGTCGACGGTTCGGCGAAACTGAAGCTCAGATCCCGTGATGTTTTCTTGGGAATAGTAATAGATTCCCGTTGCTATGATCCGTTCGTTCTATGATATTCAAATATGCTTAGCCTGACAACCGGTCCTGAGGGTATTTCTATTAGCTCAATTTACCCTCATAGCTTCAACGTGCCAACTACCTCCATCATACTGGGGGTTTTCGGGTGTTAGAACGATATTAGCGAGCTTAACAATGACTTTTGCAGTCTTCCCATCCAGCTTGAGCTCGTCGGTAATCGTAGGGGGTGACCACACTTTCTGGATGGATGCTCCTCCAAGATCCCAAATTTCATATTCATCGTCATCCGATCCATCGTCATCCGATCCATCATCTTCCAGTGGTGCAAGATCCTTGAAGTCAACGGTTAATTCTTGGTCGTTTTCATATTCCCCTATTAATTTTTCCCAAGCCTTGTAATAGTCCTCTGTAAGAACCTTCTTTTGAGTGTGTTGCCCACTATAGTAAGTAACCTCCTGGGGCTGCCCTGACCGATAGCGATGATGGTTATTCTCATTCAAGTCCGCCAGAAGATGGTTAAACATGGGAACGAACTTGGAAAATATTTTTTCAAGAATGGGGTAAAAGAGCTCTTGCTGTCCAGGGCCATATAGATTGTTGATATATGACGCAATCTTTGTGCTCGTCCCGTCAGCGGAAACCTCAAATTCTGAAGGTAGCCAGCAAAACTTCTTAGACCACCCGTTCATGTACCGGTCTGCCTTTGATGGTTCAACCATATGAGTATCGGGGTTGACATCATAAGGATCACGATCGCCTACGGAGCCATCGGAGTTATAGTCAAACTCTTCATCATCAAGATAATAAATATGGTTCCCGGGTATGTGAGCCCTAGAAGAGCATTTGATAGTGTTTCCGTCGGTATCCACGGATTTCCCATATATCACAGGCCACAAAGATGGGTGTACAAGATCGAGAACCGTGTTATTTGTGCCTGGGTGCCAATCCTTTTTCTCCTCGGGAACATTTTCTAAGACCGCAACAGCTTAACACGAGTTTATTTTTATTTAGCTTCTTCCCTCCCCTGATGTATGCATAATATCTGTGACATTTATTACTTACCATTGATCAATTGTTGTCGTAACTCCTCATCAATCAATCCATCGGCCTTCCAAACAGCATCGATATGGGGCTCAATACAAGAACCAGTTGCTTGGAGTTTCTCAATGTAAGCTTTATAAGCTTTCAGTTCCTTATCAACAAACTCTATAGCTCGAGCATCCCAGACAATGACGGGGGTCTCGTAGTAATTAATCCGAGACGCATCTTGTTGTGCGGCCTCCTGAATCCACTTGGCCATGACCTTACGATTCGTTACTTTTTCCATCCAATTGGGCTTTTCTCTAATACTGGTAGAAAACTGTCGAAGAGCTTGGTCGAGAAAGGTAAGAGCCCCTGAAGACAACGCTTCTAATGGGTGGGGGTAGCTGACGCTTGCAGCCATTTTCTTTACTGAGAAATTTGGGGCTATGATGGAAGAATGAGAGTGATATCAAACTAGGATACACGAATTCGAACGCGTGCGCGTGAATATATATAACACTTGCAAAGTTAACACGAAAGCACGAGGGGTGAATGTGGGTGCTCTTTATATCCAAGCTTCTGGCTCAACTACTCAACTCCAGCTGCTAATATGTATACCGGCGGCGGAAGCTGATCGCGTACACTAGCACTACAAGATGAGTCAATGTTGTGTCGCCAAGGTGTAGGTATGAGTCTAATGCAAAGTTCCATTCAGCTGTGGTTGGTACTAATTGCGTGCATCCGCGTGCATTGATACAATAAAACCTTTTCGGGTCAGGAATTCAATACTGCGGTACTAAGCTTAAATGTTAAACGAGACTAGCTCAGCTCAGAAATATGAGCTTTGTTATAAGAAGCTCGCCTCAAAACACTCTATTTTATGACCATTCTTTATAAAGACAGTGGGCATTTTGCAATGGTGCTTGGAGTTCGGGGTCTGCGCACCGGTCTGTAGTACTTTCTAAGTGGATATATACAACATCACCAACACATAGATGCATGCTTGCTAAGCAGAAGGGGTCTTCGGTAGTTAGGCTGCTCGATCACTTTTGATATCACTTCAAGCTTCTAATGACTGGTTGGAAAAGTGTAGCCACTTATCTATATAAGTTATTTGGGAAGTTATTTTCGATGTAGAAGCTGGCTTTAAGACCACAGCTGCACAGAGACTCGGATCGATTACGAATAGACATGCGTATAAGATAAAATGAGAACAGTATACGTACGACCGAATCCAACTTAAGTACTTGATTATTCACCTCTATGTCTGCGCCCCTCTGTCTATCAGAAGTTGGGCTACTGCCTTATTCCCCTTTCCCGTAGCCAGTAATAACGGTGTATCGCCGTTTCTATCTTTCGTGTTTATGTCTGCCCCTTTATCTAGTAGCAAACGAACTATCGTCTCATGTCCGTTTCTTGCGGCCCATGATAATGGTGACAAATAGTATCTTCCTTTTTAATTTTTAATAAAATCATTAGTAGACTATTATAGAAATGACGGATAACTCTACTTACTATCTTTCACTTCAATATCTACTCCCAGATCTACTAGTAACCGTGCTATTGCCTCGCGTCCTTCTTGTGCAGCCCACAAAAGGGGCGTGAAGCTAAAATCGCCTTTTACTTGTTTGTTAACGCTCTTTTTTTTGAACAGCAGATGGGCTGCTGTGGCTCCCATTAATGGAGTCTAATTGTACTCACTGTCTTTACTTCCATGTTAGTATTTTTATTCACTAGAAAACGGTAAATAATTATAGGTACTCACTATCCCTCCCTTCAATATCGGCGTTGTTATCTATTAGCCATCGGACAGTCTTTTCATCTCCTTTTGCTGCAGCCCGTGATAATTTCGTACGGCCGAATGTATTTCTTGACTCTATGTCTGCACCACCGGCTAACAGGGGACGGATTACTGTTTGATATCCTCTGTCTATAGCGTGAACTAATGCTGTAAGGCCGCTATTATCCTTTGCTTCTATGTCTGCACCTTTCTCTAACAATAAACTGGTCATTGTCCCTCGTTCATTTATTGCAGCCCAAATTAGTGCTGTGCGACCGTTTTTATCTTTTGCCTTTGTTTAGCGCTGCTGCCGATATATGCCCACATAATGTTGGGCTATAATTATACTCACCATCTTTTGCTTCTATGTCCGCTCCCTTATCCAGCAGGAATAGGACTATTTCCTCGCGCCCTTCCTGCGCGGCCCATAATAGTGGGGAGTAGCCGTACCTATCGTCTTTTATTTCTATGTCAGCGCGCTTGTCTACCGGTATACCAGGAATATGTCACCGCGCGCTCTTCTCGTTCCCAGACGTCGCAAAGGGATGTGTCAATTAGTTTGAATCATCGCCTGACATTCACCCCCTGCAGTTTCTCATCTAGTAAAGCAGGGAACTGAAGTTACTTACTATCTTTTGTTTCTATATCCGCGCCGCTATCCACCAACAACCGGACTATCGCTTCATATCCTTTTTGTGTAGCCCAGGATAAAGGTGTACGGCCATTTTTATCCCTCGTATTTGTATCTGCACCCTTATTTAGTAGAATTTGGACTACTGATTTATCATTATTTAGTGTTGCTAATGCCAGTGCTGTACGATAGTTTTTATCTATTCCTAGCAGTCAGTATTTAAATTTGTCTATACGCGAATGGACAGTCATCGGTATTATGTCTGCTCAATTGATTCTGGCTGATTTAATAGGAGGGTATAGGAACTCACCTTCTTTTACTTCCATATTTGCGCCTTTATCCAGTAGCAGCTGGAGTTCCGTTTTATATCCGTTACGAGCAGC
The DNA here is from genome assembly GCA_036971725.1 of Arthrobotrys conoides. Taxonomy (NCBI): domain Eukaryota; kingdom Fungi; phylum Ascomycota; class Orbiliomycetes; order Orbiliales; family Orbiliaceae; genus Arthrobotrys; species Arthrobotrys conoides. The sequence goes on from JAVHJM010000006.1 coordinate 438,615, forward strand.
CCATAATAACGGCGTGTAATCGTCTCTGTCTATTAGCAGCTGGAACACCGCCTCATGATCATTGTGAATTGCCCACAATACTGGCGTGTATCTTAATTTACTATCCCTTGCTTCTTTGTCAGCGCCGTTGGCTATCAGCACTCGGGCTACCGCTTCATGTCCTTCTTGCGCGGCCCACACTAGCGGTGTTCGACTGGATGTATCTTTTGCCTCTATTTTGGCACCCTTGTCTATTAGCAGGCGGACTACTTTCTCATGTCCGTTTTGCGCGGCTTGTAATAGCGGTGTCATGTAATTTTTTTTGATTCTTGTCTCCATGTTGGCATCTTTGTCCAGGAGTAGGCTCACTACTCCCTCATAACCACACTCTGCTGCTCGCGCTAATGGTGTATGGCCATAGTTATCTTTGGATTCTATATCCGCGCCATTATCGATTAATAACCGAACTACTGCTTCATGTCCTTCCTGTGCTGCTCGCAATAGTGATGTGTAACTGTCATCTCTCTCTTGATGGTTATTTGCAGAGTCTCCTTGGACCTCGCCCTTCCAACCAGGGCCCTTTAATAAATTCTTGAGGACAACTGCGACCCCATTCCCTGAAGCCCAAGACAAAGCTGACCGCCCATGTTTACCATCCTTGGTGTTTATGTCAATGCTATCATCAGACCCGAGCAAAAAATTTACAACCTTTGCAAATCCAAGATATGATACCACCATGAGAGTGGTGATATCTTCTGGGAAATCTGCACTCGTACCACTACCCGGGCTGATATATGAGACTATATTCGCCCAATAGATCCGAAACCAAGTTAGGCAACGCTTTGAACTCGTATCACATAGTTTCAGAATCGATTCTATCTCTGCTTCTTCAATTTGTGATCCGTGTAGATGCGTCGTCCAGTGTGTAGCGGAGTAATCAAGGAAGACGTTTCTTTGGATGTATTCAGATACCACTCCGCCTTTGTAAAGAGGATGGGTTTCGAATTCTGTGAAAAGCAGATGCTGGATGCATATATCAGCAAGAATCCGGTGAGAATCTTGTAGTTGAAGCGAGTGTTTCCAGTTAAGGCTGCCTTCGGTTGGATTCGAACCTAGGGTTTTCCGAACCAGAAATTCTTTCGCGGTTTGGTGAAATAAGTATATTCTCGAGTCTATAACCGTTATAAAGAGGCCGCAAAGGTCACGTATATCATCTCGAAAACGTTCTTCTGGTGTGAGATCAAGACTTTTATAGGACTGGTGACTATCGTCAAGAGCCAGTGCTAAGTTCATCTCTTGTAGAGTTAGAGGTCGCGCTACGGCGACTACAATTTGCAATAGCTTTTTTGCTTGCTCGGGATTGCTACTCCTCGATAGAACCTCCTCGTATGCTTCATCAAGGGTCGTTGGGAGTTGTAGTTGAGATGTGATCTCAATCATTCTATTCTTCGTTATATTATTATTGGCCTTGATCTCGCGCTCGATCGAGTCTAGAGCAAGGTGAACCCAGAGATATGTTCTATTAGGAGTATGTCTGAACCTTTCCAATAGGAACTCTTTCTCGGTATTCGTAAGCTTTAGCTTGTCTCCGATATCTTGAACTTTTGCTTCGATAAAAACACCAATCTCTTGGGAAATCTGGTCCATTTCAGATTCATCCTCTCCACTTATGTGAGCAAAGGAAGACCCTAAAGCCTTTAGAGATTGGAAGACCTGCCGGATTTCGCGATAAGGCCGGCTTGTTACGAGAAATTTAAGGTTGAAATTTGTCTCTGTGCTATATAGCTGGTGTAGTTTCTGGATAAGCTGAGACTTATCCTTGCATTCGTCGATTGCATCGAGAACACAAACGATTTCACCAGCTTCCTCATTCTGTGCAGCCAGTAGAAGGATATTCCAAAGCTCACTGAACGAATCAGTGAATTCTTCTCCAGCGATCTCGAATTGTTCGATGACTGTCTCCGAAAGTAGACTGGGTTTCGCTCGGAAAAGTTGAAACAAGATACAGCAAAGAGCAGTGGTAATACTTTCTTGGCCTACGAAGTCGTCTTTGAAAAAGAAGTAACAGGTTGTAGCAGTCGACGGAAGGACGGAGTCGATTAAATATTTTGCAAGGACCGACTTCCCGCAGCCAGGATCGGCAGATACCCAAAGCATTTTGGATGACCCACTTTCCTTCCAGTCTTGAAAGAGAGGATGAGAGGTGAACCATTCGCATGTTCCAGGAACTCGATTTGGATTCCGATCTTTTTGATTTCCCTCTAAAGACTGATAAAGTTTCTTCATGATCTTTCTTTTTGTGTCATCCGGGCCTGATACGTTGTAATCAGCATCAGGGCACTTAAAACTTTGGTTATGTATCATATCATATGTTTTTATGATTCTATATATATAACCCCGGTATCGATTTTACGTGTTACGTACCAGCGCCAAAGCCGTTGAAGTTGATAACCCTAGTTATAGATATGGTTTTAGTATGCACATGTACCAACATGCGGCTGCGGACGAGCTTACCCATAGTTCCCGATAGACCCCTGGACCGCTATTTTACTGTTTGTAGATGTAAACGTTGTTTGATCCATGCTTTCGTAGCCGACAATTGTACAGCTAATCTAGATATCTACACCGTATGTATTTAAATTGTTTGTGAAAGTCTTTCGAAAATAGATATTTGCAAATCTTAGAATAGTTATCGAGGGGTTAAAGCAATGGGAAGAGTATCAATACATACCCCTCAATTCGAGTCGGACAGTACCTATACCGTAATATAAAGCAACTGGTATGTGGCACAGGATCGATTTGAGCTTCATGTTATTAACCCTCTGACTTTAAATCATGCAACCTTCTAGCTAGCCCGAATCCGTATGCTCAGCGCCTTGAACCTTTCCCGTCTATAGCTAGAGCCCCGCTTCTTGGCTGCTGTAGTTTGCTCCCGCGATTTCAGATTTTCCCTATTTACAGAAGATCCTCGTTTTTGCGATGAATGAATTAGAAATATACGAACCATGCGTTTCCCTGCATTGTTAGCCGTATCGATTACTTTGGTCTGAAAGAGAGGCGAGGGGCACCATTATGTATTATAGTAAGAAGCTATAACGAGAGCGGGGTGTGAATTCTACTAGTTGTAATGATAGGTATAAATCGCTGACTTGACTTGACTATCGAGAGGTCATAAAAAGACGACGAGTAGAATTTGCGAAGCCGTTACAACTTGGACGAGGATTTAGTTTGAGTAAGTACCATAATTATAACCCAATGAGTAGCAAGCCCTATTGGTTGCTTAATTTACACTATAGGAGCGAGGCCAATACAGACTCGACGATACCCCAGTTTTTAGAGAATATATGATGTTCAAATAGCAACCAAGGCAAGATATACAGAGGTCCTTGTGTAGATGATGAATGGAAGAACCTAGCACGAAATTAATATTAATTCGTTATGAAGTTCTATACAGCTTGGCTAGCTTAATCTAATCTTGATATCCAGAGCAAATGGGGCTCTTATTCACAAACCCAAATCGAAAGGTGGATTAACTTCGGTTCCTGCTGCACATGCAGCGTGCCAACCCCTCTGATTGGTCTTCCGCCAACCAATCCACAGCTCCAATTCCAGCCGGTGGGGACCTCAGCTCGCCAAACTTGCACTTGGGCCTGGTGGAAACCCACTCTCGGAAGGGATGGATAACTAAAGGCTGATGATGACTCCCGTTTCTGTAGCTTATCTCGGAAGTCCCCCGAGTGGGAATCGATGACTATGTGCGAATACGGATGTGACATCCACTCCACTCCAACTTAATACAATTAAACTTGGCCTTTTCCCCCTTAGTTGGCTAGCTCCATTATATCATATGTAGAGCACACCCCCTAAGCTTCTACATCTTCTTCCGGGTTTACTCCTTTCCTTTCGGACTCCAGTGCTTTCCCAGAAGTTATCTTGAGCTTCAATCGCCAGGGTATATATCGATACCACCAGAGATAAGACGTGTTAGGATAGACATTCTGACTAACCCACTTTAAACCCTCATCTCCAACACACAACGCAAAGCCCGTCGAGTCACACACACACACACAACATCTCGACCTCACCAAAATGGCCGTCTTCCCAACCGCCCCTGAGCATCAGTCCTCCTCGAGCTCGGCTATCGCTCCAGCTCCAGTCCTAATCACGGCGCAGCTCGTGCCGCAGGAACCGGTCACAATCCCTCTTGACCAACCCGAACCGGTTGTCAAAGCCGTCAACATCGAAGATGGCGCAGAAGCCGGAGCCGATTCACCGACTCCCCGTCGCATCCCGCTCCGTCGGGACAGCATGAAACGACGTGAAGCGCTCTTAAAGGGGAAGGAAGGCAGTCGAAGGCGTCAAAGATGGGAGAATGGTTAGACACCTTTCTTCAGCTCCTAGTTCCACCTAAGGGACAATATAACTAATCCCCATATCAAATATGTGAATGTTACCATAAAAAGACAACTTCCTAAACAACCCATCTTTCGCTCCTCCTACCGCCGAAGACTTCTCTCCAACAGCTCTTCACCCGAGACGTATTGTCCGCTACGAATTCGCAACCCTTTGGGATCCATCTAACCCTGCCAAGTACGGTTATGCAACAGCCCACCATGTTCCTGCCAAAGGCGCAAGTAGTCATGACGAAAAGCGAGTTCCTAAGAACTTAAAGGACAGGCTTAAGCGCTCCAAAGGCGCAATGGACCTTTTGAGGTCTCTGGAAGAAGAAGTCAGGCGTTATGCGGCTACATTGTGGGGTTGTGTTGACGAATACTGTCACGGATCCAATGAGTGTGCTGTGGAGGACAGTGAAGAGGAAGAAGATACTGATTGTGATAAAATGGATACCTCCGTTGATTTTGGAAATGCCAAGAAATCGGTTGTAGAAGAGGAAATGAAGGATTCCGAGGATGAGGAAATCGTGTTTGTCCCCCGGATGAAGACGATCAAGCTCGATTCTTCGATGGAGGCTGCACAGCAGCTCAAAAAGCCAGTCATCCAACGGGAGGTTTATATTCCTGTGCTTGGACCACCACTGGAAAAGTCGGTGTTTGAAGCACTGCATGATGACCAAGGAGCTAGCTTTGGGTGAGTCACATTTCAATATTTAAGTGGTTATGCAGAAAAATGCTAACAAAGTATAATTGCAGCCGCTGGTTAGTGCATTCTATCGCTCTCTACTACGGTCTTAGGTCCTGGAGCGAAACTCAAGGTAATCCGGCCAAGAGGATTGCATTTGTAGGAGCGCAGCCGAACGAAAGGAAGAGGCTGAAAGCGGGGCGGTTATTGAAGCATCCGAAGGCATTACCCAGGCCATTGTGGATGATGTTGTAAAGGCTTCCAAACCTTAAACATTCATTTTTGTAAACTCGAGCGAGGATCACCTTGGTGGTTATTCGCAGTTTTTGTTTTTCTATTCTATGTTTCACGACCTCTCGTTTATAATTCAGTATCTCTATATACACTTATATCTGATAAAGATCTCATACATATCGATTAATAGCATGGAAAGCTCACAAACCTAATTCCATACACTGCAAATACCCTCTGGCAAAACTCAATACCAATGCATCATCTCAATATCTCAAAAACTCATGATCAAGATGATGTTCAAGTCATCTTCAGCAACCAACCCACTGAATCGCAGCTAATTTTATTTTCTAAATATACGCATCATCTAGGTGACCCTGCTTTAACAAAAAATACTTGGGTGTTTCTCTCCAGGACAATCCACTTGATCAAAAGGTTAGACCGGCTCTTATATTAGCCTAAGTCTACCCAGATTGTATATGCTGCAGCTGGTCCGAGCTCATCGAAAAACCACACTAACAACGCAAAATACAATTCCAATCCGGCCGCCCTCCGTCAGGTATTTATAGCCGCGGAGGTATAAGGGGTTTAAATTTTCAATCTCCGAAATTAAGAACCTTTTTCTAAGTATCACTAACTTAACTAGGCTTCTTTTACGAGATAGACTGGACTGTTCTGATGTGTAATATGCTAATCCTTTTCGAAATTGAACCGTAAAGTTTTAACGCGAAGACCTACGATTAGTATTTAATTTTTTTATCAAAACCACATGTACACCTTATCTATATATTCCAAGCTAGATGCAATGTTTGGTTGTAGTGATTATAGACAACAGGTATAATCCGAGGCAGGTTGAGGTGCTTTGAGCCATCGAGGTCACACAGAAGGATCGAACTCATCTATCTCAATAGCTAAAGATTTTGAATCACGATCTTTCCAATGATTTACCTGGTCCCGAAAATTGGCTTGGTAAGTCTAATAATGAGTTTCTCTTTTGGTCTTTGTTTCAATCCATTGCAACAAAACTTTACAATAACATGGTACCGATAGCTATAAAGTGGATTGGAGCAGATCCTATGATAGTTATATGGGTTCTTATCTAAACACCCCGGTTCCTAATTTCGGCAATTAATTCGCTTACAATCTCCTTATTGGGCTTGCAAAATTTACGTAACCCATCCAGATATTTAATCTAGATCCTACCGCATAGACTAAATACCTGGTCCAGCGCCAATATATATTTTTATAAAATTTCTTTATGTATTTTTAACTTTTGGGATTTTCGGATTACGTACGTTAACGAAGATACCTGCGCTATCTCGTAAGCCAGGCCCGGGAACCCACCTTCGCAGCTGGACTACATCGCCTAAATCTGCGGGTATCAAAAAGTAGTTTAAATGCAATACTAAAATGCTTAAACGTGGGGCTCGAAAAGCAAGCATCTGACTGCATCCCATGGCATACTGGCCTGGGGAATACTAGGGGCCGTAACCGGGGAGACATGGGTCTTTTTTTCCCTTGATCAAAATTGTCGTACGATACGCTTTTATGTCAGGTATGCAAAGGTAGTTAGTGGACCCTCGTGCGTATTTTGGAAAAGCTTCTGCGCAGACCTGTTACATAGGGGTACCGGGTTTAGCGAAAGTTAGAAATCGGTTGGCTGCAGATCCAAAGCAAGCGAGCCAGACTGTTGCATTACAGCTGTCAAATCGCAAATTAATTTAGGCTCAAGCCGTGATAAATTCAGCCTGCAGCTTCGAACACAAACCTTCTGAGGAAACTAACCCAATTTCTTCGTACGTGCGGTGGATACATCTTATTATTTTTATAGTATATTTTTTTCGAACCAGGCCCCGCAGATAGTATACGTTAACAAAAACAATATCCACATATACCGGATCCATGGAAATAGCTATAGATCAAATTTGATCAAAGCTTGACATCAAGAAATTAGTTGCTTCTTCCAGATCCAGAATACGAGCACATATGTAGATGCTGCACCGATACCGACGGTCGGTTCGACGGCCCGTGAAACATAGGATGTAGACTTATACTATGTATATGGGCTTGAGCCGGTACGCTCTAGAGCGCTCCGTAGGCTACAATCGTTTAAGCAATAGAGGCAACAATACAGGCTATAAAGAGCGTCTACTCGCCACTTTCACTTGAACTGCACAGCCCTCACAGGACCTCAAACCTATATCTCAAATATAAACCTCCAAAGAAAAACTCCTTCTCTTACATCCATCCGACGTATCACCATTAAATATGCAGATCAAAAGTCTAATTGCCGTCGCCATCGTTGGCTTAAGCCCAGTTGTCAATGCTACCGCCTTCACCTGCCCCAGTGGCAAGTACTTCTACTGTTGCAGCAACTCCTCACCATTAGGAGGAACTTGTAAGTTTAAATCAACTTTATATCTTTAAACCAATTTCTCGCTTTTCTAACGGATCTATTTTCCTTTTGTATACAGGTGTTCCTGCTAATGCGGATTTGGGTTGTCCCAATACTGGACCACTGTTCCATGCTTGCTGTTCCAACGGTGCTTTAAGCTGCACCTGGGCAACGCCTAAACCTGTGGGAGTCTACACATGCCTTTGTCCCTAGACGAACATGAGCGGATTATAGGCTGGGGAGCTGTGCTTGAGTTTGTTTTATATCGACTTTGGAGGTATATACTTTGGTTTGAGGAAACAGAACTACCATAAGTTGAATAAATATCAGAATAACGTTCGAACATGTTTGGGATCGGTATATCCGAGCTTGCATAAGTGTATTTTCAACATTTTTATGATCAATATTGTATAATTAGGTATTTAGGTTAATATCAAGTCAAGCAGGGGTCACGCACTTCTCGAAATTGCCGTCATGTATTGCTTCGAACTTCTGGGTTTAGATGGATCAAGTAGACATATACCAAGTATAGGAGCAGAGGGCGGACAATATAAGCATGACTTAACACTGGCATAATTGTTTTTGAAATGAAAAGGTATTTCTGCGGTGCGGGAAATTAAATTGCTGCAATGTTTAGAATTCAGATGCATCGGAACTTATCACGTCGATATAATCTAGATAGTTAATTCTAAAGAATTAGATATCTAAGTATTATTCACTACTAGTATTATGATATGTGTGCTCCGAGTTTAATGAGTGAAATTCACTCGCTAAATTTTTATTTTTTTTAAACAAAATACCAGAACTGACTACTTAGTATTCACCAGTTTATAACTTTTAAGCCGCCTACTAACTACTAGTGCTTACCTAACAAGCTAGTTGAGGAGTTTAGTGACGAGAAAAATGCCGCCACGGTAATGGTTAGGGACGAAATTATTAATTATTCTAGACTATTACCAAGTATACTTCTGAGTTTTGAAGCGTATATATATTGAACTCTGATCAACTGAAGGCATCACTTTCAAACTTACCTACTTACTTAAGGAAGTAGGTAATTAAGACGCTTTGTAACGCTGCAACGGCAGACTAGACCGAAGCTCCGAGGCAGATTGCAGACCCCGCTAGATTCAAGAAACCCAGGCTACGCAGTGTGAGTCAACTTTGTGTACCTCCTTCTTTGAACGGAAAAAAACAAGACAGGCCGTATAATAAAGAGAAGCTTGGAACAGGAATACCTAAGTGCATAAATACCGACCTATTCCCTAGCTTCTCAATCAATGCAATCAATATAATACAATCCCCAACTATCGATATCGATATCTAAGTACCTAAGTAAGTTACTTAGGTCAGCTCTATATATAGTACTTAAGAGATCTGGTATAACACCAAAATACCACACGATGCCAACACTTTTCATCCCCCTCGAAATCCAATATCACATCCTCTCCTTCGCCATTCAAGACTGGCTATCCCAACCTTCCCTCCGCAAAGTCTGTAGATCATGGCAATTATACATCGACACCTCACCAGAAGCCTTCTCAGCACGGTATACTAACACCCTCTGCCACAAAGAAGGACAAGAAGAATTCTGGTTCGAACCCCAATTCCACAACGCCGTGGCCTACTGCCACCAGAATTTCTACAAAACTCAGGAAGATCCTCCCAAATTCTCCCCCTGCGTATTTGAAATAAATGAAGAAGACGGAGATGTCATGAGCGTATCATTAGAAATCGATTTGGAAATATTCTCCAAAGATCCGATATACAAACCCGCAGACATAAAATCCCGTAGTGGACCTCCACCGCAGGGGCACCATATCCTACCGCCACTTTACATGACAATTCTATATTCTGATATTTATAGCTTCCGTCATCCATGGTACTACGGCCCCAGACCTCCATACCAAGACCTCGTCGCCGATGCAGAATTCACTAAAACCGCAACCGTCGGTGACTTTTTGAAGAGTATCCCTGAGATTATGGATTTGATGATGGAGTATTTGTATCTGGGTAGTAAGGTTTCAATAGACGGGGCTGCTGGTGGACTTCATGTTGCCTGCCAAAAAGACCGGGCAGCCGGTGGATTTCTCCAGTCTCGTAACCAAACAGGGGTTACGAGACTTGGATTTCCCGTTGACCGCCAACAAGACCAAGCTGCTGAGCAAGCTATGTCGATAAAGTATTTTGAAACATCGATGAGGGTTGGAAGCTGTCATGGCGGTGATCAAGGATTGTTTTTGTTCGTGAGGGAGGTTAATGGAGGGCGGGGATGGCCCGTGGACTTTGACTATTGAATTGTGGTCTCAAATCTAGGCTTGGATCGTATCTGGTGCCCGTGGAAGGTATACAATCGCACTTTAATACGGCTTTTGGGGCGGGGCGAGAAAGACGGAATCGTTGGATATCTACTCAAGTAGGTATATGGGAAGAACATTTTAGAGGATACTCTGACCTCAAACAAGGCTTTCTTTACATAATTTGCTTAAGTACGTATGCTAATTCGGGTTTTGAAATCAGTTAGACCAATTGATCTAAATATACAGCGACTAGTCTCGAGGCTATAACAAATCTACAGATGACGAAGAATTCGTCTTGATATTGAAGATTATTCATTCCATCCCCTAATATAGATGTACCCATACTTACCCGTTTCTTCTACAGTGATCGATCTCAAGACAACATAACATCTATACGACCTACGAATCTATCACTTTTACGACTCCCTTATTGCCCTTCCCAATGAATCGTCACTGACTTCTTCCTCATCCTTCTCAATCCTAGTAACTGGTCTCTTAGAACTCTTCCTCCCCGATTCAGTTGTCTTATTCCTCAAACTCGTATTCCGTACACTACTGAGTGTATACGCACCCCCAGCTTTTCTATTAGTAGTCTTAGGCGTATATTTCCCCGGTGTCACTTCTTTCATAAGCCTTTCTGTCGGTACATACGGCAGACCAACTCTTCGAACTTTTGGTAAAGTTGAAACGGGGGTATCTGGTGTATTGTCAGTAGTTCCTTTCCTTCGGGGTGTTAATTCCTCGAATCGGATTTTGAGCTTCGAGGGTTGTTTCACCGCGGTTGGTGGGGTTGTGTATTCTTCTTTTCGACCTTTTTGCTCTTCAAAGTCAGATGTATTATTCCTCCTAGACTCTGTAGCTCTGAGCATCGTTTCCCCGTTCGTCTCCACCGTCGTGTCGACTTCCTTCTCTTTATCACTAAAACCCCCCAAATCCTGCGTTACATTCTTAACCCTCCTTTCCCACTCATCCCACCACTTTTTATTCCTAAACACATGGTCATCCGAATACCGCTCTAAGTGATGCTTCCAAAACCCACGATTCACGAACCCAGCCCATGTATCAGCCGTAAGCTGAGACTGTCTACTCCACGAATCCTGCTTTTCCCATTCATCACTCAACGGGGCCGGTATAATTTCCGCCCCAAACCCGGGTTTTAATTCCCTACCTAATTTCTCCCCCATTGTCTGAATCAAACAGCTCCTCACGACTTTGGTAGGATTGTAGAACGTCAAGTTGATCCCATCAACACTATCGGCTCCACCGAATAACAACCCACCAACAGGAGCAGGAATTGGATCTGCCATCCCCTTCCCACCAGTCCTCCTCAAATCCCACTTCAACATATCTTCAAACGATGGGCTCGCCAATATCCAAGCCCCCGAATCACCTGGGTCTGAAAACCAAGGGCCTGAACCAGCGCTAACAATACCAGCTTTAATTTCCCAGAATCTTTGCACTTTGTGGATTTTGGGATGTTCTTCGTAACTTTCGCCGAGTAAAAGCCGGATGTCAGCGTCGAGGGAGAGCACGGTACCCTTCGTGAGACCGGTCGTTCGGCCGAGTTTTAGGACTTCGGCGCCGAGGGGGAGGTTGGTCCAACCTCGGGCTTCGACACGGTAACGACGTCCGCCTTTGTTGTCGTGACCAGTGTATGTGAATGTATTCGTTCCGATGCGTTCTACCAAGTTTTACAATCCGGTTCAGCAATTATTCGTAGTCTTAATATGCAATCAATGATGAATATAAACTTACCAACCCTCGGTTTAATCACTGCCTGATCCATCATCCACGGTCCATCCTTCATATGTGCAATCTTCCAAGCCGAGGCCACAATTCCTCCAAAGCTACCGCCACCTTTATTATATTCCTCGATCAATTTATCATGAAGCTTTAATTTCTCTTTACCTTTGCTGGTAAGAGTTTCGGCGAGGGGGTATCTACCCCTTGTATACGCACAGACGGCTTCGTGCATTAAGCCATCGATTTGGTGTGCCGTTGCTCTGACTTGGAATTTTAGATCTGCGATGCTTGGGCAGATCGGCTGGCATGAAGAGGAGTTGATTATGGCGTTAGAGCGGAGGGGCCAGATGCTTTCGGCGTCGTTGAAGTATAAGACCTGTATGCAAACAGCATTCATTATTAGTTTTGAGGAATGTTTTCATGAAAGTAAAAAAAAGGGACCATACATGATGACAAGTCATAGCATAAACCTTCCCTTTCCTATCAGACATATACCCCGCCAAGGTACCTGATCCATAATCGACTCTAGCACTCAACGAATCACCTATATTTGGTCTTTCTTTATACTTTGCTTTTATGCCTTCGTCAGCTGATGGGACACCGAGTTTTGTAACCCATCGAAGACCATATGAGAATGCATCTAGTTCGTGGAAATACTCGATATCTTGGCCCCAGCGGACCGAATGGACGTTTGCAACTGGTGAGTGTGGTGATGGGGTCGGTGAGGGAATCCAAGAGGATATGGCCGGGGAGTTGGAGTTGGAACCGGGACTGCGGTTCGGGTTCGGGTTTGGGGGTGTGTAGGGTGTATAGGTTGGTTTCTCCTTTGGGCTACTTGCCTTAGGAGCGGTTTTTGGAAAGAGGAAAGAGGGCCATCCGACTCTTACGCCCGCTCGAGATGTGCTTTGCGCGGTCATCTGTGGTTCTTCTTCTTCCTCCTCCTCCTCCTCCTCCTCCTCTTCTTCTTCTTCGTCCTCATACTCCCTTACTCCACCCGTTAAACCATAACTCCCAAATAACTTCGAATCCCCTTTCTTCACAAAAACAGCAAGTTCGTCCCCAAACTTCATATTCCTCAACATCCCCTCCGCCACCAGTTTAATCCTCTCCGTCTCTTCAGTCGAAACCATAAGAAACAAACAACTGCCGCTGACAGAAGTCATGCGGTCCCCCAGCTGATGCCTATTACTCATATAAACAAACTCCGAGAATAGTAGACACCAAGTACAATTATCGTAATTCTTCCTTAGATACTCCAAAAGCTTTATTCGAAGAGGCTGGAACGCATGTTCGTATACCTCTCTTATATGCCGAAACTCCATTCTAGGAGCAACAAGTGATATTTGGGAAAGTAGTAATTCATCTTCTTTCCGTAGCCATTCTAATAACTTCCTGGCAGGTTTGGATTCTGGATCGTATAGCCCTAGATGGCGCCACAGCCTTGTGGCGGGTTTTGCGAATATTCGTGGGATTTTTCGGTTCTTTGGACGTTTATAGGGGACATGCTCTGGAGGAGTGCTAAAGGGGTCTTTCATGATATCATCTGGGTAGGCTTTGAGTAGGCGGCGCTTTCTGACGTGCCATGCTTTGGAGAGGGCAACATCGGAGAGGTGGGTTGTGCGAAGGTCTGTATAGGAGGTTGGGTGGAGGAGGGCGCGAAGGGCGGTATTGTCTGTTCTTGGGGGCTGGAACAAACCTATATTGTGGGAAGTATTAAGGTCTAGAGGTGAGGTTGTGAAGATACTGGCGGACTCGGAGCTTTCGACTGCACTATTTTCGAGGGATTCTATAGGGGTGTTTGGTCGAGAGGCGTAGAGTAGTGAATGGGATGATTCGATATCAGATTCGACGTCCAATTGTTCAACGTAGGCTTCGTGATCTGATTCCAGAACTGTCATGTCCATCGCCCCTTGTTCTTCTGTAAATGATATCTCTGGTTCTTCAAAATCGTCAATATCTTCGACTGCTGAAGGTCGGACTTCTTCGAGTTCTGCAACCTCAATCACAGTTGCGCCAACCCCTTCTTCCTCATCTTCGTCACCATCTTCCTCCTCCTCCTGTTCATCATCGCCATTATCTTCCTCACTCAAGACTCCTTCACCAACTTCAGTCTCTTCAACCACTCCACCCTCTTCCTCCTCTAAAGCCCTCCCCTTCCCCTTCCCAGCCGATGCCATGTTCTTCCCCCCACCCGTCCGTTCTCTATTCACAAACTCACCGGTAACATCCCTCAAAACCTCAAACCTATCCCCCCTCCTCCCCCTCCTTCCATACCCCCCTCCACCACCACCGCCCACCTTCATCTTCTGCGCCGCAATACTCCTCAACGCCCTGATATCCCGTTCCGAAAACCCAACAAACGGAGTACCATCATCGTCTCCCCCATCATCTTCCTCTCCTCCTCCTTCATATTCATCCCCTTGTCCATCCGTACCTTGATACGTTTCTTCATATTCAGAATCTGTGGTTACTCTTGGCGGTAGAATTATCGTTTGACGGCGACGGCGTGAACGCGGTGTTGGTGATGATACACCCGATGTTATATTTTCTTTATTTTTGGGGATGTAGGGTTTTTGACGCTGTGGTCTGTGAGGGGTGGACATTGTTTGTTATGAGGCCGTAGAGTTAGTATGTATTCTTAGCTTTGTCGTGGGTATCACTGGTATGTCAGGTTGTAATGAAGTATTGCTGGTATATACAATTCTCCTTTTGATATTTTTTGGTAAAATAGTAGATTTGTAAAGAGAAATTACGTGAAATGCCTCTGTTGACAAATAAAAGTGGATGATAACTTGTGGTTATAAATCTTGCGTGTCGGGATTCGAAACGAATTTATTTCTTTGTGAAGTCGTGAGAGGATGGTTCGTAGTTTTAAAGACTCTAGCGAAACAGCCCGACACTAATACCATCAAAGGGGCCTTTCGCTCGGTCGAAACAGTCGGTACCATCTAAAACCATCAAAAAAGAGGCTGCTTGTACTTAGCCAGTTAGTTAGTTACGAGACTGAAACTTTCTGTGTGTGAGAGCCAATCTTTGAAAGAAGAATCTGTCGACGCCGCATTAGCCATCGTCATTTCCATTAAAATTACCATACACACAGAAAAGAAAGTGAAATGAAAAAAAAGATCCGGCAACTAAAAGGATAGGCTTGGAAAACGTATCGACATAAGTGTATCGCAGGAGTAATACTAGTAGTATAGTAATGTAGAATAAATGCAAATAACCCTTTAATACCCAGGAGACCGAAAAAGAAGGCAAACCCAAAGACTTTATGTAGGAGGAGGCGACGTTGGCGGCGGCGGCGGAGGAGGTGGTGGTGTAGGAGTCCCCCTATCATCCAACGTACTCGTCGAACTACCCTCAGTCTCAGGCGACCTTGTTAATGGCCGACGTTTCAGTTTGACGTCCATCGATGCCTTTTCATTTTCTATATTGTCGTCCATACCACCGAGGTGTCGTAAACTCGAACTGCTCTTTTTATGACCCATTCGTAGTCTTCCCTTCGTCGGTGTCCCACGTATTGTACTTTCGGAATCGGTACCAAGTGAAGACGCACTGCTTCTAGCTCGTGGTCTAGTTGTTGATCCCGAAGATACCGATGGTTTTCTAGCTGGACGTCCGCTGATTCCTGGAAAAACTGGTCCGGTGGGCGTTGAGCTTGAGATACCAGCGCCAACGATCACACCATGGCTATTCATCGGTGGTAGATGACCTGTCTCTATAATACTAGTTTTGATAGCTTGGACTTCTACCGCTCGTCTTTCGTTTTCCTTTTCCCAGTAATCGCTGCGATAGATTTCCCACCCTTCCCTGAAATCTGCCGAGAAGTGTTTCGCAAGGATGACTAGTTTGACATTCATTCCTGATTCCAAATAATCATCTGCATCGAACCCATCGGGTGTAACAGGCTGCTGTCGCGTAGTATTTCCCAGTGCCCTTTGCGCCAATGCCATATCAGCCGCAGACCTCGGTGGAGGTGTTCCTGGTGTCCCAGGTAAAATGGATCCAGCTTTAAGTCCAGTCATCCCACCAGGTCGCATAGCATTCGAATGGCCTCTGCTCCTAACATGATGCACCATCCTCGGCGGCGGCACTCTCTTCAATCCAACCGAATAAATCCACCCGAGCGGATGTCTCTTTGCCACAATCTCCATCCAATCCCTCATTCTTTGCGAAAAGCTGCGATTGACAACGACGAGTTTGACATTAAATATCCTAAGACCTTTATTCACATTTCCCACCAGCCTTCTCGGCCATATCATTGTTTTGGCGTATAGCCCGCTCATCCAAAAGAGGAGACCTGTGACTATACCACCGAGGAGACATAGGTTTTGGAAGGTGGATATTATGGAGTATGGAGATGGTCCGACGATGTACACTGCGTTGAAGAAGTAACCGATCCAGAGACAGAGAAGCAATAGGAAGACGGTGTATTTCCGACGACGAAGGTGAAGTCTCTGATACTGAGCTCGCAATGAGGCTTCGAGAATTATGAGGTTTAGGTATATTATCGGAGGGGAAGTAGGGTGGTTGTCCAGTGGGTTTGGAATTGTTGGACGGTGAGTAGAACCCGGGGTAGTAGCGGTAGAAGTAGCAGATGGCGTGGCATCATGGGCAGCGAACGAGCTGTTAGAACCCGTGGTAGCTGAAAAGGAGGGAGTAGAATCGGCAGCATGAGGGACGTGTATGGACGGGGTTTGAACGTATACAGTTGCGACTTGGGCGGCTTTTGAACCGACGGAGGGCGTGCCTTTGATGAGGTGGTCGAGGCGTGATTCTTGGCCGGTGCCGACGTTTGAGGGAGGTAGATTGGAATCGGATTCGGAAGGTTCGTCGGCCATGATTTAATGATATATACTAAGCAAGTCTGAGAAGAAGAAGAAGAAGCAGATTGATGACAGTCATGAGGCAGTATTATTGGGGCTCCAAATGTGGAGGATGATAATGATGATGATGATGAGGAGGAGGAGGAGATTAAGATTGTATGGATGGGAGAAGCAAATCGCGGGTTCGGACGGGTATGTCTCTGTTTCAAGTTAAGCAGAGTACCTATTATGACCGCATTCCGATGTATTTTAATAACAAGGATCTTATATTTGTACAAGTATATACAAGGAAACAGAACAGCGATAAAACAAGACAGTTATATTGAAGCCGGAGAGAAACTGGTGATGGTTTTGGTTAGATGGTGAGGTAGGTATACAGGTAAGAGTAAGAGTAAGAGTAAGAATAGTAAGAGTGGTGAGAACGGTGAGAACGGTGAGAGGAATCTCAATCTCAACAACACCAAACACCACGTTGGGACTTCAGACCAGAACCAAACCAACCCCGTGATGTCGATTTGATGCAACTGCCACCGGGATCAGTCGATAGAATCCGGCTAGACCGATATGATGGAGCCAATGGGATGGCGTCGAAGGGGAACATGCATTTGGCGTTCAATCCGAACCAAGGTTGTTCTTCGCGAGCCCGATACAATCGGGAAGCTGTATATATACCTATATTCCAGACATTAAGTAATAGTCAGATCACGATATGATAAGGTTGGCCACTCTTATAATTGTAAGTAGGTACCAATTCCTGAAGTTAGGATATAAGATAGAGTCGAATATTAGTCCGGTGGGGTCTGACTAAGCTAAGCTTCCAGAATAGAATCAATCAAAATTCCTCGACGATATTGTTTACTAAATCCGGTTTAGCTGCTTTAAAAATTAAATATTCCCCGGACTTTAAGCTTAAAATCCGGGAGACTTGACCGGGTTAATGTCCGATCGAGAGTCAATCGAAGAAGACTACGTAACCAAGCTGCACTCGGATTACACCCTGGATTACACCTAATTACCTACCTACACCCTTGAACAGCCCTCAGCCTTGCTAGTCTAAGAGCTACATAGTACGTTAAGGGACAAAAGAAAGAAAAAAACATTCCTTCGGTCGAATTGTGACAGAAGGAACGGGCTTCGGGGTCTCAGGGTCTCCGAGTCTGCTCATTCACTTAAATACACTTTGTCGCCACTCTTCAGATCTCGATTACTTCACTTCTTATTAATACACCTTTCGAATTCATCATACAGATTTCTACTCTGTCTCCGAACATACTTATTAATATTCTAATTCACTTCCAGAATAAAAGCAGAACCGATTTCTATCGAGAAGAAGACATCATACAGTTGCTGTTTCAATTAGCTACTTACTTAGTTGTAACTGGGGCACACGACCGACTATCCGTCAAGCTGTCTTCCCGGCTACTGAAACCCTTCCGATTCAACATCACCACTCGTCCCCTTATCAGGCTTCAACAATCCAGACATATCTCCTCTCTTTCACTCCCATATTCCCACTCTCACCCTCACTCTCATTCAGATCCTCGTATCGTAGTATACTATCCGACAAAAACATCAAAACCTCAGTACTTTTACGTCGACCGTCGTCGCAACATCATAATGGCCATGGATGCCGCCGCTGCCGAAGGATCCTCCCAAAAGTCGCCCCTTGCTAGCCAACGAGCGACTGAAGAAAAAGTCAAGCTTCCAAGCAGACTCTTCCCTCTAGAATATGGAAAGGCCTTCTCTCAATGGGTATGCATATCTAAACCCCTCCATTACTTTTTCCCCAGTTTCCGCTAGCCTTGTCATTCTTGTCTCTGTCCCTTGCATCGCTAACCAATTCTGATGATGTAACAATACAGTGGGCAGGCATAACCCCAGCTGCTGCCGAAGCTTCAGTTCTACAATTCATCCCCATCTACTCCCAATCTCTTAGACCCGCCACTGGCACCGAAGCTTCGAAACCAGACCATACATCGCCTCCTCTAGAATCCACCGATGATCGCGTTTGTGCTTCCCACGAAGTCCACCTCACAAATCCCAAACATTATCTCAACGAGTTCTCCATCACCCGTCCCGAAGAGAAGACAAAGCACAATCTCGTAGTTCTCCATGGATACGGTGCTGGCCTTGGATTTTTCTACAAGAATTTTGATGCTCTGTCGAAACGGTCAGGATGGTCGTTATACGCCCTTGACCTCCTCGGAATGGGTCGCTCTGCCCGTCCACACTTCAAAATTCATGCTCAAGATCGTACTGCAAAGGTTCGAGAGGCGGAATCGTTCTTTGTTGACAGTCTGGAAGATTGGCGAAAGGCTCGGGGTCTTGAAAAGTTCACACTCATGGGTCATTCCCTAGGTGGCTACCTTGCCACCTGTTATGCCCTAAAATACCCAGAGAGACTAGAGAAGTTGATTCTTGTCTCACCTGTCGGAATTCCAGAGGATCCATATGCTGTCGCAGCTGAAATGCCAGACCAAGAATCTGCCAGGCAAGCCGCGACGCATCAAGCCGAGACAGCTGCCTCTGCAAACGTCGGAACGGGCGAACATGCTCCAAATCCTCCTAGAAGAAAATACCCCGGTTGGTTCACATACCTCTGGGAAGCCAACATCTCGCCATTCTCGATCGTCAGATGGGGTGGCCCTCTCGGTCCCAGATTCGTATCCGGCTGGACATCTCGTCGTTTCTCATTCCTTCCCGAAGCAGAGGCCGAAGCGCTACACATGTACTCCTATACCCTCTTCAAGCAGAAAGGTTCGGGTGAATATGCCCTTGCATACCTCCTTGCCCCCGGAGCTTTCGCCCGTGACCCTTTGAAGAATAGGTTCTCCCAGATTGACCGAAACCTGGAAATTGTATTCATGTACGGCGACAGCGATTGGATGGATGCTAAAGCTGGAAAGGCGGTGAGCGAGGCGTTGAAGAAGGATGGGAGAAAGTCGAGGTTCAAGGTAATTGAGAACGCGGGACACCATCTGTATCTGGATAATTTCGAAAGTTTCAACAGTTATATGGATGGAGTGCTGGTGGATACCGAAAGGGCAGCATAAACTTGCCTATGACAGCGGTATATAAAAGATGGAATTTTGTAAAGTAATGAACTGCGGGTAGGTTAATTTGTGCATTGGGGATTTTGTTTTATAGAGGTTTAGAGCTTGTAAATTTAGCGTCTGCTTCAATACCTGGTGCTTGGTTTCTACTCTTTGTCGCACACTTATACAGTTTAGGATGGATAGCATCCAATTTTAATCTCAACTCCAAGATACCTATGAAGTGGTCCTTTAGTAGAGCTTTTCAGTTCCATAACTAGCTTGTAGCTAAGATGCTAGACTCTTAAAAGTGAAGTAGAGTGTAAGGTGTTGGATAGGGAACTGGTGAAGCTGTGTCGACCCTTGATACACGACGAAGCTCCCTTCCATAGGATTCGTGACAATTGAAGAACGTCCAAGAACATAATGACGTCCTCCACTATCAACATCTTCCTACCCTGACCATCCTACCTTCTTGTCACTCCAACGGACCATCGCCATCAACATCATCACCAAACATCATCACTAGCATATCCTACCTCCCAGCTCTACCGGTCCGTCCTACAGCATCCAAGATGGCCCAACCAGCTACCGATACCCAGGACCCTCCCACTGTGGCCTTTTCAATCCTAGAGGAATACGAATCCACCCGCGAAAAGGTATGTGCGGTCTGCAGTGCCAAAACCGTCAACACTTGCAGCACTTGTCAGGGTGTCGCCTACTGCAGTGCAGCTCACGAAGCTCAAGATCGATATTACCATCATCTTATCTGCTCCGCTGCAGTTGCTATCCCCCCTCGTCCTCTTGGTGAGAACTGGGCTGCCGTTTTGGTTCTTCCAGAATATTCAAAGACTCCATACTACGCCTGGATCTCCTACAAACTCAACCGCCACAACCTTCCTGTTTTCGAACAGTCGAGCTGGTATGGCGATGGGTACAAAAGCAAACCGACGTTCATCCTTCGTCACCCTATTACCCGTCAAACAATGCCTCACGCGATCATGTACTTCGAACTCGTGCAACAAACTACGGGTCCACAAACGTTGCAAACTACACTTGAAAACCCACCACCTCACACAAATCTCTGTATTCACAATCTTACCAACGGCGTCAACTCTTCGGCTTTCAAGGGGACTATGTTGGTAGTCACCCTCGCTCGTTCCGCGGATAGATCCAAAACTTGGCTTCGCTCATTCAAACCCGAGGACATTTTCATCCTCCTCGAAGAACTCAAACGCCCAGGTCTTCAGGTTGCCCCTCCTGTCAAATCCGCCAGCGTCAAAGCTGTTGCCTGTTATCCAACTTTCGAACCAGACGTTACCTTCACGGGTGACAACGCTAGCGACTTTAAGCACGCCGACTACGTTGCCTTCGAATCTTTGGATATCCCAGTTGACCATCCAGTCATCACCTACCATGGTAGAGATCCACATATCTACACTCCACCATTGGGGAACTCCTACAGATTCCCTATCCGCATGTTTCGATACTTGAACTACCACGGTCTTCGCGGGAACAAATTTGTTCCAACCCTCTTCCCAACTGTTGATGTCATCCATGCCAAAACCGGTACCCGTCCTTCCGCCAAACAGAGCAAATTCATTGCCGCCAAACTCGGAGCTGTTCTTTTCGCTCGCACCGATGGGAAACCATTGGAGGTCTCACATCTTCGAGAGTTCTCTGAGTTTATCGGATCTGTTACCAAAACCTGGCAAGCGTATGATGCGTTCATGACCACCCAGGAGAAGTTGTTGGCAAAGCATATGAAGAACGGGAAGATTAAAATGAAACATGTTAAGATCTCACAGGAGCAGATGGATATGGTTGTCCAAATGGATAAGACTTTGGAACTTACAGCCTTTAAAGAGTCTTGGATGGAGAATAATGATGGTGATTTGGGACCATTCGAAGGGGTTGATATGGACCTAGACGAAGATGAAGATTTTGAAGATTTTGAAGATAGTGAGAACGAAGAAGACCCTGAGGAGAATGCTGATCCCTGTTATGCGGGAAGCCTTTAGAGGCAATGTGGTACCTGGTGTCTCGTAATTTGAGAATTCGGGATCTTTTGAGAAATCACTTTCTTCATTTTGAGAAGCGCTTGTTTAAGGTCTGGGGAAGAGTCGCTCTTCGGGTCTACATTTTGAATCTCTTTTGTTTTTTCTCTGTACCTTATTGGTCTAGTCGGTCGATGCTATCATGAACTCAGCTGGATAGAACTCTGTACTCTAACATGATCGAAGGCGTCTAATCGAAACTGAATGAAGAACCAAATTTTTGCGTTGGTTGCCCAAAATACCACACATTCTCACTCATATAATAAGGTAAATCCCAGAACATCTTTTCGACAGTCAATTCGTAAATGATAACACGTAACTGAATAATAGCCCCTTTAATTATAAGGTTAACCTTCCTGAATTTTTGATATGTAGATATTTTAAATACATTTTATATACAAATCCACTCCAATCGACCGAACCTAATCCAAAAAAAAAAAAAAAAAAAAAAAAAAAAACCTAGGTATATCCCAATAGTCCAACTTTTCAATGCTCGCACGCACGCTATTAATCCAAAAATCAAATAAAACAGATGATCCACCTTATACAATGAAACTATCGTATCACATAATTAAGAGAAGTTTTACGCGGAAGAACTACTACTCCCCTCTTCTCATAAAATAATCTTCCTCTTCTTCAGGTTCAACCACAACCACCTGTCCCCTTTTGCCTCTACTCCCACCACTAGCCTCATATCCATACGGTGGTGGCGGCGGAGGGGCTGTGATAGCAAATGATGTACCCGAGCTTCCTATTCCCGAGCCTTTCATAGTTAGTGGTGGACTACCACTGCTACTATTACTACTACCGCTGATGTTACTAAATGTCATGATGGACTGCTGCTGTTGCTGCTGATGATGGTGATGTTGATAATAACCCCCATTGCCACTACTGGCAGCGAATGCAGCTGTCATTCTTTTTCTTCCAATGTTTGGCGATGAAGGTGCTGTGAAGGATTGTTGGTAGTATACACTTCTTTGTTGCTGCTGTTGCTGTTGCTGTTGTTGTTGGGATCTCCAGGTAGTATTTCCAGATCTTGGAGGACTCCGTGGAGGGCTTTTTGGGATTAATAACGGATGTGGAGTTCTAGTATTTAATCTTGTCCCTGTCGTAGTGGTAGTAGATGATCTTCGGGAGACTTTTGATGGTTTTGAAGAATGGGATTGGGATGATGAGGCGAGGACGACGGAGGTTATTAGGTCGACGTAGACGAGGAGCAGACGGGAGGATAGGAAAATTACGCTGAAGAATGTGGTTATTGCGGCGAAGAGGGCGAGTGGGAGGGAGATTAGGAGGAAGATGGAGATTTGGAGGGGGGTTAGGAGGAGGTAGCGGAGGAAGGCGCGGAGGGCCATTGTTTCTCTCTCTCTCTTTCTCTTTGGATCTTCTCCTTTACTATATTCTACTTATTAGGGGGGTGTGAGAGAGGGAGTTATTGGAGAGGATAAATGATGTAGAAGATCGTCGGTTCTGAATTTTGGCCGGGGGATTTTGGGTTTGTGGAAGATGATTTGTCGCGGGTCGGAACTTTATTATTTTGGATATTTTTTTAATTTTGGTATGTGATACCAAGTGATCCCGTTCAATTAACTTTGTTGTTTTTATTTTTTATTTTATTTTTCTGATATGGATTTTATTTCGTCGAAGGTCGGTATTTTTGATCATGAGGAGGGTAAAGGATCTGGATATTGTAAAGTCGGGATCGAAGCTGTTGAATATCTTGCATGGGGATCCGCGGACCCGCGTGATTTCGACACGGTAAACTCCACAAGTGCAGTGATTGTTATCCGGAAGAAAATTTGACGGGACGAAACGATAACGTTACGATCGAGCTGAGAAATAAGTAATGTTGAGATCTAGAATGGGTTATAAACCAACAGATTAGAAAGAAAGAAAATGAAGCTTGTCAGCTGCTAATCACGATATCGAACAGTAAAATCCATATCGAGTCATCGAACCCGGCTCCACCCATCGATACCAATCAATTCCGAATCGAAAGAAAAATAATAGAAAAAAAAGAAAAAAAAGGGAAAAGAACTTACTTAACATGCAGATATCAAACCCTCCCATCTGCCTCCTCAACCACAACGACAGGTTTGGTCTTTTGCAGATAAACAACCCTATTGTTCTTCGCCCAGACCAGAAACCAAGCAACTCCGGCAAAGAAGAGGAGGAGGAGGATGACGATTAAAACGACCGTTTCGTTGCGTCCGAGCATTCTCTTTTTAATTTCAAAAGATAAGTTCCAAAACTATTGAAACTAAACTTTTTTCGGTTTCTTAGTTGGGTTTTAGGGGTGGGAGTTCTTTCTTGCTGAGAAAATGGTCGGCCGGTGGTGGGGTTTTCCGGGACTAAACTAAGCTCGATCGTTTCTTTCGGGATCAGAAGATAGCTTCAGAGGTACCTTAGTAGGCGAAATTTTTATGAGGAAGGAGATGTGACAGGAAAGGTATCCGAGAAGTATAGCGCGATGTAAGTACCTCGGGATAGCTCGGTGCAAAGACTGAAGAACAAGAACAGTCGCAGGGAATGAACTCGAGTGCAGGGGTTCTATATGCGAATTACACTGCTAAGCTGCGATAAAAAAAGACGAATGTTCAATTCCTTCTTACAAAAGAAAGACTATAGAGGCTCTAGAGGATAATGAAAGAGAAGAAAGAGATGTTTACAAATTCGCAATCGCAGAAGCAGATTGTGAGGTTTTTCCGCTTCAAAGGAAAGCGCTGGCGACAGGCGGTTTTCTTCTTTTCCAGCCATCTAACATATGTCAAAAGGAAAGTGTGTAAGTAAAATGGAAGTATATTATCGATAAGGAACCCACGTTAAAGTGCCTAATGTGCCCCACCAATCAAACCCATACCCCATACCCATACCCTGCTAATGCACAGCATCGAAAGAAAGAAAAGAAAAAGAAGGGTTCCCGGCAAAGGGAAAAAGGCAAAGGAAAAAGAGGCTAGGTAATACTCCAAACAGAAGTGTGACAGAAAACCGTCTTTTGTGCATAAATATGGTCAGCAGGGGACTGGACTGATCCGAATAGTCTTTCGTTCGATAATCAATTAATTCTTCCAGCCCCTCCACACTTCCGGCCTAACTGAATTATACTATCGACATTGATCTTTCACACCCTCCAAAAAAGGCCTGGGGGATTTCGAATCAAGTAAGGCTTAAGTAACGTAACAGCGAGCAGCTGGTGCAGGCGGCGGGCTTGTAGCACCGCATTTTCACGATACTGATCCTGGACACCCTTCCCTTTTTCCTCCCTCTGGGCTCGCGCCGTGTATCTGAATTTTGCCAGATTGATCGAAAGGGTTCGATTGTTAAGTTTAGTTAAGTTAAGCATGAGGAAGACCACGTAAGTACACGAGGCCATCCGCCTTTTTTATATATTTTTACTATTCTCTTCCAATGCCTCCTCTTTTCGAAGCTTCTTCTTTCTCCGCAGATAGTCTTGCAAATCAAAAATAAAATAAAAATAAAAATATAAAAATCTCATTCTTCAATCAACTTCGACCACAAAAAACAAAACATCCGAGCACCCAAGTAAAGCTGGCCCCTCGTGCGAGCTAGCTGCTCCCTCGCAGCTTCGGAATCGAGTGCGATCTTTTCCAACCTGCCGGGGCTCTTTTGGCCGTTTTTTCTCTCTTTCCTCCCAGAAAAAATTACAACAAGGTCAACACAAATAAATGGCCGCATTTTGGATTCGCAGTAGTATTCCCTCCGGTCCTTCGAATAGTTCTCGATCTTCTAATAGAATCCCAATCAACCGCCACTGTGATCTTGAAAATGAATTGATTCAAAACCATCCTTTGAATACTAACGAGAAAACTCCCCTCCTCAGGAAAAAGGACGTCCACAGCTATGGCGCTTCGGAGTCAACTTCCCTCTTATCTCCTCCTCCACCACCGACCGATCCAGAATCTGAAGAGCCCATAAGATCGATCCCTCGTCACCGTCTTCGAATTCGTAAACTTCTTTTAGTACTTATTTGTATATCTCTCCTTACCCCAATATGCACAATCGCTAGATGCATTTACCCCGGCTGGCCATGGCCCTCCCCAAATCCCCACCCTCCTTCAATACCCTGGAGATACTACTCCCGTCAATACATGTACGGCCTTACCCCAAACACCACATTATCAAGTTACACCCTCTCCATCCACGAATTTATTACCCCTGACATGTTCCCCCTCGGCGTCACCGGTTCCGTCAAACTCCTAACAGGGAAACCCACCCAATCACACAACCTCCTGGTCTACATCCAAGTCGTCTCCAACTTCGCCTCACCCATAAACTGCATCCAACCAAACCGAATAATAACACCCGGTCAAACCGAGAACATCACAATAACCTCCATTCCAAACAAACATCCCGTAAACCATGAACCCACGGATTTCCACGACTTTCAAACATTTGTAACTGTTTGGGTTTATACGCGTCCCGAGGCGAGGAGGTTAGGACATGTTTCGATTTCTACGAATATTTTGGATATTGAAATTCCGAAATCTGGGGCGAAACTTGAAGTTGATAGGTTGTCGTTGTCTTCGGTTTATAAGAGTGTTTGGAACTACTTCCCCGCCCAGAATGCTGAGAATAAACTAGATCCGCTGTTTGCCAATCATATATCGTTGTACTCCCGTTATAACTATATAGGTGGGAACTGGGGATACGGTCTTTCATATTCTGCTACCGCGCCGGGAGCTAATGTTGTTATTTTCCTTTACCCCAAACGGATAAGTTGGGGAAAATATACACCGGCCGACATCAACATAGTCGCAGACTACTATATCTCCATCTCTACCCCTTTCTTTAAAAATCAACTATCACTTCGGAACACTTCCATCTCGATATTATCCCACAGGGGGGATATAGACGCCAACCTCGTAACAGGTTCGTTCACGAATATTACGGCATCAGAAGGGAATATTCGGACTAGCATGTTACCATACTGGGGACTCATCGCCGACGGCAATTCTCCACCGAATACTCCAAGAATCAACACATATTCAAAATTCAATACGACGATTGAAGTCGAAAAACCGGTGATTACGGGTGGACAAGGGGGTGATCCGTTTGAAATCTTGAAAGGGAAACATGTGGCGAAGGAAGGGAAGATCAATGTGAGATACCCAGATGGGTTTTGGAAGGGAAGGGTTGATGTACAAAGCCTTGGGGGAAGAGCCGAGATCCTGGGGGTCGATAAGAAGGAGAAAAGTGGGGTTGTGAGAGAGGCTGATGGGAAGGCTTATTTGAAAGGGCAGAATTTGGTGAGTTATGTTGATGTGGTTGGAGGGAAGGATGCGGTGTTTAGGTTCTGGGAGGGTAGTCCAGAGAGGTCTTTTTATCAAGATCGTTTCTAAGGGCAGGACGAGGAAGGGGGCATTTTAGTCAATTGAACTTGAACGTCCTCCGGATGGACGGATGATATAAGCGGGCGTCTGTATGGAGGAATACGGTATAACAGTACGTAATTATGGTATGGTGTTCCCATTAATTCTTGGTCAAATTGTCAGCGGTTTAGCAAGGTGCTTTCGGTGAGATATCGGCGCAGGTGTGCTTCGATTCTTTTTCTTGTTTCTTTTGTAGCATTTTAGCGATCGAATTGATAACTAGGATCTGGTACCATGGTTCATCATTCAGATTGTAATGGATATTCTTGAACTGCCGGAACCAGTTTTGATTTTGTATAATTTCACGTAGATGGGTTCTGAGATCTCGAGCTGGTGGAACTGAAGTTGCGAAGTGCTGCAGCGTTTGTTAACTTGTGAAGCGCTTCGAAGCCTCAGACCTTCCAGAGCTCGCTGGGAGGTCTAACTGAGACCATTATTGCATCTTGCAACTGGCCGACTTCAATCACAACAATGAATACCAAACTTGATTATTTATTGGAAGCTAAGACGAGCCCGAGACGGAATGTTTCCCGGTATTAGCCTTGCCTAAGGCAGACTGGTGAGAAGGTTATTTTTCTCGTAGAAGGATCCTAGGAGCTCAGCCCATGATCATGCAAGTACTCAGTTAAATCAGTTAAATAGCTGGGCAACCGCCCCTCAACTTCCAACGTCAAATTCAGGTTCCTTAGCTACCTACGCTCTATATCTTTCTCTACCGGATCCGACAAAATGTCTACCCACCCGCTTCCCACAGAGGTTCTCCTCAAAATATTCAACGATGTTGAAATCGACGCGAAAGACCTCTTCCGCATCAGACATGTTTGTCGGAGGTGGAGACAAGTTGCCGAGGAGCGGTTTTATGAAGTCGTGAACATTGGATATCCTGGAAAATCCAGTATGCCATATAGTTCATCTTGGCCGGTAGATGCCGTAGAATGCCCGTATTTCACAAAGTAAGCCGATTACCGCTTTAAATAGAATACCTAAACTTTTTTCAAAGACTAACCGGCCTATGTGATAGGGTTCTCTCTCTGAAAATGCACCACTATCGCCCTGAAGCACCTCCCCTGGGAGATCCCCAGAAAGTGATTAGTCTCATACAGCCATTCAATGCTGTCAAAATTTTTAGTTATTCGGATGATTGCGCAGCCGTAGGCTGGTACAGCTTTTGGAAAATTATCGATTCTGCAGTTTCGGCCATGCCACTACTCGAGGCGGTATCTATCGAGCGTTGGGCTGGCGGGTATCCATATATAGCGATGCCAGATGGTCAGAGGGAAGGTTCTCAAATAAATCTGATACATTCGAGCCAACAACCCTATCATGTGGCGATGGCCATTGAACATTGGGTCAATGGATATACAGTGGACGGGAACGACGATAACACGGATGTAGAAATAGCAGCTTCTCCTCTTCTTCAACGTCTACCGAATCTCAAAGAAATCAAGCTTTCTCTGTTTCTGGACAATTCCTCTATGGAGGTAGTCACCCATTTCCTTAAACGCATTTTTACCATATTTGGAAACGAAGCCGAGGATCTAGTTTCGGAATTCAATGTCAACCTTCTCTACCGTGATGTGCCGGAAGACAACCTCGGCACCCGGCCGATATATGGTGGACCTAGAACTCCGCATACGTGGAAACTTCGGAACCTCAAGAGGTTGATGTACGCCTGTGATACAGACCCAGTAGTTCTCTTCGCACAAGAAATAAATGCGGACTTTTCGAAGCTCAAGTGGCTATCTGTGGATCCGGATAGTTGGTCTGGGCAAATTGATGAGGTCAGTTAGCCCTCCGCTAAATTAAATCTCCATAACTAGCCCAACAATTCAGAATCGAGTGGTAGGTGACTAAATTCTCTTTTTATTGCCTTAGTGGAGACACAACCCGAATCCACTGATTAAACCCCAGGTTTTCAGAAACGTCGAAGTGTTCTGTCTTTTAATGCCGGATAATTTCACCTCCTACACCTTTAGTATTACTAATCACGAAAGTCTTATAAAAGCTTTCAGTAGTCAACTGATATACTTCCCGAATCTAAAGGAATTTAGGTTTGCAGCAAAAAAA
Organism: Arthrobotrys conoides; assembly: GCA_036971725.1. Classification (NCBI taxonomy): domain Eukaryota; kingdom Fungi; phylum Ascomycota; class Orbiliomycetes; order Orbiliales; family Orbiliaceae; genus Arthrobotrys; species Arthrobotrys conoides. The sequence continues at coordinate 467,711 of JAVHJM010000006.1, forward strand.
ACCCTGATATATCCGGTAGTTCGTAATGAGGAAGGAGAGGCAAAGATCCTCGGGAAGTATTTTGACCAGGAAGGTGATCCTATCGATCTTGAAGAGTTTGAAAGCTCTGTTCCTAGTCCTCTGAAATATTCTAAAGATGAAAGTGATTGGGGTATGAGTTTGATGGGAAGGGAAATGGTTGCAAATTACCAAGGTTAGACCTTTACTCTTTCTTTCGTTGATATCGTGCTATCTCTTAGAATTAGGTCTCAGATAGATAGGTAGCTTGCTATATAGATTTGAATGCTTACGGAGGCCAATGGATTTCGCTAATTATCCAGCAAGCATTTTTGAATTAAATGGAACATTGTACGTTAACCTTTTGCTACTGCTGTAAACCTGTGATCGATGGTGATGGACTAGAACGCCTCAAGAGTCGACTCGGCATTTGTATTTGTGGCTTGGATAACTTTGACCATACGAAGATTTTTGCTCCAGACCAGTGCTACCGGAGAAGATGTTATCCATGGTCTTCCTTAATCAATACGACCATGCTCTCAATTCTTATATTATCAGTTGCCCCCGTATATACCCACATGATATCTATTTTATGCTTTGAGATCTCGAGATTGTTTACGATGCTGCTTATAAATTTAGCCGTGAACTAGGCTTTCAAGCAAAACCAAAAGCCCTCAATATCTTCGAAAATCAACAACAACAGAGAGTTATTACTAGCAAGTAAGAAGATTGAAGCAGTCTCTAAAGAAACAGTACGTAAGCGTGTGGTATTCTGCCCGTTGTCTCATTTCCTCCATAGCCAGGGAACCGAATTTGGATCTTCGTGTAACAACGCAGAGAACCGGGTAAATCTACCGAGGGCGTACCACGTTCTACAGACCACCAGTGTAACATACCGAAATAGGCCTTCAAGGTTCACAGATAAAACCTTAAAAAAGAATTCCAAATGCCTTGGTAACCAGTTCTCGAAGCCAAGATTTTGCAGCTAGCAATACACTTTTTAGTTTGCAACCAAGCCACCAGGTTGATACTATCTATAATCTTTTAATCCCGATTGCACTAGTCATGATGGGAGGACATAGAGCCGATCTAAACTCGTATACGCCCCACCTTTTCAAAGCAAGTTCGTCTACCAGCATATTCACTCCGGAGCAAGAATCCATATGGCAAACCGTCAAATGCACGTGGGAGCCACACCTCATGTCTCCCGCGAGAAACGTGGAAAAATGCAAGCCCCTGCAGGTTTCACGCCCACGCTACCTCGATATGCATGAGGGTTCTAGGCGGTGATCTAGTGGCCCTTCGTATCCGAGGGATATTGAGAAGATATCTTGGCCAAAAGATTTCCCCGCAAGCTCTTATCGATTCGGGATATACGGCTGGGTCACATTTTAACTGATTTGTTCTATGCCAAGGTAGGTTTAATACCCATAGGGAGTGCGATCTTCGTGACTTTTCTAACGCCATAATTGATATCACGAGACATCAAAATATTAACAATGGACTTTGATACTGAATTGCAGACAGTAAATGTTTGAGTCCAAACAAATATGTCCCTATGGAAGCCAATGGCCTTGTGTCTAACATGACAGGCGGCTAACGAACTCCGAGAATTCATAAATTAGCTTGATTGTCTAAATGATCGTCACGGAGTTCAAAGATTTCTAACCCGAATTGCTTCAAGGAATCTTTCACACGAGAGTTAAGCGAACTAAAATCATCTGTAGGTTCATCTCGAGTCGAGATATCGCAATCTTATGCTTATAAATTATTTAATCACTGTTGTTTTACTATCACCGGTTGCATGTAGTATTATTAAATGCTGCTTCATAATGGCCTTTTAACAAGCAATGCCCTGCCAGCAGAATGTTTGTCCAAACCTGCAAATCTTATAATGGGGGAACAAGTTGCAGATTGCGACATGATAACTTTCCTCACGGCCGAATCTCCAGATGTTTCTAATTTAGACCGGCTTCTTCCTTTCTTTCTATTCCTGTTTCAGTCAAAGTTTACATGGAAAGGCGGGAGTTAGTGTAGCTTAATGAGCCCCCACTATAAGTAAGACCCGTCTACCGTCATTATTGTGCTATCATTTCGACGATGTATTCACGACAAGGGTGGTGAGGCCACGTTTTTCGTGGAGCTCATGGCGGCGTCTCGAGGCTGGACGAGAAGCATGCAAGTGGGGACGAAAACATTCCAAGGAAGCCCTCAGAAAATTCGTCGTTTCCCGCCAGAAAAAAAATATATCGGCTGTTCCTGGCTGTGATAGAATTGTGGCTGCCACATGTTGCGAGAATCGATGCAAGGGAGGAGGTGTGTGTATCAATAAATTTCCAATTGTATACCTTCTTCATCCCCACCACATCTTTTTAGTACATAGGAAATGAAAGATATGCCTCACGTTATGACTGAAGGGGCCTGACTAGCCTGAATTATCTCCTTGCATAAAGGACCCATAGGAAACGTGACCGATTTGTTTCTTTTTCCTGCCCGCGTGGTAGATGCATGACCCGATTTGTGTTGCACGTTGTTGCGGAACGAGGAGACCGGCTCGTAGGTCGTCATTTTAGCGGCGACTACGGGTTCTAGTCAAATTTAAGACATGTTACTTGAAGAAGATTAAATCTATCGACAGAGTTTGGGTGTACTCGTTCGAAGGGTGCAGGACAATGGAATTGTCTACCACATCATGCAATCCTCCTCATTGCATCGATGATCTTGGAATCGAGATAGGATCAGGAGGGGTCGCAGCTTCGGACTTTACAATTTTCCTTACACCACCTCAATCATTAATCATCCTGTAAGCCACCATCGTGGAGGGGACAGCCATCTTGGATCTTTAGCAATCAGGTTCTATGCAAAGTAGAAATGTTTTTTTTTCTGTCTGTGCAGAGAATGGCATCGAGTTTCGCTGCATGTGTCATGCACCATTTGAGTGCCGTGGTGGCCATGGCTGGCCAGGTCAGGTATGTTACTTGCTGCACTCCCCAATGGTATACATGAACTTGTAGTTCGCACTAAACTACTGCAAATTAGTTATCTTAGCCGCACCATAAAGCAAACATTACTAGAGGTATAGTGGGATTAAAGCTCTTCAGATGGTTGGTTAGAATCTCGCTTTCTTGCAGGTGTGTGCCTCGGTGGGGCCTCGTTGCGAATTACATAGGACAAACATATCCTCGCCCAGCTGCATGCCTCGTGCAGAATTCCTGAGGAAAAAGCACCGTCGAGACTCCCCAAAGATCAGACACGGCATGAAGTTCACTTCACTTCGCCTATAGCACGGCAGAGCCAAGGAACCGAGACCAATTCCCACACACCATCTTGCCGGTTAAAGGCCACGCGGTTTTGACAACCCACTTTGATGTTGTGTTTGCGTTAAGCACTCGGCTTCTGGGATCTTTTGGATGGTGGCAGCCCCTCAGCGCTAGACATCCATTTCTGATATGTTCTGCAGGAATATTCGAATATCAAATAAATGATGTCAGCCTTAGCTGTAGGGCACCCCCATGTAATCGTCGTGGGTCTATTACATCTATTGAGTCAAGCTGATCAGGTCCTAGTGTCTTCGAACGTTCCTCGCTAGAATACTCTTTGAAACCGCGAGAGTGGCCCCTGCAGACAATCAAGCTGCAACTTATCGATAGGTATACTAGACCTCAATTCTACCATGTGGCGTGGCTTATCGAACTTTTGGGTCCCCGCCTACACACCCCAGCCCTTCGTTATTCGCCCACTAGATACCTGCATCATGTACATGTAGAAGCCATGAGGGCACAAGGGTATGGGCGATCCAAAAGCTAGACCGAGTGCTTGAGTGTAGATTCGTATATTTATTAAACCATCCCCCAGACCTCGTGAGATGTTTTTTCCCTTGAGAATCCGAAGAACAGAAGAACTCCAACAGCGACTTGGCCTTCCATCTGGCATCCTTCCTTATATCATTGTCAATATCTTTTTCTAATCAGTGGACAGTCGCTCTATCCTTCTTTTGCAGCTGAGTCTTTTGCCATTCTACAACAGATCTCAAGATGTCGATGTCCGATCTTACCAAGGATCAGATCTCCACTGCAAATACTATCTGCTTCTATTTGTCCGGCATAGCACCACCATCATGGTGGGATAGGGCAGGCAGAGAGATCGTGCTTTCACTCGGTGAACTCTTCCGCCTCAATCCAAATGCGACTGATGCGGATGTTATGGAGCTCACCGGTTGGAACCAAGGCAATCTCGACTTTGTGAACAGCGAACTGGCACCGTTGAACGAGACTATCCCGATGTTCAGCAGCTGGGTCAGCGTTCTCGAGCACCCCAAATCGACAAGCTCTATCATTCCAATCTTCGTCGTCTTCACCGTTCTCTCGACTTTTGTTATCGGACTTAGAATCTGGTCTCGTGTCTCTATCCTCGGCCGTGTTCAGTCTTTCGACTGGCTTGCTATCGTTGCCTATATCATCATTGTCGCTTGGTGTGCTCTTGCTGTTTACGAGAAAGAAGCATCTGGAGTATGGGCCTCATATTGCGATAAGACCTATAATCAAGCCAGATACAGTCAAGCTGTGAGTATTGATCATTTTACAACATATATAAGATACAGATACTAATGAGATATTAGGCCTACTTCATGGGAATGGCACTCTATCCTATTGCTATCCTTTCAATTAAATTTGCTCTTCTTCTATTCTACCACAATTTGTCTACCTGGAAGCCACTCAGATTCGCTGTCTACATCACCGCATTCATCAGCTTCGCCAACGCTATGGTCGCCATGTTCATGTGGCTCTACCAGTGCAACTACCCCGATATCTGGAATCATGGTGTGGACCCAACTTTGACCTGTGCCGCCTTCGACCCACTTACTATGGTTCTGGGAACTGGTATTATCAACATCATTACCGATGTAGCCATCTGGTATGCATATGCAAACCCTCTCCGACATTTTTTCGTTTGCTTAGCCGCGCAAAAATAACTGACCCCACCCGCAGGTTTATTCCACTCCCATTGGTCTGGAGACTCCAATTATATCCCCGCGAACGAAATCTTGCCATCGTTACCTTTGGTCTCGGTGCCGTCGCCTGGATTGCCAGCATTGTTCGTTTGGTTATGATCAAGCAATACCTCCAATATACCAACAATTCTACCACTCCAATCAACGCATGGGCCATGTGAGCATTTCCCCACACCTGATTTCTCACTTTTTTCTCCGCAAAAATAGTTTACTAATTGTCCATAAAAATTAGGGTCGAACTTAACGTCGCTTTGATCTGCTCTTCTGCGCCAGCCTTGCGAGCACTCCTCGTCAAGCATACACCAAAGTTCCTTTCCTACAGCTACCCAAGCGGACCTGGCAGCTCTGGTTCCGACTCTGCTACCAAGATCAGCCGGGTCGAAAAGACCTTTGTTATTTCACAGACCGAAGAGCGCTCTTCTTCTCCTGATGAGGATTACGTTGAGAAAGCTTAGAAGATACCAAAACTTGGGGTTATCTGAGTCTGGTTTACGAGACAAATATTATATCCTTTTTTCTTTTGTTCGCCTTTAATTATCATTTACTCATGACTCTATTCTTACACAATCCTTTACTTTACTTTATTTAGAAAGAGAGAGAAAGAAAGCAAAAAACAAGAAGGATGAAGAGTCCGCAGGAATGGGAAAAAGGCGGCTTTCACGAGCCAGGTGTCTGGGAACGAACCGGTGTTATTGGTTGTGGGTTTTGTCTTAGAAATGAGCGCTCGTGGGGGAGGAATTATGGGTTTTATTTTCAAAGGATACTCTTCACCATAGATGGGATGAGACCTTTATTTTTTTCTTCTTCTTTCCTTGGGTATATTATCGGTTCACATTTTAATGATCTTTGTACGATGTACTTTAACTTACATTCTTCTTTGACCGACGATGGAGTTGATCTCCTTCAGTTGGTATTTTTTTCCTATCACTTTTGTATAAAGAAAAACCAAATTTATTCACTTCGTCCGATGATCCAGAAAATTCCTGAAAACACCATCCCGTCTTTTTCGTCTCATGTAGCAGACAAAATCTAGACTAAAAGCTGACTCCATTCTATGGTACCTTAACCCGATATTATTGGCGGGGCTGCCGACTGGGGAACAACCTCTTGCATCCGTCTATAGCTAATGTGGGAACATGCAAACGAAGGAATATGTGTGGATGGGCGGGCAAACTTCTTATATACGAACATCCCTGGTTCATGTGACCTATCATGTTTCCCCATTTAAAGCCATGTGCATATGAGGTTCCTAAAAAAACACATCCCTGGCCTTGGGGCTTCTTCTTCCAACAACACTGAAGGCAAGGACCGTATGTGCATATTCTGTATTTGGTATCGTTCTGAACCGATCTATGCATAGACGGCACACAATTAAGGATGGAGTTCCTAGAATTTTTTTCCTGGCCTTCGTTCTCCGATGTGATGTTCTAGGAATGAAGCTAGATAGAAAAAAGAAGTGTGGATTATCGGCATGGACCGTATTCGCTGGAAGATATCTTCCTATCGACGGCGACCGAGGATTATAGGTGGCGTTCTGTAAAGCCTCTGAAACGCCCTAGAGACTGTATCGTGGGGATTAACGGTTTTTAGGATCACCAGATGATTACACCATTTCTTTTGGAGGTTCTGCACAGTATTCTCAGAAGTGGAGCTAGGAAAACAATATCTGTATCCTACGAATACACCTATATTCGCGATGTAAATGTATGCCCATATGCCATGTGCTCCGCGGATCCAGAGATTAAGTTTGCCTAATCTTTGATAATACTTTCCTAAGGTTTGCTTTTCCTATGCCTAATAATTAAGGAATCAAGAAGTCTTCCATTAGGACGGTTTGGAAAAAAGAAGATGGTGTCCAACATCCAACATGGCGGAACGTGACGTCCCGATCGATCGTGAAGAATATTTCGTTGGGAAACATCTCTTGGAGGGTGGCTTAAGATTTCTACTGGGTGATATCTAACGACTCTCTCTCATTTTTATTTATTTTTTATACTTTCTGCAAGACTGGGCTGAAGTCACGCCTTTCCAAGAGTGGTTCGTGATTCGACTCGCATGGCATGAAGAAAACGTTCGAGTATATGCATTTGTCAACCAAGTTGTCACAAGAAAAGAGGGAAAAGCGGGGAAACCGTTCTTTTCAGAATTCGGCTTTTGCGAAATCAATATTACCAATAAGAGACCATATTATCAATACTCTTCTGTTAGGCATAGAGTAGGACCAAGCCTAGTATTAGGAATTAATATATTCGTAGAACCACGGTAGATATTGATTATCCTGAAGCCTTGAATAGAATGTTTTAGGAAACCTTTGGCATCCTTGCTTCCCAGGAAACCTGTGGATTCCTGTGTTGTCTGAGGCGAACCCTCACATCTACTCTGTAACCTGGGTGACATGATCTTCCCGTGTGCCATGCTTTTCGCTTACTGGCTGGATGGTAACACGGGAACCTTAAAGGAAGGCCTTGGGGCGATCCAAATTGCAACAGTGCACGTAACAGCCTAGCCAGCTGAGATCTGTTCCTGAAGCTGAATTATTTGGGAATCCTCAGTTTAGCTAGGAGTCTCGAGCGATCGAAGTTTGAATCTCACATAACTTTACTATACTTTGTTTTTCAAAGGAAGGATCATGATTATGATCAAGAGTTAAGTTGGCAATTGGGGGGGGGGTTTTCGGCTGAACGAGGGTGATCCCAGGTAACAAAGTGGCACCGACCGACCACTAGCGTTGGCGCTTCCCTTGCGTGAAGATAACGAAAGATCCCACCTGTTAACTAACCTCAAACTGGCCAAAGTTCGGCTCCTAATTTAGTTCCCGTGTTGGTTTTCTTTCTAGTCGGCTTTTACGTTCCCTTGTCAAAGTTAGGTTGGTCTTATTTCCATGATGCCCTCTAGCTCTTGATTTCATGAGTCGTGATAATAAACTGATGACAAAAATCTGTGAACATATGTAATTAATTGCCGTGATTGTTCTAAATTCCCTTTGAGACATTCTACCGTATTAATGCAACTTAGTGGAACATTTGAGTACTTCTTGAACCAATATTTATTGCGGAAAGACGCCTCTACTGTGCCATGACATTTAGTATCTTGTTGAATTTCTGGTTCTTGAACATCTATTGGTGGCTAGTGAAAGTGGATTGACACTAGGCGTATGCGCCTCGTCTCCCTTGGTTTCGAGATTCTTACAGTCTATATCACAACATACAGTACAAACCTGATAGATTTCGTATAACCCCACGGAACGGGCCAGAGCGGTATAGATGATAATAATATTGCCTTGAAAGTATTTTTTTAGAGGCTATGCCACGCTATTTTTCATGGATGAGATCGATAACGAAAGTCTGATATTGCAGGTGCGAAACAAGCGCAACGTTATCTGGATGATATGAGAGGTTGCTCTTGAGCAATTGAGGGCTAGGTGACCCACAGTAAGTGATTGCGGATTCCTAAATACCTTCCTGTTCCTGAAAAGAAGGTCTCAGAAATTGTCTACAGATCGGAAATTGATTCGAGATCCGATAGGGTGCGGGTGCCTTAGGAATGCCGTCTTTGAGACATGAGGATTTGGCCTCGGGCTCCGACTCGCCAGTTGGGTTGTTGGCAGGAAAGGACGGGACGAATACTGTATCATCATGATTGCCTCTTTTCAGAGGACAAGTCGAAGGTAGTCGTCGTAATAGCGGCAGACGGGGCACACTTCGGAACCCCCAAATTCATTGATTCGTTGTGGTCCAGTGTCGTCAAGGAGAGGGGGGAGGAAGGGGAAACATTCGATCGATTCAAGTCCCATCTCATTCCACTTCCAAGCATTGATCTTTCCCTCCATACCACATGTATTTCCTTCTGCGAATGCACTTACACTCGTCCCTCAATTCTAAAAAAATTTTCTCTCACCATTCTAACATCATATCTCAACATCACAACTGACTATGATATTTTCCTTCGGTTTCATGTCAGATATGATGACCGGATTACACAACCTCTACCCGCCCTTACATTGATACAGCCCGCGTTTCCGTCCGATCGTCAGCTATCACCTGGGATTACATTTCTTTCCGGAACTGCCTCAGCGAACCCCCCAAAAAAGCCTCAGTATCTTCTCCTTCTTATGCGGTGTAACGGCTGCCTTGCGTCGAAAACATCTACATCGTCCGATATCGAGCGTTATTACTAGGCCCGTCGTCTGCATACTTCCTATGGAGTAGAACGAAGGAGGGTTAGTCAGAATGTCAGCTGGTCGATATATCGATAAATCAACCGGCAACCGAAAGTCTACAAGGATGACTAAACTAGTCTCTGGCTGAAGACGGCGACGTGATTGTGTATATATAAGTCAAACCACGAGATATATACCATCAGACAAAAGGATCATGCGGCATTGTCGGCAGGTTTGATTCACATGGGCAAAAAAAAAAATTTATAGATGCAGTTAGCGCCGTTGTATGGAATGTTGGCCCGCAGGAGAGGCTTGCAGTCGGGTCGATCGAGGCTCAAAGTTAACGTTAGAAGTAAAGTCAGGGCCATGTTTTCGTGCATGCAGCAAAGAGGAAGATTTCAACAGTTCCTCGCAGCTGATAAGTCGGACCAAGATATCCGATTATATCAAAAATATTGATCTAGGCTTTTCCTTTAAGATCTTAGTCGAGATCTCGACTCCTGCATGTAGTACAAACTGCATTGTAGTTTAATCTTTCACATTCTTAATCCAACTAACATCACGAAACCTCACAAAAAGATGTGTTGTTCATGTTGCACACTCACAATCTTGGCACTCGGTCGGGACCTTTTTTCAATCGTGAGCTCGAGATCTGGAAAGTAAAATCCGAAATTTGGCCGAGTCGGATCGAATTTTACGATTTCCTGTGCCTAGAGTCCCCCGTCTTCTTGATAAGCATAATCCCCATCTCGGCCATGTTCGGTACTAATCTCATCGCGATATCGACACACAGCGTGTACAAGGCGGCAGTCGATTCGGCGAGCTCGATCAAAAATTTAAACACCAAGAAAGATCAGACACAGATATCTATCTCACAATGCAATACTCAAGAGACAGAATAATGCAACCTTGCATCTGTGTGACTTCGGCTTCTCTTGATTGCTGCCTGCGTTTTCACGTCTGAGTTCGGAATCGGTCCGCCTTTAGTTTTCTCTCGTTCGCTTTTAGTAGAGTTAGCATCGCCGTTCGCGGTATTCGTCTACTCTGTCTGCGGTGTATCGAGGATCTACGGTTCTGCCCTATTTCCAATCCGGGATTGTTGGTGCAGGGCTTATACTATGCTGTACAGCGCTGACTCTTAATTTCAGGCTCAACGTTCTGTAGACGGCTGCAGCTCTATCCGACCGCGACCGTGCAAACGTCTCCGCCCCGATTGCAGAGCTTACGAAGCTGTCCCGACGAGGCCACAGACAAGGATGCGGTCGATGCGTAGTGTCCGATACTGCTATACCTTTGTAGATCGTATTGGCAAGGCTTTGGCATCGAGATTAGGGAAAAGGGCTTTACTGTATTTCCCGCTAAATGCCGTGGGCCAGACCCGGGTAGGCTGCCATTCCCTAATCTCCTAGCACCGATTTTCACGACCCCGGCCAAGTGTATGTGCATACTCCGGAGAAAAGAACAGACAGACCACTCTGAGCTCAAACGACAAGGGAAGCTCCCTTGTAGTTACTTTTATTCCTTTTCTGGTGGTTGCATTGCTCAGTCACCTTCGTGGCTTTTCTCGGGCCGTAGCTTACCAAATCGCAGGAACGGGTCGGACAAGGAATAATGATATGACTCTGGAGATTGGGCAGCATGAATGGACGAGTTCGCCTTACGTCCGATTTTGAGGCTTATGATTATGAATTCGTGGAAGTCATTAATGTTCATCTTATACCTAGCTTCAGTGTCCTAAGTGTGTGTATATATAATTCGACCGTCCTAGATCGATGCCCCGGTTTCAAATCCAAAGAGCTCAACTGAATCCTGATACAAGACAAATAGCTTTAGCTTTCCCTAGGATATATTATATATTAGGACTACCTCCTAACTCGTAACATAATAATCACTAATCCGATTTACATTCTACACCCGCAAGAAGCACTTGAATAAATATTAAATATCTATAAAGTCTCCTCCACCATCGAAGCTTTTGCACCCGAATCTCTCCAATCTCGATAGCCATAGCAGACCCCGTGTCATCGATCAGCAATTCCTGCCGTCCTTCCTCCTAGCTTTACTCTTACTCTCTACCTATCTCTCGAGACAAAAGAAATACAGACAGTCCGCATATATTTGCCCCCTCGGCTGCTTTTTATACACGCCAGACCGGGCATAGAAACAGGGAAACGACCTACCTGCCAGGGACGCTACCCAGCGGATCGAGCTCATCTAAGGCTAATCGGGGTTTTCAACGGTCAACGTCGAGCCCAACACAGCGACACTAGTCGGCACTAGTCCCGTCATATCTGCGTATAATCCACCAGCGTCTCGATAGCCTCACATTTTCACGATCCTCAGGCCCGCTTTATTTCCCTTTCTGAGGAAACCGCAGCAAGGAGGTGAGAGAACAAGCCTGTCAAATGGCATTTCGTGACAGGGACATTTCCCATCCTCAGAAGCACCGAATTGTTAACACTTCATTAGGTACTAGTCTTACTAAGTAATTTACTTCAGTTAGCCCAGCTGGATTTCACATTATCCCTCAAATACCAAGGCACCCTCTGACGTCGCTCGATAAAAATATATACCCGGCTACCAAGTTTTTTTTTTTTTTTTTTTTTTTTTTTTTATAGCCACGGCTTTCCCTCAAATTCTGCATCCCACATTCGCCCGGAACGTACTTCCAAGAAATAACAATTAACCCAAACCCATCTTGCACCATCATTATACATAACATCCTATCGTGGCTTTTTACTTTTCCGTTCTTTCATAAATCGAAAACATAACCTAGATCGCTGCAAGAAGTCCTCCCAGTTCAAGAAGAATCTGATTAGAACCACAGAAACTTTCGATTTCCAGAACCCATCCATACATTACATACATACATACATTACATACATTCTGCAGCTATTTCTTAGCTTCCCTATTACCATCAAAAAACATCATCAAACCTGAAAGGCTCGCTCGCTTAGAGCCCCAAAACGTCCTACAAGATGCTTCACTCAGAGACAACACACGAGCCACCAAGATACGACCGGGACGCTCGAGTAGTCCAAACCATGCAAAGAGCTCTGGAAGGTAATTAACAAAACCCCCCCACATGCTGAAATATATCACCAAACTTCATTCGCTCAAGTTCAAGAAAGCTAATAATATACTCTGTTAATAGATCTCTGCTTGGAATGGAGCATCCCATCTCCAAAATACAGATATATCAAAAGAGCAAGCGTGGGCTATGGCTATATCACCGGCCTCCACGCTACAGTCCTAGTTAATGAAGTAGAATACTCTTCACCACTCGCCAGCACAGATTGGCACCCTGGTTGGGGCTCCTATAACGATGCCCGAGAGGCAGTTGCTGGTGAAGTTTTAAGAGTTCTAGGTGTCATCCCGGACGAGTCCGAGTATGATGACTAGATTTACACCACCTACCTACCACGAATCTTCAGACGATATCTCACTGAAACGATATTACAATATCTCCGATTCATCTATTTCTTCGACTGCTTGCCTGGTTGCAGCTTTTCGAATTATTCTTATTCCTCTTTTATTACCACTCTGATTCTCTGGGGTCCCTTGATACCAAAATTATCCTTTTTTTTCTATCATGGCTTTGTAATTATACGAGAAACGGATTAGCGAGCGGTTTCTTTTGTCATTTAGCATTGGGGGTTAAATGTCTGTTTTTTAGGTCCATGTCTTCTTTTCCCTTGTCCCTTCCCTTCGAAAAATTTCCTTTGTTGAAGATATCTACAAAACATTTAAAACGGGAGTCAAAGCATTGGCGTTTTTTCGGTTGCACAGGCGGCCAGGCTGCACGATGAAGACGGCCTGCAGCTGCAGTATTCCTTTTTTGTTCCCATTCTTGTACTATACCATATTATTCCAAAGGAAACTATACCTTTTTTTACAACTCTCCTCATCTCTTTCGTCATAAACGTTGCAACCCTTGATAATATGCCTGACGTAGTTCCTTTCCGGCCATAAACCCTTAAACCTCATCGACCCTGAACGCTACCCTTAGTATGTAAGGATGTAATGCGTGCTATAGTGATGGTCTTATTGATGAGCTGGCGCTGGCATGAGATGCCAACTCACACACCCTTGATGGGATTTCTATTCAACCGCCCTGGAGTTATTATTATCGTCTTTCGCAAGTCCATGCATGCCGTCGCTTTGACGTCATATCCCATGCCCATGCCCTTGCCATAGCCACGAAACATACCAGAAGACCCCACATGCGCATTTTCCCAAAATTGCAATTGTACAGAACAAACTCCACATGGGCGATATTTCTCACACGCACTAATACTCTCGCACACCAACATCGAACGTTCCACATCTTTTTTTCTAGTAGACGGGTACAACGTACGGGTTACGTACGCGAGAGTTCGAGTCGCGGGTCGGAACCGTACCGCACCGCACAGCACAGCACACACAACATGGCAGATTCGGAAATAGACGACGAGACCCTCGACGAGATCCTCGATGATTCGCTGTGGAGTCTTGGTGTCTATGATGCCCACTGTCATCCCACGGATACCATGGATGTTATCCCCGAGATCCCAAAGCGCAAGGTTAGGACGCTGACCATTATGGCGACAAAAGCCGAGGATCAGGAACTTGTTGCTCAGGTAGCACGGGAGTATCCTGACCGTGTGGTTCCGTCGTTCGGGTGGCATCCGTGGTTTAGTTATCGTCTATTGGATGACATGAAGGCGGGAGACACAACTGCGTCTGGTGTCACGATCTCGAAGGAGGAGCATTATCGGTCCGTTTTGACGAATGAACCGACTGAGACGTTTATCGAGACCTTACCAGAGCCTAAACTGTTGTCGCAGTTTATCAACGAGACGAGGAGTTATCTGGAAGAGTTTCCCTCGGCGCTCGTTGGGGAGGTTGGTCTGGATCGAGTATTTCGACTTCCTAACCCCGCTTCGCTCATCGGGCCTGATGATAAGAAACTGAGTCCTCATAAAATCCAGATGGATCACCAGAGGCGCGTTCTTGAAGAACAACTGCGGCTCGCCGGAGAAATGGATCGACCGGCCAGCGTCCACGGTGTTAGCGCCCATGGCGTTCTTTTCGATAGTTTTTCATACTTATTCAAAGGCCATGAGAAAGTCATACGATCCAAAAGAACCCAAAAGCGAGGACCTCATGACTTCGAAGGCGACGAGGATTCGGATTCAGATACAGGACCTAAACCGTTCCCTCCGAGGATATGTCTACATTCGTTCTCCGCGCCACCGGACTTCATAAAAACATGGCTAAACCCTAAGATTCCCGCCAAAATCTATTTTAGTTTTTCAAAGGCTATCAATGTCGGATACGGCTACGAAAAGCTTGCGGAAATGTTGGGGTTGGTGCCGGAAGATAGACTTCTGGTCGAAAGTGACTTGCATATCGCTTCGATAGATATGGAACGCCATCTCGCAGGAATAATTCATAGGATTTCCCGCGAGCGCCTTTGGGACCCTTCGAAGACGGTCGAGACGACTGGCAGGAATTGGATTAATTTCGTCTACGGAGAGACGGCATCGAAGGCGCTAGGACTGTAGTCACCGTTTTTACGGAATAGGATTAGGCATCAGCTACGAAGTTTACGACATTATGATAACGAACTAGATCTGAGCATCATATCTCTTTCTAATAAGAAAAGAATTATAATCTAGCATACAAAAAAGTAACCAAGCCGGAAACGCCGTTATGATAGTATACCCCTCTTTTCGGTCTGATAAACTAAAACCAAAAGCAAGCATACAAAAAAAGCCATTTAGAAAGGAAAACCATGATTCTAAAATTCCATCAAACTCCAACGAAAATGCTTTTAAGCCGCTTTTTTCGCAAATAAAGCAATATAAAATTTAGTAACCCCAGATCATACTGTGTATTATACTCCGACTACCGACACCATGGTTATTTCCCGTCGATATGTATAATTAGCAAAAAAAAAAAAAAAAAAAAAAAAATCAAGCGGGATGGATGGAGGCCACCATAAAAGATCTAAACCCTTCTCAAGCTGGCGGTTCCTCAGCTGCCGCTTCCAATTCCTTTTCAGCCTCGGCCTCTCTCGCACATCGCTGGTGCTCCCGTGCGGCGATATACCTAACCCAACCGAAGACAAAGATTGCAACCACAATACCAGCTATCGATAGCCCTACAGCCATGCCTACCGATTGACCCGTCGAAGGACCAAGGTCTCGCTTAAAGATCCTTTCGGCTGCTGCATGAAGTAATCTGGGAAACGATGCATCGACAGCAAATCTTGCGTCTCGTGGCTCATGAGAGATTGCAGATGTGGCTGGTAGCGGCGCCATTTTGGGGGACAGTGTATTTCCGTTGTTGGACGGTGTATAAACGTGTTCGGTTTAGAAGCTAAAAGACGGATTTCGAAATGGTTGTTTTTTTTTTGTTTCTCGCTTGTAGTGTTCGTGATATATCGTACGACGAAGACGACGACGAAGGACGGCTTTTGGCTTAGCTGAGGGAGGGAGGGTCAAATAAGACACGGTAGCCGGTAGTCGGCAAGGTATTAAAGTTGTATTATATTATTCCGTTTAATGTGAATGACTTTTTTCTTTCTTTCTTTCTTTCTTTCTTTCGTGCTTGATATTTCCGCGATCTTGATAGTCTGTCTATAGAACCAATCTAATATTAGATTTTTTGAAATAAGATCTTTTATCTGCACGTCTACCGTGTGTATGTATAATTAATTGGAAAACTATTAACTTACAGATCCAAATCTTTAATTTAATCTCCCCAATTTCATGAATATCAAGCCTCAATTCATAACGTTTATAAACCTTATTTTCGCCCTCGGGATGCTAAACGAAATTGATCCAAGCTAGAAAAATAAAATAAATAAAAAAGGAGAAATAATCAAAAAAAAAACATAACAGATAGCTTGCGCAAGAACTCGGAAGCGATCAAGCGGCCCTTTTAAAGGTTGTTAGTTAGTTAGTTATCAGGCCATTGACGGGAGGAGGCCTGGAATCCCTTCCCCAAAACTATTAACTGGCTAAGGAAAAGAAAATTCTCAGCTCATTCCCGCAAAAAGTGTGTGCAGCAGAGTTCCGGGGCTTGCTGTGCGTGCCGCTGTGGGCATCATCATGCATTGCATAGGGAAACACTCTCAGGTTGCAGTTATTTGTATGTAAGTTGTGTTCACACACGCACACACGCACGCCGGAACTCATCCTCGTCTTCAATGGTGGGAATGCCAATGATGTGGTTGGGAATAGCTAAATGCACGCAATTGAATCAGCTTCATTCGCTGAAGCTGGAGAATTATAGTGTACAAGTGCGGTATACGAACCGAATTATCTCGGGTACGATACTATACTTTGACAAATTGTCAATTGATAGAAAACAATGTCACGAAAAGGAAGGAGCTCGAAAAATCCTTTTGTTTTTTGTTTCTTTCTTTCTCTCCCCTTGCAGGACAAAGACGCGAATGGTGAACTGGCAGCTGTTTTACGGTCTCCGTTTCCTTTCGATTATAATAAAATCTGACCTTTTTTGTCTTCAGTTCATCATGCATGCGTCTACGACCGAAGTAGCTAAAACCGACCTATCTATCCGGGATCACATTTGAGTGGTTTCCTGTATGTGTGTGATAGTTAAAAAACCCTTGCGAAGGAAGTACCTGAATATGTATTGTGTGCCCACATTCTTGGGATGATCTGAGCAAAGTACCCACAAAATCCAAACCTCAAAAGGTTCCGGGGTATCAATTAAGGTTAGACCGAAGCCGAGCTGTGCATCCGAGGACCGGGGGGGAGGTTGGTTCCTTGACAGGGGATTGGTCCACGTCGACGAAGAGAGAGTCACGCCTCAGAAGTTAACATCCTCTTTTTTTCTCTTCTCCCTTTTTTTCCCTCCTCTTCAACCAAGAAGAGCGTGGGGTCGATGGATGGATGGCATCGATGGGGTATGTGATAGTGGATGCATTTATGTGCAGGAGTTTCAATTTTCATTACTTCCTGCATCTCGTCCATTTTTTGGTCCATCGAGAGCTCATGGGTTCGTGAAGTTTGTAAAACCAAGCACGACAGACGACAAAAAAGGTATTTTAGTGATTAAAATGTTGTGGAACATCAAAAATTAGATGGAGGGTTACATCAATTGTTCGTGTGTATGATATCATGACTTCACCTGTGAGAATGAGACCGGTTCAAGGAATGGCTAAAACGAAGGTTAATGGCTATTGATGCATCGATGTCGTTTTGAAAGTTTAATCTCGAAGCCCACGAGATATCCTGTGATACCCATTTTGAAAAAGAACGAAGCACCAAAAAGCATCAATTCTGAATTCTTCCTAAATCATCATTATTAAACATTACGATTACAAAGCGGTTAAACTGATCCCGTGCCGAGTTTATAAGTTCGAGGGAGTTCCTACAACCCTCTCTAACGCCCCACCAATATATCTAGCAATATACACTTTCCCAACACCCAAAATCGAATACAAGGCTGCAAAGAGCAACCCAATAAACGTAAGGAAAATCCATGAAGAATTATCATGCATCGCTCTCCTCAAGTTATTCACCCATCGCGGGCGCCTTTTGGGAACAGTTAAAGCTCTCAATGGGTTATCATACGACAACTCAATACCAGCTTCGGGCAAATACGCAACTCCGGCTCCGATCCGCTTCCAATACTTTTGCTCATCAGCCACAAGCGATGACGCTGCCATAGGATGGGAGGTTTCTACGCTAGTCAGTGTCCAATCTGTCCAACGAACCCAAACGCCGGAAGGAAAGTCGTCGAGTGGGTTGCTGGAGTATATATTGGCCTCGCTGACGACACGACCATTGTCGTAGACTTCAATTGGTTTCTTAGAGATCATGTCGTAGATGTAAATATGTTTGCTGGAGGTAAGGGCAAGATAGGTCCCGCAGGCCGAGAGTTGGAGGTCAGTGAAGCGCAGCTGGTGGCCATTATATTTGTCCGTGGGAATGACGGCAATTGGATTATCAGAAGCGTTTTCGCCAGAGATACACCAAACGAGGATTTCGCCAGCTATAAAATCAAATTTAGCATCAAACCGAGTCAAAAATTATGGCGATTTGAGTAGTACCTGGACCACCAGAAACAATTAAACTATCGGTGAGAATAAAGTCATGACTGAAGGCGGTAGTATCTATTTTTTCATGCACCAAGTTAGGGAACCATTCTAGTCGTTTGATTAATTAGATTGTGGAACAAAGTCTTACATGAGCCTCGGTTCAGTGGTAACGGGCCGTTGATGTTCGGAAACTGAGCGGGCTCGGCCGGTGACACGGCTTTCTTATGTATCTTGATTTCCCGCAAAATCTTGCCAGTCATAATATCCATGACGACGAAGTATGTGCCTGTGATCTTCCTCATTATAGCGCTAGGATGTCGTGTAATAAGAGCCACCACATAAGTCGACGTGATATGGAAGTTTTTGACATGCGCAAATCCTCTATAGTCGTCATCTGGGTGATACCAATCAAAGGATACATCGAATGCCCAGATAGGCTTCGTAACTTCGTTCCCCGTTTTTCGACTATCATTGGCTTTCAAACACACAAACATGGACCGACAATTTTCGGCGTTTGAGAGCTCGGATATTTTATCATCTGGTCCATGGTAAGTGATAGCGACCATAATATCTTTGTGCGAAGTAAACCGATCGGGTTGCCGGTCCCCAAAGAACCAAGACATTGCTGGATTCCCAGTAGTGGGATCAATCTTCGAGACCACGAAACCGCCCCTCTCCGGCTCTTCCGTTACCATGTAGCCAGCGGGTAGCGGGTAGGGAAATAGCCTATGGCGTTCTACCCTTCTTGGCCTCCCGCTAGCCTGTCTTGCTCTTTCTTCTCCTGCTTCGAGGAGCCCAGCGGCGACAGCGGTGTTATCGTTGTCGATATTGCGCGCCTCGAAGAGGATGTTGCCTTTATCTGCGGGGACTGGTTGCTTTACGCTATACGATAAACCTCTACCGTTCCCACAGCATGCCATTTCAAAAGTCCGTCTGACGAACCCTTCCTTTGTGTCCTTAAGAGAAGGCAACTGCCATGCTACCTTCTTCGCCTTAGGGATAGTGACATCTGACTCATGAGGGAATGGCTTTTGTAGTTCCTTCATAAACTTGAAGACCGTTCTCCAGGACCGACTTTCAAGGAAGCTTGTCCCCGTGAATAGCACATCTTCAAGGTGGATACTGGGGTGCATCCCGTATCTGACCGCCGCGGGCTTCCATATTGTGCTGTCGTTTTCGCTGCAAAAGATCGTATGGTGAAATTGCCTAGAGACCAGTGCTATGTTGATAAGGCCATCTAAATGGTCTTGTTCGGCTGCAGCCGCGAAGTTGATAATTTGAAGCCATATCTCTGGCGGTAAAGTCTCCATTGTGGCTGCGTAGTTGTGTTGATAAAGCTTTAGTCCGAGGTTCAGGGATGGGAGCTCGGGTCAAGATGGTTAATACGAGAAATTGCAAGCTGCAGCTGGTTCCTTTGAGGTTTGAAGTTAACATATGAATGCGTACGTCCGCCTTCCTTATATCATCGAAACGACGATACGAGCTGAATGACGTGAAGGGGTCCCAAATAAAGGACAGTGCGGGACAATGTAGCAGTCACTATGACTATTTTTAAAAGCGCTGCTGCTATCGTGTTCCTTGCATACTTCGACTTCGGGTCGCGTTAGCCCGCTGCACTTCAGCCCCGTGGTGCCCGTTTGCCCTCGAGCCTTCGAATCCTTGGGGTGTCAAAGAAGAAGACAGAGTTGCAGGTTAAATAAAGAGACTCTCGGTCGATATTGACTCTTAAGTCGAAGGCGAAGCAGCTAAAGTCTTTTTGAATGACGAGTACGTTGACGAAAGGATGAGGCGGCTTTTCAACTATCAATCTAAATTAAGTTGTTGGCTCAAGAGCTGTTTACAATTCGAGAACAAAGTGCAGGAGAATTGGCTGTAGCAACGCAAAAATTACAACATTTTGGGTTACATTCCTAATTTTCAGAAGACAGGCATCTAGATACTAAATTGGGTACTAACAGCGAGGATATTAGCAACAATACCGACCTACCTGCGCCTTGTATACGCCCTCGGGAAAGCTAAAGATAATTGCTAAATACACAAAAAGAAAAGAACAAAAAGCAGACAATGTGTACTCGACTTGTCTTTGTCGACATAACTTATAGATGTACGTATGCGACTCCCTATACATGCTAGAGCGCCAGTATGCTCTTGAACTGAATTTATGGCCAGATTAAACACCATTGGTGGTTTCGACGCGAGGATTCAATCGGTCCAGCCAGCTGTGTTTACGCGGGCTTGGGCTTTGCTTCAGTTTATCCTTCTTCTTGCTCGAGCTTGACATTGACCTCGGAATTCTCTTTTCCTTTTCTTCGTCGGACGACGATGAAGAAGATGTAGAGATTGTACTAGCGCGACGATGGCTCTTCTTCTTCGAAGAAAGAGTGTATGCCTTCTCAGCAGCCACTCCGGCCCCAGCCGCAGCAATTCCCGCTGCAGCCCCGGGGTGTGCGCCAGTCTTGTTAAACCCAACGTGGGAGTTTCCATCAATCTCCAGCGGATCACCCTCGTAGTCGATATGCTCCAAGGGTTTCTTCATTCCTTCTAAGATGTAACCCTTCTTTGTGAATTCCTCCAAGGTCATCACGGGAAGTACATTCCCTTTATGGATATAGGGCTCATGCTCAATGTGTTCGTGAATCGGAACCATAGTATGGACCACGTGAGGGACCACCCGCTCTCGTTCGATGACTGGCTGGATGTAATCGTGGATATGATGGTGAACATGTTCTCCAACGACCATACTGGTAGAATTGGTGGTTTCGACGGGAAGAACCTCGCATTCGTCTTTAAATTTACCATGCTGGATGAGGCGTTAGCGGATTAACCAAATTTGGATGCCTAAAAGCGCCATGGAAAGGCCCGGGTAAACTGACCTCAGAAGCAAGCGCCGTCTCAATTTCTCTGTCTTTCCCATGGTGGCGGTTCCGCTATAGTATTGGCGCATTTATTAGTCTTTCCGACCTAAGATTTCCAAGATCTCGACGGGATATGTGTATCCAACTTACGTGCTCGATAGGAATAATATTATGATGATGCTGCTCTGCTTCAACAACTTTATCTTGGATAGGTTGGACATGGATCTGATGATGATGTTGATGGATTTCTCGATCGACTGCCTAAAGTCATTACAATATACTATTTAGCGCCCGGTGACTTTGTCAGTATGAGAGAGTAAGATGTGTATACGCACGTGGGTCACTGTCTCATGCTGCCTTTCCAACACCCGCTCGTGCAGGACGGCAGGCTTTGTTTCCTGCTCGATGTCAACGGAATGTTTATTCCCGTGGTGCAGGAATTCCGCGACTGCTTGCTTTGCCGCCTGCATTTTGATCTCGGTGGACGTCGGGAACTTATTATAGTAGGGAAAAAACAAAAAAGGGTAGTAGACGGTCGTAAATCTAACTATGGTGGAGTAATACCGATCGGTTTGGTTTTTAGTATAATAAAGATTTGATTAATTATTAAATCTTGTGGAACTTTATTGATTGTTTGAGAGAAAAACTTCAAGATCAAGCTCGCGATATATATAACTTTCTCATAGGCATAGAAGACATATTCTTCAACTGGTCGACGAGGATTTACATATTCTTGTTGGGTAATCCAAGATTCAAAATGGTATGAATCTGGTTTCTAGAAATCCCAAGTGATGCACTGATGCCGTCATTCCTGTATTATCACAGCCACGGATAACGATCGGGGTATAGTAACTACTTAGTACTTATCACCAACATTCCAGAAGTTGATTCCTAAAATGCCATAGCTTTTGACAATCCACATGTGAATAAAACCATGTGCACAGCATGCATTTGGCGAGATGAGTGAAAATCAGTTGAAATGCGTGGGAACCGCCCAAAGCATGCCCTTCCACGGCGGGCAGAGAAAGGTTTTTTCAGTGGTGAATATTAATATTGCCACACTCTTTTTGTGGATTTGCTGGAGGTCAATATGAGTAGCATTGAGTTTAATGATCGTTTGCATGTTCTAGAGCTTTGGCATTAAGGCAAATCTGCAATATAATAAACTTTTGGGTTAGTAAGTCTGGGCATACATAAGATAGCCGCCTAGAACCGTAGGGTTTTTTGTACTGATGCCATTGATAGATTGCATCATGTGTTAGCAGCGTTATAAAAAATTGCAAGATGTTGGCTGAATATAGTTAGTACTATAACGGCGAATAGATTGCAAACATCATCGACGTATTTTTCTGAATTTCTGGCCAATTGGTCTAGTTGTTTTTTTTTTTCATCTCGAGTCTGTCGATGACCACTTGTTCCTCAGCTCCGCCAACCGTCTATGGTGACTAGATTGAATTCAGTGGCAATCATCGGCCGGGATCTTAAGATCTCGAGACATATCCTCGCCTATCCTGAAGCTACAAGGATCGGGCATCCTGGATTGGGCGGTCCGACGTTGCTCCTTCGCCGAATACGGTGCCCTGGCCCATCTGCGGCAGAACCGAATTCGGTTGACATTGTGCATTCCACAGTTCAACGTCGATATTAATTTCCGGATTCCGCAGCTTATTTGACGTAAGTATCTGAGTAAGAGCATGAACCGGTGAAATTAGACCCTGCAAACCTCGAGTAAACAATCCGAGAAGGGGGTGCAGCTTACATCACACTGATCACTGCCGTAAACCAAGGTAGCGACTCCACTTATCTGTTGGCATCGATCGAGTTTGATACTTTAATTCAGTTCAACAATATACAACAACAACGATGCATGGTTAAGAAGTACTTGGTCAGACCTTTCGGGACAGGCTTAAGAATCGTCTTAAAGACCCACTTATAGGGAAAATCCTCTACCAGGTCAGACGTCAATCGCGCGGGGCATTCCGAAGCTGGTCGCTTCAAAGAGCAACAGAGTTGCAATCGGCCAGCTTTGCACAATAGGGGCAAGCTACCTTGTCTGATCTGGCTTGGCGCAAGATAATCCTGTGAAGCTTATTATCGTGACACGCGAGATTCCTTTCCTTTCTACAGTCCCTGTGCAGTAAGTAAGTACCTTACATGTACACGCCACCTTTCGTGTTTGAAGTGTTATAAAAGGGCAAGATATATAACACTCACCATAGTAACTAATCATGTTAATCGAGGCTCATTGGTTAGTATCCAGTCTGTGTGTATACGTATACTTAATATGTGCTTCCTAAGATAGTACCCGAAAACACTCGCCCTCCTAAATGCGGCGTATGGTGTGGCTGTCATCTCTCCTGAACACTGCATGGCTGAGAAGCCCCCCATATAACATAACATAACATAACAATTTCTCAAAATAGGTTTGTTTCCTGCCAGTTCTTCATGTACATAATCTAACCGCTGCCCAGACTCGAATCCGTAGCGTCTGCGAGTGTGCTCGGAGGTATATTTCGACTTCTTCCTCAAGCAAATTCATTCGTCGAACTTCGCCTTAGCTCCAGCGCCCGGCGCATGTCGGTGACTAAACCCGTTCCTGCAGGGCCTTCCTCCTAGTCACTGCGCCTCCTTTCGGATTCAGTCTCAGGTTGGGAGCACCTATCTGGAAACGACTGAAACCGCGTCGGTTTACCTTTCACAAGCAGATTGCAGCTCGCGAATTTCTTCCCGTCTTAATTAAACGCCTACCGACCCAGGTCGGCAGCTTTTTTGTACACGTTGGTCCGGAATCACCAATCCTATATCTTCATTTCCTGGCTTTCACGGGT
Organism: Arthrobotrys conoides; assembly: GCA_036971725.1. Taxonomy (NCBI): domain Eukaryota; kingdom Fungi; phylum Ascomycota; class Orbiliomycetes; order Orbiliales; family Orbiliaceae; genus Arthrobotrys; species Arthrobotrys conoides. The sequence goes on from JAVHJM010000006.1 coordinate 491,616, forward strand.
TTGAAGGCCAAAAGCAACCTTGGAAAAGCTGGAAACTTTACTCAGTTCATCGATATTCAGGGGACCCCAGGAACCGGTTCTGTTTTTGAGTTCGGCTGCATATAAAAATCCGGATACTACCTCAAAACAATGCGAAATCGTCTTAAAGAGCGCTTGGACGATGCCAGTGGCATAGAAAAGCTTCGGAGCTCCGTCCGTCAGGATCTATTTGACGAACACCACTTCCTTCAACACTACCCCGTAGCAATTGAAGCTCCAGCTAGAATTTCAGACCTCAGATTGATAGACATGGCAGTGGCACCACCCCAGACACTTAGGCATAAGCCGTCTATAGACCTGGTCCAGGCGGCCCAGGCGGCCAGGCAGAGCATATGGAGAGGCCTGAGCAAGATGCGGTCAATCGACACCCTACGGCCGGGGCCTACTAAACCGGCCGTAGATCTGATGGAAGCTGCGAACTTTGCTAGGAAGTCAAGGGGAGAACAGCCTTTGCCTAAGCATAAGCATGCGGAGCCAATCGAACCCGTAGCCGTAGCAATCGGTACAGACAATTCTCAGACACCTCGATACGCCAACTTCAGTTCTCCGACACCGAGCTACAGTCCTTCCTTTTCAAATTTATATGGGCAGGCACGTGGCGGGACACCACGTGCGGGTTCTCCAGTTGAGACAACTGAGGTTTTAAACTTCTCCCGACCTTCATCGAGCAGATCCAATATTAAGACTCTTAGACGTCGTTCCCAATCGGTGGAATACCCGAAACCTTGCATCCAATACGACAATGGACAGCGACCGTCGACTTCGGGATCAAACATCAGCAATGTCAGTTCGTCGAAGTCATCTCGTGGCCCTCCTACCAGTTATAAGGCTCTTTCTCCACCACCATTCCCATATGCATATGAAAATGACGACGACAGCGAGTCAATTGCAGAGCTGGCTTCATTATTTCCTTTGCCAGCGAAGACTCCTCCAGGGTCCATCAAATCCCCATGTGGTTCCATCCGGTCGAGATCTGCTTCGATGAAGTCGCCTCCACCCTCGATTAGGTCACATAGCAGGAAGAGCACTAGCACGAGCGTTGAGAGCGCTGGTAGCTATGCCCTGCCACCAACCGATTTCCCTCTCTTAGAAATCTTCAAGCCCAATGGAGAACTCCATGATAGATATAAGACACAGTCCCAAGACGTCGAATACGTTGGGACAAAATACTCAACTCGTAAGTTTTAATTTCTCAATTGCCTTGAGAATAAATCTTTACTAATATATGCTACTTAATAGCTGTGATTCATGAAACAATTATTCCAAAAGTTCACAACGTCATTACCACGGAAGTAACCCGTCATCACCATACTCACGAAATCCGCCAACATGTCCAACCAGTCCTCGATAGGCAGTACGAGGCAGAGAAGCACTGGGTCCAGACTATCGATGGAGGATTCGTTCAAGTGACTGCTGAGGCGGCAGAAAGGCTGAAGAGCAGATACAGATATACCACTCGCATCGAGGAGGCTCTCCCATCTGTCAAAGCCAATAGTCCACCCACGTGTAGCTACACATGGAAGCCCCCAAGGGATTCCCGAAACCGGGCTCGAGGCCACACAGCCTAAAAACACTATCACATTTTTCTTACAACAAAAGTCAACGATTATATCCCCTTTGGAGTATATATATACGAATTTTATTGGGACGCTTACCATCTCGGAGTATATAAGGAGCGGGCGGGACGACACAAAAGTACGATATCCAGGAACGATAAAACGCTTTGTTTCGAATTTTCTTTCTTCTTCTTTTTCATCTTTCTCATTTCGTTTATTTTCCTTTCTCCATTCTCGCGAGCGCATACCCCAAGGCCCGAACATTGAAAATTCTAGCTATCGCGATGCCCTTTCTTTCCACCCCCCCTCTTTGATGTTAATTTATAATTGCAAAACGACCGATGATATACCTGATTGTACGATATGTGGGAACATGGGGGCATTTGCCGGAGTTTGTTTGATTTATTATACCGCTTTTGCAAACGATGCTTTTGGATTTTCTCTTAACTGCTTTTTCTTTACCCTCGGTCGTTCTATTTGCTCCCCCTCTTCTGGAAGTCTTTTCTGTACATATACAACCTTTTTTCCCCTTCTTTACCCTCTTTAACTACTATTACCTTTACAACTGTTCGATAGATTCAACACAGAATGGAGCTCAAACGCATATAGATTTTTTTTTGGATTCAAATACTTCTTCCTTTCCTTCTTCAACTTAAAATAACTATAAGTCCAACTTTGTTCTGGGGATATACCTAATGGTTTCACAAGACCCTTCCAAGGATATCAGTCTTCGTCTCGAGGGATCAACCCCACCACCACCAGAGCAAAGCTCAATTTATCCGGTATTTATCCACCAGCTTCCAACCAGCTACCCCAGTTCGGAACAATACCGGAATCAACTATCCAATTACAATGCAAATGGGCACCTAAACCAAGAGTCCTTCCTTTACAAATATTTAAATTCACAAAGTTAAAAACTATGGAGACGGGTTCGAAAAGGTCATGGGTTGACCCGCTGTAACCCTTGAGGCATCTTTAAGAGGTAGATTAGGCAGAATTTGGTCCGAAGGATGCTATCGGACGGTAGACGGATGATGTAAATCTGCAAGCCATCCGGCATAAAAGTGCGGAGAGCTCTGGGGAGGGTTGGCTGTATATAAACTGAGTTATTCTGGGGTCCTGAGCCCTGATAGTTATAGATATATCAATCTCGAGACCTTGATCAAGCAGCTTACCTAGGTAGCTTTGTATGCATCGGTATCAACACTTTGACCGCTTGTGCATAATCTTTAATTCAATAAAATTAGAAAAAAAAATCAAGAGATTAAAATATACCAATTGATAAAAAAATGGCAGCAACATCTACGACCGGTATCCTCAAAGTCAAAGGAACTGATATCGTAGACAAAGATGGAAAAATCGTTCTACTTCGAGGTGTAAGTCGATTCTCTCCCTTCACCAATGTTGGAATTTTACAAAAGCAACGCATTTTTTGTCTAACATGCATGAATTCCGCAGGCGGGCATTGGCGGATGGATGAATATGGAAAACTTCATCTCAGGGTATCCCGGTCGAGAATATCAAATCAGAATAGCCCTTTCGAAAGTACTAGGACAAGAGAAGTCTGACTTCTTCTTTGATAAGGTAAGGACCCCCATTCAGTACCATACATATACCAAAATTATTTATGTACCGGTACCTGAGCTGATATATATTATATTAAAATCTTTAAAATAGTTCCTCGAATATTTCTTTACAGACTCCGACGCCAAATTCTACAAAAACCTTGGACTTAATTGTATCAGAGTACCATTCAACTACCGACATTTTGAAGATGACATGAACCCCAGAGTTCTCAAACCGGAAGGTTTCAAGCACCTCGACAGACTTATTAATATATGCGCAGAACATGGTATCTATACAATATTAGATCTTCACACTGCTCCAGGTGGGCAGAATGGTGATTGGCATGCCGGTAAGTCGAGAAAACGATAAAATTTTAATAAAGAACAACTCATATTTCTTAAAGCTTAAGTTAGCTTGCATTCCAAGGAATTAGCTAACTAACAATATAATGGCATTGTGTTAATCTTCTCCAGATGTTGGGCACCACATTCCTGAATTCTGGACCCACAAGGATTTCCAAGACCGTGGTATCTGGTTATGGGAACAACTATCCGAACACTATAAATCAAACCCATGGATAGCCGGTTACAACGTTCTCAACGAGCCCACAGATCCAACCCACTACCGTCTTCAACTCTGGTACGACCGCGTGTATAACGCCATCCGTGCCATCGACGCCGACCACATCCTCTTCCTTGACGGAAACACCTTCGGCTCCGATTTCTCACACTTCGTGCCTTCGGAGACTTGTGAGAAATGGGAGAATGTAGTCTATAGTGTTCATGATTACTCGCGCTATGGGTTTCCGGCGTCGAAGGAGTGGTATACGGGATCGGAAGAGCAGAAGAAACAGGTTAGGAAGAATTATAATAAGAAGGTTGAGTGGATGGTGCAGAATAATTTGCCGATTTGGAATGGAGAGTGGGGGCCGGTTTATGCGAGACCGTGGTTCGATGGTGATGATAGTGAGAGGATTAATGAGAGTCGGTTGAAGTTGTTGGATGATCAGTTGACTGTATACGATGAGGAGAAGATTCCGTGGAGTATTTGGACGTACAAGGATATTGGATTTCAAGGTAAGGAATTGCAAATAATACTTGGTAAACTTAATATTAGTACTAATAGGAAGGAAATAGGCATGGTATACGTCTCCCAAGACACACCATACATGAAACTTCTACAGCCATTCTTGGAAAAGAAACAACGTATGGCAATTGATTCATGGGGTACAAATGAAGTACATATTGCACATATCGTCGAACCGATTCGAGAACATCTCGCAAAGAATATTGCTCCTGAGTATAGGAATTTATATCCTTACCCGGTTATTCCATACGACTCACGAGTTAGTAAGATCGCAATCAACATACTCACGGCCGAGTTTTTGGTTCAGGAGTGGGCGGATTACTTTGAGGGGAAGAGTTTTGAAGAGCTCGATGAGATTGCTTCGAGCTTTAAGTTTGAGAATTGCTTGCAGAGGGAGAGCTTGAATAAGGCTTTAGTGGCTCACAAAGATGTGAGTCGTTAAGCGGAGCCCTGGATCGTATAGAAGTGAAGAGGAGCCGTATAAACGGCAAGCAGGAGTGATATAAGTATTATATTGTATTAGTATCTAGGGACTTCGTGTATGTCATGAAGCATAAAAAAACAAACGTTTTTACACGAAATTTCAAAACTAAGCTTTTAAAGACGCCAGAACGCAAGCACATTCAGAGGAAATCGAAGGAACAAGGCGCCATGTGTCTAAATGCATATGTTATAAAAAAGAGTGATATCAATACATACCATATGCGACACGACGATAGATCTCTTGCAAATCCACCATTACATCTGCGCCAGAATATCCTGCTCCGAAACCTTCTTCATCTCCACTGCTTTGAAAACACCGGATGCTTTGGTTTCACCCTTAGCCGCCTTTTCATAAGCTTCGTCACTTCGGTCCAGGAGAACCTCCAAGTCTTCATCGCTCAAGATCTCGTCACCCTCCTTCGCGACATCAAATTTCTCAAAATCGTCACTCATGAGGATCTTTTTAAGGTCTGCGAACTCCTGTTCCTGCGTTTTAGTACTTGTAGCAGTCATAGACTTGAACTTCCCCTTTTGGATAACTAGCTTTTCGAGGCGGCGCTTTGCGTCTGCTTTCTCGAGGAGGGTTTGCTCTACTGTGGCAGCAGTGGCTAAACGATAGACAATGACCGGGCGAGTTTGCCCAATTCTGTGAGCACGATCTTGGGCTTGTAAATCTTGTTGCGGGTTCTATAGTAGAACCATTAGTAACCTCAAAGCATCATGTACATGTATTGGATGTTGGAATAGGACTTACCCAATCAGAGTCGTAGAGGATCACAGTATCCGCCGATGTTAGGTTGATACCCAATCCCCCAGCCCTTGTACTCAACAAGAACAGCTTGTAATCGGAATCGGAATTGAAAGATTTGATCAAATCCCTTCTATCCTCTTGCTTAACGGAGCCGTCAATACGGCAGCAATTCCACCCTCTCAACGTTGTAGCCCATTCTTGTATAATATCTAACTGAACCTTGAACTGACTGAAGATCAAAACTTTATGACCCCGGTTGAATAGTTCTGGGACAAGACGGTCAAGTAGCAACATCTTGCCGCTTTCTGTGACTATGGTTTCGTCTGGGTCTTTATCACCCCATGGCCAATAGAATAGATGCGGGCTATTGCAGGCCAAACGCAATTGCATAACTGGGTTCTGCATTTTCTTGGCCTTGATCTCCTTAACCGCTGCGTGGTATGCAACTTGCTCAGCACTAAGGTCTGGCGTGGTTTCTTTGGATTGGATAGGAGTCGCTTCAAGCTCTTTGAAATATTGTCTATCGCTCTTTTCCTTATAGTCAACCCGCAACTTCTTGTTAGATCTACTGTTTTTCAACACTTTTGATGGCACAGTGAGGTTGCCTTGCTCCTCCTCTTCCATATCTCCCCGTTTGCGCTTAGGTGTCTCTGTTCCCTTTTTGCCTTTCTTAGGAGTCGCTTTAGGCACAGCTTTGGCGCCCGAGGCTTCTAGCAGCTTGCCAATAAGGAACTCTTCGGTATCTTTGTCCAGAATTCGTCGATAGAGTTCCTTTTGAGTCTGTGATAATGGCGCGTACAGAACGTACTCACGTTTCTTTGGCAGTGACAGCTCAACATCGGTTTTCATACGACGGAGCAAGAATGGTTTTAGGATTTGATGTAGACTTGAGACCAAATTGGCTGCCATGCTCTTTTTGATCTCTTCGCTACTCTTCCCTTCTTGTTGTAGGTCGGAGAAGTCGAACCTGTCTCCGAAGTCAAAAACTTGGACTATATATAAACCGCAGGGGTAACTCACCAACTCTGGAAACTCTCAACGTCATTGAAGACTTGAGGCAGGAGAAAATGAAGTAGGGACCATAATTCAACAAGGTTGTTTTGCAACGGTGTCCCCGTCAACAGTAACCTGTTCGCCGACGGATACTTCTCAAGCTCCTTGACCAACCTGCAATTGAAGTTCTTCAGACGGTGACCCTCGTCAACAACAATATACTTCCAATCGTAACCAGCAAGATACTTGCGATCATTCATGATAATTTCGTAGCTTGTGCAGACAATTGGAAAATCCGGCCCGACATTTCTGTGATTCTTTGTCCTCAATTTTGTATTACGCAGGTCCTCTCTTTGCTGAGGATTTCCATGATAGAGAACTACGGGGATATCGGGTGTAAACTTTGCGAACTCATCGACCCAGTTTGCTAGTGTAGATAATGGAGCGGCGACTAGGAACGGTCCATATACATGCATCTCACGAAGGAATGCAAATAGGGAGATCGTTTGAAGAGTTTTGCTGAGAGTTTGTTAGCTTCTAAGCTTCATCGATTGATTTGTAGAGACGCTTCACTCACCCCAAACCCATCTCGTCCGCCAGAATACCGTTCAAACCATTCTCAAAAAGGCTTGCCATCCACTCTAGACCTTCGAGCTGATACTCCTTCATAACACAGCCGGTTACAAGTTTCGGCTGCCTAGTATGTAACTGCTCAGTAGCCGTAGCTCCGAATGCCTCCGTTTTGTCCTCCTCAACAGCTGCACCCAAAGCATCTTTCACGGCAGCTGTAACCCCAGGTTTCTCTTTCGAGAAGAAAGTCAAGATGCTATTTTGCTTCTTGACAGGTGCGGGCGCAGCAGCTTTCCTACCTCTCCCTTTCTTCGCTACCGGTTTTACTTCATCGGGCTCAGCGGTTTTCTCAGTAGCACCAGATCTTGTCGCTCGTTTGTTTTCTTTACCCGTCTCTTCCTCAGCTGGCTTCTTCTGCTCAATGGGTTTCGAAGCGACTTTCGTCGCCCTCTCAGCCTTTGCCTTCCTGCTTTCTTCCAACCTTGATGTTAAAATCGTTGAATAGATAGTACTCTTCTTCAACAAGAACTCCAACCCTTTCATATCAAATCCATCCTTTTGCAATTGCTTAGATAGCTGTTCATCTTCCTCTTCCTGCAAACGTTTAGATTCTTCTTCATATTTAGCTTCCTCTTCTTTCATAGTAGAAGTTACAATATCATTTTCGATTTCGATATTTGTATCTTCTGTTTCGCCGACATCTTGGAAGGAAGTGTAGTCTTCGGCTGGAGTGGCGGGGGATGTAGCTTGGATTGGACTTGTGGAGACATCTTTATCCTTTTGTGCACGTGGAGATGCGGAAGTACTTGTGGTTCGTGATGTGGGGGTTGGCATTGTGGCGACCTTTCGCTTCAGGAATCAAGTTGCTCGTTGTTGTCGAGAAGGATGACTGCAGAAACTTTGTCACAGTGATAAAGGATACGTATTTTGGTGTTAGAGATAGAGAGACAATGCAATGCAGAAGACAATCAATGCCCTTTGAAGTCCAGGATATTTGATTAGGTGAGAAGAAGAAGCAGCTGAGCCTAGGAGAGCATAAGCAAAAGCTGTTAGATTTGGAGCTTGGAACAAAAAAGGGAAACGGAAGGGACACCCCTTTAAGCTTACTTTAAGTATCGACGGAATCTCGCGGGTTGCCACCAGGGGAAAATATGGTGACGCGCTGATTTGATCAAACAGGAACACGCGTTAAGCTGAATACCGAACCCTTGCGAAGGCACGGAGTCATTGGGCATCTGCATCGGAACCGGCAATCGGGCCAATCAACGGGTCCGCTGTGGGTTCCAACAGGGTCAACTCAATATCCATTAAACTCATAAATACACTGCCTTGGTGATATAACAAACAGGTATGCATTGTGTACCTGCCTATTTAAATATAGAATAGTATATGAAGTAATATTTATTTCGTATATAGTAGTTTATATGTAATGTAATGTATAAATGTACGACGACTAGAAGTCTCAAGGACTTAAGCAATACCGTAATGAGATCTTTCTTGTGCCCGGATTTCATCCATCCGGCTCTGAATATTTTGCTTCGACTGCACCAATTGCACATACTCAGGCTTGTTGGTAGATCCTCCGAATGTACCAATTGAATTTTGAACATTCTTCATCTCATTGCGCAGAGAATCCCATTGTGCCTGGAGAGAATTCCCAGTGCTATCTGCCCCCGGACCATCATTCCAAGAGGTAATCCAATTGATAGCCATAGCAAGGGAAGCCATGTTTCTACCCTGCCAGGAGTAATGTCCCTGGTCCGAGTTCGAGCCATTGTCTCTTTCACCTTTTCTCCATCCTCCAAATGAATCGACGTATATAATATTGGGAAAGGTCTGAGGGTTGCACTTTGGTGGAAGAGTGACGTAAAGAGATCGATTTACTTCGTCGGCCTTTTTCCTTAAGTTCTGGATAAGGTTACCAGCACCTTGAAGACTGTAGGTCCAAGATAGCAAGAATAGTCGGTCGGTTGTGAATCCATGCTGTAGCATCTTTGTAAACTGGTCTCTCGCGATATGATCATTCTTATCGGAGTTACTGTACTCGTTTCTAACGTCGTATTGAGATCTATTGAAGATACCCTGGCCTGAGAAACGGCTGTCGGATGTTATTGTAAAATCTTCAGAGATGACAACAACCGCAGCACCGTTCCCGATGAATTCCCTGAGAGGAATATCCCATATACTTGTAGTAACGGGATCGCGTCCCGGAACCCCCTTTTGTATCTTCCAAAGATTCTTAAAGCCAGTTTCCGGATTCGTAAACATGTCGAACACCCGTTCCCACTCTTCTGCGGTAAAATTTCGATACCATTCGTGATTGGTATTATAAGCATGCGAAAGATTAATGATAACGAGTTCCCTGTTTCCTTCATCGACCAAGAAACGATTGACCGAGTTGATGACATCTTGAATGTATTCACCACTCATACCCTGCCACTTAATCGTACTATTGTTGGTATTCGAATAGTGGCCGCACATCATCTCATTAGAGTTTCCATTGCCACCTTTCCCAATGCAAGGGCGGACATCGAAGTATCTAGCACCAGCAACGAGCTGGCCGTGAATGTTCTGCCACTGAGTTAAACTATTATCCGAAGTTGCACCGATAGTACCCGCACCGTTCTTAATAGCCATACCACTATCATGGCTACCAGGTATACATAGTTTTCTGAGGGGACGGTTTCCAATCGAATTGAGGGACGCTTGCATCCAAGCGACTGGGCCATTGCTTGGGAAGAAGTTACCCGGGTTTTCACCAGAGAGGATAAAGGCAACATCACCATCATGGATCCAGTTGACGTTAAGGGCTCCCTGGTCGCTATTGGCTCCTTGGGCATAACCTTGGACGCCGAAGGTTTGAAATTCGGCCCAGATATAGAACCCACGATTCGACCAGGCGTGAAGCATGAATCTGTAATCTGTGCCCTCCATGTGGATGCTGACATCACCGCCTGGATGCGAACCTGAACCCCATTCGATGTAGATACGAGAACTTCCTCCCTCTAAATAGTTCAATAAGTTAGAATTAATTGATACAACATTGCTTGTATCTATTGTCGTTTGTTGTTTGGGGTCGTAAGGTGAACTTACTCTTCGGAATGCGGAGAAACTTTCCGTTTGGTTGCCATTGCGAGTCCCAGCTCTTCATCTTGTGTTGCGTTGTACTGGTGACAACCCAGTCGTAAGGGGTGCCATTGACGACGCTCAAGAAACCGCCTTCGCCCATTTTGAATAAGTTAGATTGCGGGGTAGTTTAATTGAGATGGCTTCAAATGCTTAGATAAAGAAATGATAAAATAGGAGCTATGCTCTATGTTAAAGAGTAAACTGAACTCAGATTCAGTGTAAATAGGTATGGGTAGTATAAGATATCAACTGAGTTACAAGATCACGATCAATTGATATCTTAAATAAAAATATTCAAGTATAGATCAAATTGAAATCTTGAACTAAGAAAACCCTAGAAGGCTGGGCTTCGCTGATGTGCCGAACTCCGATCGATGGTAAAGGCAAATTTAGGAAAGGAAAGGGTTCAATTGAAAACATACGTCTACGTCTTAGCAGGAATGTCTTCCTCTTATCTAGCACCTCCCCCCCATGTCCCCTCCTCGAGCTAGGCACCTGATGCATATGGTGCATGTCATCGCTACGTGTCATCGCCTAGATGCGCCGCCCGACTGCGGGGGGCTGAGATCAATCAATTAATACAGCTGTAAGCTGAATATCGAAAGTCGTCGGTAGTATAGTTTAATTCAATTGCAGTTAATTGGAGCTTCGACGTGGTTTTTTTTTGGCGAGATCTTGATGCAGTTGAAGCTGCAGGCCAGGCATGCAACATCGGTTATATCAACCTTCGCTTGTAGCCTACTTAAGTACTACGTAACCCCAGTCTTGTTAACTAAAGATCAGCTTTTCAATTCGTTGCCCATTTGGTTTTCGAGTAGCATGCGGGTGCAGCAGGTGAATTATTTGACCCCTCCCAGCTGCTGCTAGGATGCGGGATCATTTGAAGTTGATGGCGGGGTATCAATATCGCAGAATGCTTCCCTATCCAGTAAATTCTCTCGGTCTCGCCATGTGGAAGTTCACGAGACTGTTATAATTAGGCCACCTCAAATGGCCTATGTCCCGAGAATATATAGTAGCTTAGCCAACTATATTCAAGGTAAAGAAAAGGTCCCGAGACTAAACAAGATCGTGGACCTGAAAGTTTGGAGCAACATATCAATCCGTACCTTAGCTTTGTGTCAGGAACCCATGAAAATTTCTGGTTTTAGCTTAACTGCAGGGCAGCCAATCCACGGCAGCAACGAGGATGGTGCAGGCGGGGTTGGCTTTTGTACGACGAACGGTGCAGGAGGTGCTCTAGGCCACGAGGCCAGGTCGAGTGTTCCACTTAAAATGGTTTTTTCTTCCCGAGGGCAAAATAAAATGCAAGTTTAGCTTCGAATCGTTATTTCCGTCGGTTGGTTCCGGACACTCTATAGTATTGGCCTCGGTACGAACGTTAACGCTGCGGTGCCATTTGCCTGTCCTTCAGCTGCTGTATGATTATAACGCTGGCCGCGGGCCAACTCGCTTTAGCAATAGCGGTCTGGAGTCGATTTATATATAGAACAAAAATATCTAGAAAACATCCACAACCTTTAGTGCAGGACTTACTCTCTGGTCGGCTTTGAGTTTAAGCCTACTAAGTAGGAAAAAACAATAAATAGTATGGTATATCAGCCGTATCTATTGTAAGCACCGCTATTGTAGACAGCAGACAAAGTGTAAAAAAATATATCCATCTATCTACAAGATTCTCGCATTGGTATAATAACCCCCCTCCTATAAACGCAAGAATTAAGGCGAATGTGCCAACAGAATAAAAACAAATCTAGATATCAACTGTTTATCTATCCAGCACAGATAAAAGAAACAATTCGCCTTCGCAAATGCCCAGGATAACAAAGGAAATGAATAGGAAATCCCGCCTCTCACAAACCTTTGGGAAATATGAATATGTACAATTACTCTCTACAACTTAGCAGTTGGGGCTTGTAATTCCGCCTCCATCAACACGCGAAGGTCATCGGCAGCATCGCGGAGGTAGAATGACATCCTTTCGGCTCCGAGTTTCTTGGAGACGACGTTGAATTGGATGCTGTTGGGGGAAAAGTTAGTTTTAGTTCATCTATTTTGAAGAAAGGTTACGCTGAGCTTACCTGTTCTCGTTGATCATATAAGCAATACCCCAGCCGCCATCGATGACTTGAGACCATCCGTATCCGTTGAAGTATTCGCTAGATAGCTGCGATGTTGACAGGTACCAGCTGGAGCTGTAGCTGTAGGTGGGGTCCTGGTAGATAGCTGGAATTTCCTCGCCTGGCTTCAACAATTGCTTCAATCCCCACAGATGCCTGTCGACTCCCTTTCCTTCCGAGGCTTCAGCGATGTACTTAACATGGGCGTTGATAGCCTTTCGGAACAACTCGCGGGCAGTCTTGTCGTCAACTTCGGGGTCTGTGATGGCATTGCAGAAGGCAACCGATTCGTCAGAGACACTTCGGCATGTTTCGGTTCTACCCTGTTGGAATTTTCTGGTGGCGGCGGACTCGTAGGTTGGTCTATTCTTTCCATACATCTTCTTGTAGGCGAGCTGGATGATCATTTGGACGTAGGCGTCTGGAGAGCACTTGAACTTCTTGATCAAGCCTTTTCCGTAGCCTTGGTACTGTTGGACACGGAGTTCGTGGAGGCCAATGAGATCAGCAAAGTGGGCCTCGGCGGCATCGATAGCCTGCTCGACTTCCTTGTTTAGGGTGAACTTGACGGCCTTGGGTTCTGGGAGGTGCGATCGAACGGAGCCGCCGAAGTCGAGCTTGTTGTTGAAGATCTGGTCGTTGATATAGTCGTTCAGTCTGTGGGTTGGTGTACCGTCCATCATCGAGTGCTCTCCCATGAATCCAGCGGTGCCGTTGTCGTTGATAATGAACTGAAGCGGCTTGTCATACCATCTGTTCTGACCATCACCGTGCCAGTATTGTCTAGCACGCTCCTCAAGGGTGACTGGGGCGGTGTCATCTAGGCAGATGACGAATCCCGAAGCCTCAAGAGCCTCCAAAGCCTCCTTGTTTCCTGGACCAGCAGCGATGAGCTTTGGACGGACATCAGTCCAGATGTCTCTGTTCTCAGATGTCAATGCACCAACGGCTGGCACCTTCTGAGCGCTAGCGAGTTCGTACACTCTCTTGAATTGTTGTTCTAGCTCAGCAGTGCTCAACTGTTGGCCATTGACCTCATGCTCGATCTTGAAGAACTGATTCTTTCGGATGGCAATAAAGTACTTATGTTCCTCGTGGTTGTACTTCTGGGGATAGTCTGCTGGCTTGGCAGGTATTCTGGAGCAGTTCCACATGTATTGGTAGCTGTCCATGCTGATTGGGGCTTTGCGCATATATTCTGGCTCCAAGCTGCCACTATCGGTCATCTTCTTGAATTCTAAGGCGGCGGTGACAACGGCAGCAGCTCTCTTGGCGGGGTCCCTTCTCTTCTTATCATCTCGATAAGAATAGAAGTAGGAAACATATGGAACAACAGGATCTCTGTATCCGAGATAGGCATAGAAGTTCCACCATTCCAACATCCAGTTCTTGACATTAGGGTCTGCCTGTTTTGCGATGAGTTGCTTCTGCAGAGCCTCACCCTTGCCACCCGGCGCAATGAATTCCTTGACTGCTTGGGAAGTTTTGTTATACTCTTCCGGCGAAGCGATCGCGTGAACGGACTTTAGGTATTTGGCAGCTGTTTCCTCGAGTGTCGGGACGGGAAGGCGTGGAAGTGATTCCTCGAAGCGCAACATGGCGCCCTTGGTGCTATCCTCCTTGTAACCTTGAAGAAAGTTAGCGTATGACTTGACGAAGATGTAGGCGCGTAGGCCGGGTTATAAGATCAAGAGACACTTACCCGCGGGAACCGAGCTCATCTTCCTTGAAGCTGTCGCCATCCTGCTCTGTATAGTCGATGAAGTTTTAGTAAACTATATCCAAAGGAACGATGTGGCACACAACCGAGCGGCTTAAAACAAAATAAAAAACTAAAAAGAAAGTTGAAAGGGAAATACAAATGCGAAAGAGGATAAAGAAAGGTGAGAGAGGGAAAAAATAATATTTATGACGGAGACTTACAGCTAACAGAATCGGTGATGGTGTCGGCCTTGGGACCGAGGCAAGTGCAGGCGCTCTCTGGGCGAAAATGCGTGAAGCTGTCGGACTTCTGGAGCCTCGGCTGATCACACTCCACATGTTGGCTATGTTCCGCGGGTGAGTTTAGGCACAACAAGGAGGGGCCTTCTTCTTAGCCGTTCGGTCGGATTACCCCACAACAGATAGGTGGGAAGGAGATTGTGATCGGAGCGTGAATGGGTCAGCGGCTGTGAGCGACTAGGAGGAAGGCGTCGAAAGATGCGGACCGGATGGTTGATCTTAAATACCAGTGATTTCGCGGGAGTTGGGACGACAGGAATGTGGATGGGTTAAATTCGGCAAGTTGGAAGTTGAAGAAAAGGCCCGAAACCCAAGCTAATTCTGCCAGCCCGGAACAAGCTTGTGATCGGAGCAACGGAGTGGAAAAATGGAATCCAAAGCGGTGTGGGGGACCGGACGGTGCAGTTGGGCTGCGGGGTGGACGGAGGACTTGCATATATCCAGCAGCTGACCGGGCTCCTCTGCTCGAATCCAGGGTCGGCCAACCGCTTGGCGATGCCATCGAGAAGGTCATCTGTTGCAGCTTGCATAGAATAGCAGGCGGCAATAAACGTAATAACTTTCAGAAGTCGACATGAAGGTGGGCATTGTGATCCGATTTCCATGCCACGCCCCCCCGGAATTTTTTAGAGACGGGGATGGATAAAAAGTCATTAAGAATGGTAGATGATATCGGATAATGGACAAATTGACAGGTTAAATTAAATAAAATAAAATAGACAACGCCAGACAGACCATGACCATAAAGTAATATGCGGGGTATCCTGAAAAGAAAAAGAAAAAGAAAGAAAAAAGCTTCAAAGGCTGGGCATGACGCTGAAGATGTAGAGGAAGAATACAGATACTCAAATCGGCCACATGTAGTATACAGCCGGGGAAATATAGAGCAACATTCGAGCCATTATTTTTTCCGCGAGCTTCTTCGCACGGTTTCCTTTTGTACCTTTGCTTTCTTCCCCTTGGGAGGCGCACGGGTAGAAGCGACGGATCTTGATCGCTTCGTGGAAGCTGGGGACGGCGGTTCCGATTCTTCCCCACTCTCCGCCTCCTCTTCCTCTTCACTGCCTTCCTCACTGTCCTCCTCCTCCTCACTATCTTCTCCTTCCTCATCTGTCTCAGCCTCCTCTTCCTCGGGTTCAGGTTCAGGTTCAGGCTCCTCTTCCTTTTTCTTCGTAGTGGGACGCCCACGTTTAGCTTGCTGTGGTTTCGGTTTGACTGCTGCCCTTCCTTTGGCCTTCTTTTTGGCGTCTTCCTTCTTGTCATCTGGAGCCGGTGTAGACTTCGCCGTCCCGGTACCCGATGATTTTGCTCTGGTAGCCCTCCCTTTGCGTTTTACCTGAGTAGGAGCAGCAGGTTCTGAACCTGTGTCAGCGAAAGTATATATCGTTTGCTTAAGGCTGTTAAGAAGCAGCTCACCTTCTTCTGTCTCGTCCCCCTCACTATCTTCTTCCTCTTCCTCCTCCTCCTCCTTCTCTTCCTCAACCTCCCTCCGCTTTCCACGTCTTGTATCTGCTTTCGTTTCCTTCTTTTGTTTTGTAGAGGGTTTCCGAGACCCAGCCTTCGTTGTCGGCTTCTCTTCTTCAGGCTCGGGCGAAGGTTCCGTCGCGAAACGGCGGCTCATTTTCAACTCGTAGTAATCAATATCTGGGAGATCAAAGTCGGTCGTAGGTGGTGATTCGTATCCATCATCTGTTTCCTCCTATCTAGAGCTTTAGCTCACGTCTTGAATGTCTTGTTCGTCGGGCTTCATTGGCCTACCTGATCATCCACTGCATCCAGATAGTACAAGCTCTCCAGCTTCTTCCATATCCCGGGTATGTTCGTATGAGTATCGGCGACACCGTGGTTCTTCATTAAGTTCGCGATGGATAGCATCCGAAAGTGTTTGTGCATTCCTACTCAAATGACAATCGGCTTGTAAGCACCCAGCTGTCATAAAACAGCAGCGGTAGTTCTGCAGACCGCCGTACCTGCAGGTTTCCATTTTATTATTGCCTTGAAAAGCGTAATTTCTTGTTCGTCTGTCCAATTGTCCGGAGGTGGTGGTAAGGACCGTAGGAAGTCGTCTGAGGGTTGTGGTTCAGAGGTCGGCCGGATGACTTTCTTGAGCGTCTCTGCGGCGGGGCCTGTCTTCTTCTTCGGCCCCATTGTGAAGTCGAAATGCCGTGTCCGTTCCTTCCTAGTAATGATCCAGTATATAATGAAGTCCTCGTCGGGAATTGGCGATACAGTTGGGTGAAGATAGCGGTGTCGTGAAAAGAGTGTGTGTACTAGTAATGGAGCGGAGTGGAAGGAGGATGAAGCTGGCAATAGCAAACAGATGCGCATCACCGTCATTTGGGTCAACGCGTTCTACTGCGCTAGGCTCGCGCCACAAACGTCCAACTTAGCCATGTGGCACCAGCTTTAACGAAGGCTTCTAGGTGCTTCACCAAAACAATGCAACCAACCTTACCCTCGAACTACAGCAGCACGGCACTTTGATTACCTACCCTAGTACATTGCAGGTTTCCCGCCAGGCCATGTTTTTCGGCCCTCTACGCGTTTGCTGCTGCAATGGGACCGTTCGATCCTTTCGCGCTGCCGGATGATATCTGGGCGTTACCGAAGAGTGACTTGGTGACCCAGATTCCTGAGGAGTCTTTGTTCCAAAGAGATTTAGAAAAGCGTGAGATACTTTTTCTAATAAAATCGTAGCTTCATGAATTACCGGTAGATACTAACTGTCGGGTATAGTTCTTCAGTTAGATTCACCATTTGAAACTGCCTTAAACCCGAAAACTGAGACGCTCTTTCCTTCCTCACCCTGGGGCGAACTATTCCCACCATTGAGCTTTCCAGAACCAGATGCACCTACCCAAGGCCCGGATGCTATAGATGCCGCCGAAACTGATAGTGGTCTCGGTGCTGGCGATGACCCGTGGCTTGATATATCATCTACAAGCCCAAACGAAAAGGTTGTGCAAAGCTCGGTGCAAATTACGTGAATCAATGTTAATATTGGTTATCAGGGTCAATTGATATCATGGGAGACCTTTCTGTCCCAAAGGCCACACAATCGAGCGAATCCATTCGTTACAGAGGCTAGGTATCATGTAATCGATGCTATGATTCAGCGTTATGATGACGACGGGACGACTGAGGAACCCCCAAAGAATATCATCCAAACCGACGTTCTGATATATGTAAGATTGTACAAGCTCCGCCACCGTAGAATTAAACTAACATTGTTAGTGTCTTCTCCATCTTGTTCGGGGGTGGGATTCAATGCTTTTCAAATTCAACGAGGCAAATATGGAATTCGAGGTGACTAAGGAAGGCCTACGGTTATCCGGAACTTCGGTTGGTCTAACGGAAGAGTGAGTAAATCGTCAATCAACCTTCGGAGGCGCAGGCTGACGGGTATACAGTTTGATTTTACATTATTTAAAATGTGGAAATCGTCTCAGAACCCTTCAGGCTTTTGCAAAGGCTGTCTACGCAGACATAGGGTTAGTAGGGACTCTCTCAGTCCACCGTTTGGCTGCTCTAACTCATTCATTCAGCTCCTGTTGTAAAACTCGAGTCGGGCTGGCACACTGCATTCAAATTATTACTGTTGCTGTCCAGCATCGATTGACAGTTCTTTTCACAAGCATCGAAAGCATTTTGCAGCTTGATGATATCATCAGAGTTCCGACATTGATCTTAGAGGCGTTGCTCAAGATTGTGGAGAGAGTAGAGGATGCAAGATTGGATTTTCAACTTTTGTCCGCCACCTTTGAGCAGATACAGCGATCAGAATATAAGAGCGACTGGTTGCGACATCTGCTATTGTTGATGCTCCAGAGAATAACACGTCCCTGGCTTACGATGGTATCAAAGGCCATTGGCATTACTATTGAAAAAACACCGTTTGTAGACGATATTTTCGAAGATGAAGGCTTCTTCATCGAACTTGGCGACCCTGTCCCGCAGGAGGGAGAAGAGGAACCGCACATTGACCTAGTGAGTACTATATCTATGGTCCTTTACTTTGTCGTCTAGCTAAAGTGTTAGATATTTGCCCCCTCCAACATTCCGTCATTCCTCATGCTAGAAGAGGCAGAGCGAGTCCACGAGACATCAAGAGGGTTGAGATTATTACGACGGTTCCACCCTAACCATCCGCTTCTAGGTGATCATGGGGTGGAAAGGGTTAAGATGCGGTGGAGTTTTTCATGGGACGAATTACAAGCGTAAGAATTCTGAGACCGGCTGAACTGGATGGAACTAATTATACTTTAGGATCGATCTTGAAGCCGCTGCCCACGAGAAACGCCTCCAGCTCGCTATGCAAGCGTTCAACCTCACCAACAGGTCTCGCTTTTCGAGATTAACTGATCATCCGCGGTTAGGAACCAATGACGGGTTTTCGTTCGATTTTATTGGAAAATCTGAGGAAGAAATCAAAGCCAGTCTTGCGGCATCTTTGGAAAATATGAATTTCGAACCACAGCGGCAGTTCGGATTTGAAGGGGTAACCGATGACCAACTAGGAAATGAAGCACTTACCGTCGAACCAATAACATCAAACCAACCAACGACAGCTAGATATCCGCCTCCATTATCAGTCACGTTTTCACTATCCATCAACCCGGTCCTCCACGCTCAGGCGAGGCTCACTAATATGGCATGTATGCGATTGCTTTTCAAAGAACAGCGAGTACAGAGCCAGTACGAGCTTCTCCATAGTTTCTTGCTTTTTGGTGACGGTGTTTACGTCTCCCGGCTATCGGCTTCGCTATTTAGCGACGAACTCGCAAGTGGAACTACAAATTCCGGAATCAGATCCGGGATTGCAATCGGCGGATGGGGTTTACAACTCGGTGTACGAAACGACTGGCCGCCAGCGTCGTCCGAGTTAAGACTAGCGTTGATGGGGATCATGGCTGAATGCTATGCCTCTGGTATTGGAAGGGGGACGGGACATAAAGAAAACGACGATCTTCCAGGTGGACTTAGCTTCTCCGTTCGTGAAATGACAGAAGAGGAGGAAGACAAGTGCAAGAACCCAGATTCACTTGAAGCATTGGATTTTCTGCAGGTTAGCTACCGACCGAAAAGTCCATATGATACTGTCATAGATTCCGTCAGTTTGGTGAAGTATGACCGGCTTTTCAAACACTTATTACGAATCATACGCATGGTCTATGTAGTAAATAGGCTATTCGGGTACACGAATATCGAGCGGGGGAAAGGGCGACTAACGACGAATCCTATCATCCTACGATTCCGAATCGAGGCCCACTTCTTTGTCTCAACTCTCGCGAAGTACATATTTGAAACAGGGGTGGAAACTGTTTGGAAGGAGTTCGCGAAGAAGCTCGATGAAATCGAACGTAGACTTGAAAAGTATGATATTTCAGATCGATACGGCGAGATGGAGAGTTTGGGACAATTAGCGGCCTATCACAATAGTTGCCTAGACCAGATGCTCTTTGCGACAATGCTACGTTTAAGGCAGCAACCGGTGTTAAATCTTATTGAAGAGATATTTGGTATGGTTCTGAAGTTTGCAAAGATGGTTCGGTTGGAGCATATGGGGGTTGTGGATCCCTTAACGCCAACTGATGACTCGGCGTTTGGGAAGCTGTATGGAAAGTTTAGGAAGCGCGTTGGGATCTTTATTAATGTGGCCCGGGCGTTGAGTGAGAGGAGGGGCTATGGTGGATTGGCGAAGAGAGAGTCGGATCGCAGCAAGGATGCCTTTAGAGGACCGGGGGATGCAGCAGAGGGTGGGGCATTAGGACAACTTTTGGTCAAGTTGGAGATGTCTACGTATTATGTGGATGCGGCCAAGAAGCTGTAAGCAATTTTAAGCGATGGCATTCAATATCGGGGTCTTAAGTAGATTAAATTATTCTTATTGTATATGGGCTAAAATGTGGTTCTTTAGAAGGGGCCCGCGAGCTTATGCCCAGTAAAATTGGCGGTATCATATCGCTGCTATAACAAAACTTCAACTCATGAAGCGTTACAAGTTAACCGCCAATGCTAATCTTGAAAATACAGAGACAGAATGAAGAAGTAGTTCTCAATATACTTTTCTTCAGAAATTTAAAACTGACAAAAAAATGTCCAAGAGTTGCGCCGATAAAGTCAAAAAAGTGTATACAGTCCCATGGAACCCCCAATCATATAACATGTTAACATCGTAATACCGTTCAACAAGTAAATTTTAAAATTAAAAGATATATATAAACTGTTATCCAAAACTCCATTCTAGAATTCTTCAGCGAAAACTAAATCTTCCTAGAAAAGCCACCCAACAGGGAAAATCATAAACAGTGCTCCACCAACGCTACCAATTATCAACAATACCACAAGAAATCCTGGCGGTGATATAGTATTTAAACCCGGTGCATCGAAACCCGGGAAACGAGACCAAAGCCTTGCGCGGATGATTGCTTTCTCTTCCGGGCTAAAAGTCACAGTTTGAACTTCGATATTTTCTGAAATTGCTCTTGGAGCAAGTGACCTTGATGCCAACTGACCCTCTGGTAACTCGGCATCATGGTCGCTAGGACCCCAGTGGTGCGACCCATCCGATGGGGGGGATCTTGGATTTATTATAAATGTCGAAAATCGTTTTCGAAGGATACCATTGAGGGAGTTGAGAAAAGAGTTTTGTTCGTCATGGCGATTCTCTTTGAACGCTACGATCTGGTTGAGATCTTGGTTTGGGATAGGGCCAGCCAGGGCTTGGAGTCCAAAGATTCCAGCGGAGAGGAAGAGAGATAATGTTTTGAAAGAAACCATTTGAATTTGTTTTTGAATGAGTGTCGTAGATCGATGTATTGTGAGATCTTATAAACCTAATGTGGTAGTACTAGGTAGTTGGACGGTTGAATGAAACGAATGTAGAGGGTTGCTGAAAACTGGGGCCGATCAACAGCCTATGTTACGCTGCTCAGCAGACGTAAATGAAGAGTACTTGAAGTACCGAAATTAAGTTGAAGCTTCCAGGCTTTAGGAATCGTAAACCAAGTAAACACAGGAACTTGGGGGTTCAAGTAGTAGTTATATAGATACTCAGGCACCGCATGGTGTATCAACAGGTGCCCGGCCTTCGGAGAATAAGGCTGCATTGGTCATAGAAACTATATTTCAGATAACCCAAGTCCCAATGGCATGATATCTGAAATGACTTAAAAGCGAGGGGAACTAATGATGTTCCGATTCAAGAAGCCTTGAAATGACTATGGAACATTTTCCTTCCTTTTTTCTGTTCCGTACATTTTCGAATACCGTCCACATGGTTCATAAACGCCCGCTACGTAAGAACCAACTGCGCACTACACGGAGTCCACCGACCCAGAAAAATTCTAGAAAATGAAGAAAGCTTAGCCGGTTCGATTCAGGTCAACTGTTGGCTAAAACGACTTTAAAACCTCTCCGCTTTAATGTATTTATTCCTCGGAACAGCTGGAAATGCGAAGCCGAGAACGTGGCGTTGAATGTGTTGATATGGGGTTGGGGAGCTGTCGCACCATGTTTCGAAAAGATGCGACAGGGGTTTCTTGACAGAGCTTAGCAGAGTCAAGATGTATCATCGAGCCCAAGAGGTGCTATCCTGTACATGGTCTAAAAATGGGATACTCGAGAGAAAAATTGACATCTTACCTTAGCCCCCGTATCGTTGGTCTGGCCTCGCATCGCACCGGTATTGCGATATATCGATGTCTATAGATCGATAACCTTCTCTGCGCTGCATTGAAATTGAGAGTTGAGGTGTTGTGTTGGATCGACAATGATGATCGTTGCCACTTTTGTCGTTAGGGCGAAAAATTTCATCTCCTAGCTGTAAACTGTTAACGTTAACTGTGGATAGTCAAGGAAACACGATCGCTTCTAACTGATCTAATTATGATGCGGAGGTAATACTTTTGGCATCAGTAGAATCCCTAAGATCAGAGGAAGCTATATTCCCAAAAATTACGGGATTCAGTTCATGTTTCGTGGAGATATTGGACAGTAAATGCATGCATCTGTAAAACATCCTCAACACACCTTTTCGGGATCAAGACTATACGCACAAGAATCGCGACAGCTCAGTCAATTTCAGGTCCCATGCAGTAATTTTATGGTCATTTTATAGGTATGTGGTAAGTCTAGCAGCATATCAAGAAAACAGACGGTTTGGTAAAATATTGATTGATCTATCAACCATTATCTAAAGCAGAATGTCTCATCGTCAATTTTGGGCTATTGTCAAAAATATAAAAAAGTAATCTTTGCGGATGCATCTACTGCTTCTCAAAGGATGGAGAAGCCCGATGCGGGGGTCGAACCCGCAGCCTTCAGATTAAGAGTCTGACGCTCTACCGATTGAGCTAACCAGGCAGATTGCAGCTTGTTGGAGACCTCAGTGTCAAAAGTTCCTATATATAATCTTTATCACTGGCAGCTGATGCAAGATTTATCAATTTTGGTCTCTACCAAACGCAGTTATTGAGTGAGATCTTGTATTCTAGTCTGGTGTGTATTCTTGTACCCAGTGTTTCGCTTAGGGAGTAGTCTGGGGGTCCTTAGGGAGAGCAAGTTTTACCGAAATTTCCGGTCTAGTTTCCGAAATTCCTGCTAGTTTTCCGGGCCAGAGAGGACTCAAGTTTTCGACTGAAATCCATGGAATGCTTGGGCAGCATATAGTCTTGTACACGGGGCAGCATAGAATACCCTTTAACACAGCCTTCGAATTCATGTGTACATTGACGTCTTTGGATAAAGGAAACATGCAGAGAGCGATATAAAACCCAGTCTTCACCCAACAACAAAAGTTCTCCAACCAAAATCACTCTAACGGAACAGCCGAATGTAATGGTATCATGCTAGTTCCGTGTTGAGAGAAATTGATACCTATGTATACTAGGATCAAGGCCTGAGAACTTTTATTTGACCTAGGAATTAAGTTTGAAGTTGAGTTTAAGGGTTAAGCTTAGCTTAGAGGCCGCTGTGTGCAAAATTTCTAAAGCTGTGGTATCGAAAATCTCAACCGAATAATTATATAATGCGCAGGGCTTTGTCGGCAAACTCTGACCTTGATATTTCCGAGACCCACTTTACATTGCATAGTGGATACCTTGATATCATAACGACAAAAATTCCCCGATCGTCTCTTTTAGTCCAGATTAATACCAACTAAATGGATATGGAACAATATTGTGAATTGTTATAGCTATCACGGGTTAGTTATCACCAGTGCTTAGAATAGCAACAACGTTGCATCCGACTCTCAGTTTCTCACCAGGGTGTAGTACGTAGTGGCGACTCGAAGGATTCCCATATTAGGATTACACTCCGACCTTGAAAGTATTCTTATTCTGCCATAGGCTTCTATTCCCCCCAGTTTTTCGAAAATTCTTCCGCAGGCTCAGTTGCACATGGCACCATTCTTGGCTATTCTTAGCATTCAGCCACTACCGACGGCATGTTACCCTACAGGGTAGTATCGGATCGTCCCTAGAGCCTCATGGCCTCAGCCGATCCAAAATTTCCACCATCCCTGGGTAGTGTGTTCGGTTCACTCGGATAGTATCTCCCCGCATCTCCTGACCATGACTTCATATGATAATAGGGTTCATAACGTTTAGTTATGTTTTGCTTTTTATGACGTTCAGCCGTAGTCGACATGGTATCTCGTAAGAGAAAACTGTCAACGGACCCTGGTATTCGTCATCCATACTAATTTTATGAATCTCTGAATGGTTTTCGTGTATATAAAGTGGGAGGAATATCCGCCGTTCTATTGGGTTCTTATTAACAGTATTCGACCGCATCCACAGATCTCGAACACTTGTAGAAATTATTATTCAAACCTCTTTAATTCAGTGACCTTCAACATACTCCGCATTTTTTTAAAATTTAAGCATAATGCATTTCTCCAGCCTTCTCGTCTCTGCTGCCGCTGCTTTCGGCCTCTCTTCCGCCATTATCACTGGTATCTCGGCTCCAGCTACAATCAGACCTGGTGATGGCTTCAACTTTTATATCAACACCGCAAACTATATCCAATCAGTTGGTATGTGATTTAAAACTCTACTGAAGCACTAAACAAAATTTATCTCAATTGCTAACGAAGTTGTGAAATTGTAGACGATATTGCCATCGCCGTTGGTATCGCTGGCGGAAAGGGTTTCCCAGGAGCCCTAGGCCAAGTCACAGACTCGTGGTACCTTGGACCCGAAAAATCCAACATCGTCACCCGAATCCCCCACTGGACTTCCATCCCAAGCACCACTCCAAAAGGAAAGGCAACTTATACCGCTGCCATTTTCTCCCTCTTTGGTGCCGCAGATGCACAAACTTTGGTGACTTATAATGTCACAGTCACCATTGGCGATTCTACCTCAACCACCTACGTTACCAGCAAGCCATGAAGGGAGGATGGAAATTAAGGAAGGTCAACGACGATAAAAGTCATGATTCATGATTGAAATGTGCATACATAGCCAGAGAGCATAGCATTGGGAGGAGTTTATTTGATTCTCTACTTGTTACATACACTCCTTAATTACTAGTAATATTATTTGAATGCGCATATGCAAATCGATATTTTGCAACATAAATATGACTATTTTCTCCGCTAGATTAATTAGGTACCAAGATACTCGATTAAACAACAACCCCAATGGCTATTTCCGCTGGGGAGTCCAAAAAAACGGGCGAGCTTGTCCTTTCTGGGGTCTGTAACGACCCGCATAACCAGGAAATACTTGATGATCATTACTAGGTTGGTTAACCTTACAGAGTAGTCCCCACAAAGAAAATTCATGGATCGATCCAACAAAATTAAGACCCTATTCCAGGCAGAAACATCTACGTTCCCTGAAATCCCGCTGCCTATCGATTTCCCTGGCACCACTCCACAATGGCAAATCATTCCCGGGCTCAGGGTAACTGCACCTGTTCGCCATCTAGAAACTATCTTTCCAACGTACTTATATATACCGAAGGAGAAATGTAAATGCGGATTGAAGTAGCCATATAGGTATGCATAGAGGTTGTTGTATGATCGACTGTTAACCCACCAACTCGATATCGTATTGTTGGGTAATTAGGGTTAACCCAAAGTTAAAGTCTGTCAACGAGGGATTATACAATAGAGAGAATAGAAGTCGTCTCTCGGCGCTTTATTAATACCTCATTTCTATTTACTTCTGGTAAGTGACTTTAGTGTTCTCCTATCTCGTAAACCAAATGCTATCGCAGGTGCTCTCTGCTGATCTGATATGGCACTCTATAAATCTAAATTTCTTCCGCGAAGTTTGCATGGTGCCATATAGACTTACTCTGAATTCATGAATTCCATGACAGACTTGGGGAGCTTTACGGCTGATCGCAGCCCCTGAGAATACATACAAATTCATTTATTATGTTGTTATAATTTTGGAGGTCTTTATAGTATCATTCGGACATTAGAGCGATGCAATTTAATAAAACCTTAAGCCTGGTACTTGTCTTGATGCTGTCTGAGTTCAGGCAATTGTACAGTTGTACAAGAAATCGCAACTGGTGCTCCGTTCCTTAAAATTATACTTTAAGTCAAATTGATATAATGCAAGTAGACTCTAGAAAACATCAAATGGCTATATATATTTACTAAATATAGCTCTAGCTTAATAAGTTTTCACGATAAAAGTCTAGCCGAAACTTGGAGTATCGATACAGAGGATTCTTCGGCTCCGCGAATTCGAATGAAAACTCGGGTAGCTCAGAATAGAAGCATTTGCCGTTTGCATTGACCATAGAACTAATCGAAAGACATGTAAAAATACTTGCAACGTACCAATGTATGATAGCTAGCTAAGATTGAAATTGATTCTGATTGCGTGTGTGTGCAAAATTGTTTTCCTCCGTTAGTCTCAGAATTAGTGGCAGTGACATTGAGACATCTGTGGCGTCAATGGTCAAGAACCACAGCCTTATGCAGGATGGCGACGATGGTGTGACAATCGTAGGCTAGTAGCCAATCAGCTGACGGCCTTTTGCGAAGCAGTGCACGCTTGGCATGGCATGCTTAGATTCTCGAAGCGAATGAGCTTGGCTTCAAGGGTAGAGTGGCTAGTGATATCCATGTTTTATCGGGGACAAAAAATATTTTTTGTCTGCTGCGGTTTGACACCATCGATTGAAAAGGTATTAGTCTAGAAACATTTCGCTTGAACAATCATACACGATCGTGTATATATACCTTCTGTTGACCGTCTTCTGATTCCTGCTTTTTCTTATCCAAACCAAACCAACATCTTACATTCACTTCAAATATATAGTTACTGGGTAACTACTTCAATTCTCGACCTTTAATTCTTCTTTTATACCTTCATTCATTCATTCATTCATTCATTCACTTACTTTTTTTCATTTTATTCATTACACTTTTTGTCTCGTCTGGTTCACGAAACAAATTTACTTTCTAAACTTCTAATTCCTTGACTTTATTTCATTTCAATCTCAACTTCTTAAAAATGCCTTCCTACACTAGCATCCTCGTCTGCAGCATCTTGGCCCTCGGTGCCTCCGCTCAAAACGATTACGGATACGACGCTTCCGCCCCACCAGCGGATTCCTATGGTGCCGTTAGTGAATCAGCATCAATCTCAGCACCCGCTACAACATCTGTAGCAACCTCTATTGCAACTTCTTCTATTGCGACTTCTATCGCAACTTCTATCGCAACCTCCATTGAAACTTCTATCGCAACCTCTAGCTCTGTAGTAGCATCCACTTCCTCATCTGAAACATCTTCCGAACCTGCCAAAGCAACTGCCACGGCAGCAGCTTGTCCTATCAAGTTCGACACAGAATGTGGGTTTCTTTGCAGCGGTCCAAAAATTTCACCAACTTGCGAAACCGAATGGTATTTCAGCAAAGATGCAAGCTGTACACCCTGCAATGGCATCCCAGATAAATGCCCCCCAACCCCAGAGCCATCTTGCGCCTTCGTTTGCAAGGCTCAAGGTGCTGCTGCGACCAAGGGAGAAGCCGAAACACCATTTTGCTGGGCTACTGATATGACCAAGGAAGATGAGATCACTTGCACTCCCTGCGGTGGTGACTACAATGTAGCTTCTGCACCTCCACCACAGTCTAATGTTACTATTTCGACCCAGTCCCATGACAACGGTACTGCCACTATTTCGACTAACCACGGAAACACCACCACCTATGCTCCACCACCAATCTACACTTCTGGAGCCTCAACTATTACAATTGGTGCTTCTGCAATTCTCGGGTTGGCTTTGGCTTTCTTTGCTTTGTAATTAGTCATTTTTCTTTTTGTTTTCGCATTTGATCTCGCATGAGCACTGGCGCAAGGGTTGTTTTATTTTTTTTGAATACTTTCGCTACGGTTAAGATTTAATTTTAGAGAGATCGGTTTCAAGCAAAGTAGATTCTTGGTGCTTCAAATTCTATATTTTTTTTCTATCTGACAGATAATAAATTTCCATTATAAATTGTGCAGCTTTCACAACTACGAGGTGCCAACATAGTCTGGGGCCACCTCTCTCTGGCTTGACCGACATATATCACAAGAAGCTAGAAGCGGTTTAGGTAGAAAATAAACCCAAACTTTTCTTACAAAATACAACAATTTTAGTGTTGTAAAAAAAATCTCCTCGCTAGGTCATCTGCGAGAACTTCTAGAAGAGAAAAAAAAAGATTGTTGACAAGAAGGGGATTCGAACCCCTGCGGGCTAAGCCCATGAGAACACATTAACTTTATTAATGAAGCTTGCGCTTGAGTCACACGCCATAACCACTCGGCCATCTTGCCCTCAGATGTTGTAAGGTTCAAAGAATTCGTCACCTACCTTCGTTTAGGCAATTCACGGTAAAGATTTTTTGGTCCAACCCACGACTTAACAGTGCGACTTTTGACAGTTTGTGCTGAGGGCAACAGCTTTTTAGCCTACGTAGCTACATTTGGTTCAAATTCACTAATGGATTTCCATGGAAAAAGAATTTTGAGGGGGCCTTTAAGCTACACAAGCTGCAAGTTACATTAACATTTAATATTTATTCTTGCCTCAAGTTAGATAAGTACTACAAGAAGGTATATTAGAACGAGACTAATATTATATATAATTGCTGAAGTAATGAAATTTCGAAAGCGTTACGGGCCGACCTAACTCCATGGAATACTCCTGCCTTCCTGCGCAGACTGTCTTGCTAGCTCAATTACCCGAATTCCATTTCTGCTCTGATAGGCCTTCACGAATGGCTCTTCCCCGGCCTTAATAGCCTCTGCAAGGTCCGAATAGTACTTCATATAACTGCCAGTCATACTTGGAACTTTTCCAATATACCTCTTAGTCCGGTCGTCTAAAGTCTGGAATTCGTTGACTTGCGTTTTTGTGCAAAGTTTTCCCCAGATTGAAGGGTCTTCGACCCCGAATTTCGGATCTGTGCTCTCCATCCCTCCTAGTAACTGGGTTTCTTGTGAGTCCTCGCCGTACTGCATGTTATAGCGCTCGGTGTTAGTATGTTCTGCATATAAAAAATTGTATATATAAAGCAGCCGAATACAAATGACTTACCTTGATAAAGCTTCCATCATACCCTCGTATTAAGTATTTCAATGGCTGTTCCATAGGGGTTACAACGCTGGTTGTAACCGTAGCAATCAGTTTCTTTAACTCTCCACCGAACTGAAGGATAATGACAAATGTATCATCAATATCACTATCCGAAGGCCTGAGAGTTCTGTAAAACCCAGTGACGGAAGTTGGAGTTTGCCCGATCAACAGTAAAGCCTGATCTACACTATGGGACCCAAGGCCATACATAATACCATCGCCAGGCTTGTATTCACCCCCTTTCCAATTGGCTACCCAAGGTGGGAGGTCTACATCGTAGTGGATGGTGACATCAGTGAGTTGCCCAAAAACCCCCTTTTGGGAAAGTTGATAAAGAGTCCGGAAATCCGAGTCGTATCTTCTGTCTAATTTTGATGATATAGTTAGTCAGTATTCAGGTATCTAGATTACAAATTGGAATAAAATTGGATTAATACTTTGAAAAACAGTGAGAACTTTGCCCTTTTCTTTCGATAGAGCAATAAGTTTATCGGCCTCTGCGGCAGTTGGAGTAAAAGGTTTCTCGACCACCACTATAGATTTCATAAGTTAGTAGACCCGCCACCAGCTATAATTTTAGTGGCTTTAGACTCTTACCATGTTTTCCGGCTAGCAGGGATTTCTCCGCATATTCGAAATGCGAATCATGATGCGTGCAAACAATCACTAAATCGATATTCGGATCCGCGAAGAAGTCTTCTGCTGTTCGGTAGTGTTTTGCTTGAGGATGGTCAATAGTGCAATGCTTCCCTTTCTCCACAGAAGAACCCGCTGGAGGAGCTTCAGCACGTTGTAGGAATGCATAGACATTCAGATCTGGATTTGGAAGGATATATGGAAGATGAAAGCATCTTGTGGCGAAGCCGTAACCAACGAAGCCAACATTTAGTGGTGCCATACTTGCAACAAGTCTTATCTATAACCTCGGAATAGTTCCTTGGGTATGAATTAAAGTGGATTTTGAATAACAGAAGCTGGATTCCCGGGGGTTATATGCAGAATACAATATTAATGTATCTTGTTAGGCGGATTTTCATTGCATTAGTCATCGCGGAGTATCGGCTGGCCAGCTGGGAAGATTCTCGGCTAGATTGTGGATCCCTCCCCGCATTGACAGGGTCTGTAAACATCGACAAGGGACATGGTACCCTTTACTGTTCTGACGCTAGCTACTATGGCTAGATGGAATTGTATATGATCTCCCGTTTGTATCAGGGAATCTAACCTGAGCCGATATTCTGAAGAATTTAAGTAATTCTTTGTGACAACTTCCAACCCTTCAAGAGTGTGGCTACCAGAAAGCACAAAAAAAATAGTTCTGTTTTGTCTCATGGTTTATCAGATCGTAGAAATATATCTATATATTCGCTAGGACAATGCATTAAAATACATGATAGATATGGTTTTAAGGTCTTTATGCAGGAAACTTTGTGAAGAAAACCCATCATGGATCAGTGTATGGCATATATACGATCAAATCCATGTTCCGCGAAGATAGAAATGCAGCCCAGAACTTCCAAGGGTCAGACTCACATTCCTACCCCCTTCATGCAAACAATGACAACTAGACTAGCTCTGGGTTGGCCTCGAGATCTCGATCTCAGACATTACAAAAGGGGGCGTTCTCTAAGTCGCCCTTTGCTTTCCCTTATCCTTCATCACAAGATACAAGGATGCCTTAGACGATCGATAATGTGTAAATGAGCCATCCAAGTCATCAATTATCTCTTCAACGCTCGTTAGCCTAGCTCCTCGATGATCATTGCAAAACTCCATAGTTGTCCAATCAAAAATGGGATCGAAAAATTCAGACTTCAGCCACGATTCGAAATTCTCCCGGAATTCTTTGAATCCCTCGAATCTATATCTCTTATATCCTTGGCCTTCGGCCGAATTCGGATTTATAGGACGTCTGGATACTAAAAGATGATAGTCCCCTGAGTCTAGGATATCAATTTCAGTGCTCGGTTGGATGGGTTGTAGCCTTGGTGATGGTGGAACAGTACAAGTTGTGGCATTGGAGCTTGAATCACTGGACCCAAACCCACTAGGGCAGACCGGTGCCTCGGGGAATACTATTGATACAGGCTGAAAAGGTATCCTGGTTTGAGCTTCGCAAACTACTTGCTGTGGGTGTGGAAATGTCGTCGATGATAGAGTGGACGGCATTGGGGCTACCAAAGGTGTCGTGAATTCCGTCAATGGATCGAAAATACCATTTAAATCGATAGAGGATAATACTCGACTGTACCGCTCTTCTGGGGGTAAGGACATGATGATGCCAAACTCTGTCTCTAAAAAGTTTGAGTATTCCGGGTCTGCGAGTTGAGTTTCTGAAAGTGGCCAGGTAACATGAGGCTCCGCCATTCTGGCTACCGCTGCACTTAGTGTGTCGGATATGCCTGTGATTTCATTCCATTGGTTTGGCCCTTCACCAATATATTGTCCAAGGGCAAAAGAAGTACCCGGCCCCACGATATCGAACGAACATTCTCCTAGCTGGGTTGCAGAGTCTGGATCAAAAGATGTTCCTGGAATATTATCATTGTTGGAGGTTGTATCAATTTCCCGGCTTTCTGGGTCCCTCGAGGCGTCGGTTGTCACTTTATCCAGGCCTACGACTGATGCTGTTTGGGTTTGGGACTGCCCGGGGCTCCCAACTCGGCCAACTTCCGGAATGATTGTTACAAGACCTGCAACATTCACAATTTGACCCTGTAGACTATTGGCTCTTTGGTAATCAACTAGTATATCTTCTTGCCGTGTCCCAGATGGTGTGTTATTCCATCTCACAACATTAAAAAGTATTTCTGTTACATCAACGTCTGTATATATGGAACTCGGTTAGATGCTTATTGCTACTCTCTTCGGGGAGGCGTTTGGATATAAAACCTACATGGACTAGGGTATGGTCGAGGTGCCCATAGAGGGCAGCAAAAACTAAACATTTCATTCCAGCTCCTTGCTATTAGAAGACCCGGAGGAGTACTTTTATGAAAATGGTTTCGTCTCAAGTGTTCCCTGTTTATTGGAGACAACGTTAAAGTCAGCACTATGCACTTTCCTGAGAAATAAACCCCTCGAGATGGCTCGGAGATATGGCAATATCTGTAATTCGAATTTGATTTACAAGATATATATGACCATTTTCGGCTGTTGGAATTATCCATTATTGTAAAAAATAAAATAAAAAATAAAAATAAAAATAATGAAGAAAAATGAAGAAAAAAATGAAGAAAAAAATTTCCACTTACTTCACGCCAGATAAATCTTTCCTTCCAATAGTTAGACAGCGAAGGTAAACCGCCGGTTCAGCTTTTGCGAACGGGCAGGCTAATTGTCCACTTAGTGCCTTCGCCGATTCCTTCTTCCGCCGTTTATTGGGTGGCCGGCCTTCATCATCATCGGTGTTGTTATCTTGTTCTGTATCTCGGCGCCTCCCGGCACCCTGTCCTAGGCTCCGGTGGCCTGATTTTGGGAGATTTTCTGACGACGTAATTTCTTTAGCTGGTGTTTTGGTCTCCGCAGCAGACTGTTTTTCCTCCGATGCATCGTTGTTCCTGTTATGGAGGCTAAATGAAGCCCTATTATGGTCGAAGTTGACTGTAGTAAGGCTCTCGGAATCTTCAGTTTCGAGAATTGTACTGGAAATGGATGATTCACGTCCTAAGCGGCGTGCGTCCTCGCGCCAAATGAGTAACTGTAGCAGCAAGTGTATAATATTAAGTTTTGAATTTCTTTCCGATACAAATTCTGGATCGTCGTCAAGTTCAGGATCAATGACCTTTTCGATATGTTGTGGCGCGCGAGGCTGAGTAAATTTGAATCCAACGGGAAGGCTTTGCTCCTCGATATGATATATAAGCTGCTGAAACTTGATTGGCTCCTTCTCTTTCATCTCACGAAAAGACATCACTGCTTCTCGAACCTCGTCCCTATCAGTGACAGATGCTGCCCCTGAGTTACGCCACCAAATGGCATGGTTACTCCCCACCCTGCCCCAGATAAGTCCGGACAGGCCGCTAAGGTTCTTAGGAAGATTGAAAGCTCCGTCCGCTAAACCGGGGGTAGGATATCGAATCGATTCGATTCTGTGTGGTGGGAGGCCTTCTGAATCTGGGCCTAGAAAATACGACATATCGGTTGCCATTAAGGGGGGCGCTAGGGGAGGTACTGTCCCGTAGGCGCTTCGACCGCGAGCTAAGCCTTCTGAGTCCTCGGATTCGAAAGAAGGAGTACTGGCGAACTTCTTAACAAGTTTGTAGCCAAGAGGGGCTCTGGATTTTACAAGATCCTTAAATTCTCTATTTCCAGGCTCAAGGAGTTCGTTTGCAGGTTCCCTTTCCTGATTGAAGTCCGGTTTCGATAAAGCCAGCATTGTTATCGCGCCCGCGGCCACGGATATTTTTCCCAGAGCATCGCCTTTACGTTCTCTATGGTGATTTGGACTGGGATTAAATGAAGCTGCTGGAACCCGATCCATATTCTCTATTTATAGAATACCACTTACAGGTATTTTCAGAGGTGCAAGTGCTTAGGCTATTTTAAATCCAAGATTGTATTCAATAATGACTGTAAAGTACTCAGCCTTGGGAGCTGATTTTTGGGGTATTTTGCGTTGACATTGTTGTAATCCAGCTAAGTAATCAGTCATGGGATTATCGTAGGTTCTAGAACTGATGATCAAGGC
The DNA here is from genome assembly GCA_036971725.1 of Arthrobotrys conoides. Classification (NCBI taxonomy): domain Eukaryota; kingdom Fungi; phylum Ascomycota; class Orbiliomycetes; order Orbiliales; family Orbiliaceae; genus Arthrobotrys; species Arthrobotrys conoides. The sequence continues at coordinate 525,197 of JAVHJM010000006.1, forward strand.
TAGTACAGTTAGTAAACTTGAGGTTAATCGGTCGGATTGCACCCTTTTATGGACGACATTTGCATCTACAAGCTGGCCCACAAGGCTACCTTCCAGAGCTTGGCGTGCAAGAAACTATGGGCTTCGAATCGCACGCTGCGAGCCCGCAACATATCTTGCGATCTTGGCGGGTACATGTTACACAAACGCGATGAAACAGGGTCGTGTTTCTTTCTGCTCAGATATGATCATATATGACAGAACTCGATTAGAGCGTCGATTTTGGTTGCGATTAGCAAATAACAAATATTTCGGATCAGGGATCTCAAGATTATGAGCTCTTGAGCTCTCTTGGTAACGTTATGCTAAGTTTTGAAAAAAAAAAGGAAACTCGTATTTAGTTACGGCAGTGTACCTATCTTACGAAGACCAAGAAACGAGTGTGAGGCTATCATTATCGTGCATTACGCGTCCACGGCTGAACAACTTTATACCAACATCTCCACCGAAAACTAAGTTCTCAAATACCCCGCCAATTTTCATGATTGAAATTTTGCTTGAATCGCTGAAATTAGACGTTTCTAAATGTGTGGATATCAAGTTATTTGGAAGACTGGTTCTTGAGCGAGAGGGAGATAAAGGAGAAGATTTCGTCGATTTAAAAGGACCCCTCTTTTGAGCTTCAAAATGATCATGTGACCGGTTCAGATATGATGTCAGAGTGTCTGTATAACGTGCCCGCTGGGAATATGGTGAAGAGACTGGAATTTGTGACAGACTCTGAATAGACACCGAATCGATTCTTGAGATCCTGAGAAAACCGTGTTGTTCACGATAATTACCACGAAGAGTCACGTGCAAGGACCCTTGCTGCCCCACGTCTCTCGCAAAGCGGCGCCAACGCGTGTGCTCTTCAAGCCTGCAAGAATTGTGGGCAGCTCTCTCGACTTCACCTTCCAGCATCTCCCATCCCTACCACCACACACCCCCAGCTCCAATCCTATAACCTACCAATCATGGCGACTCAAACGACCACGATACCCGATCAACAGATCGAGGATCGAGTGCGAACCTTCAGCGACTTCCTTGATCCCCCCGCTAGCGTTCCCAATGCCGACAGACGTTACACGCAGGCCGTTCGTGAGATGCTGAATAAAGGGCAACGAAGGTTGATTGTAAGATACTATAGCTTTTCTTTAGCTCTACTGTGAGCTTTATAGTTTAATAAATTTGGCTTTTGTGTTTCTTAAGTTAACTTTTAAGCTTGTATAGATATCACTCGACGATATTCGAAACCATAATGCCAAGCTTGCGAAAGGAATTCTGGAAGCACCATTTAGCCATATCGAACCGTTGACTAGAGCCGTTAGTGAAGTCTCGCTATCTCTAGCTGAAGCTGGGAAGCATGATGTCGACAAGGATACCGTACGATTAAATCTTCAATGCTTAATTTATACAGGACTGGGTCTAATAAGGAAGATGATAATAGGATTTCCACGTTGGACTCAATGGTAACTTCGGTGACCATGCTGTTAGTCCACGTACTCTGGGATCTGCCCACCTCAATCGAATGATATGTCTTGAGGGCATCGTCACCAAATGCTCGCTAGTACGACCTAAAGTTAAAAAGTGCGAGAAGCTCTGACCTATTCTTTATATATCGACAAGATGGTAGCTAATGTGTCCCCAACAGATCCGTCCACTACAATGAAAGGAAGGAACTTTTCCACGCAAGAGAGTACCGCGACCAAACGATGACAACCCATGCACCTACTGCCTCAAACGTCTACCCCACCGAAGATGAAGAAGGAAACCCTCTTGTCACCGAGTACGGTTACTGTGTTTACCAAGATCATCAAACAATCTCGATACAGGAAATGCCTGAACGTGCCCCTGCCGGTCAACTTCCTCGTAGTGTCGATGTTATCATGGACGACGACCTCGTTGATCGTGTCAAACCCGGTGACCGTATACAGCTTGTTGGAGTATATAGATCGCTCGGAAATCGTAACCAGGGCTCTGGTAGCTCTACGTTTCGTACCTTGATCATCGCCAACAATGTTGTTCTACTTTCCTCAAAAGCTGGTGGTGGGATTGCACAAGCAACAATTACGATGGCAGATATCAGGAACTTCAATGCTTTAGCTAGGAAGAAGAATGTCTTTGAGCTATTGAGCCAGAGTCTTGCTCCTAGTATCTACGGTCACGATTACATCAAAAAGGCGGTGCTTTTGATGTTACTCGGTGGTATGGAAAAGAACTTGGAGAACGGAACCCATTTGAGAGGTGATATCAACATTCTGATGGTGGGTGATCCATCTACCGCAAAATCGCAAATTCTTCGATTCGTCTTGAATACCGCACCTCTAGCTATTGCCACTACAGGAAGAGGATCTTCGGGTGTCGGTTTAACAGCTGCAGTTACTTCAGACAAGGAAACCGGTGAACGAAGACTTGAGGCCGGTGCCATGGTCCTCGCCGATCGTGGCGTCGTATGTATCGATGAATTCGACAAGATGAGTGATATCGATCGAGTTGCTATTCACGAAGTTATGGAACAGCAGACTGTTACTATTGCAAAGGCTGGGATTCATACAAGTTTGAATGCAAGATGTAGTGTTGTCGCTGCCGCCAATCCGATATACGGACAATACGATCCACATAAAGATCCGCACCGAAACATTGCGCTACCGGATTCATTGCTTTCACGTTTCGATCTACTGTTCGTGGTAACCGACGACATTGAAGACCAACGAGACGTTTTCATATCCGAACACGTGCTCCGCATGCATCGATATCGAAAACCGGGAACGGAAGAGGGAGCACCGGTCAGAGAGGGCCAAACACAACATTTAGGTGTCGGAACAGAGGAAACACAGGACGATGGACCCACGCCCATGTACGAAAAATTCAATGTGATGCTTCACGGCGGTGCTAAGGTTACGACTAAACGAGGGAAATCGAGGGATACCCAAATCCTCACGATTCCCTTCGTTAAGAAGTTTATTCAGTACGCCAAGAACCGTATTCAACCTGTGCTTACGGTTGGTGCGTCGAACTATATTACTATGACCTACTCGGCTCTAAGAAACGATGAAGTGGAGAGTAATCAGCGGAAAACATCGCCTATGACTGCGCGTACGCTTGAGACGTTAATTCGTTTGTCTACTGCCCATGCGAAGGCTAGGCTTTCGAAGAGGGTTGAGGAGCAAGATGCGAGAGCTGCAGAGGAGATTCTGAGATACGCATTGTTCAAGGAAATTGTACAAAACGAGAGGAAGAATAAGAGACGGAAGATGGATGATGGCGTAGAAGAAGATTCGGATGACGATTCAGATGATGATGGGGAGATCAATGCTGCTGCGCCACCAGGACCTAGGAGACGGACTACGAAGACCAGTCAGAGGACGGAGGTGGTGGAAGATGACGAAGACGAAGAGATGGGAGATGACGACGACGATGATACACAGCCGACTGTTACGACAGCATCTACTAGGAGAGGAAGGGGTAGACCGAAGAAGGGTACTCAACAAACCGAGGAATCGCAGGAATCGTGGGCATCGTCGCAACCAGGAAGCCAGTTGTTACAAGGCAGTCAAGATGCAAGTTCAGCGGCGACAGGGGCGGAGAGTTCGGCGCCTGTGGAACTTTCTGCGGCAAGACTTGCGATTTTCAGAGCAACGCTTGGAGGATTGATCAATACAGACTTGTTTGTCGAAGAGGCAGCAGTGGTTGGATTATTGATTGATAGGGTTAATGCGAACTTACCTCGTGGTAATGCGGCGTTTAGCCAGGAGGAGGCAATGGCCGCATTGAAGAGAATGGAGACGGATAATCAAGTTATGTGAGTATAAATTTCTACCTCTCCTTCCCCCTAGTTTTTTATTTTTTTATTTTTAGCTAATGATCATATTTTCTAGGTTTGGTGATGATGATAAGGTCTATTACATCCCATAGTGAAGGAGGTGTAGATGTCGTGGGTCTCATTTCTCAGCGAAACATACATTCTCTATTGAATACCTGGTATAGAATTCTCGAGCCTTTCCGATTTAGATACAGAGGAGGCTGGGTGGTATTAATTGTCCAAACTAGTCCTTTACCGGTGATAGACAATATTATTGCATATAATTCGAGTATAGGGCTTTTGCGAACAGATCAATCTTATGATACAAAATGCATATATTTTGTAGGTACCCCAAAAGAACAAACAAACATATATCATTATATAAGTACTTAAGTACTAGTAACTATATAACCGCAGGTACCTATGAAAAGGTACCGCTGGTGTTGAAATAAGCTTAAATAGAATCATTCGCAAATGCCGACGGGGTGGTCAGCAAGAAACTGTTCATTGGAATCGCCTAAAAAAAAAAAAAAAAAATTTACATTCTAGAAAAAGTCGGTTAAAGGAGACGATACATGAAGTAGAGGGGGAAGAATCAACCACAAGTACTTACGAACTATTCGTTTCTTGATTTGCCGTCGCACGGGGCGAATATCGTTTGGTACCTTGCATGAGATGTGTCGCTTCCTCGTTGGCACGAGATTAGGTTGATCAGGGTGGTCAACGTTAATTACAACCACCGCCACCCTCCTTCTTTCTCTTCTTTTTGTTCTAGAAGAAGGGCCGTCAGCTTGCTAGCTTGGCTTGCTAAATTATACCAAGAAAAAACGTAAAAAGTAATCCTGCCCGTTCGCTCTTTCGCTCTTGATAGCTGGGGGACAAGCTCAAATGTCTTTGATCTGCCGGGCAACCGATTGGACCGGCAGCCGAAGAAGGATTAACTATAGCCAACCGGGTTTAGTGGGACTAAGGCCATCAAAAAAAGCTTGGCCCTTGCTTGCGTCCCATTGCTTTGGGTTTTTCTGCGACCGCTGTTCTCTTTTTGGCAAAAAACGTAATTTTAATTTTTTTCGCAGATTCTTTTTTTTTGTCCGGTTTGTTCGGGCGTCCGCTCTGCGAAGTACCGTTTTGTTGACCAGGGGGGGTTACCCTGTACAAGGGACGCTGCAATATGGCCAATTGATTATGAACCATTGATGGAAAAAAAAGGCTCGTACGGGGGCTGTTTGGAGCCGAAGAGGTCCGTAGATACTATCGGGCATGTCGAGGAGGAGGGAGGAAAGAGGGGAAAGACAGTATCGTATATGTGTCTCTGTAGTATCATCTCGAGGTCAATTTGGTTTGATCAATTGATCAGATCATGAGATTTGCCCATCAGCCCGAGCTAATGCCGTCGACGGGCCGGGTTCGATGGCAGCTTCTGTTCCTAGCTAAGCAGTTAGCCAATTGATGACCAAACCGAATAAATGGATCTCGATGACTGGCTGGTGATGCATGGTGTACTGTGGACGGAGTATGTTAAGTAGTTAACTTAGCAGATTGCAAATTTACCAACCTCGCCTAGGCCAGGTCGCTCTCCACCATGCCGGGTATGGTACACGTACCTCGTATACACGATTCCTGAATGATGTTTGAATGACCTGATATGAATCTGATTTTCCGACTCTGCATTACTAAGATACTTTGTTTTATATTTCCATGTTAGAATAGCTGTTAGTTAAGTTAGGTAGAGTAGAATAGAATAGAATGGGATGGGATGTAGCCTAAAAACTGGCCCGTCCTCCCCCATTCCTCTCAACCACAACCACCTTCCCTTCTTCCTCTTCTTCCTCTTCCTCTTCCTCTTCCTCTTTCTTCCTTTTAACCTCTTCCTCTTCTTCTTCTTTTTTTAACATCCTATTCCTTCTCCCTCTCCGACATCTCTTCTACATCTCCCACGCTCGTTAGTCTTGCGACCGTCGAGTAGTCAGTTCTTTATTATATTATCCCAAGTGATAATATAGTATAGTATCAATAACACAACCCGGTTGAAAGTAAGCCTTTTTTAACTTCCCAACGACTCGCTCTTTCCTTTGGCGATCCAGTTTAAGCCTTTTTCTTTTCGCCATCAAAAAGTAAAAGAAAAAGAAAAAGTAAAAAGTAGAAAAACAATTCCACAGGACAAATCAAAACTAAGAGCTAAACGGGCGCCCTTTTTCGGATGTTGGTTGCTATCATCTTGTCTTGTTCCTGTGGTTCTGGTTCTGGTTCTGGTTCTGCGCTGTTATTTCCATTGAATTATTAAAAACCCAACCATCAATTGGGATCTCTTCCCGCCCCTTTCTTCCCAATTTTCTCATCTTCATCACCTCATATTTCCTGTCTCCGTCCGTTCTATTACGCTGTGGAACCTCCTAGGGATCTCCTAGTCGTTGGTATCACTATATTCCTACCCTTCTTTGCTTTGTGGTATCCTCTTCTTTTTTTTTTTTTTCCGCTTTCGCGACTGCTTGCAGGTATCTAGGGCCCTGGTTCACTTTACACGAAAACACACCCTTTTCCTCTCTCCAAATCCACTTATCAATCAACCGAAATCTCGATAATTAAATCGCATCTCAAACAATTAGCTAACAGATATCTTTCTCATATAGACAACGATTCTAGTTGCAACAGAAACATAATTCACAATGGAGGCACCGGCTTCCTCAGCAGAGTTTATCGCTGCTGCGCCTTCGCAGACAACTATCAACAATGCACCACTTGCCGCAACCGCGATCAACAACATCCTTCAGGGAGCTTCTGTCTGGTCTATTGCTTTGACCTTGTTTGCTGCCTGTCTCATCTATGATCAAGGTAACACGATTTCCACATTTCTTGCATGAGACGATATGCGAGGGAATTTTTTGATACTGACGATCGACGAATTCAAAAAAAAAAAATAGCGATGTACATCTGGCGCAAGGGAAATATTGCTGGTTCTATGTTCAAGATTCCCTTCATGGGTCCTTTCTTAGAATCTGTTTATCCGAAATTTGAGGCGTATCATGCCAAGTGGTACTCTGGGCCTCTTAGCTGTGTGTCGGTTTTCCACAAGTACGTATATTATACCTACCTTGAAGAATATATGATGTTTTGAAGGAAGCCAAGAAACCCTCCAATTCCTGCGAAAGGATGTCTGAATCACAAGACTGCTCCAAACTCTAGCTTCTTTGTTGGGCAATAGCGGCGCAGATTCGGAAACTGTTGGCTAACTGAACCGCGTCTAGATTCGTCGTTCTCGCATCTACCCGAGACCTTGCCCGAAAGTGCCTCAACTCGCCTAGTTTCGCTCGTCCATGTGTCGTTGATATCGCCATCAAGCTTCTCCGTCCCACCAACTTTGTCTTCCTCGATGGAAAACGCCATGCTGATTTCCGAAAGGGTCTCAATGGCCTCTTCACCCGTCGTGCCATGGAATCTTATCTCCCAGGCCAAGAAGCCATCTATGATAGATACTTCAAGCGTTGGGTCGAGCTCAGCCAAACTGGCAAGCCACAACCGTTCATGCCTGAATTCCGTGATATCAATGTCGCCCTTTCCTGCATGACTTTCTGCGGAAACTACATTTCCGCCAAGCAAGTCGCTACCATCACTGAGAACTACGTTAATATTACCGCTGCCTTGGATCTTGTCAACTTCCCAATTATCATCCCGTTCACTCGTACCTGGTATGGCAAGAAGTCGGCTGATTTCGTCCTTGCTACTTTCGAGGACTGTGCCCAGCAAGCCAAGGATTCCATGGCGGAGAAGGGAGCCGTCCCAATGTGTATTCTCGACCACTGGGTTAAATCTATGATGGACGCTAGGGAATGGGAACGTCGTGTCGAGGCTGGTGAAGTTGAAATGAAGTCTCCAGGTGCCCCAGCTATCATCCGTGATTTTACCAACAAGGAAATCAGCGAGGCCCTCTTTGCTTTCTTGTTCGCTTCCCAAGATGCCACTTCCAGCGCTACCACTTGGATGTTCCAGCTTCTCGCCGATCGCCCCGAGGTTTTGGCCAAGGTCAGGGAAGAACAGATGCGAGTTCGTGATGGTGATGCTTTCAAGCCGACTACTATGGATCTTTTGGACAATATGCCGTATACCAGAGCTATGGTTAAGGAGACTTTGAGATACCGACCACCAGTTTTGATGGTTCCGTATGAGGTCAAGAAGGATTTCCCAGTCACTGACTCCTACACTGTTCCAAAAGGTATTTTCTCGCTACCAGATTCCAAAACCTCATTATTAAAACAAGATTCTAACTTTTCGTCAAATAGGTTCCATGGTCGTCCCAACTTTGTATCCTGCTCTTCACGATCCTGAAGTTTACCCAGAACCTGGTACCTGGAAACCGGAACGATGGATCGACGGTGATGCTGAGAAGCAGACCAAGAACTGGCTCGTTTTCGGAACCGGTCCTCATTACTGCCTTGGTCAACACGTAAGTCAATTTCTGAGATAATCAAGCTATTCAAATTTGCTAACGAACGTTTATAGTACGCTATTTGCAACTTGATGTTTATGGCTGCCAAGGCCGCTCTTCATCTCAACTGGGATCACTACCCAACCGCAGACTCGGAGAAGATCAAGATCTTTGCCACTATCTTCCCTGAAGATGACTGCCATTTGGTCTTTACACCCCGCACCGAGCTCTATGCTTGAGTTTTGATGAATGATGAGCATTTGTTTTTATTTTCTTAATGTTTTGATTCCCCTTTAGTCTTTTTTTCTTCTCAAAAGATACCGCCTTGAAACATTTACTCCCACCTTCTACTTACCCACCTTTCTTATTAAGAAGCACGCTATGGTTAGTCGTCCACTATCAAAACTTTGAGGAGACGGCTACACCTTTTTTTAATTTACGAATAAGCAGCAATTTGGTTTTGACCCACACTATCGAGAAATAGATGATAAGTCCGATAGAATGAAGGAACACGAAAAGCAAACTTGCTTTTGGCATTGATACCTTTTGCAATTCAGCGACTTCTTTTTTCTTTCTTTCCTCTCCTTTCTTTCCCTTCTCCTCTTTCTCTACTGATTTTTTTCTGGCTTTAACGGCTTATTTCTCTTTCTTCCTTAGCAATTGATATCCAAAATTTGCTCAGGGTTCCTTTTTGTATAAACCACCTTCTCTTTCTCCTTTTCATCGGCTGCTTTGTAGTGTTATCATAACACTACAATTCTTTTGCCAGTGAAAAAACTCTGTTCGATATTTTGGAGCTATTCTGCTACCTTTAGGGATTTTGGGGTTAGAGGATGGACGTTGGTATTGTGCTTTTTTTTTTGTTCATTTTGCGTTATGCTACGTATGAAAGAGATCATCCATCTGTATAATAATCTTAATAGAGTAGGGGACGGCCGCCCTACGAGGAGAAGGAGGAAGGGGGAAGGGGCTGTGGTGCGAGGAAGAGAATAAAAAAATTATTAAAATGAAATCTTTAAAGCTTTATCTAAATTATATCATGACGACTGTATACCGTATCTTCAGGCCTGAGTAGGTATCAATTGCAGATTGTCAAGTCATTTAATAGCCATAGCTTAACCACATTTTGATTCGTCGACGTCTCGTACAGTTTGATATCCGTCCAGGTCATTGGCTCAAACTCGAGACCTTTTTTTTTCTCAGGTCCGTCCCCAAGATCCAACAATCCAATGTGTTGATCCAGGTCTCACGACCCACCGTCAAAATTTCAACTACAACGGGGCGCAAAAACATCAAACATCGAGACGACAAACGACCACCATCCTTCCAAAACTCCACGGCCGGCCCCATTGTCCCAGCCACGACACTTCCTCCACCTCCCATATAGCCCAGGAAGGCCACAAGATGAGCTGAGGCTGGCCAGGCCGACCTACGATATCCCATCAACGTACACACTCCCTTGTCATCGTCGGAAACCCGACGACATATAACCACATCCTAAGCAATGTCACGAACAAAGTTATTCGCCCTCAAGCATCCTGTACGACCTTTCCCCCCCTCCCACCATTATCACCACCCCACCCCCACCACTACCCTCGCTCCCTACCTCCAATACAAAACCTCCACTCTCTTAAACCACGTAATACTTACAAATATCTAAATAACACCATAGTACCCCCGCCAATCCTGGAACAAACAAGCCGTCTACAACCTCTACCGCTACCGCGCACCCAACCCCACCAGCGGCAAAAAAACCTTCTACCAACAAAAATTCCTCGCAAAGCAAGAAACCCGTCGTTTCCACGGCGAATACCTAACGGAACGAAAATGGAACTCGATGTTCCGACACACCCTCCGCGGTGTAATAAGGATGAACCCGGCGAAGATGGCAGAGGACGATGGAAGTTTGGTGGTCAGCGGTAGAGGTACTGGTGAAGACCCCCTACCCACGAGGATGTTACCGGAGGATCCGATTGAAAGGAAGAAAGTATTGTTTGGGGATAAACCTAAAGCTATCCCGTTCGTGCAGATGACTTTTGCACCGTTGGAGAGGAGGTTGGATACTGCGGTTTATAGAGCTTTGTTTACGAGTTCGATTAGGCAGGCTAGGATGATGTGTCTGCATGGTAAGGTTTATGTGAATGGTGTGAAGGTATGTTTATATCCTTTCCTCTTCTTCTCATCTTGGGTTTTATATTCTTGGGGGGTATTCAAGCTAATATATATATATATTTACTTTTGTAGATGCCACACGCAGGATACATGCTCAACCCAGGCGACATGTTCTCGATCGACCCACTCCTAGTAATGGCAGCCATCGGCGGTCCAGAACGTGCAAGCTTCAAACAACTATCCACACAAGCAAAATCCGACCTCCAACAGGCAATAGAAGAAGCCCAATCCAAGACAAAATCCGCTACATTCCTAAAAGCCTCCAACAAAAGAGTCCTAGCGGGGAACGCAGCCGCACAAGTAGATACCGAAACCTTCACCGCCGCCGGTGTAAAATCAGAATCCACAGAATCCGAAACCGAAGGTGGTGAAACATCCGAAGGAAAAGTAGAGGCTACTGCAGACGGAGGGGAAGCAGGTGAATCAACGGAAGAACCAAAGAAGAAGAAATTCCATCTACCATCGGATTGGAGAACTTACCTCCCTCAACACCCACGTTGGAAAATATACGATGAATGGAAGCCGAAGAGGTTTATGAATCTGTTTGCTTTCATACCTAGGTATTTGGAGGTGAATCATCATATCTGCCATGCGGTTTATTTACGACATCCCGTGGTTAGAAGTTCGGGTCCTGAAGTGCCGAATCCGTTCAATTCTGAGATTATGCAATTGGCTCATAATTGGTATTTGAGGAGGAGGTAGTCGGTTTATTTGGGTGCGCTACACTTGCTTCCTCTTTTTTTTCTTTCAAGAATGAGGGGGCGGTGGAGCCAGGGATGGATTGTATATATTTAGTTTTGATAAGGTGTATAAATTTGGAGGTGGGAATGTAGATGTACGATTTAGATTCGAGTATATACCTTATATATCCCCAAAAGCTTCCATATCATATCATAACTATCCGGCTACGGCGTTATATCCATGTAAAACCAGTGTATACATAACTAATCGTACCCTCCTTTATATGACTGATCTGAATGTTCCTCCCTCTGTTTTATATATGGGGTTTATAGCCAAAAGCTATTAATTCAATTATAAAATGAAAGATTAACGCACGCGGAGAAAAAGACAGAGGTTACACGCGGTAGCGGTAGTAGTAGTAGTAATAAGAAAATTGTCTAGACACAAAAAAAAAACAAAAAAAAAGAACAACCGCACCTCCCGCATTACCCAGCATGTTCTACAATCTCCGACACCAAACCCTTTCCTTTAATAGTACTCTTGATCTGTTCCGGTATCGGACATTCCACAAAGTCATCATCCTCAGTTTCCCCAGGAACATAAACATTAAATGCCGTAGTCTTGCTGGTATAAATATCAATACCGATACTTTCCCTCGAAACGTAAAGCGTTCCGCTATCACATTCGTCGATGGTGATGGCTGGTACTTGACCCATTATTTGGAATGCAAACTTTTTGGATTTTATCACATCGATCGAGGAGACCAGGGAGTCGATTACGACGTTTGTCTTTTCGCATTCGTTCATGAAGATCGCGTTGAATTTACCTTTGATTTGGAGGGTGATGTTTTTGCAGTGGTACAGGGAGACGGTTTGGTTGATTTCGACTGTGGGGATGGTGAGTGATTGTTCGTTTTCGTAGTTTTCCTATTTTATCATTCTTTGTTAGTGTCATAACTTGAAGAAACCGTCGACGTCGGTCTATGGGTATATCTAAGTGAGAGAAAAACGTACAATTATCCACTTCTTCCCATCCAGCTCCATCTTTGGTGGCTTCTTCTGTTTCATATGGGCTGGCTTGGGCTTGGCTTGTGGACCTGGAGACTTTGGTCGTGCGGTCTCACCGGCTACGACGGACGATGCACGTAGCGATGGATTCTTGTGTGTCATCTCGCTCTTGTCCACTTTACGGAGTCCGGCGGTAACACCGGTACCTTGGTTAAGTTGTGCGAATACAGCTCCCATATCGCCTCCACCGCTGCTACTACTACCGGAATCCTTTGGTAATTCGAGAATCGGTGCTGGACCTGGAGGGGGAGGAGGGGGAGGTGGTGGTGGTGGTGGTAGAGCTCCGCCAGTTGGAGCTGGCGCTGCGGCCGCTGCGGTTGATTTCTTGAGGGCTGCCATGATCTCTGGAGCATCCCCACCCTCACGATTCCACGAAATACCACGGACATGGTATTTTCGTACGTAGTCCTCAAGGGTTTTGCAAATATTGTACCATGAGCGAACCCATTCAACATGTTTCTTGTCCCTGTAACCACGAAAGTTAGTCCGCTACCATGTTGAACTATTTTTTATATATTGTATCCACATACTTCTCCTTATACTCCTTCATCACCCTGTTCCCGTAGAACTGACCAGCATTCGCCATCTCGGTCACAAATTCCGCAGGTTTTGTATCCAAAGTTACCCAAGCCAAAGCCGGCACGGCTTCACTAACCATGGATAGATGGTTCTGTAGAGTCGCAGCTCTATGGGCCTCCCTGTGTTCATTTACGCTATTCATGTAGGACTGCATGTCTTTGATAAGGTCGAGGTACTCCTTCGATGCTATGTCAGGTTTCCTCGCCTTTGTCGATACAAGCAGAAATAGACGCTGAGCTTGGAAGCCCTGGCGAACAAATTTTGCCTAGATGATATCAATGTAGTTAGCATTGGTGGATCTTCGTGGATTTGGCGTAGTCTTGTGCTGCAGATTTGACGCTACATGATGGATGTAGCTGAAGAATAAAAAGCTGGCGTGTACGCACTTGCTCGGCAAGTAAGGGATCAATCTCCCTGCTCAATTCCTCAAATTTATCCAACAAGGTCAAGACGTCGTCATCGTAATCAACGATACTCGATGGCAACGGTTCCGGCGGTGGAGGTGGAGGTGGTCCAGCTGCTGCTCCTGTAACTTTATTGGCCCCGGCTGAGGTTTCTGCTGCATTTGAGGCGACGGCAGCAGCGATAGCTGCCGGGGCTTGTCCGAGACTCTGAGATTCAAAGGTTACGATATCCTCCAATCGAGACGTCGCAGCTTCGAGTCTACATGCGAGACGTGTTAGCTTTTCCCAGTTGAATGGTTTCTTTCCATCTGGCGATGACAGTTCCTCCCCCATCCCTTCTCCTCCTCCTCCTAGTAGGTCTACGTCCTCCACATCCCTTGTCGTACCGTCCACAGAACCACTGCCGTTGTCGTCTACTCCGATGTCAGACATTCCAGATTCAGGTCCGGGTTCTGAATCCCGCCGGGTAGATTGCGAGGTATTCGTTTCTGAATTTTCACGGTCTCGACCAATAGTGCTAGCACCAATGGTCGAAACCGCACTCGAAGAACCCCAATCCCGGTGTTCTAGATCTTCTAGATCTTTACTTGCTTCTCCCTCGCAATCCCCAGCCGTGACAGTAAGCTCGGAGCGCTTGTCGTCCGTAGCAGTGGCGCAGTCATCTTCGGGGAGTATGGAGGACATTGTAGGTGTAATTGACGGTAATTATAGCTTCGACAAAACACGCAGAGGGGCCCGGCGAAGCGTGGAAGCTGATAGCTTGTTGTACTGTACAGACCTCCATCTTCACGCACACTCACACTCACACACGAGACTACCAGAAGGAGAAACGGAGGGAGAGAGTATTTGCGGGTAATTTCAACCTTATTGGGCGTGTGCCTCGCCGCGTAATTCGGTGTTTCGATATTCCCCCATACCCGGATTTGGACTGTTTCGAAAGCTTATGAGGGAGAGCTTACCTCTTGATCAGGGTTGTCAGGTTATGAAGCTGGGGCGGATTGTTGGTCGCCATGGTCGATATTTCGATACAAGCAAGCGCAGGAGGTTGTCGGTCTTTTTTTTTGTGAAGTTGGAGGTAAGGGAAAGTAGGGAAGCAGAGCGAGAGAGAGAGAAGTTGCAGTTGAATTAAAGGAACTGACCTGACCCAGCTGAGAGGTTGGCCGGGTGGGATGATGCTGGCGGGGCTTTAGCTTACCGGCCATACAAGCAATATCGGGCCAACGCAACACGGGGCTAACTTGCAACAGGCAGCCCTCCGCCAGGACATGGGATTGTGAGAATTAACGGAGGCTTGGAATGCATCTGGGATATCGATGCGGGTTCAAATGCATTGGCGCTAATTCAGGGGCGAGATCTCGAGATATATTCTACATCTAGCCACTTGAATAACCGCATGTGATTATACTTTATTCTAAGATGCTATCACATTCTGATTTAGTTAACGGATATGTATATTTATAAATGCAATAGATATGGAGTCGCTTTGGATGTGCAATTAATACAGAAACAACCAATTTGAATATTGCAACTAGCTAAATGCAATCAACAGTGCGAAAAATGAGAATATATAAGATGGTAATATGTTGTGTATGATAATATCGTGGTGGGTATTAGACTTCCATTGCGCTTCATCAATAAAACGTTAGCATCATATATGCTCGAACTCCATCTTCCATAAAACCAGCCTCTAGTCTAGGACTTGTATGTCACCGAAGTATTTGCCTCCAAGATAACCTTGATTTCTGAGAACTCCAGCTCGTCCTCAGGATCAATATTGTCCAAAAAGGACAGTGCATTGCCCTTCAATGCTGTCACAAGAAGCAGCTTCCGCTCCTTCTCCGACATCTTCGAGTCAAGAACTTCGATTAGCCCCTCAAAAGAATTGAGGAACCGTTTGAAGCTCCCAGTGCCGTCATAAGTGAGCTTGCATAATCTATCTCGAGCTACAAGCTTCACTTCTGAAACACTGCAATCCTCATGAGGCTCTGAAACCTCGACGTAAGAATGGTCATCTCCGTCATTTGCATTTTGGGGCGATGATTTTCCAGAACCTTCTTCGCCGTCAGAGGGACTCTGCTCCTCTGCACCAGCTCCACAGGCCTCGGATGAATCCTCTTCTTTGTGTTCCTCGCACCATTTCTTGTACTTCTTGAAGAGATCTTCCGGCTTCTCGTGGAAGAGATCGATGAATAACTTGTCTGAGTACTGACGATTTTTCATCCACCCGTTAATACGGGGTACTGTTTCGGGACCGTACTGCTCTTCTAGCCAAAGAAGGAAGTATGCAGTCCTCTCGTAGCCGTTGTCCCACTCATCACCCTCCCCACGGTGCCAATGAGGTGGTCTAAAACCAGCTTTATATCGGACCCAACTATTCTCCCAAACAAAAATCGTTAAAATCCTCTTATAAACAAAACCCAGGTAAAAGAGGCAAGAAGAATGAAACTTACTCCGCAATCCCCTCAATTAACCCCCCATTCGCCCCTCCAAATGCATTATATTGAAAACAATGTACCATCTCATGTCTAATAACTCCCAGAATCTCCTGTTTATTCTGTTTTCCCTTTGATCGCTCATTAACCCCTGCAATGTAATCTGTAGAAAAATGTATTTCTTTATGGTCGTCATCGATGTCCATGCCAGTAGTATATGCTACACCTTCCATGTTGCGTATGATAAGCGTAACTGACCGAACGCTATATACAACACGTTAGCTTAAGAATAGCTAGTAAAGTAGAATTAAGAAGGGGGAGTTACTTTTTCGGCGCGGTTTTCGGAGTATATAGCGTATCCAAAACGCCTACCACTGCTTCGACGAGTACATCGTGAAGGTTTAATCCGCTATCAAGTATAACAGAAGATCCGTCATCGCAGACATCATTAAATCGTAATCTAATCAATGGAATACGGTATCCATCTCTCCAGATCACACCCTTCCCATGTTGAACTTCTACTTCTTCTTCAGAACTCATTATTTCCGGGTTTTCTGGGGAATCAAGTCGCGATGTTTGTTGGAGTATAGGTGGGATTGTGGAGGAAGTGCGGGGATGGGGTGGTTGTGACATATATATAAGTAGAAGGTCTACTTGGGGGGGAGAGGTGACGACTTGCAGGTCTCCCTTTTTGCCTTGGTTCCAGTGGATAAAGAGGATGTCTGTCCGATTTGGGGGTTTGGGGGATGATTTGTAACGGATTCGGTAGGCTGAGCCGGTGATGTGGCTAGAATAAGTGGCTAGAATAAGCTTTATCTAGAGCTGATCTCGCTGGTGCGCCACAGGGTTCTAAAAAAGGTTTAGATGTTGGTGCAGACAGTGAATACTATGAGATCATGAGATTGGAGAGATCCAAGGTTTTTTTGAAATTGTCCGCCGGTGTACGGGAGATGAGCCTTTTTGACATCATTAGAGGTCGAAAGAGGAGGAAGATATCATCATCGTGGGACATGCGAATGGTTGGAGCAAAGATGCCGGAAAGCTGGCTCAGGTGACGCCACTAGCCACTAGCCACACTCTACTCGAGAATGTGGCTAGTTAATGCGAGAGCCAGGATCCTTATTTATCCGCTTTCCATTATCCAACAAGAAGTTTGATGCCAACACAAACCTACGCGCCATGTAGACCCGCTGTTCGTCTCGTATCAAAGCCCTTAGAAAAGCTTCAGGGGCTATTCTCGATTGAACGTTAACTTGCCAATCACAACCTATACTCTGTCAAAAAAATGCAATCAAAGCACGAGTATTTACAATTCTTGTATCAGTAGCTTTTATGGTATAATCTCGAGTCGAGTCGAAATTCGACTCCGGGCCATCCTATGCGCTACATGCTACATGCACATTGATCCTAGCGCGTTGAATTGTGTACATATATTTTAGGCTTGGAAGGGGACGACTCTGGAATCTAGACGGGCGTGGGGCCAAAAGCCATGCATAAAATTCTAGAGCTGAACAATACATGTGGAAAGTTTAAATGAAAAAAAGATGGGATGCGATACTATTCTGACTTATCAAGTAATGAAAAGCTTCATCTTATAAATCGTTATTTTGTATGGACACCCTGAACACGAGAAATGAACCTTTTTGCCACCACCTTTCAGCCGCACCTGCTGTGCACAAAAGCCATTCTCTCAAGAATCCACATTTATAAGGTTTTTGTCAGAAGGTATGGAATTTATGCCAGAGCTCCATGCGCGCATGGGTCCAAATCGTAATTTCCGGATGAAACCTTGCAACAACTTAAACGACCAGACCAGGCCTAAATAGTCTTCTAGCCTGAGCTTAACCAGTCCGACGACAGGGCCTAAGCCAGTCTCGTCGCTTGGTCTAAACGCTTTTGGGACTTACCGCAATACCAACGCAAAATCAAGCCAATCATCACCAAATCCTGGCGCCTCAAAAGTAGGTTTTCTTTAGCATCGGTTGACGGAAAACGTGTACAACATGGCCCCAAAAGGGGGTATTCCTGTGTGCGATACAAACGCCAAAGGCATATAAAGTGTAGAATTTTCGTGAGGCAGATGTTTTCTTGGAATATCGCTTTTCCCAGTAAACTTTTTCTAGGTTTCCCCAGCCAAATTGCGACCATTTGGTAGAAAGGGCCTTGACGGGTTTCTAGTCACTCTTTAAAATATATACTCATCCCGACACTCGTTTAAACGTTTTGTTAGCTTCTCTTCGCAATAATATATCATCCTTGCTCATATAATTAATTGAGTCCTGTTTACCGGTTTACGATGTTTATCTTGAAGAGTTTGGTGGCCGCCTTGGCCTTGGGATTGGTTCAAGATACCATTGCAGCGGCTGCTGCCCCCGCATGTTGTACGAACAAGTGCGGCAAGTCAGTCCAGTTGGCGAAGAATGGCAAAAAGGATTGTTCCGCTTTTTTGATCAAGACTGTCACTCCCACAAGGTATGTTCGGTAGTAGACACGATTATATAAAACGAGGTCGAATAGGGATCGCTAACGTCTGTTACATAGAACCACCACTCTTTTTAGAACAAAGACTATCGCTCGAACAACCACCCTTTCCAAAACGACAACTTTGACTAAGGGCTCAACTGTTATCACGACAGTGACTGATACTACGGACATAACGATCACTACTATCGCCTCAGAGACCGATTATAGCACCAGCACCTCCCTCGCCACAGTCGAAGAAACAGCAACTGTGACAGATATCTCCACGGCGGTTGAAACTAATACTGAAACCACCACCGTTCCATACCCAGTCACAAGCGTCACCTTCATCAAGCGTAATTATAATGCAAAGCCCTCCAAGCCAGCCTATGCATCTGCTTGCGATAATGTAGCATACACCCGCGCTTGCTCCTGCGTTGGTGTAAAGCCCAAGACAACCACCAGGCCAGCCGTCGTCGAAACCGTCTACAAGACTAGAACTGCCTATAAGACCCATACGTTTTATAAAACCTTCACTGCCTACAAGACCAAAACAGACACGCGTACCAGCACTGCTCCTGCTGTAACACGCACCGAGATAATCTCTTTAACCACATACACAACTATCATCTCTGGTACCGCCATTACCGCCACCGAAACCCTAACTCTCACGGAGTCTGCTACCGTCACCGAAACAACAGTCGTTGTGGCCACTGAAACCGCTGCTCCAGTACCACCCACATGCTCTGGGAAAGGTTTCTCGTTTCATCTGAGTGGAAGCAGTGCAGCTTCCAATGGCTGGGGTGTCGGTCTGATCAATTCCATCGGTGTAGGGATCTACATCCGTATGTTCAGCGGAGGCAGCTCCCCAATGGTCGTCGATGGCAATGGTCAACTTCAAAGTTGGTATGGCTCTGATTACGACTATTATATCAATCCAACCGTTGTCCCAGCCTTCCCAGCCAAGGTCTGGGTTAAATCCGGTCGGGCGAATGTTTCATACGCATGGTTAGCGCAAGGTATAGCATTGAAATGCGGCACTGGAAATGGGCCGAATTATGAGTTCACCTGTAAATCCACGGATACAAATTACTTTGTTACATTCTGCCAGAATCCGACTTACTACGAATGGGAACTTGTGGCTTATACCAATGTTAGCCAGTTGAATGGGAAGACATGTACTAACGATGGTGTGGTGAAAGCGAGTTGTCTATAGATGCAGTTGGTCAGCCTTCGAATTCTCTTTTCTATATTTGCATGGCTGTTTAGAGTATACGATGATCATAGCGAGGCGGTATTCTTGCATAAACTGTACTTATAAATAATACTAATTGAAATACTTCGATTCGATGTAACAAAATGAAAACTACCAACGCACAGCACAAAGGCCTTGTTAGACCGATGCACGTGACTTTTTTTAATACCACAATCCAAGCAATTCTGAACCTAGAAAACTATTTTTAGATCTTGACGTCTCCGTTCGATTAATCCAAAAATCATCTCATTTGATAAAGAAATGGGCTCACAATCACGATGAACATTTTTGGACCATCGCAACCTCGTGGTGTGGTGTTACAACCATCGCACAAAAGTGTGTTGACAACGTGGTATTCTGAAGCTCACCGAAATAAACAACTTGGAGCTCCAACTCCCAACTTCACCCCTCCATTATCTATCGTCAACCTTCACCTCATCAACCCATACCTATCTAAGCTTTTATATATCTCCCTTTCCCCTCCTCCATAAGTCGACCTACAATGTCCCGTCCTTTCTCCGGAATCCTCCAGCCGGGGGGCTCAATGGGCGCCAACCCAGCCGCCCCAAGACAGCTCTCCCTCACCGAGGAGCTCGAACGCCTCGAACAATCGATAACCCTAACCATGCAAGAAATCGACCGAAATTTCTCCCAATGTCATCGAATAATTACACACTCTATAATGCCCATCGTCGATAAGTACGCCGAACACTCTCGCGATGTATGCAACAATATCAGTTTTTGGAAATCTTTCTTTGAGGATTCCGCAGAAATCGCGTTGGGGGGTTATGGACAGCAAGAAACTGCCCCAGCGGGGGGTATGTCGCCACAAAACGAGACTACCTACGAAGAAAGCCAAACCCATGGAGAAGAAGAAGGACATACCGAAGTTACAGTTACGCAGGGTATGGATATGACGGTTGATCATGAAGGGGATGAGACGGAGCAGCATCAAGAGAGGACTATAACATTGGACGAATCGGACGAATCGGACCATGAGTTCGAAGAAGAAGAATCTATACTAGCTTCGATGAATTTGGGTAAAGCACGACGCCCGGAATCTCGTCCAAAGCAAGCCACGAAGTGGGCAGCTATGCAGTCGCCGTTCGACAAACTTAAGCAGGAAGTCAGAGGCCAGCAACAGCAGCAACAGACGACAAGGCGTAGGATATCAATCGATTCCATGGACGGGGACGAGTCTATGACCCCACCACGGCTTCCGGCGGGTATGGAGGGTATAAGCTTCGATACAAAGTCGTCATCAGCCTTCGATCCACCAACTACCCCAGAAGTACTCCGCCAAAAACAATCTCGTCGTCCACCAGCCTCTTCACGTGTTCTTGATTCCTTCGTAGACGACGACTCTCCATTCGCTCCACAAACTGCCCGTCAAGTCACAACATCCAAATTGCCAACAAGAAGAGGAGATCCAATTCTTCACCAAACTGCAGACACAAACTGGCGAATCCAAGCTACTCCACACAAAACACCCCGCAAGTTCGCCACAGCAACCGTAACCCCAAAGCACCGGGTCATCCCTTCGTTTGAGGACTCTTCCCCCATGTCGTCTCCGCCTCCACCACAGATCACCACAGTATTCTCACCCGTTAACACAATCAAACGCTTCAACATCCAACCACGACCAAAACAAGGCACCCAACCAACGTACCAAGCATACAAAGATCCAAAAACGCCCATTACTGCGAAGAAACGCTGGGAAACATTAGACCCTAAAACAATGACGGCCAAAGACCTGTTAATGGACGACGAATTCGACGACGACGATGACGACGATTTCAAGAAGTTGGGTTTCAGCCCACCGGTTACTATGCAATTTACTCTGCCACCCTCGAAATTGATGCAAACACCTGCGAAGCAGGCGTCGAAGATGTTGGTGAACGATATCATGAGGTCTGCTGGGTTTAGGGCTGGGTTTGCTGGAGGTGATGATACACAGACCACAACGGATAATTCTTTGGGAGACAGTCCGAGCATGTTTAGAGGGAAAAGCCCGGACTTCGATTTCGACGATTAAATATGGCAGTATTTGCTATTCAGCAGCGTGAATGATTGGACAGTTTGGTCTTGCCTTTGTACAACTGATATGAGGCTCGTGCTTTGGAGGACCTCCGTAAGGCGAAATTGACCGCTCTAATCACACCAAGATTATGGATGTCTATTCCTCCTCAAATCTATCGTATATGAACAGAAATTATCTAAAAGTTCCGCGAGGAGTTTCGGTAATTTATCTAGCATTTAATGTCTATAATACCCCAAATATAGTTACATCTTGAAACTTCTCCCTTTATGAACTTATCATTTCGAACGCCTAAAACGCACCAGTAGAATCCCCGGGTATATCCCCCCCTAGTTGGGAACAAAATATCACCACAAGCCCTAGAAAATCTATGTATGGTATATGAATAATTAAAAAGGCAGTGTCAGAACTTTCCCCTCTCTTTACTCTAGCTGGAACAACTCTGGAAAGACTGCCGGTAGCTCTTTCAAATTCCTAATTTGAAACTTCGACGCCTTAGTTGCTGGCTCCGGTAGTCCTTCCTCTACGAAATGAGCTGTCTTCGTCCATCCAAACTCAGTTGCTCCCTTACAGTTCGTCGGACTATCGTCAACGAAGAAGCACTTCGATTTATCTGCCACACTGGCTTCTTTCATTGCTACATTTACCCCCAAAGTTAGCTCTATAAACCCATACTTTAGAAGAAAAACAAAAAACCCAATCATGTTCCCACATACCCTTCACAAACGCCTCCTCCTTCGGTTTACAAACCAACTTCTCCTCCGCATAATCACAATACGTAATCCCCTCGAACAAATCATCTAACCCAAGTAACCTCACAACCCTCTTCCCATGGTTAACATACGCATTCGTAAACAACCACATCTTAACTTTCCTCTTATCCACTCTCTCCAACAGGTTTCTAAGCTCCGGATCAGGTTTTAAAATATCTTCTAGCGGTAGGGCGTCGTCTACTTCGGTATTGTATTCTAAGGCATCGATCTTGTGGTGCCGGATCAGTCCGTCTAGTGCGAGACCGTAGTCTTTGTAATAGCGTTTGTGAAGGGTTATGGCGTCGGCGCGGTCGAGAGAGAGGTGGTGTTCGAAGTAGTCGTGGATGAGGATTTGCATCCGGTCGTGGATTTTGAAATTGCGGGAGTACAGCTGAAGAGATGAGGTTAGCGGTTGTTAGTTTATCGTTATGTTGGATGGGATTACGGGGGCGGTTCATGGAGACATACGCAATTATCAATGTCAAAGAAAAGGACGAGGCGCTCGTCCGGCATAGAGGAAGAGGGTAATGATGCCATGGCTGTGATATCGATTACGGTGTATGAAAGTTCGAAACGGGAATAATCTAGCTCGCTCGAAAGAACCGATGTAGACTGCAAGACTAATTCGAATATGAAGTAACAAATGAAAGGATATTATTTGCAATTAAAAGGTGGAAAAACTACTGTCGCAAAGCGAGCTAGGAGAAAAAAGAAGAAGAAGAAGCTTTTGTTTGTATCTAGTAGTCTGGGGTGTATCTCGTGAAGATGCTGTGTTTGTGGTGTTGGATATTTCGTCACCAACCCGTTTTTATATTCCGCGAACGGCGAGCTCGCTTTGTCGCGGAATGCCGATGTTTTGAGTCACAGTCGACGACAGCTTAATAATCGACAGTGCGGAGTGCATCTACTTTAAGAAGGTGGATTGGCATCTTGCATATGCATCTGAAGCATGAATTGAGATGGTCGGGATCATACTACCCGATTGAGGTCTACGGTCTTCTCAATTGGTCGACTATCTTCAGCTTGTTGTTAACGTTATTTTAGGATAAGTGTAGCATATGAGAGGTTTAGGATTTTTCAGTCCAACTTCGTTCATCGTATTCTCATTCCCCGTTTTGGTACATGTATACATCTAGCTCAAACAGTTAAGTATACATACATACATTGGCTCATCAGTCATAATGGTGGTTGCGCAATTAAAGGTCGAAAGGCTAACATGCGGAGAAGTATAACAAAAAAAAAAAAAAATTAAGAAAAAAAAAAGGAAACGGGGAACATGGACGCTTGCTAAGTAAAAGTGCACTAGTGCTACTAGTCTCAAGACTTGCTGGAGCCACTACTTTTTCGACTACGACGAAGTTTGTCCATAAACTCCCCCGCCCACCCCCCATACCCAAATCTTTCCACATCGGGGTCTTCGGCCTCCTGAGCTCGCATCGTCTGGATCTTGACCTCTTGTCTCTTTTTCCTCGATGTTTTCTTGATCTCTCTCCTAATAAGTCCAGTAATCCCTTGTGGCTGTTTGACTTCCTTCTGGACTTCCTTCCCGGCTCCTTCAATCGCCTTGACTTCTTTCTTAGCTCCTTCAATCATCTTGACTTCTTTCTTGGCGCCTTCAATCATCTTGATTTCTTTCTTAAACGCTTCTATCATCTTGACTTCTTTCTTACCTTGTTCAACCACCCTGGCTTCCCTCTTCACTCCTTCAACCACATTTAATCCTTCTCCCGGCCTTATATTCTCGCTTCTGGCCCCCCCCTGTCTTGATAGCTTCTTTCTCTGCTCCTCCTATTTTCTTCGTCTCTACTCTGCTTATTGCTGATTGATTAATCTCCCTCTGAACTTCCGCTAGCATCTCCATCTCCTGAGCCGCCTGTGCTTTCCTCATCTCTCTGATAGTAACTACTCTCCTCATATCGTTAGTTGTATCTGCCCTCCTGACTTCTTTACTAACTTGCTTCTTGACCCGCACCCCCCATGGGACAATCCTGCTCTCGTGAATAAGCCCAATATTCTGTGTATTTTCATATCCTCGTCGGCGTTGATGATGCTGCTGATGCTGCTGTTGTTTCTGTAGTTGTTCTTGCTGTTGCTGTTGCTTTTGCTGTTGTTGGTGCTGTTGTTGTTGTTGTTGTTGTTGTTGTTGTTGTTGTTCTTTTTGCTGTTGTTCCATATGTTGACGCCTAACGCTCTCACCACGGGGTTTTGACTAATTGACCGTGGCAGGTCCCGGCTTCACATTCCCTCCAGTCGCTCCATTTGCTGGTGCTGGTTTCTTTTGCCTGAAGCATAAGAACTCAGCGCGAGTGTTCCTCCTCAGTCCCATCAAAACGTTCCTAAGATCTGCCAACTCCTTATGTAGAGCGGCACGACTTGGTCCATCGCTTCGTCTATCCAACTCAACGTAAATCTCACTTTGTAGCTCTTGGGCTCTTTGCGTAACGAACTGTCCTAGTGTCTGATTCACAAACTCAACATCGAGCGTAGCTTGCAAGAGGGCGCTAAGTCCGAACTTAGAGGTTGGATGTGCCTTGAAAGTGTTGAGCATGGCGAGGGAAAACGACTCAAGCATGTACGATATTATGCGCTGTAGCAGAGTCGGTGCCGTCGTAACAACTTGTGAATGAACGAGAACAATTTGAAGGAGAGCCTCGTGGATGTAAGGGGTGACGGCTGCTGCCTTTTTTTCGGGGATCCAGTCTGGAGATATCAAACCGGTCCTTATGGTGTCCTCCAGTGCTCCTACACGTGGCCTTGTATAGGCTTCAAATAGCTGGTTATCGATCTGTGCAAGAGTCTCTTTGACAAGCTATTGAAGAGGTTTATTAGTTTCCCATTCATAACACAAAATAGATTGAATCTTACATTTGAATCCTCGGTTAACGGGATACCGAAGGCATTCTCGAATTGCTCGAGTAGTTGTGGAACAGCATGAGCTTTAATTTCTTGAAGATTGCTCAGCGTCAACAGCACTCTCACATTCTATTCTCACGACCATTAGCATTCTAGTCTCCACGACAATACATAGAGATCTACTTACCGAATCATTCTTATCAACAGAGAATGCCAAACCAGACTGTCCAGCTGTCGTCGATGTAGCATTGTTGTTGACAGTTTCTGCAACCTCGTCTTCTTCTTGGTTGGGATCTTTTGGCGGCTTGACCGAGTTTTGATAACACCCGCTCAGAGCAGCGTACAAAGACCGCCGAAACTGTTGTCTAACGAATGCGACTAACGAAGCCGCGGGAGGTGTGATCGCTGGATTATCAGGTCCAGCCTTCGCTCTATTAACATGAAGTATCTCCTGCAATCCTAGTACAATGGCTCTCTCAACTGCTAGGAATTGGCTAGGAAGCTTGGTGATAGCTTTATTCTGCGATGATCGAGTCCAATCTTCGAGCACCTTGAAATTCGAAGAATCCTTCTGCCAGGCGAAGCAGACGCCATGTACAGCCCTTTCTCTAGCAGTGGCAACCATCATGCGGAGTTGGTCGGTAGCCCTTCTTCCAATCGGGAGTTTGGCCAACTCTGCGGCTGCGGTCCCAACCATACCAAGAATCTGGGCAAGATAGTAAGTTCCAGCAACCGAATTTCCGTTGGGGGGTAAGAATGCGTAACCATCAGTCGGTAAGTTGGAAGCTCGTTTTTGAAGTTGTAACCACGAATCTGGAGATTGTCCCGAATTCATGGTAGCAGACATCGGTGTTTGTGGAACTCCAGTGGAAGGGGTAGGAGGTAAAGAGTCAGGTGACATTGGAGTAGTTGGCGACATGAGTGCACTAATATCATCAATCGGCGGACTGTTAAAGAACTCTATAATCGACGACACTAAAGAATTGAGCAAGTCTTCACCGCCCTTCCGTAACTGAGCGACCTTATCCTCAGTCAGGTGGTGGTGTTTAAAGCCCGCTTCGTCGTGACCGATCGGTAAATTCTTCTGTGTCTTGCCGTCAATGAAGTTCTGAGCGATAGTCCAGAAGCCCACGAGTTCTCCTAGAAGTCCTTCACTTGGAGATAGTGTAGCGGTCATAATAGACTTTAGGAGCTCCCAGAACGCCATCACCAAAGGTGTGTCATAGCCATCCGCATTGCGACGCATCGGAGACCTCAGGTAATGGGCGTATACATCAGCAGCCGGTTCGGGGGCAACAGCGACTCTTCGTCGTAATGCTACCCAGTAATGTTAGAGTTTTCTTAGGAATAAAAGAATAGAAAACTTAGTACCTTCGATCTCCATTCGAGAACGCTCGAAACTAGTAGTGATCTTGGCTTTCAAAGCATCGTAACGCGAAATCAACCAAACCCAAATTGGATTCTCCTCCACTCCAAGTTCAAGGAGGATACTATATTCCAGTTAGCCAACAATCCAAGTCTCAGATAGCGGGGTTCAACATACGCGATTAGATCAATGAAATTATCATCCTGGCTTGTCTCCATAAGACGCCGGTATGTTTCTCGTTTATAATCTTTGATCACCTCCTCGACCTCGGCCCACATCCTCTCAGCAATAATAATGCGATGGATATCGAGCTCCGTTGGCGGTCTTCCAGGAACTAGGATGGCCCTTGCAGACTCCACTGTGGATTTTGCTTTAAAGTACTCTTCTTTCAGCGTATCATAGTCCTTACGTTTGATAGCGTCCACGATTATACCACTCATGTCGAAGACCTCACGGTACTTGTCAATACTCTTGAGCAAAAACCTGAGTTTGTCTTCTCTCTCCTGGTTCTCCATGACGGGTCCAAAAAGCGTCTCGGCTTGCGCTTGGGCGGCATTAAGTGGTGTTCGGATGGTCTTTAAGCCCCACTCTTCCTCCTTGATCAGTCTGAATGTCGCTTCCTCCTCTCCTTCATAGTTTATTGCCGTACTCCCTGCCCTCATCTCCTTATAGACGGAATCGATGGTACTTTTAGCCAGCACAAATCTCTCGAAGTTATTCGATACAAGCAATTTAAGCGCCGATGACTTCTGATTGATGCTGTTGGTCAGGTATTCCAATCCATTCTGCAAGTCGTCGACATCACTGTACATATGGACATCTCGTAGGAAATCGCCCGGGGAGAATGTTTTCGATGAGATCAGGTATTTATTACCTAAGTTCCCAATATCAATTAGATCCTAACCACTGTATCACCGATCGGGGCGAGCCTTACGAAGTCTCATATTATTCTCGACGTTTCCTATTTCGTTTTCTCTCAAGATAGCAACGACCGAGTTACTCTTCCCTAACGGATCAGGTTCATCTAAGAGGGTATTATTCTCCCCACCAGGAACGCTAAGACCGGCTCCCGCGATCTTCCTGATGCCACCGTCCTGCAGGATCGAATAGCGGCCTGATCCAGTCCTCCCATGCATATTCCCGGAGTTGTTTCTACCATGACCTCCGGCGGCTTGTCTAGCTGGACTACGAGCGGGACTACGCTGGAGACGGCTAGCGGGGGAGCCGGATCGTGTTCGTTCTCGGTCAGAAGTTGGTCCTCGTGGTTGGTCAACGGTGTCCTGTTCGTCCCATTCTCTCGGGAACATCTCATTCATATGGTAGTGTTTCAAGATGGCCTGATTGGTCATCTGGGGTAGCTTGATGGCCTGCATTGTGGTGGTTGGTGAGCCCGAAGCTCAGACGCGGTACGTGGAATTGTTGTCAGGAGTGATGATGGTTTCGATGATGCAAGGACGGTGGATGCTGGTGGAAGGGTAAGAGAGGATCTCGGAGGTTTTAAGGTGGTAAGATCATTAATTGTTTGATGGTAGAGATGCGACGGAGTGGATGGCGCATGGAGTTGAGGGAGGTGGCCGTGGGGAGCTTAAGTTATCCGAAAGTGGAAACGTCCAGGCTGGTCCACAACGCGCCACATCCATTTTTAGCCTGTTGCATTTTGACTTCCAGTCCTAGTCTCGCACCTGAACTTACGAGACCACTCGCACCCAGATTCCAGTCCCATTCTCGATCTCGCGCGACGCACGGCTATAAGTATCATATTTAGAAACTTCAATGCCAGGGGTCTTGATATTCACTATCTAGGTCTCAATTCGTTTTCTATCTAAAGGTCTCTCTATATCTAGGTGTATATGCAGCGCTGAATAATACAATAGTAATACAGTGGGTATCCGCTAAATCAAATAATTGAGACCTTAATCCGATTCCGAATAATCCTCCTCACTTGAAGACATGCTTTCATCTATGCTATCCTCTTCATGGATCTCAGAGCCACCTTCAAAGTCAGTATTACTCTCATCCGAGGCATTGTCCCCTCCATTCTCCTGCTCGCTCCCTGTTGTAGTGTTCTTCTTAATCCTAACAACCTTCTCCTGATCAAATAGCTTCCTATAATACCTTTGCTGCCAGATTGGAACCACCGGTCCAGCTTCTTGCCTCCAATCGTCCCTCTTCCATTTTTCTAATCTTCTAAATACCCTCAAGTTTGGTTCTTCGGGTATTTTCTTTTCCACATCTTTAATATCCTCTTTCATCTTTTCTTTTCGATCCTTCCAGCCACCAAGGATACGCCATAGTCTCTTCTCTTCAAGCTTTGAATGAAGTTTATCAACTGCATTCAGGTACTTCTCATCCTTATTGATGTAGTGTAGCTCGTCGAGTATGTTCTTTCTTTGCCTTGGTTTCAGTGCTTTGATCGGGGGAGCATATAGAAAACTCTCGAGATGGATCGGTGTGTCAAGATAGCTTGCCATCTCGCCGGCTGTCATTCTCCCATCCCCATTTTTTGGCTCTTCATCTTCTGTCGCTTCCTCCTGCCCTCCGTCTTCATCTCCATCGCTGTCATCGTCATCTTGGCTATTGCTCAATTCCTCCTCCTCCAGTACACCGTTATTATAGTTGACCTCGTCCTCCTCATCCGTCTCCCAGTGTTCCCCCTCTTCCCCATCGTCCAGTCGTCGATTCTTCCCACCCCTAACTGAATTGGTATAAAATTCCAAATCTTCAAAAACTTTCAACTTCTCCTCCACCACATCATATTCCAAAAACGTAGGTTTCTCCCCCTTTCCTTTCTTTTCAATCGCCGAGTCGGTCCCAAGAACCCTCAGCCCAAGCTTTCGCGGCAGTCGTCTCCAATACTCTTCCGAAGTAATTGGCATACCTAGTATCTTTAAGGCTGCAAGAACATCCTTACTTACGACTCCTCGAGATTTCCCGCGGGGACCCTGCGCGTTCTGCAACCTTGAGTTGGCTTGAAAGATTATAACTTGTATAACCCTTCGAGTAACTGATTTCACAAGGGTCTCTAGATCCTCAAGTGTTTGTCTGTGGATTGCTGAACTCCCTAGCTTTTCCTCATGAACTGAAGCCATGAATATCCTGGATCGCGTATATTAGCCATGACCCTCCTAGGGCCTAAAAAGGACCATCCATGCATACCTCTCTGACAGCTTCAACCATCGTACCAGGTCAAAAAATTCCTCCTTCGCAGGCCCAGCACCTCCTTCGTTTCTCTCAGCCCCTAGAGCCATCTCCAGATCCACTGCATCACCACCATCCCACCTCCCCTTATTATCTTTCTCGTCCAATTTCTCCAAATACCCCCTCATCCTCTCTGCCTCCTCATCCAACGCCCTCTCACACTCCTCGCCGACCTCCACCGCAGCCGGAATATCCTCCCCGAGCAAAAGCTGAAACCTCGACCTTTGATTCGCCGCCAACCGCCTCTCCAATTGGCTCTTCAGAACATCCAAATACCCCTGTACCTCAATCACACTCTTACTCCTAACCTCCTCTGCCAGCCTAACAGCATTATGTTTCCCCACCCTGGGCAGTGCCCTAAAGAACCTTTCCTTCTCCCCAGAGCTCCAGGGCACTCCACATACCTCCGACGCAGGGAAATGTTCATCAGGATACACCGTTCGAGTTCTAGCGTCTCTAATAGCTTCATTGAGTAGTTCACGGTAAGGTTCATTAACAGGGGCCAATGTCTTTCCACGTGATTTCTTCTCCGGCACCATAACTGTAGAATCCTTGAGTGCCGCATGTTTCAACCGTCGAATAGTATTCGCTGCTTCTTTATGCTGACGCACCGTAAGTAACGCCGTGGATTCTTCCTCAGACTCTTCCCCACCAGACTCCCCAGAAGAGTATGCATCTTCAAAATAAAACCTTCGGCGCGGATTCCCTTTCCCCAGAGCCGTGGGAACCTCGAGTTCCGCCCCAACCTCACTATCAGAGTCTAAATCCATCTCTTCCCCTCCCACTCTGTCGTCCCCATCATCATCTTCATCATCATCACCTATTCCGGCCTTTTGCAAAGCCATCTTAACTCTCTTCCGTATACCAGATCCCTCCACTTCTTCCATCTCATCAACTTCAATCACCCGCTTCCCCGCCAAAATAACTTTAGCAGGCCCATCAGAAACAGCCCCACTCTTCCCGGTCTCAGGAGCAGCAGCGATAGCAGTGGGAAACCCTAATCCAGCATAAAACTGCTCATCATCATCATCACCATCGTTAAACTCATCTATCACTCGTCGATCATTATTCCCATCAAGATACCCGCCAGTAGCAGTAATACGAGAAGAAGAGGATCCAATCATATCCACAAATACCAAAAAAAAACCCTTCCTAGGGTTTTGAAAAGTGGGGTATGGGGAACCGTATCACGAAAAGAGATCCGAGCCAGTCACCCCCCTATTCCTCCTCCTTCATTCGTTGTGTTTCTGTGTCGTAATATATTTGTTTTTAAGACACCCTAATATTAACAGGGACCGGAGAAGGGGGAAAAAAAGAGCCTGCAAGAGTTAAATAAACTTCAAGGCGGCGGGTCGCGTATCTTTCTTCCTGCTAGTAGCTCCGACGATAACGGCTCGTAGCGATGCATGCAGCGTAGCGTGGGGTGATATGTTTTTATGACCCCAGGTCGGCAACGTTACCGTTGGTTCAGGGTCCTTTTTTGCCGGTTGGTGGGTGTGTGTGCGCTATCAGATGAGATGGTGAGATGATGATGGCGATGGCTAAAGTGGGTTTGTTTGGTTGGCCGAAATGTGGTGGCCTAGCACGGCAGGATGGTAGTTAGATCTAGGGCGGAGGAGCGTGCTTTTGATTGATAGCTCTTCTGATACCCGTTTGATTAGGGTAAAGCCAACCAAGGAAAAAAAATCGCGACCTCTTTCTTGGAGTTCCGATTTCCGCGACATGAGACCTCTCTCGTCATAGTTCCTCAGCATTAAGCCTTCCGTTTCGACGGACGAAAGATCCGTATGAATGGAGATGTGTAAATGAAGGTGTCTGAGTGTAAACTCTAGGCACCCGACGATTGCCTACCATTCAGAAGAGGGCTCAAACTGCAAAACCTCAATATGTCGAGGACGATATGGAAAAGGTTTATGTCGAAAGAATGGCAATTGCAAATTCAATTCGTCCCGCGCGCCCGGGTTCGACGGTTCAGGTTAAGCTTAAAGCGGATCAGCGACCAACGGACGGCACAAAACAGCGACATGAGAACCAGTTCTTAACCTCACTGCCAACACAAATCACATCGTATCATGAGAGACAAAACACGGCAACCGGCGAGCGGGACACGAACGAGGAGAAGCCGCGCGGTTCGGGGGGTTCAGTGGCCTATGATGGTTCTCGTTGAGAGGCCGCTTCCCCGGTAGCTATCATATGACTGACTGACTTCCTCTCACTATCGATGCAATCATATGTCTTGAATGTAATTCATATGCTTATAGCCATCTAGCCAGTCATATTTTTAGGCCAATCCAAGAACGAATTCAATACTCACATGGCAGATTTACAGTAGTGAAAAATAGAGTACTCAACAATCCAAAAAAAAAAAAAAATCTGCTGACTCATAATCTAGCAGCTCCATTTATTTTTATAGATATATTGTAAATCTGAGATAGTAATGGAAGACACTATAGTATAGGTACTTTGTTTCTCCCCCAAAAGAGGGGCATTCCGAATTGTAACCCCCAAAGTAAAAGATTGACCGCCAGCCCCCCAATAGAATGAATCCCAACCAGTAAGGACAAATGAAAAGAGAATCAATAAACCTTCTTCTAACAAAATCCTTGAACCAGTCAAAGAGACCTGTTAATGAGTGTGAATGTGTGTGTGTGTGCAAAAGGGAAAAACAAAATTTAGCGTTAAAAAATAAATGTAAGAAAGGAGCATATTCATAAGGATGCTCCTTCCGTTAAACGCTGTTATACAGTGTATACATATGGTATGGGTAAGCAGTTGCGGAACAAAATATAAATCAAAAGCAAGGAAAGAGACATCAACGCCAGCTCCCAATTGAAAATAGCAAAATAACAGTAAACAGACAACTAGACTTGAAGAAATAGCGTAAGGAGTGTGTGGAGCTGGTTGTTTCAACTATCAAAGTAGAAATCAAGCAGACTGCGCAAAATATCAAAACCCCGATTTTTGATCCCTATATAGAACTCCGTCATGAAATGCCTGAATGGTGTACAAATGAGACAAGATAGAATGAGAACCGAATGTCGAAAGCGGTAAATGAGATGAGTGGAAGTCGAAGGAAATAAAATCGAAAAAACCACGCTAGTTTTTAGTTCGTGGTCACCGTCATGGGATTTTTTTTGTCGTAAAATAGACTGTTCGTTCTGCCCTTAATATTCCAGGCAGGCCGTTTCGAGAATCCAAGTAAAGGTTGGAAAAGACACGCTAAAATCGCAAATCAAGGGAAATTCGAAGAACGAGGTCGAAAAAAAAAGAAAAGAGTATTCAGGCTCGTGACAAAGAAGTTATTCAGTGTTTTCTGCCGACTGGACAAACCTCTGTCGCAGATTGGGAATGAAGTGCTAATGGTGAGTGTGGGATCGGAATTGGGATCTGAGGGACTGGTGGCACGCCTTGTTGATACGGCGATAGAGTAAACGCCATTTTTGGGAGGTTGCCTTTTGACCCATCCGGTAATTTTGGAAGCGGGGCGGATGGTGGTGGATGGAGAGGAGGTCCGTGAACCGAAGCGGAAGAGGAAAGGCTTCCAACAGATCTTCGATTCTGATTTTGTGACTTATCCTTTCGTGGTGTAACTGGCGCCGCGGCGAGTGAAACCGGTCGCGGGCGACTTTTTTTGATTGGAACTGGGGGTGGAGATTTTGGGTTAGGTAATGAAGTTGATAGAAGCTGAATAACGTGGTCTGGCGAAGGTGGCGTAGATGATTTACGATTTCGTCTAGCACGTCGGTGAGCAAGGTCCACAGGGGACGGAAGATCCCCGACGGACGATCCAGCTGAAGAGTATCGTTTAGGAATAGAGGGAACAGGAATTGGGATTGGGGGCGGTAGGTTCCCACGACTGCGACGCCTTGCGAAAGACGATGATGAAACCTGTGTAAGCGTAGGAGATGGTGGGCGCTCTGAAGCAGTGTGCTCAGTCCCAAGCGTCGTTGAAACAGGTCTCGATTTAACTCGTAAGTCCGTTGACGAGTATGAATGCGAAGTGCTGATGATCGAGAATCGCTTATCAAAAACGTCTGGCACAGGGCATCTCTCTGGGCTAGTGTTCAAGGAAATTTGCGACCCTCTTCTTTCGGATGAGACTGAGTTGTTGGAGTTGGTTCGAAGGCTGTCCAACACCAAGCCGTCTTGGGATATGGCGGTTGATGCCGATGTAGCAATTTCGTCGGATTTGCGCCCACTAGTCGAGTTCTTCCTCGAGCTTGCAGGTGTCTTTGAAGGGAAGTACTCTTCTTCCATTATGGTCCCTGCCTTCGAAGCTGGTTGAGGGTGTTCCTCAATGCTGGGTCCTCCCAACCTTGAGATCTCCTTGCGAATTCTGACCAACCAGTCCTGCATTTCTTCTGCGCCATCAAAGACTAAGAGGACGACATGAGCATCAAATCGGGCCTTTGGCATGGCTCTCGAAATGAGACTCGGTCGTCGCTCGTCGGGTGTAAGTGGAGGAACTTCCATGCCGCCAGATGTGATCTGAAGGACAAAATGTTTTCCCTCAAAAATGTCGGTAGCAAATGTAAGACTGTCGGCTCGAAGTTTTAAAACTCTCTCTGGTTCCCTATCATAGGAACCCTCGCTGGGGTATTGGATCAGAAGACCAGGCGTAAGCACAAAAAGCTTTTGTGCCCAGGCGACCTCAAACGATCTTGATAGCGATCCCTTTCGCACAAACCGACTCCTTCGTTCCGAACGAGCATCGTTTTCTTGCGAATACTTGACGATGAGCTCTGGTGGTATTAGAGGGGCTGTGAGAACACCTGACTTAATAGCTTGTTCGAAGGCCACAAAAAGACAAGGGCTGTCTGTTGAATTTCGTGCAGTAGGTGGTGGTAGAGGTGTATTTGATTCTAAAGGTGGAACGAAGAGTGCTTGGGAGAAGCGCGAGGCATGGGGAGTAGATGGGAGCGATGGGGCTTTGGATGCAGGAATTTCGGATTCAAACTTGCTCTCCCTCTTAAGTACAGGTGCGAATTCAGTCTGCTCCAATGCAGTGGTATGAGGAACCTTTTTAGTTGGTGAAGACTTTTGTGATCGGAATGGTCTGAAGAAGTAGCTTAGGAAACCCGAGCCACTCTTCTTTTCCTTCGAAGCCGTCATAGGCATGGTATCTGGTAATTGTGATAGATGATGCGTCGGATTTTTGTCATGGCTAGAACCGGAAAGCTTGATAGCTGAGGCCTTCCTACTTATGCCAAAAGACTTTCTCGACTTTGCTGGGCTAGAATGTGCATGTGTGGTGATGTTGGTGGCTGTATCCATCTCGGATCCTGCAAATGCAACTGTGGCCGTCGTACTCATCTTGACGGACACTGTCATAATGCGTTGGCTTGGTCGTTGTCCCAGAAAGGCAGTCGTCCTTCCCTTCGAGAGCTTTCTTTCTGCTGTTAGTAATTACTAAGATTGAATGTCGTAAGTCCAAGTCGGAAAAGCCATCGTAATGCAAGCCAGTAATGATATATTATATATTTTCTTCTCTTGTCCTTCGTAAGCCCGTTTTGAGTAACTGGGGAATAGAAAAACTGGAGAAGTCCTAAGGCTTTTATTGTATATTCCCTCTCTCTTACTCGCTTCCCAGAAAGCCCTTTTTGCTAGCACCCTTTCGCCTAATATTTTTGGAGGCCGGGACGCGCTGGTGTTTTTACCGAAGGCCCAGTCCTAAAGTGGACAGACAAACCGATCCAGTTAATGCTGTTCAGTTTGCTCAGCTGAGCAGTGCAGAGCAGGCAAAGGGCAGGGTTCTGTTGTGCGAGTTCGCCTTGTGGATTAGTCGGAAAATCCGTCCTAAAGGCGAAGCTTAACCGGCTTGACCGTTGTAGCTTTTCAATCTTGATATCCAACCTGGTTTTTGTCGAGACGTTGGAGAATTCAGTCGAGTGTATCGTAAAAAGCGGATAAAAGAAAGAGAAATAGAGAAAAATATGCAATGCGGCTTCGGGGTGGAATGATATATAATACCCGAGGGCCTGTGATACAGTAAAAAAGGGATCCCTTCTCCCTTTGCTCGTTTTTTTGACCGCTAGTGTTTTGGGTGGTGTGTGGGTGCGCTTTCCGGCTGTATATCAGTCTTGACTGGAGGTTCAAAGGAGGTTGTATCGCCTTTTGGCTTCCTCGCAGACAGGGGATGGGGGGCCCAACGGAAAACGAGGGTGTCCAAGCCTTTCCCTTCCCTCTTTGCTTATTGCTTTGGATTAATTTTTTAATTTTTATTGATTTCTTTTCCCACACCTTGCTTCCCCAAGCCTCGTACCGGTACAGGCCTCGTTGACGTTGAATGGCAGCTCAAATTGAAGGGCTACACATGTTCTGCCTTCATCTCCTAGCGGGCGAACTCAGGATATCATCAGCCGCGGGTATCATACGAGTTGGTGGTTATCGAGAACGAAAAAGAAATGAAGCCCGAAATGCAATTCTCGGAACGAGCTTCAACGAGTCGGTGTGTGACAACAGGTTATCGATTTTGTCCACTAGTTGCAATTTGAATTGTCGTGGGCTCGCCTCCTTCCCCGTCCTTTGTTGTAGCACCCAGATGTTGGAAATAGCTTTCCTTGCGGGCACAAAAACTTGTTCGCCTGCTCCTTCCTGCCCAAGCTTCGCTTCTCGTTTACTTCCCGTGATAAAGCAGCAGGTTGGCTAGAGTGATTTAAGGATCGAAAGCGATGACTTGTTTTTCTTCCTCGGATAAGGGTTGTGATTAGGGAAGTAGACGTTTAGTATCAATCGGTTCGAGGGAATCAACAAAAGCCCGAGCTCGAGCTCGAGCTCCAACGGCGAGCGAAAATTTTCTCGCGCACTGGTATATTCGCGCTTGCAGCCCGCGATCGAGATCGGATTATCACGGAGAGACTCGACGTAACCATAAGCAATTTGCGAATAAAACGGGCCAGCGGTTGGTTTCCACTTGTTGTGGTTTTCGTATACCCTGCTCTAGTGCGGAGCCTCCAAGGATATTGTATACGAAGCCCAGCTCAAGGATTCAATCATGTGTCAGCCGAATATATGATGTCCCGCACTCCTAATCGATCAACCCTCGCTCGCAACATCGTCGGTTCACTATAGTCATAGATCACAATCGTGGGGCAGATGGTTTTGCAAACGTCATCTTTTTGGGTTATTGGGGGTAGTTCCGTTCATGAGCTGTCGACTTGTACCGTACATCTTGAAAACCTCAAAACCCGTTGACGTGCCCGCGAGGTCCGGGATCACGGGGCTGAATCATCCCACGTCTGAGATTCGCTAGATCCCTTCTGTACCTCTGACCAAAGGGATTTCCTCCCAGATAGTTAGCGCATCCCTCACCGCGAAAAAAAGATAATCAATCCTGCATTGCATGAGAACGCAAACTTCCGCAGCATAAAATGCATACTTAAGTACATAATAACTTCCCATATTCAACTCGTCGAACTTGCAGAAACACTCTGGCATGGCGGTTTCGACGAGCAAAAAATTTCCCGTGCATCAGTTTGGCAGGCCGCCACCACCACCACCATCAGAGCTTTCCCTCTCAGACAGAAACACTCAGCCCTCTTTCTTGCAAATTTCGCTTAAAACCGCCCCGCTGAACCATTGATTTTCCTGTTGGTAAGAAAGCACGAGGGAGCAAGACACCGAGATCATTGCGAGCGACCGACGAACTTTTCACCAAAAAGGCTGCATGGGAAGGGAGGAAGCCCCACGCACCTGAGCGGTTTTGGCTAAGGCGGAGACCGACGGGGGGCACATTCCCAGCGCGATGGGTCGCCGCCTACCCTCTCATGCATGGTCTCACCAGCCGAACCAACCAGATCGCAGCAGGAAATGCGGTGAAATTCAAGCTTGGTGGGAATTTTGGACAGCAGGATCCACTTTTGGCTGGCTCTGCCTGTCTTAGATCGCTCCTACCAGGCTGCATGACTTGGAACCGAGGACCAGTTGACGGCGGCCAGACTTGACCAGACTTGCTGCGGAGTTCTCTGGATTAGCATGTAAAATGGAATAATGGAGCTTGTTCAACTCGATCGAGCTCGTCGAGGATAGTGAAGTCAGATGATTCCAGACCGTCCTAATTGGCGGTCGTGTGATGGCTATGACGGACGGTGCATAAGTTCATCTCCACATATCGTCGATAGTATGTAGGGACGAATTGCGAAGTGAGGAGATATGTACATCGCTGAAGTTTGTGTCTCTCTCAGATGCACTGCACTGCACTGAGGAGGAAGAGGTTAATGTCGATAACGTTTCAACGGAGGTCCCAAGTAATTTCGCCTCTGCACGACCTCACAGCCAACACATCTTAACGTTGGCAGAAACAGTTAACAGCCCCGCTCGACTCGACTCGACTCGACTCGATTTGACTCGTTATCATATCAGGCCACGCAAGGACAGACAGGACTTCCACGACATTAGATTGGATTGGATTGGATCAGACCTCGCGAGGAGACACGTTATTCAACAATCAAAACCACCATTAGTGAAGATGCTAATAATACTCGGTGTCCTTGCTGCAGTCCAACTTGAAGACTCGACTCCTTGCTTCCTTTTTTTCACTGCAACCAGGAAAGAAACAATCGAGCGTTTCAATTACTCGTCTCCCTTGAAGCAGGAGATCAAGCAAGCAAGCAAGCAAGCAAGGCCTCCTCCCATTCACCAACCTTGCCTGGTCAATACAACGCCTCCTTTTGTCCAATGCCCGGGGCACCGGGTCCTTCTTTGACGACATTCGTTCAATTTCTCATTTCGGAGACTTTGCCCGTGCGCTAGTTCGTCTGTGGTGCTGCCCAGGGACCTGCCCGAGGGTGCTTTGGTCCGAGCCAAAGGAAAAGACCGTTTCGGCCCACGGCGTACCGTTTTTTTCTTTCCTTTTCCTGTCAACCGCAAGACGCTTTGACCGACGGGAGAAAAACGAATTCGCTATTCGCAACAGTTCCCAACGTTTTGCTTCCATCATGTGAAAGTGCGTAGGTCTGTCTGTGACTTTAACCATCGCGTTTCGTGAAGATCAAACCTCGTCTCTTTCAATTTGCCCTTCTCACAGGCCAGGCCCTTTTTCACACACAATACTGTGTACTTAGTTATTGGGGAGATTGAGGTTTCGACGGCATTCTATTTCGGTCCATTGAGCTAACTATGTGATTGACTTCAACTAATCGGACTTCAAGCACCGTCTCGGGGATCACGATTTGGCTAAAAACCCCACAGATGCAACCTTGCCTTTGCCTCCAATGTCAATCAATCTCACTTGACGGATATCCCTAAAGAGCAAATCGCCGGTAACATTAAACACTCCACTGCTTATAATTGTAAAGAAGAGGTATGTATATCAGTCTCACTATCATATCATAGATCAACCGAGTCCCAGCGCCATGGAGCCCGCAGCAAGACACAATAAATCCTAACCTTTGCCTCACCCGTTCAACGTCGATCCAATCCTCTGGGTTATTAATCGAAATGAAAGGCGGAGAAGGGAAAAGCTCATCATCAGCTCATGGGGACCTAGGAGGCTTTACTTCGTGATCCTTGGCACGAAACACCAGAGTCCTTTTTGTTCGAACAGGGGCCTCCTGATCATCACGCCAGAAACTGGCTTTGGTTAACAGATTGACAAATTGACAAGCGTTTCGAAGCGAGAGCTGGGGCCTATCGGGTGGGAACCGGCTTCATCAACGGTCGCATTGCTTCGCATGGGCGCGCGACTTTATTTTTTGCGATAGAGAGTTTAACGTTTTTTTTGATTTTCCAGATGCTTGAGGTTTCCTCGAAGCTGGGCGCGAAAGAGCTAAGCTTAGATGGTCAGAGGTTCAAACTTAACGATCATGCATTGCATAATTGAGAAAAAAACATGTTTGGTCTGAACAACGAAGCAAGAACTTCAACAAGCTAGTTTTCGTGTTCAATGCCAGGCTACCAAATCAATAGAAACCGGTATCTCGACTCTCGAACCGGATATAGCTCCTCGGATCGGGTAGCGAAGGTTTTCGGCTCGAAAAGCATGACCAAAATTCTTACTAGCGAATTCGAAACGGTCTTTCTCGCCTTGCACTCGTTTACATCGGCGGCTGGGGAAAAAAAGGATACCTGGCCTGGGGTAAAGAAAAAAGAAGGATACCATTTCTCCGGATTCCTAGCTGACCCCGGTCTTGAGACTTTGTGAAAAAAATAACTCGCTGATATGCACAATTCTCGTAACCACGGATATACCATTTGCGTACTACCGGTGTATTCTTCCACCGTCTCTTACCCATCTTCATCCGGCCTCCTCCCAATAGAATCATGAATTCCGAGTTCACCGCCAAGACATTACAGGATTTTTCCATGAGGTTGACGAGTTATGTACTTACACTTGCTTGAGTTGAAATAAACTTCGCGTATCTGGCAGGTTTAATGCAGGCTAGAGCGGCAAATCGTGTCCCTACGGACCTTTCTTCTAACAAGTCCAAAAACTGGAAACCAGAAACAAGGCTTTTCGGGAGGAGCACCTGGGTTTCTTACACCCGCATCCCGCATCATGATATCAGTGGCGATTTTCCCTTTGAAAAGAGGGAAGAACCCCAATAGGCATCTCGAGTAGATTTGCCATTAATTGAATTCGAACAACCACTGCACTTCTTCCGTGACAGTAATTCCGTGACCTATATACATGTACATGTATACTCAGGACGCCGCACCTTGACGGATAAATTGATAAAGAAGCATCGTCTAATTAGGCTCAAATGGGAACCAATGGTTCCAGTCTTGGTATTGATCATCCCATGTTTAAACCTTTTGGCTTGGTTTTTCCTGTGGGCTTGCAGGAAGTCAAAGAGCTTACTGTCATGTAATCTAGTGGAGTACAGTACGTACTGTCTAAGATCAAGAAATTAATTAAGTGACCGTCAATTCGAATCGAGAATACTTTTTTGAAAAAATTGTTAGAGAAAACTGGAAAAACAATTTTAGACTTGCTGTATTTCCGCGGCAGTGACATCGAGTTCCAGGTTTAAACTTTGGAGCTTTGGAGCTCTCATCCCGGAATTGCTTTTTGTGGCTTACAGGATTTTTGAGTTGAAGATGCGGTCTGGCCAACTGGATCCCTTCGATTTGTGTTATTCAGCAATCCAACGACATAACTCCAGTTTATTCCATCAAGGTCAGTATCTCCAGCCGCCTAAAATATTTAATACCAATCGATTACTGTCTACTAACAACTATGGCAGATTAACTCATATATCCTGCTTAAGATTTGAGTGTCTTTGGCTGCAACATTAATATTCCATTGCATATGCAACCCACAAGAAAGCTCAAAAGCCTGAAGGCATAGCTAGCTAATAGGAAAAGGATATCCGGATGTATGTGTGTGTGTGTGTGTGTGTGTGGAGGGACGCCACCAACATCATGCATTAGTTATTGCATCGCGCAAAAGCTTCCGCGAACCGGTTTACATTGCATTGCGCACGAGCTAGACAAGAGAGAGAAGCAGGGAGGAAATGAAGTTCTAGACTCATCAATTGCAATCAAGGAGGTCTAGAATTCTCTTTCGAATTTCAAACATTATATACATGCATGTGTGAAGAATATTTTACTGATAACATCTTTCAACGTTCAGCTGATCAGGAATATCTTACGATTTGAAAGAAATACAAAAGAAATCACCACCTCGATCGGGATCGAAGAATGCTTCTAGAACTACAGTTCAACCTGCCCGGCCGGCTTAGAACACGGA
This sequence comes from Arthrobotrys conoides, assembly GCA_036971725.1. Taxonomy (NCBI): domain Eukaryota; kingdom Fungi; phylum Ascomycota; class Orbiliomycetes; order Orbiliales; family Orbiliaceae; genus Arthrobotrys; species Arthrobotrys conoides. The sequence goes on from JAVHJM010000006.1 coordinate 566,389, forward strand.
AAGAACATTCCTCAAATCGAGGGTGCTGAAACATGTTTTAGATATCTCGAACATTTTTTTTCATATGATATCACGCACTGGAGTCGACTCGAGGAGCAACCAAACAACGTGGCTATCAAATGAATGAATGAATGAATGTCGAATTCAACTTTAATCTCGATTGTTTCATAAAATTAATACAAACGTCCACTTGTCCGTTATTTTATGACTAATCGTTTAAGTAAATCTTAACTCCCAGGAATGGAGTTAGACCAAACCCGTCGATGTTCGAGAAACATTTTAGGCTTCCGTGAAGAATATTTGAGATCTGAGATGGATTTAGCATTCCATTGCACCATAGGTTATTACATTATTCCAAGGCACCGGTACCGGTACCATCGATCCCTCAAGATCTCAGTTTACTCAACCCGAGTGCTGCAGGGACAGGCAACAGTAGATCCAATGTATCGGGATCTTCTTGCCCGGGATAAACCACTGATAAATCATGATAACAGCTTATCAATTCTCCTAGGGGTTCCCTGGGCCCAGAGGCCGGCCATACGCAGATAAATTGTAATATTTTACACACATCATGGTTTTAGATATCTGAACTGTAGTATAGTAGAAGTGAAGTTGTAGAAAGTCCATTTATATATCGCGATATGTATACCGCGTCCTAATGCATTCTTATATCAATCGTATTTCTGTTTACAGTTGCCTAACTATATTTTTACACTCTCTATCGTCCTATGTAAGCGCTAACGTCCATATCAGCCCGTCCTTGAGGTTTGCTTAAGGATTCAGAGACGATCCATGCACAATGCGGGTTATCACTTACAAAGCTGACATGTATTTCTGACCAGCAAGCTGAAATTTGTCAAGCTGAAACTTTTTATACACAAACTATCGATGTTAATTGCAAGGAGTTTGGTAATTTAGAATTTGCGAGATTAATGTATCAGTAGCCCAAAGTAGAATCGAATCCAGAGGACGTTGACTTTTTCATTGTTGGCGTTGGCGAACGAGCGACGTCGACAACAGCCAACGTCATTCATCGGCTACCAATCTCAACCTCCAACATCCAACATCACCAACATCACAACTACCCAGCAACATCCCTTCCACCAACATCAACCTCCCATAATACCCCTCCAACCTCCTCCTACCGCCTCATCGAGGACTCTTCAGACATCACAACCTCATCTGAAAAGCCTTCTTCCAAGGCTCAAAATCAAGCTTCACAATGACGACCGACTCTACTCCACCAGCTGCTCCGACTTCCCATCCAACCTCGACCTCGACCACCTCCGCCGCGGTCCCCATCCCAACTTCTTCAACCTCAAACCCACATCCCCGCTCTGTACCCCTCGCTCGTACCTCCTCCGCCTCTAGCTCCGTAAGCGGTGGGATCCCAACTCGCCACCGCCCCGCCAACGTCGCAGAGCTCCACCAAGAACTCGAACGCGAGCAAGAAGGTGTCGTCAACCGCCTTCTCGGCCAGATCACTCGGGTCGCACAAAATGTCGCCGCCACACATCCCGGTACGAATCCGGATGACATTGCCGCAGCTGCGGTACCCCTCTCGGCTTCCCCACAACTAGCGGCGCCGATCCACTCGGGTCCACCGGGTCATCATCATCACCCCCCAAGTGTTACCGACATGCCGTCTTCTTTCTCGCCAGCGATCGGTCGTTCTCGTTCGCCTGCTCCAGGTGGCCATCATGGATACAGTGGTGGTGGGTATCATCATAACACCTCACATTCGCGCCACAACTCATTGTCGACTCGTTCGAGGACTAGTAGCCGTACTTCGTCGCCATTGTTGTTGCCGGTTGGGATGGAATCTTCTGTTTGGCCTCAGACGGCGAATGATCCTTTCTTGATGGGTGGACGTGATGAAGTTGCCTTCTACAAGGCTGAGACGGATATGTTGCTTCGTGAGAATGAGATGTTGAAGAGGAGGATCAAAGAGTTGGAAGAAAAGGCTTCTGGGAAGACTGAAGGGTCTACTTCGTCTGCTTCTTCCGCGAACGTCCCTGCCGCCTCTTCGGAGTCCAAGGAGAATACTCCAGCTGGAGCTGCTTAAAGCTATCTTACTCTTCATTCCATTGCCCCCATCTACTTTCCACCATAACCCTTTTACGAAACCAAACTTTTGATAGAAATGGGCATAAAAAATAAAATTCCCATGCTGGCTGTGGTATCTCCATTACTTACCTCTTTTTTGTTTTGTTTTTTCTTTGTTTACTCTCCTGGAAAAGCTGTTCCTTCGAAGCGTAGGCGTGTGTGGTGGATTCCCGAAAAATATCACCTTTTTTTTTTCATATACCCCTTCTACACCTTTTTTTGCACACATCCCATTTTTTTGTTTTCCCTCGAGTTTTAGGCGTAGAGAGTAGGGAGGAGAAAGGAAGGTTCTTGAGATGCATATTGTCACTATCCTTATTAGACCATTCCGATTCATTCTCATCATCATTATCCTCATTTCCTGCAAATACACAATATATCATTTCTCTCGTAACCTATTCCCGTACCTCAGTAGTCTCATATACCACCACTAAGTCCAATCCACTCCCAACTCCCCATAAGAACAGAAAGCAAGATATCTTATACTGTCAAAACACCCTCCATAACTTTCACCGCCTCCCCCTCCAAATAAACCTTCCTAACCCCCCTCCTCCCCTCCCCATCCACCTCATCAAGCAAAACCCTAACCCCAATATCACTCCTCCTCCCCATCTCCACTCCCTGCGTAACCTCAAACTCCCACTCTCCAACCCCCTTATCACCAGCAGCAGCACTCCCCTTCACAATCCCCAAATAACTACCAAGCGCACAAGCCGCACTCCCAGTAGCAGGATCCTCCCCATCACCTCTAAAAAACATCCTACTCCTAACCTTCACCGTCCCTTTCCCATCTCGCACATCCTCCTCAAGTATAGTATAACAATAAACCCCAATAAACGACCTCCCACCCGGCGGAATCACAGCTCCCAAATCATTCACCATATCCAACACCACATCTTTCCTGCCCACCTTCAACGCCTGTAAAACACTTACACTCTTTACCTCCACTAACGCAAAGGTCATCCCGTCAACAATAGAAACCACGGGTATCCCATTAACATCCCACCCATCTTCATCACCCGCTTTTACAAAAACATCCTTTGCATGAGCTACCCCAACCGTCGAGTTCTCGAAAACCTTCTCTTCATCATTCCCAAACGCTTCATACGGTAACCCTATCACCTCCCCAATCCGTTGCTTACTCACAGTCCTCCCCCACAAAGTAACCTTATGCGGTGTATCAATCCTAACCCTCCCATTCACATCCTTTTCATACTTCAACCTCCCAGCAGGTATCAATATCTCCCCTTCCTTCTTCTCCTCGCCCAAAACCCATCCAGCGCCAACAGTGGGGTGTCCGGCAAACGGTATTTCCTGGGCAACAGTCCATATAGCTATCTTCGTATACCCTTCGTTCTGTTGTTCGGGACGAAGGGATGAAGATGGGTAGATGAAAATCGTTTCGGAGTATCCGAATTCTCGGGCGATGAGGTGTTCTTGGGTTTTTGATATGGTTGTGTTCGGGGGGATTGTGACGACGGCAAGAGGGTTGCCGGATGTTAATGGTTGCGTGGTGAAGACGTTGAGGGTTACGTAGGGGAGTTGAGGCATCTTTTTTGGAGGATGGTGGATTGGGTACTATAGTAGGTGGTTTTGAGATATGGATATTATGAGGTATGGACCTGAGGTTATTGGATATACTGTGGTTGAATAACCAAATTGTTGGATTTTTGAAGTGTAAAGTGCGTTGTAGACGTGAGGTTTTAGAGTCACAAAGAAACCTCAATGGAATATAAATCCTAACTGAAGAGAAATTTGTAGCTCTCTAAAACAGCACTCCCTCCTGTAACAGTCATATATCAGAACATCCCATTCAACAGCCAACTAACGGTTGAGCCGATATAACGTACAAGTATAGGCAAAGGGTCCACCCCCCGCTTCTCCATCCCCTTCCTATGACGAAATACTCGTGAAACCCGGTAAAAAGTAAAAACTTAATACTTATGCGATCCCAAATGTAGAAACCGAATCCTTCACATACGGCCTTATCGATATAGGCAGCAGTCAGTAGCTCATCGATTGTGCATGATAATTAGTCAGCGCATCGCTGTATAGCTAGCCGAATACCGCTCGATAATACCGACTTTCATCTGTAGGGCGTCGAGGTCATACTCCCTGGCTCCTTCAGGAATCCCAATCAGTCTAAACCGCATATTTGAGTAAATGCAAATATTCTTCTCTATTACAAGTGACGTCCATAATAATAAGAAAAACCGTTGGGAAAAATAAATAAATAGATATATATTCACATTGAAAAATAAACAAAAAAGTTCCTGGAAAAAAAAAAAGAGGGCGAATCGATTATTCTGCTATGAACAAGAGGAACGGAGGGAAATAGAGAAAGAGGAAGAGGAAGAAGCCCATATAATCCAAGCGAAAGTACCTCCCAGTTTCTTTATTTTCCCAATTCTATATTCAAATTGACATACGCACTCCCCATACATAACACTCCGCGGCCGTCTATAACACCCAACCCGCTACCCATTCTCAAGGCATTTACAGCTTGCTAGAAAAACACACCTCCGTTAGCTTTCAACTTCCCTCGGCTATAGAAAAATCAGAAATGAGGGGCAGTGAACTTACTCAATGATAGCCTGAGCGTACTCGTGTGTCTTCGCCGATCCACCAAGATCTCCAGTCAAGTACTTACCCTCAGCAAGGGTATCGAAGATGGCCTTCTGGATCTTGGTAGCGTGATCGTTGAGTCCCATATGTTGCAACATCATGATCGAAGAGAACAGCAGGGCAGTTGGGTTGGCGAGGGCCTTGCCGGCGATATCTGGAGCGGATCCGTGGACGGCCTCGAAGATGGAGCACTTGTCACCGATGTTGCCGGAGGGAGTGAGACCGAGACCACCGATGAGACCAGCGCACATGTCGGAGAGAATGTCACCGTAGAGATTTGGCCTGTTGTCAATCCTTTGTCAGTATACAGACACTTACTCAGGTAAAGGGTAGTTGATGGCTTACATGACTAGAACCTTGTCGTTATATGGTGTTGGATCGGTAACTGATATTGATCCGCCTCGTTAGCTGTCTATTCTCGTTTCCATCGTTACCGATCTTATCCGCTACGATCAAAATAAAACGTACCCATATTCAAGCAAGTATTGTCCAAAAGCTCATAATCGAACTGGATCTCAGGGTACTGCTTTGAAAGCTCCTTTCCGATCTCCAAGAACAAACCGTCGCTCTGCTTCATGATGGTAGCTTTGTGCACAACCCTGACCTTTTGCTTGCCAACAGCATTCGCATACTGGAAGGCATACTTCAAAACCCTCTCGCTGGCTTCCCGAGTGATCAACTTGATACTCTGGACAACACCGTCGACAACATGGTGCTCGATGCCAGAGTACTCGCCCTCAGTGTTTTCACGGATGAGAACGGTATCTACACCATCGTAGGGAGTCTTGTATCCGACAATGGACTTGCAAGGACGGACGTTGGCGAAGAGGTTGAATGTACGACGGAGAGTGAGATTAAGGGAAACATGGCCCTTGCCGATGGGGGTGGCGAGAGGTCCCTTGAGAGCGACAAGGTTACGTTTTATCGAGTCGATGGCAGGTTGGGGGATGGCTGTCTTGCCGTCGACGAGAACAGGTGTGACATCGATGGGCTCCCAGTCGATTGGAACCTATAGGAAATATATTATCCTGTAAGAATATAGCCAAATAGAAGTCATAGCGGGGGGAGAAGGATGATTTACATTAGCAGCGCTGTAGATATCCTTTACACTCTGCGAAATCTCGGGTCCGATACCGTCACCCTCGATCAAAGAGACCAAGTATTTGCCCTGTATACCAACAATGAATAAATTAATGATTGTCCTTATAATAAGATATGGTGTGTACATCCGAACAGTGTCGGGATATATCCACCACAACCATCAAAGAAATTGTGAGGATTGTAACGAACATTGCCCTGTTTTTGGCCCTCGAAGCCACCGATCTTTACTTCGGAAGCATATCCTCTATTCCACGATCTCTGCGAAGTTAAGATTTATGAATTAGCTCAGAACTATTCAAATTTCTTTGGTTTCAATTTTTTTTTGATTGATATACCAGGCATTAAAAAGAGAGAAGAGGCATGATGATATCATGCCGAGAGGGTGGGAGTTAAAAAGCATACCTGAGCAATGGCACCGGCACCGGCCCGAACAAAGGGTTGCCGCGACGAAGCCAATTGGCGGCTGGCTACTCTGAGATACGACATGGTGTATATACCAAGGGTGGATAGAGAGTGAGATGGGGATAGATAAGTAAGTTAGACGTCCGGTCGAGTGGATGTCGGGTAGGGAAGAGATGGAGAGAGATGGAGAGATAGACGTAAGTCGTGACAAGAAAGAAGGAAAGAAAGAAGGGAAAGGATAGATAGAAAGACAGATCTGACGGGAAGTCTAGACTGGTATCCGGCGATGAGAAAGAAGGAGAGGAAGAGAGGAAGAGAGAAAATCTTGGGCGGTCGACCGGGAGCGATAAATTTTGACGGGATTGACTTTCTTTGGATTCTGAAGGTACCTAAGTAAGTAACCTGCCGGGGAGGGGTTTAACTTACGGCTGGTCGGCGTTTGCTGCATGAAAATTTCCACGCTGAGGACTTCCCACCTTCCGTTCAGATGGCTCCCCACGTCGGCTTCCGAATCCTCCAACAACGTAATCAGATCCGGCCAGATAAGATGGCCAAGCCCGAACTTTGCGGCTTTTACGGGGCCACATAATGGCGCAGTGGGGCGGAATTTACATAGTACTTACCTAGTACTTATAAGATGGTAGCCTCACAGGAATAGCCCGTTCACACTTTTTATTTCATGAAGTTGGAGGTACGAGACCAGAGGTTCACAGTTAAAAGGATTAAAGCCTTTGAGCAGGTATTTACTTAAGTAAGTACTGAACAGGCTGTGTGGAGGGCATCAGAAGGCGGGGTGAAGCATTTATCGGAGGAAGAAGAAGAAGCAGCATTATTGTATGTCCATTCAACATAACCCGCCTGCTCCTCTGAATTCCATAAAAAAAAAAAGCATATTATATCCATGAACGTAAAGGGGCACAGAGAGTAGCAAAAAGACACGAGAATACCGGGATAGTAGCAGGGAAAGGGAAAAAAGAGGCTATAATGCAATCCGTTCACACAATCCACCTTTATCAAACAAGGAGGCCGTGGATTTGAAAAATGATAAAAAGGACAAAAGATACGATTTCCGCCGAAGAAAAGACATGTAGGTGTTCGTTGAATGCTTACCCCCTTTGCCCTCCTTCTTTCTGTTTAAGCTAAATATCCAAGGCGGTCTCCATCCAACCTCTCTAGGTATTCCTTCTCTAGCAAGATATCGATACATTTCTTGATATCTGGGACCTTGGGCGTGAATCGTGATTTGATCTGCGCAATGGTCTCCAAGACAAGAACAGCGTGCTTGAGCTTCTTGCGAGACTTCATGATACGGACGATAGCGGACTGAAAAAGTATTTATGGTTAGAATCGAGACCTAGATACGAGCGGATATTGGGGTGGATAGTGACTAACCTGCATAAGTAGTTTACGGTCCTCCTCAATGGTCTTGTGGGTGTCTTCAGTCTCCTGCTTCTGTTCCGCCCTGACGGCCATGTTCAAATTGACACGAATCTTCTTGCTCTTGAAATCAGTGTTCAAGGTCAAGGTGGTTCCAGGCCCGACCTTGCTCGACGCTGGTTCAATGTTGAGAACCTTGGCTTTGATAAAGACGCCAAGGGAAGGATCGAGGTAGTCGCGAGAAAGGCTAGTCGTTGACTCGATATCATCGTAGCTATATGAGGTAGCGTCATTGAACATCAAAAGAATAGCCATCTGATATGTTGAAACGTGGAATGTGAATGGGACCTTCGAGCTTTTGGCGAAAGTCGCTTTGACGTCTCCTTTGCAAAGGTGCCATAACCAGTTCAACTTACGACCACTGTGTTTCTGGAAATAAAAGGTCTGAAATCGATCGTATGTCTTGGTGATGACTTGTGGGATGTTGAACGGTGTGTTAGGCGGGGTTAGAGGCCAGAACGAAGTACCCAGAACTTGGATCGAGAAATCGACCGCCGTCTTGAGGGACTCTTCGTCCAAGGTGTTGTTCATCCATTCCTTGTAGCTGTCATTCAGATCCTTAGAGATCTGCATATCCTGGAACATACGCTGGAGCTTGTTCGTGTACTCGAAACCACAGGCATCCTTGAGCTTTCCAATCATACTAGTTTCGGCATCGTCGGATGCAGATGTGGCGTGAACCAATCGCTTGGCCAACATTCTCGAGTAGAATTTTTGGAACACATCCTTGTCCTCGACGTACTTGAAGACCGTCATTATGCTGTCTAGCTTGCTTTCGAGGTCTGCTTCTTCTGCGGCCTTTGCACTCTTCTTCAGCAAGGAGTCGGCATATTTGGCCAACAGCTCCGGTGACTTGGAGGACGCGGCCTTGCAGACCTTGTTCCTGTTAACAAACTCCCTACAAGCATTGTCAAGTGATCGAACAAATTCGGTGTCTTCCTTAAAGGCAATCTTGACAAGGCTGGAGTATTTCTCGTGAACTTCGAGGAGGGCATCAACGTAAACCTTTGGCTCCAAGTTGTCATCCGCGTTCTCATTAGCAACCTTCTCGATCGCTTCAAGGCCAGCCTTGCGGACGTGTGCTTCAAACTTAGTCCTTAAAGGTTCGAGGCCTTCTGTTATCCGAGATAATAGATTGTACATGCGTTTTAGATCGTCCTGACGGTCGTTATTCAACAGAACTTGGAACTCATCATGAAGAAGGGTCTTGTGCTCTTGAATAAGCACACGTTGGCAAGTTTTCATCAACGGGATCATTATGTCGGGATGAAGATAGACGTGAACACGTCCTTCTTCTTCGCTTAGGCGGGTCTCGGCCTTCTTCATATATTCGACAACGCTGTTTTCGGCAACGAACTGCTTCGATTCGAGTTGGTAATAAACGTTTGTGACTTCTAAGAATGGCTTTTCGAAGAACTCTCTGTAGACGTCCAAGGTAGACTTGGATGAATCATTCTCATCAAGACCCAAAGAGACTGTAACAAATCAAACTGTGAGTAATGGGAGTCGATGTTGCAAGGTTTTCGAAACAAAATAAAAAAAAATACATACCGAAGGAGTCAACAATGCTCTTCACCATGGCTGTTTCGATGGTCTCGCCGTTTCTCTGCTTCTCAACGAGCTTGAGAACACCATCCATAACGTTCTTTTGGACACTATCAAAAAGATCGAGTTTCCAGCGGACAAGGTGTAGCTAACGGATAACATGTCAGTCTTCGTGTTTTAAATATTAGAGAAACCCTAGGGCGACGTACAGTATAGACGTCATAAATATTCTTCTTCCCCTCGTCCATCTCTCTCTTAACCCAATGTCGATTCAAGTACCTAAACAGATGGTTGATATACTTCGCTGCCGTCGTATATCTGTCCCATTCCCGAATGTAGAATCCAAGTAGAGCTTCATCTGCGAACTGCCCGGACTGCTCCTTCAATCCTGCAAGATGGGCGGTAAGGTAGTGGATCAAATTGTTATACAAGTCCTCGCCTAGCAAGTGAGCTCCCCTATGGACACCACCTTGGTGATGGAGAGAAGTACTACTCGAATTCACCGCCTTCTGTGAAGTGCAGAAGTTGTGTACGGCACTGTATAAAAGTTAGCGGGAATGCTTTTACTAAATATATTCATCGGTGGGAGGGTCTGGGTTTGGAGCCATACGTGTAAATCCCCATATACTAGAGGCACACTTTGTTAGCCGATAATCTCGAATGATTTCCAAGTAGAAGATACATACAGCCTTCATATCCATTCCTTGCTGTAAGTCGTTCATAATTTTGGAGATTCCATTCTCCAAGTATTGCCATCTAAAACCCAGACAGTCAGTACGGAGTTCCCAATCATGGCTGTTCCGAGCAACATATTCATGAAACTCACGTTTGCTCGAGATCCTCCCGGTTGGGAGTCTGCGGATGAAGTGGCATTTTGCCGTTGTATCGCTCGAATAAACCCAAGTTGTTGGGCTTGAAGAAGAATTTCTACGAACGCGTCGTAGAAGGCTGAGATGTTGGAGGATAAGCAGCCTTGCAGCCAGCCACGGACCCGAGAGATCTAAGTACGTAGCAATCTGGAGCTGGAGGAGCTATGTGAAGAGATAATGGGACAAGGTCGGCAAGGAGCCGAATATCTAGGCCGAGAAAAGGTTTGACGTGTTAGAATCTGGGAAGAAAGAAAGAATGTAGATGTAGATGTAGATGATATGAATGGAAGCTAGGACGGGAATGAAGTGGAAGTTGGTGGGTTAAACGTGGGGTTTAGGATTGCCCGGAGATAGATAGATGATCAGGCAGAGGATTCGGGAGTTGATATCCAACGAGATAGATGAAGCTTCGACCTTGAGACATATGTCCTTGGGTCGGTATGACAATATTTTTGGAGATGTAGTTTACCTGTGTCTTTTCCCTGTTGAAACGATTTGGGATCCTGATGAAGCTGGACGTGGTAAGCTGAGCTCAAGTTCCGCGAGACAACGTGAGGTGTACGCCCTCTCGGATGGTGTTGGTCCCCTCGTCTGTTGACTCAATAGGTAACAGATTTGGTAGCGAGGCTGCGAGGATTCAGAACCGGGACAGTCCGTCAAGCAGATAGCTTGTGAAGCTGAAGAAGGCTTTGGAAAAGTGTCGATGGTGGGTGGAAAGAGATGGGGAGAGGGATCTGGAGAGGGTTGAGGAGGTGTAGTAGCAGAGAGAGAGAGCCGGCAGTCAGTCAGTCAGTCAGTCAATGACAGACAGACTAAGAGGTACGGAGAGCAAGCGCAAGCAGAGAAGGATTCGCTCAACGCACGCACATTGGCACACAGCCTTGCTCTTCTCTGCTCGATTTGACTCGACTCGACTATTTAACTTCTAATTAATGCCTTATTACTACTATAGCCATAAAGTGCTATTCTCTTAGCTGAGACACGTCTTTGTGAGCAGGGTTCTCCAACATGGGAGCTTCGCTTGTTACTACAAATCGACTGTTGGACGGAGCCCAAATGCGGGTGGGGTCGAAAACCAAGGACCCGGGGCCATAATGGCAGAAATCAGCCTCCCGTCGTGAGCAAGCGCACGCGTTTATGAGTAACACTCCGAATATGTTTCTAGGAACTTCGACTCATTCATTGCATAGAACAAAAAAGGCCTCGAAGCTTTCTTTGCAGGCCGGGCTTATACTGTGCGATAAGCCTGGTTTTTTTCCTTTGTTGTCACTCTCCGTGGCCCAAAGGGCCTTTTTATATGCTCTTGATTTACCGGGATTCTATTGGCTTGGATTGATAGCTTCCAAAATGTCATGCTTTCTTAGTATTTGTTCGACTGTATCTGACATATGGTTTCAAGATAGGTGGTTTATATGTTCGTCAAGATTAACCTTCGAAATGAAGACCGAAATTCCTGATCTATGGTATTTGAGAGTGAAAGGTGCGAGTCAGCTTGAGAGGAAGAGTGAAGGGGTTGGAGATGGGGAAGAGGTCTAATTTCAAGGAAATGACTATGATTATCACAAATGAAAATATCTCAGTGTAGTACCGGAAACAAAGAGTAATCTGAGATGGAATTTAAGGAAAGGAGTGAACAAGAACGCCCTCGCTAATGTTGATAGCTCAACTGATTGATTAGATCATGATGCTGAGGGGGGAAATACAAAGAAAAGAGGCAACCACCAAAACGCCGGTGCAATGCAAGCGAACAGTTTTCGGGAAGGAAAGGAAAGAACTCGGACTCGGACTCAATGAGACAAAAACAAATAAACAAAAAAAAGATAACGCCGTCTCCGAAGATATATTCCTAACAAGATATCAAGACGAGAAAAACAAGAATAAAAATTATCGATTAAGGAGTGTGCTGAATGTAGTTTCCGATGCCGGGATTTTAGGCGTTTGTCCTTGATACTCTTTCGACCAATCTGAATATGCTGACAGTGAAGGTGCTAACCCATGCGCACAGGGCGAGGAAGAGAAAGGATGCTAAGGCCCGTTGGCGAGAACATATGGGTCCGTTGGTGAAGAACCGTGTGGCATAGTCGAATGTCTCCTCGTCTGGGGCACCAGGAAGGGCAGAGCAACTCTGTTGAACATCGTATAGAGTGTCGAAGGCAAGAGAGAGGTTTGCAGAGTCGAAGATGATGAACACAAGATCAAACATGACTGATTAGGTTAGTATATATACTATATATATGTCTTGGACTTCTAGAAGCAAATGGATTTGGCGACATACTTAATCGTATCTTGGCCTTGGCCGAGCGTAACCCTAACGGTTTCCCCGAATACTCGTCATAGGTGATATATATTAGATATACCAACGCGACAGTATCGACGACTATCGCAAGCACAGTCGATGGAAGCTGAGGTGTCCCATTATTTTTACTGAGAACGTAAATGCTCGCCGAAAAAGCCAATGCGCAAAGAGACAAGACCCAAATGATGGCTCTGAACGTCAATGGGACCATTGGATTGTTCAGAAGGATCAAATGAAGTCTTTTGTACCAAATCTCCCTCTGTTTAGCACTGATGCCAAATATCTCTCTCTTCGTGTCATCTTCCTGGTCTTCTCCTTCACCCTCACCCTTCTTGGCCAGCCATGGAGCCGACAGTCCGTCATCCCCCCAAACAGCTCCACTTTCGAGGTCCTTCCTCTCCGATGCTGAAGTAAAAGGTCGGCCTGATGAATGTTCTGCAAAGTTCTTCCATCTGCTGCCTTCGCCTGCACTGGCACTTGGACGAGGAGTAACAGGTGTGTTTTCCCTTCGGTTATCCCATATCGACTTCTGCGGCGACTTATGCGTTGGAGGTGGAAGTACGGGACCCTGGTCTACCAACTCACCCTCGTCTTCGTAACGTTGGACCCATGCTATTGTTGGGCAGAAAATATTAGTTTTAATGGTCTGACGTCGCAGTATACGTAATTGGTTTAGTAGCGGTAGCGCATCGAAAATCGAATGCATGCACCGCGTAAATCGGTGACAAGAAAGGCAAACATACTGGGCACAGTCCTAACGGCCCGCCATTGCAGTTGGGAATCACCAGAAAATCGGGCACGTTCTGAAGTCGCAGCCGTAGATGCCTTTGTGGATTCGGAGACAGCGGAGCCTTTAGAGGTACGCTTCGTGGTCGTGCATGCTCTACCCGTCACGTTTGTTGAAGTGGCTGGTTGGACCGGAACCGGGAAACTGGATGGCGGCTGTGCCCGAGGAGCATCTTGCGCCATAGATTCGATAGGATTTTATTATATTAATTATTAAATTTTCGAAAGGATACTCGTCGTCGCCGGACCCTCCTCTTTCTCGTCGCTGTTGATATTAAAAATCTCCTTTCAATGTCGGGAAGAAGTCGAAGGAAGACAGTTGACAAGAAGGAAAGAGGAGATGTTTGGGAAATGAGGACTTGGTGTTTTGGGAATTCCAAGAACGCAGGCGGATGGAAATGGGAGCGAAATTGAGAAGGGGCACCGGCCTCCTTAGCTGGCAGGCTGGTTGGCTCCTGGCTGGCCTGCTCGTCAAAACAGGAAAAACCTCCTCACCAAAAAGCCCAATTTTGCTTGGCGATGCAGCTCTATTGCAGAGAAGTGGTTAAATGCGATGCAAGAGAGAGGGCGCTGAGGCCTAACTAAGTCGACGGCGATGGTCGGTCCGGGGTTGAGTTAGAGTTAATGCAATAGCCTTTAACGTACAACTAACTTACCTAGTAGGTCCTGGGTGAGCAAGAACAAGCAGACGATCTAGCGGGGCATTCCATTCCATGCATACCGACTTCAGTTCAGGGACCAGTAGTTAGGGGAGGAGGGGATCGATCTATGGTTATCGTGATGAGGTTGAGTTCCAGAACCAAAAAGGTATCACCGGATGCATCGATATCGTAGGCCGGCAATTTGGGACCTCATCTGATCACGGAATTCTGATATGTCGAGCCGTAGACGTCTACGGTCGGGCCTGCCTGCCTGCCTGCCTGCCTGCCTGCCTGCCTGCCTGCTTGCCTGATCCCCACGTGGAGTTAAACTTCGCTCCCGTTTGATCGCATTTGCCAGTTGGTGCTGCTGTGGACGGGATAATATTAGCTTTCCGAGAGGTTAACCGACATTTAATATCTCCCGCCGGTCATCTTCAATTCCCCCATCTCGACCTCCCCAAAACATAGTCAACGTCGACCTCATGAAACATCATCACACAGACATCACGTTGGCCTTTGCTCAAAGGAAACTATAGAAAATCGTTGCTCCGAACTTTCGACCAAGCCATCCGCTGCTTTACGGCCGCAAAACCCTGACTTCCTGCAGGCACCATAGACTTCCTGCTTCATCCCGGATGCACCTATCCGATCGAGTCTAAGATGACCCCATAGACATACATGCGGCGAAACTCACATATATTTGCTGAACTATACCTACACAAACCGATGAACGGTCCCACAGACCGCAGACCACAGACCACAGACGATAGGAGGTCCTACAGAGTTAACTCCGTTCCAGCAAGGTATCAACCAGCCACAAAAGCTTGGTAACTGATCTGTTCATAACTAACCGACCTTGTTCCGACCTCGTTTACACGGACTGCCCTTCCTTGGTCTAACGGTATGCTTTATATTGTACATGTACACTTTGCACGTATACGTACATCGGTGTTGGTATTCGAGGTGACGACCTGGTGACGTCTATTCGCTTTTTTGATAGACACCTTCAATGGTGTTATCAGTGAAGGAGCTGTTCGAAGTGCAGATAAAGCCTGCCAGAGTCGAACACCCCTTGCAGACGCATGGCAGCTCGAATGGCTGGTAACTAACCGATGACGAAATTCACTCGTTAGTTAGCGTGGGGACACCGCGGCTAACTAACTAAGGGTGGGACGGCGTACCCACGAATTATATGCTAGAGCTGTCTGTCGGTCGCTTTTTGGGGGCCTGCTGAACGTGGACACGACTGACAGACGGTCCGAATGCCTGCCAAAGGATGCCGGATAGTCAAAGTCATTATATTTCCTTTTGCGTCCGATCTCATGCAAAAAAAGGCTCGCAGTGACAATATATTTTTGACGGCACACTCGTATCTCCCCACTGGGGAACATCTTGCGAGGTGACAGTTTGCTCTGTGCAGCTTTTTTTCTTTTCTGGTGGGCACATATCCACGTCCTAGTCGGAAAGCAGACAGCTTCTCCCGCCAGCCCTAAATTTCGACTCGCAGCCACAGGATCTACTTCAAGATACAAACCCGACATTGGTAGCCTCGTACCGGCCGAATATTGGGGCAATAATAATAAGCATAACTGCTGCTTGTTTTGATCTATTCTCACCGGCAGATATTTAAGCTTAAAGACGTCGCCAATACACGAGGGAAGATCCTGCTCGCCTTACGGATCATTTGGATGTTCTTTTATCAAGGGAAAAAGCTTGGCCCTGCCGGTGAGAAAAGGGTCCAGGAGGGATTCATGTTTCCTGCCTGCAGCAGCAAAGAGTTGATGCAGCAAGCCAGGCCAGCGCAAGTTTGGGGGGCCAATTGTGCCTCGAGTACGGCCATCCTTGCTGTTTACTGCTGACTAGTGTGGCCTTCGCACGGCTAACATATGTTCCGCCAAAGCTTATCAACGACACACCACTTTTTATGGAACTCCCTCGTCCAAAGATTGCAATGTAACCATTCGGTCTGGGCCCCGGTATGCACGTCTTGGGCCGGTGCCATTTTTAGAGAAGGCTCTTCAAGCATGGGTGAAGGGAAAAAAGTAACGTTATTGAGCGCAGATGTTGAAGTGGAAAAGTGTCGTGCTTCTCCGGCGGTTGATGACTGATACTATGTCGAAGGAAGGGGCTGAATGTCACCCGTTATTTCGCTATAAAAGATCTTTTTTTTTCTTTGGGCAGGCAGGAACCAAGGACTCCTCTTTTGAGGTTGCATCGTCTTGCTTGCTTGCACTTCAATTTCCGTGTTCCAAGACACGTGAGAGAAACATTAAAAGAAAAGTTTCTTCAAAGATACGGAAACGGTTCTGTCGATGATGAAGTGAAATCCTTTCCGCCCATGCTCTGTTCCTCAGAACGCAATATCCGTTCCTGACTAGATGGATGATGATCCAGTCGAAGAGGCCTGGGTCTGCATCGGGATCCACAGCTGAGGAACCCAGCCCCGTCCAAGGCTATCGGCATAGTACAGCGGCTGGTTGGTTGGGCAGTCCTCGAGAAGTCGGATCATATCGCAAGCCAACTGCGCGAACCCAATGAAGTAATCGTATTCTTGGGTTACTTCGGTGCTGATATAGCAACTTGTGAGAAAACCCACCACGGATGCATTTCTCTCCTCCTAGTTCCTCCTCTTCCTCCCTTTTCCCTCTACTCGATTGTTTTTCTATCGATCTTTCGTACTTCGGATCTCACCCCGACTTCTAACCTTCAGACGGATTCACTCGTTTATTCGTTTTTCACAAAGGTACGTCTGCAGTTTTGGTTACACTCCTTCCGGCGTTTGTTCCTACAGCCCTCTGTTGCCTCTTACTAGTGCCTGGATTTTTTTTCTGGGCACAACAGCTCCAACCGCACCTGCATGCAAACAAGTACGGTATGCTTATCCTCACTAAATATTCGCATTCGCTCGTTCCTACATATCTTGCAATCCATTCCACTCCCCTACGAATAATAAAAGGTTCCGAACGATAGCAGCGTAGACGATATTATCGTCTCCCTCAATGCATTGAAAGGACTGAACTTCAGGGGAGAAGAAAGTTCGGTGTCACAGATGCCCCTTGCAATCTTTGGCATAGTCATCCGGTCCGACCTTGAATGGTTCGAGACTGAATTCGCCTATTGAGGAAGCCCGCACATGGCAGCGACATCACCCCATTTCCGCGTTGTTCCTTCACTATCTCGGATTGCAGTTATAAAAATACTCTATCGGTGATAAATGCAGATATGAACGCATACCTCTACGAGATAAGCTAACATTGAAATTTGACTTTTTATCATTCTAAGGACTTACCAATTCCAAAAGGACTTCTCCAAATTTTTGTCCTTCTTGCATCCCGCCTCAGACATAATCATACAAGAAGCTTTTCTGCTGTACAACCACAAAGGACCCCCCGTTCCAAACTCTCGACAACGGGAGGATTTCTGCATTACCTTAAACCTTCGCTCGTTTGTCAAATTTTCGAAACGAACCTACCGATAAGGAAAACACACTACACAGAGTACCTGCAGTGTTCCGCGTGAAGAACGTGCAATTAACGTGTTGGATTTTTAACGACGCAGATGCGAGGTTTCGAGCTCCAATATCGGTGTCCTTGAGCCACCTGCATTTCCCACACGCATGAACGGAATTTCCTCGCTACATTTTCTCGATCGCATGCTTGGGTGATCCCGTCGATCACGGACACATATTTCCCACACGTTTTTTTTATATTATATTAATTTTATATTACTTCGTTTTTTCGGATATAATTGTCAAGGGTATATAATTCCTAAGAGGAGGATACAAGAAAGAAGATATCAGAGGGATCCTGCCCATATTACTGGGCTTCTACTGGCCTAAGTGGCTACAATGGACGAAAATACACCTCCAACCAACGGATCAGGATCTCAGCCAGCATGGGGAATCGACAATGGGGTCGAAAAGGCGCTGGAGAAAGTGGTGGATGTGGTGGAATCCGGCCAGGAACGTCCAGAGCAGAAGGAAACCCTTCTGGGCGACACTATAACGGCACCCGCTCCCGTACGGCCCGCGCCAGCTCCAGTTCAACCTCCTCAGCAGAGTGTATGGGCAAAGAAGGCCACGAGATTAAAGAAACGAGGAGGTTCGTTTATGAGCGAGTCGAGTTTACCGCTCCCGCCGGCGCCACCACAAGCACACCGCCATTCCTATACACCGGTCGTTCCGTCTCCCTTGAACCCAGCTTCTAGTGGAAGCGAAGATAGTGGTAGTGGAAGGCCAAGTCACTCGAGTAGTAGTATCCATCAAGATGCGCTTGTAGCGCCATCCGTATCCCTTTCGAATTCTCTATCGACAGAAACCAGGCCGAAAAGTGGACATCTTTTGTTATCTCCTGAACCGATAATACCAACTGGTATGCTTTTCGCTTTCTTTTGCCCCTATTTACGCAAATCTTGGTTAACTGTTCAATGTAGCGTCTTTGATGGACTTGGGCCGCGAATATGATCGATATCCAGCCAGAACACCAAGGAATAGCATTATGCTACTCCACAAAACACCATCTGATACACCCTCCCAGCGACATTCCAATCCTTTATTAGGCGAAACATCGAGTGTCGAACATATATCCGAGAATACTGAGATTGATAATGAAAAACTTTTCAATCCGTATAGCGAATCGTTTACAAAACCTATGTTTCTCAATGCTGGCTTTCCGTTATACATGGACGAAAAGGAGCCAGATGATTATATGCATAATCCAGGCGAGGGAGACAAAGAATTGTCCAATCATTCTCTCAAGAACCTGGGGTTACGAGGATTTCTGAGTTTTTGCTGTTTCTGGATCTTTGTTTGCGGACTTCTTTCATTGTTTATTGTTTTACCGGTTCTTACATTCACAGGATACGTTAATACGCCCGGTGAAACCGAGAACCCGCATGAGACGGAGTGGCAGATGCAACCTTGGGAGTATGTGGAGACAACATACTCATTTCCGATATTAAGCGGAATAAGAACTAGCATGGTCGATCCCGATACCCCGGAGTTCGCGAAGACGAGAAAGGCGACCGATGGAAAGACATACAAATTGGTTTTCAGCGATGAGTTTAATGTCGATGGGAGGTCGTTTTATGAGGGAGATGATCAGTTTTGGACTGCACCAGACCTTCATTATGCAGCCACGAACGATCTTGAGGTAAATTTCCAGTTCATTTCTAGAATATTCTTGCTGGGGATGCTAATGATTATATTATAGTGGTACGATCCTGATGCAGTAACAACTGCTGCTGGCACATTGCGGCTTAAACTCGACGCATGGCGGAACCACGACCTGAATTACAGGTCCGGTATGCTTCAAAGTTGGAACAAACTCTGTTTCAAAGGCGGAATTCTCGAAGTATCGGCATCATTACCTGGCCCTGGTGGTAAGATGGGCTTGTGGCCTGGTATCTGGACGCTCGGTAACCTTGCCCGACCTGGTTATCTTGCAACTAGCGAGGGTACGTGGCCGTATGCATACGATGATTGCGATGTTGGGATTACACCAAATCAGTCGAGCCCCGACGGTATCTCCTTTCTCCCGGGCCAAAGACTCAACAGCTGCACCTGCAAGGGTGAGGACCATCCTAACCCTGGTGTTGGCCGTGGTGCCCCAGAAATCGACGCACTGGAAGGAAGTGTAGCCGGCGGTATCAACATTGGTGTCGCCTCTCAATCCTCCCAGATCGCTCCTTACGATGCCTGGTACATCCCTGATTATGATTTTCTTGAAATTCACAATCACAGCGTTACGGAGATGAACAGTTGGTGCGGTGGACCCTTCCAACAAGCTGTTTCTGGTATCACGGCCCTAAATAACGAATGGTACGATGGGAAAAACTTCCAAAAATACGCATTCGAATATGTGCCCGGAAAGGGCAATGGTCATATAACGTGGTTCGTGGGGGATGAACCAACTTTTACAATGAAAGGCGAATCAACGGGGCCGAATGGGAATATTGGAGCTCGACATATCAGTCAAGAGCCCATGAGTATTATTCTCAACCTAGGCGTGAGTAACAGTTGGGCCTATATCGATTGGCCAGGTCTTGAGTAAGTTGTAGATTCTTTCCATTTTGAAAGTTGAAGTGATTGCTGACCACTTTTTGCATAGGTTTCCCACAACCATGTATATCGACTACGTCCGAATATACCAGCCGGAAGGCTCTGAGATGATAACTTGCGATCCACCGAATTATCCCACTACCGAATATATCAAAAAACACATGAACGCGTATACCAACCCCAATATCACCGTGAGTTGCTCAATTCCTACATTACTTGTATTCAGACTTGGATCTAACGTGAAAATCAGAGCTGGTCAAAAGCCGGATATACGTTCCCGAAAAACACATTAATGAACGATTGTTCGAAATGATCCTCCAAGTTACGATACGATACCCTTTTTTCTTCAAAGTTCCGCAAGCGAGCGAGCAATATCGATACCGCAACCGTAAAAAAAAAATACCAGCAACGAATGATAATCCATAATAGAACATAATCAAACCTAACCACGAGACGACAGATATATATCGTCCCTCACCACGACTACCACCACCGCTACCATACCCTTTTGCGATTGCATTTTCTTCCTCGCGTTCAGCTTGAATCTGTTCTCTCACAAACGGGGAAGAAAAACCGGAGTTCTGGTTGTTTCCTTTTTTGGTCAATTAAGGTCGATAACAATACCTCACTTGCCGACCTACCCTCCCGTCTTTCCTAAGGCGTAGCCCTCTGTATTTTGTTTTTGGTTTTTGATCTGCCGTTTTCTTTTTGAAAGCATAGCCACATACAGCGGTTGTTCATGGTTTTTTTCTTCTTTTTTTGGTAACCTGTTTTATTGTCTATTGTCTAATGTCGTTATGAAGCCATTATTTTCGTCTACGCATTACCATGGCATGTACATATAGATTCTGACGGGGATAGTATACACATACATACCCACGTCCAAAGGGGGACTCCCTTCAATGATGAAGGTGAAAAAGGTAAGTTTGGTTGTTTTTTTTTTAGGGGGAGTAACCCTCGCCCCCTTTATTATTATTATCATCATTGTCTATCAGGGTTGAAAGCACATATTTTTTTTTTGGAAAGGCGGGTACATACTTTTGGGTAGTATATGTTTTAGCATGCATATCTTTTTTTTTTGGGATTTTGATTGAATGAAGTAATTAGTTTCATATGATGTATGCAACCAAAAGGTGGAAAGAGGGGGGGTTTTTGAAAAATATAAAGCGTATTTTTTTATTTATTTATTATTATTATTATTATTATTATTATTTTTTAACTTTTTGTTTTATTGGGTTACTTTGCGTTAGATGTTGTATAATGTGGTATATTTTAATTATGCTTGATTAGCTGGAGAAAGCTCGAGGAATCGAGGTTGTATATATGATTACCTAACTATGTCGTTCTTCATCCCCGCTGTGCTGGGGGGAGGGGAAACCCATACCCAACATCATCACGATTGATAAAAACTTCCATACCCTTTCATTCATTGATCAACTTGATAGATAAGTTTTTTTTTTTGACAGTTTGTTTTTGATAAACGGAGGAAAAGAAACCCAGCTAAGCTATTCGTAATATCAAGAAAGAACGAAAACACTAATATCAAGAAACCATGATTTTTCCACGCCTGCACCCTTCATGCTTGTTGCTAAACTACTCCTTTCATATCATTAATATATTACACAGACCTTACTTATCTAAGATCTTCATAACGTCGTTAAAAAGGGAATACAATAAAATAGTTAAAACAAAATAAAGAACGAATGTTCGCAAGAAGAACTGGGAGGGAGGGAAAAGGGGGGTGGAAGGGAAGAAGATCGAAGAAATAAAATCGCATATAGAACCAGATTCGACCAAAAGCCACCTGCAGTGCTCCGCAATTGAAAAGAAAGAAAAAAAAGCACAAAAGATCCGTTTTTCTTTTAGTTTAAAGGAAACATCCCTTCTTCTTCTTCAATTTTTTTTTCGTAGTTTGTTAAAGTCCATCCAAGCGCTAATTGTTCCAAAAAGATAAAAAAAACATTGCTTTTGCGAGTTGCATTCAATTAAGAAATTGTGTATGCAGGCGTGTTACATACCCACTTTTACCTTACCCATACCCACTTAAATCCCCTCTTTTCAAAATCCGAAAAAAAAATGCGCCGGCCGTTTTCGTCATACTCCCCCTCTCTGTTCTTGTTCGTTCCTGGTTGGACGCACGCCATAGAAGCTGCAGGTACGGATTTACTGCGCGGTGGTAGTGGCCACAGCAGTAGTTGCAATCGGGCTAGTAGTAACCGGGGTGTCTGGAATTGCAGCAATTGGCGTTTGGGGAATAGCTGTTTTCACTGGTGTGTCCGGGAGTGGAGTAACCGGTGTGTCCGGGATTGCAGTAACTGGAGTGTCTGGGATGGCAATGTCCGGGATTGCAATGACTGGAGTGTTCGGGGCTGCAGCGACTGGAGTGTTCGGGACAGCGGTTACTGGAGTGTTCGGGACAGCAGTGACTGGAGTGTTTGGGACAGCAGTGACTGGAGTGTTCGGGACAACGGTGACTGGCGTAGCCGGAACTTTCACATCCTCCTCTTCTTTCTCCTTGAGCACTACTTCCACAAAACTGATCTCGCTCAGTCCAGCCTTCTTATCGACAAGATCCCCTTCAGCGGTATCAGGGATGCTCTCCATCTCCACAACTGTGGTGGTAGCACTAATATTACCACTAACTCCAGCTTGACTTCCAGTCTCATCTTCGTTATTGGTTCCCTTTGTCTTCCCTGTTTCCGAACTACCGACGGTATCGATAGAGCGTCGTCGGGAAGAATCCAAATTCCTAACATCAACCATTTCCAACCCGTCAAAGGACGAGTTGCTCTTATGGCTTGCACTACTGTTCGCGAGTTGTGCGTACTCCTCTTCCGGATGCGTTTGTGATGACAAGACAGATGGGGTGGGTGACTTGACGCTCTGTGTATCTTGCTGCGGTGCGGACGTAAACGCCTTTCGACGCTTTTCTCCCGCCCAGGAAGCCCAAGATGAGAAGTATGCACTGGCACGGGACGGGATAGTCGTCTGATTTTGATTTTGGTTTTGTCCTTGACTTTGCGGTTGACTTTGGGGTTGCGGTTCCTTGTCCTTAGCGGCAGTATCTGGTGGAAGAGGGCCTAAAAATTTCCGCAAAGAATTCGTAATTAGTTCCGCCACCTCTTTAACCCCCATGACTGTGGTGATATCGAATACGTACTCGGCGTAGGACTAGGATCGTTGAGACTGCTAACATCCGTTCTAATAGAACCAGGACGACTAGCCCTCAACCGTTGCTCTTCATGCGCCGCGAGCTCGGCGTTCAACCGCTCCATCTCTTCAAGTTGTTTGGCCGCCGCATCCCTTTCCTTCCTGGCCTTTTCGATATCTGCCCAAAGCGTATTTATGGCAGTAGAAACCTTCCGTGAACCAGTAGCAAACGTTTGGGTAACTGCCGCACGCCCCGCTGCCATCTTTTCGTTGATCTTGAGTTCTGCCATTTGCCTGAAAGGGGAAGTTGAAGAGGGAGTGTGAGCGAGCTGGTTAGGGGAGTAGCGACTGGAGAAGGGTTGATGGGAGGGTGACTAACTGGTTAATCCTTCTTGTTAAGTCCTCATACGCGCGCGCGCCGGCGTAGACGTGTCGCGGAGGGATAACATCGAAGATATTGTCCTCTATTTTATCACATCGTCAGTTCAGACCCAGGTTTAGGAAGGGAGGAGGGTACTCCATACCGGTGAACTTCTCAAAGATCCGATAATTCTCCGTCGTTTTCCAGTGATGCACCCAATCAACCCCAAAGTCGGCTGATGGATCACCATCCACCTCTGCTAGAAGGATAGCATCGTCCGCATGTCGATCAACATATGTCGAATACTTGACCGAAGACAGCAGAGCCAAAATGTACTCCTCGAATTGCATACGAATGAAATCCTCGCTCCCGGTGAAGGCCATGGTTTTCGGCCGGGATGGGTCATTCTCGTCCCAAGAGTCGACAACTGTTTGCGACAGACTGTTTATCCATCTTTTATCCGCAGGTGTGAGGGTAAGCGCGGATCTTAGAGATGATGATGTGATATTTAGTGACAGGTCGTCAAGCTGTAATTCCGATTAGTACGACTTCAAACCATAAAATATCATAAGGAGAAAATATTCCTTACATTGACAATGATATCTGAGTATCGGTCCTTTTGCTGTAGTAATAGTGAATTTGTCGACCCAACAATGTATGACTTCGTATGTTGATCAGCCAGCATATCTAGCTGCTGTAACGGTGTATAAGGACCAAATAAGCTACCCTAGGTCCCCAAAATCAGCGCCCCATATAAAACTTATGCATGATCCCCATATAGAATCCCATACCTTTCCGAATATTTGCAAGGGACATCCCATGTACGCTAACAGCGAATGACGGTCACTTGTCTTCAAATCTACAGCTTTCTCTCTTGTCTCTTCATAATCATTCAACTCAGGATCGCTAGCATCCTGTAGTTTTTCCAAAAGCCCCGGTATCAGCGATACCAAAGCGAACTGGGTCATGCACAGCTTTTCACACGATTTCGAGCTGAAGAACAGCATCTTCGGTTGGAGGAGGGCGCATTTGAAGAGAACGAGGGCGTTGTGACGAAATCTATAGATGAACTCGCGGAGTGAGAGGCCTAGAATCATGTCTATATTAGAGTGTTAACAATGGGTTCTTGGTTTCGAAGTAGTGGCGTACCGAGATATGTCTCACGATCAAATCCATCCTCTCGTCCACATATCGATCTGACGAGGCTTTCTCGGAATTTCTATGCACACAAAACATCCATTAGTGTTTCGTTCTTCCTGAGACAGAAAGGAGGGAGTAAGCACCTTTATGATTTCTAAATCATCAAAATTCCTTCACAAACCCATCAAATGTCAGCCAAGTCTGCCTCAACCAAGTAATCTTCTCCATCCACCTCTCCAGATCCAACCCAACCTACCTCTGTGCAAACCAGGCACTGGTAACCATCACCAACTGTTCCCTCAAGTGTCCAAAATAAACCGGACTGTCGGTAATAACCACCACTGCCTTTTGAACAGTCGACCTTGTGACTTCTGCACTCCTCTCCTTCAGCAGCCTCGAGTCCAACTGCATAGTGCATGATATTCCGAACAACGAGCTAGCCGGCCGATCCCCTCTTGGTTCGCGCTTAAGTGTAAAATAGCTAAAGTCCTGTTCGAAGCTATGAGACCCATCGCAAAGGGCCATAAACGGGAAAAACGGCCATTCTGCATCGGTGCAGACATCGTCAAGATCCTCATCCCCGCCAAACCAGTGTTCTACATCGGGACCTCTAGAAGATGGGTTAATGGGGTTGGTCAGCCAGGGGATATCTCCACCAATTTGGGTTTCTAATCGAAAGGGTATGTATATGCGGGGAAAGTGTTTTAATGTGTGTGTTGAAAAAGGAACTCGACGTACTTGGCATGGTGGAATCCGACGATCGAGACAATTGGTGGGAAAGACTTTTGCCTTGGTTTGGTCATTGTTGATATTCGATATCGCTCCTGTCAGACTTGAGATCGAAATACTCCTCGCCAGGGTCTGAAGAAGGAATCTATGACGAAGTTGGAGGAAGAAACGGCCGGGGTGGGTGGGAGTTAAAAAGGTTTGAGGAGTCTATCGAAGCGAAGGAAGATTAATATGGTTTCTCGGCAGCAGCCCAGAAGAGTTTAAAAGCAAAAGGCTGGAATAGAGGGCTGACTAACTGGCAGTGTGGGTGGTATTGATGGGCACTTTCTTTCCTTCCTTTTTTTCTGTTGAAGTGGTGATATTGGAGGTTCCCGAAAGGATATTGAAGAAAGGTAGAGTGCCGTTGACACCACCGCTTCGATGACCACCACCACCCGAACTGCAGTTCTCCTTCCTGTTTTCTTTCAGCCGAAATGACTGGAGGGTGTGGAATGATTGATTCGGTGGCAATGATGTCGGTTTTGGTAGGATATCGGTCTATTCACCGTGTTAGTCCGGAGGGTTTAATTGAGGGAGCCGTTTAGCCAGTTGGCGACAGCTTGGGGTGTTGGTCGTCGGTTTTCGACTCGAATACGGACTGGGGAGAAATCGAACCTTCTTCTCGACTTTGGACCCTGCACAAAACGGAGACCCTTTTTTAAAATCAGCTGGGAAAGGAAGCTGATTTATACGGAATGTTGTTATTTAATGTCAATACTGAAGGTGAGGAAGGAAAGCAGGATTCGGAATTCGGGGAGGGTTAACGAAACATACCAAGGCTCTAATGCTGCAGGTTGATGGAATCGAGAGAGAGGGACGTGTCGAACGTCGCACCCAATGCCAATGAACCAGTCAGCCAGCCAGCCAGCCAGCCAGAAAGGAGTGCTTGCTCGAGTTAGTCTGGAAGGAGTTGGATTGGAAGGGACTTGCTCCGACAAGGGCTGGCGAACCTTTCTTCCCTTCTGACCTTTTTCTTGGCCGTTGCGCACTTGCAGCTGCATAACTCCCGATGCGATCACGAACCTACCTATTCACAATAGGTCATTGCGGGAACGCCACCAATTGACGGTCTAAGGCAAACTAGCCGGTATTTCCAATCCAGAAGGGGTCCCCTCGATCGCCATCTATAATGTCACTAGTCTTCTTCTACAGGTGCATCTGGAGGTACCGGACTTTGTGATGCAGGGATTGTGGGATCGAAGGATGTTTCGAAACAAAATTCCAACATCCTCCATTCCCAATACTGTGTTGATTTCTATTACTATATTTACCACTATAATATTTCTCGAGTCGATATTTACACAACCAAGGTATGTAAGTACATAACTACTGTGGTTTCTCTTCGTATTTCTGTTATTCAATAAACTATCCCCTTCAAATTAGTAATTATGATGATATCATATTGATTGATATCAAGACGTCTTCGTACGATTTGTTTCAACCGAATTCAGCCCTACCTCGCTCGCTCCAAGCCGGTCGAATTGAAAGTCTATAATCACAACCTTACTTACAACTACCTCCTCAGGAGTTTATTTCATATTTCTAAACTCTAAATTTCATTCTTCATTCTACCTAAAAAAAAACTTAGGAGTGGGCATTGAATACTCGCGTTTTAGTATTGAATGCATCTATAAATTTCGGCCGGTATGGGGTGAACTAAATGCTGTATCAACCGAATTGACAATGGCAATTCCATTTATAATTCCCTACATACTAATTTCGAATGATATTTATATCTCCCAGAAGAAAATATCATAATCTGCTTCTACTTATTGTGCCAGAAAACCCGTATAATATTTTCGAATACCATTTATAAATTTAATCCAAATTATTAGTAAATTTTCATATATACATCAGATACGAGACTAACCTATATTAAATATTGCAATACCGTACGCGTATTGTAACGATATAAGTGTACTAGTAGTTATACAGTACATGTATCAATTGTAATAAAACCCTTGCTTCTGGCATAGCAGGTATACGGGGGCTTATACGCTATATATTCTATACGAACTTACAAATTCGAGTCATAAGAATACATCAAACCCCCTATCAGCGTTCTTCCAGTCCTCACTATCACCATTCCTATCACTATCACTATGGTTACTACAAAAAAACCACCGATAATATAAATTTCCGAAGCAATCTCATACAACGATACCAGCATTCTAAGGTGGAGGTTTGTCTCCGAAGCAGATTATATACTAGAGTATGAAAATATCAGATATATACCAACCCATGTTTTATCCACAGTAAAGAAACATTCAACCGTCGTCAACTCGTATCGATATATTTAGGTAATTACCTAAGATCCGGAACAGACATGAGAATTCTAGCAATTAACAAGCACCTAACGGCTAAGCAAATAATTAAGCGCTTGACTTGATATATAACGACGATGAGAGCAAAGTAGTCTCGAAATTAAGTATATGTTTAATACACACTATCTACCTAAATAATAATAATAAATAAATATAAATAAAAAACCTACCAGGTTTTATTTTGCAACCAAGAACCCGTTTCACATTTACGGGCCACTGATAAAAAACAAATAAAAAACAAATAGACAAAAAGTGGGGGTCATCCTCGAGAATAGCTCGCGAGAAGCTTTCAATCCCCTCCACGCCAAGGTATTTTGTAAAGTAAGTAATATAATTTTTTTCTTTCTTTCTGTCTTTCTGGTCTGATCTGATCAAATGGATATCATTGGAAGTCCAAAATTCCATAAAGGAAGTAAAAAGAAAAACAATAAAAGGGGAACAATAAAAGACTCAGTATACACAAACAATAAAGAAAAGAAAGAAGAAGAAAAACATCAAGGAAAAGACAAAGAAAAAAGAAATTCTTAAAAAATCCGAAATAAACCTCCCAGGCCCCTATCAGTATCGCTGAAAACTGACAGACCGTAGAGAAAAGTGAAGTGAAGTGAAGAGTGAAGAGTGAAAGTGGCTTTGTAAAAGTAAAGATGTAAAAATCTCATTTTTGGGGCTCTCATGTGTGTCCGTGCATTATTTCATTTCCAAGAAAAACAAGGTAGTAAAAGATATGTTCATCGAATCTTTTGGGGTAGTAATAAAAGAAAAAACGCCCTTTATGTCTCGTTTCTTTCCATCAACGTCCGTTTCTTTTTTTTTGTCTGCCATGTTAATAGTACCGGTATTACTTTTTGTTTGCCTTTTCTTCTTGTCTAGATAGCGGCATCGTTTTGGTCCACATTGTGCTGTGGTGGTATCATGTTAGCATTTTCTCTTTATGTAGATGTAAGATCAATACTCACATAATCAAGGATCTCGCTATACATCATGATCTTCCATGTGTCAACTGGAAGGTCGGCGTCATTAAAGGACCAATCAAACTTCTCAGCTGCTACGGGCTCATCTGAGGGATCGTGGTATGGAGCAAGGTACTCGTGTGCTAGAGCTTGCGCGGCCGAGATTCTCTTCTTTGGATCAAAGACAAGCATTCGTTCGAGTAGATCGACGGCTGCCGCCAACTATTAGCTTCGTCCTTAGTATGGTGGAAGGGATCGTCTTACCAGCTGGATCAGCGTTCTTGAACTTTTGTGAAAGCGGGATACGTTCACGCTTGGGTAACGACTGGACGAATCGCAGTGTCTACGCCAAAATAATTAGCGACGAATATCTAATAGGAGGGATAATCAGAGCAAAACCCACATTCTCGCTACAAATAGTGTGGATGACGTCCTCTGGCGGGCTTCCTAGTAGCTCTGTGATGATAGAAAACTGGTTGACATGGTCCTTTCCGGGGAATAGTGGCTTTCCCTCCAACATCTCCGCAAAGATACAACCTGCACTCCAGATATCGACCTCGACATCATACTTTTGCCAGGTCAGCATGATCTCCGGAGCACGGTAGTACCTTGTGGAGACATATCCGGTCATCTGTGGATCCTGGATTCGAGCAAGTCCGAAGTCGCAGATCTTCAAGTCGCAGTTTTCATTCACCAAGATGTTACTTGGCTTCAAGTCACGATGGATGACACCGGCCGAGTGCACATATTTCAAACCTCTCTGTAATTTTCAATATAGTGGTTAGTTGGGATGGGAATTTAATATTGTTCTTGGGAGGTTAAAACGCCTTACCAGAATCTGATAGAGGAAATACTGAATGAATTGTTTCTCGAGCGGTCTGGATGTCAATAGCCTGTGAAGATCTGTACCGAGGAGCTCTGTGACAAAGTAACTACAAATCCGGCCCGTTAGCACCACCTGGGTAATGATTTTAAGCTCTAAAACTCTACGTGAAGCTTACATGTCTTCGAGTGGCGAAATGAAGATATCGCTAAGACTGATGACCTGGATTGCAAACCAAACTGTCAGCAAGGGAACGAGAGGAAAAAGTGACAACGAAGCTTTATCCCCGGAAGTTAGCGGATTGCCATACATTTTCATGCTTCAAGTGCTTGAGTAGCTTCAATTCTCTGTATGTTCGTTTCGAGAGAACCGGTGTGCTGAATGGCTTCATAATCTTTTTGATGGCGACGGGTTGACCGGTAAGCTGGTCCTTTGCAGAGCTATTTTGCAGGGGTCCGAGATTAGGAATTGGAGGCTTCCGGTGGTTCAAAGAGATCAAGGTGTGTTTTTTTTACGTACCAAACGAGCCCAAAGGCTCCCATACCGACCGGCTGCAAGTCCGTATACCTATAATTTTCATTTGAAGTCAGCCGAGTCCCACGATTTTGTGGATGCTGGGGTGTATCTGTGGTATCGTGAGGTTCTGGCCAGCCAGGCCGCCTCTGACGTCTATGACGACATTTCGCCAAACGGAAAAGGTGGGTGGAGGAAAATTCGGCAAGGGGGGCAAACAGGCACAACAACGACCATGGACTACGAACCTGCTTGTGATCTCGAAAGTGGTGCCGAAAATCTGGGCGCGGATGAATTCTGCCATTTTGAAGGGATTTGTATGGTAGACACGGTTTGATGTGAAGGTGGCTAAGGAAGAGGAGGAAGAGCAGGAAAGAGAGGTGGAAGGTGAGGGGGGAGGAATTGTCGGTTGGTCGGTCGTTTTGGTTGGGCGGTTGTGATTTTCACGCTGTCTGGAAGAAGAGAAGCTTAAAGGAGGGGTTTTTTGTTAGTGGTGTTTGTACTGGAGATCAACAATGCACTGCAACTGCACTTTAAGCTGTTCGGGACCAAGATTCGATTCGAGATTAAGACAATGAAGGGAAAGGAGAAATGGGAAAGGAGAAACTGCTTACTCTTCAGTAGGATGGGTTAAGGTCGAGCCAACTGGTACTGGGAGGCAAGATTCAGAATAGAACCTGGTTGTGTTTGAGCCGGCGGGTGGATCTTTCTGGAAAGGTATCGACAGGCGTTATCTCGATGATTAGAAGAGATTGAGCTACAGAGAAGAGGAGGAACAAGAAAGAATAAGAAGAAGAGGAAGAAGAAGAAGAGGTAGAGGTGGTATAATATAATATGATCCGGGATCCGAATTCAACTGGAAGGCGGACAAGATAATTGGCTTTTTTGGAATTGTCTCTGAACCAGCAGCCGGGTCTCGGACAGCACAGCAACCAGAAAAATCTTATGCTTATGAGGGATCGAGTCTAAGATCTTAAGAGAAGAGAGGAGAGAGAGAGGGAGAAAAAGAAACTGGCTAGGTATGAATACTGGTCGTCCTGAATCGATCGAAATTTAAATTCGAATACGAGGAATGTAGATGTATATAGGGAGTATGTAAATTGTATCCACGCAAACAGCCGAAGTATCTGCTACTATACTAGTTTATATACGATGATGATGGTGATGATGATGAAGAGATTCGATATAACCCATTTATCTACTCCAAGTATGTAGCAGACGAGGGGGGGACGATGATTCTTTAAAACCTCAAGCTCAGTCAGCTAGCTGCTTCAGCCATATCCACATATCCAAGGAAGGAGCCCTGTCGGGTTGTTTCCCTTTCTCTCGATCTCCACCGCAAAGCCTGATGGTTAAATACTAATCACGATACACGTGAAGCCCAATGCGTTTAGTGTCCTTGTACCAGTACCAGTCCCAGTACCAATCCTTTTCTGACCTTACTTTATTTCGTTTTATCTTATTTTATTTTTTTATTTTTTTCAGTTTCGGCGACCCTCCATCGATGACGTCGTGGCGTTTTTTTTTAAACCTTGTCCCCACCTCATGCCTCACTGCACATACTGCTTGGCCTGCTTGGCATGGGCTGGTACTTACTTCCTGACTTACACAAACCTGCAACCTGCAACCTGCACCTGGCCAGCTAGCAGGCATGAGCTTGTCGAGCTTATATCTTATACATGAGGTAGGTCTGCGGAGACAACTTGGATTGGACGAGGCCCCCAGGTTTCTCCGCATGATTTGTTCCCAGTCCTGGAACTCGAACAGGACCTAGAACCGGAAGCTCAAAAAGCTGTTCCTTGGTGGCGCATTAACCTTCGTTTCTACGAGAATTCAACGAGATATGTTTACGTCAGAGGCCCATGCGCATATGTTTTCCTTTTCCTCTTTTCCCTTTCCTTTTTTCCCTTTTTTCCATCTCCTCTTGATTCTGCTGGGTGGGAATAATACAACAGGGCAACTCTTTTCTTTGTCTTTCATCGTATATATTACGTATCCTTCTTCTCTCACAGCCTCTTACATTGCCCTTCCTTTTACTTTATTTTATTTTATTTTTTACCTTATTTTTTTGTTTCAAAAAATCTTTTCTAAATATTTATACAACAATTATAAACCGTACTAAATACCTCTAACTATGATATCCTAACCTCTAGACCACGTACTACGATATACAGTAAAAAGCTCCTGATGAAGAATATGGTAAGTCTGGATCCATGGAGCTTCTAATAAACCCTCCTCTATCAAGTATTTATAACCATGGATACGAGACCAATCCTACCTGGCATTCCATAATCATTATCTCCCCGAACTTTAACTACACAGTATCACCAGAGCGAACTACAACATTTCCTCCCTTACCCGATAAAATAGTAATTTGGAACAAGCTTTTACCATAACGTAGCAAAAGTTGCAGCAAAAATGGGTATCTAACTATTGAGAGAGGTCGAGCTACGAAATATTCACCTATATCTACATATCTTTAATACCCATGTCCAAAAGGGAAAGGGGGGAAATGTTCACATATCACCACCCAGGCGAAGAAATACCAGCGTTAGATATCTTCTGGAGTACAAAGGCTTTTGATTCTTCACACAATCGATTTTCTACATTTTTCTCTCTCTTTTTTGAATTTCCGGTCGATATACCTCCCCTAAGCGATTTTATTCTGAGATCCTCGGTCTTTTATAAAAAGATCATAGCTAGAATTTCTGACTTTTTGTCGGTAGTCGACGTTATGACTTCGGACACTATCTCAATGTTAGGTAGAGGACTGCTAGAGTACTCGAGTATGTCCGTAAATAATCTAGACGTGCCCCAATCATTTCTTCGTCTTACCTTATATCGTCAAATACCCGCCCATAAAAGCCATCCAAAAGATATAAGTTAATAAAACCCATACAAAAAGAGACAAGACATATGCCCTCCTCAGTGTAACAACCCCAAATCACATTTAACTACTCGCGCCACGCCAGCATACTCCCACGCAAATCATTTCTACACACAGACAGAAACATCTGTCCCAAACGGTAAGAGAATATGCACAAATATCAAGCCACACCGCCAATCGCGTGGTTGCGTACCTCGCGTGCTTCGCAGATCGGTAGATCGATCATCGTGCATTGGCATTACCTACTTACTTACCTAGGTATTTTCCGGGCTAACTTGGGTAGTCGAGGCGAAAGTCTGGAATAACAAGGTGTGTTACGGTATCGACAGGGCCCATGCCCGGGAGAGCTAGCTGGATAGGTACCGGGCTAGGTAGACTGTAAA
Source organism: Arthrobotrys conoides (assembly GCA_036971725.1). Taxonomy (NCBI): domain Eukaryota; kingdom Fungi; phylum Ascomycota; class Orbiliomycetes; order Orbiliales; family Orbiliaceae; genus Arthrobotrys; species Arthrobotrys conoides. The sequence goes on from JAVHJM010000006.1 coordinate 599,554, forward strand.
GAAGGTACTTGGTACTTGGATAAGTATCCGTAGGTACTAACTCCCGCCGTATACCTGAATTGAAACCTTAACTACGGCTGGGATTGGAATAAGGCATATTCTTTATCTTGGCTAAGATGTACGCCCTCGTCTTTTAAGGGTAGAGAAGGTAGCATTAAATGCAGGCACCTATTTAGCCAGATACCTGATCTAGATATGACAGAAAGAAAATTTCCAATTAAACCAACTGGTTTGTGAGTGCCAATTACCTAAGAGGTACTTACGTAAGTAGAGAGCCTTTATGGAGATACTTAGTAGGCTATAGGGTTGTGCCCATTGTGCCCTGTTTCACGAACCCTTTCTATACCGCACGTTACCGTAGCTAGCTACCGGCCGCCCAGCCTACCCACGGATCCAGGAAGTACCCGGGTACCTAGCACCCAGGGAGCAAGCCACAGTTTAAGCTTAAGAGCTCGCCTCTTAAATCCTATCCAATAAGAACGTTCTAGAATCCCCCCAACTATCGAATCCCGCTAAACGTATAAGTACAAGTACCAGTACAATAGTATTGATTTCACCGAACGACCGAGCTCATACATAGCTATAGCCCAGTTAGTCTTGGTCTCAGTTGGTCAGTCAAGTTAAAATGAACAACTTACCAAAAATTCCAACTAGGCATATAGGTATGGTTAGTTATCACTGATTCTAAACTCCGTTATATACGTTATGTAGACCCAATAGGACGGAGGATTTCAATATAACCATCGGTTTCATTTTCGTGGACGTGAATCCATCTTTCACCACATCGACAGTAAATTATTCCACCAGACAAAAAGTCTAAACACTTCCGGCGGAGGTGAGATTTATGGCTAAAATGAAAGATGTCAAATAGTTCCTGAGCATTGATATTAGGCACTCCAAGGCCATGTTTAGCCACAGTCAAGAAATTATATTTATACTAATGATAGCCAGCCCTATAATATAATAGACTAACGAGAAAATTAATAGACTGTTGCACAACGCCCTATATATTCTAAACCTAGTAAATGAAGAGTGGAAAGAAGTTATCCCTTCGTTAGTGTTGACATTAGTGATGATGACAATGTAGACACCATCGTTAGATAAGAGGAAGAAGATAGAGCCAAAAGCATAATAAAATTTCGGACGTAAGGACAGAAGGACCCTCTTTTGTTGTCTGTAAGTTTGCTCTCCTTGACACAATATAACAGTTAATTTCCTCCTATTTCGTTTGCGTTCAATCGCCTCCGAAGAAAGCCTTTGAGGGTTTATCAGCGGTCTGAAAGGCATATTGATAATGTAACCTTCAGCCACAATATATAGTTTGCGTTAAATGAATTTGCATCCCCATTACCGAGAGCGTATTTTGTTCTGTTTGCCTTGCTCTAGGGTAGATTCGGGTTCTAAAGGGCAAAAATATTATGAAGAATGTGCATTTGGATCGAGTAAGTGCGCACCTCACAGGCTAGCCCAAGGTCAATTGGCCAGCATAAGGATATAGAACGCCGCAATCTAAGGTGTTAAAAGCAGAAACGGAGTTTCTGGTATACTCAATGTATTGACTAGAGGTTCCCCTTGATCGAAGTCCACCCCTCATTCTGACGTCGTGAAATCCTAGGCCTATTGATTATCGATGTTTTTGAACCTAGAAGTCCCCGAGGTTTCTGTGTATTTATTCCTTCTTTTCCCTTTCCTTGTTTCTTTTCCTTCCCTTTTCCTCTCCTTTTCCCTTTCCCTTCCCCTTTTTCTTTCCTTTCTCCATCGGGACCTCTTCCTTCTTCACTTCCTCTCCTAGCGTTTTTTCTTCCCCCTCTTTCCCTACTATCCATTTCTGTATGTTAATAACACTAGCTGTATCAAGATAGTCCTTTTATATCGTGCTTAGTCTTTCAGTAAACCACAGGCCGACTTAATCATCACATTTTTTTTGCTGAATATTCTTCGAGGTCGATTGTCGCCTTGCCCATTATCTCAAGTCGTCGATATGATATTGAATCAGAAGGTATTTGCTCGTAGGCCCGTCTGTTTATGTGATTTTGATATAATTGTTTGTATTTGCGGTTCCACCGTCGACATAGAACTGAGAATAATATTTCCATATACCGTCCGTGGAAGAAAATGTTCTACGATATCATGGTTCGACGAACGTCGGACAGTATCTTCAAATATTCCGATCCTAAAACCAGCTGGCAAATGTTTTTGGGCACACTTTCCAGATATCTGGTTTGTACACAGGTCGAGTTGCTTGCAGGCAACCTTGATTGTCTCGCTTGGGCTGTATATATTATATAGACGTATGTGGGTATATCCGTTCTGGTCCTGGTTCTAGCTGCACCAGTACGGTATTTTGATACTCTTGCCCTCTTTTTCTTCTTCGGTTGGTGGAATATTGATTAAATCTGATTTTATTGATATCGTGAAATTCGAAAAGATGCGTGGGCTTATAACCTGTTAATTGGGTGTAGAGATCTAGTCGAGGATGCGTGCAACTTCGTGAGTAGGAAAGAATGATGTAGGAGGGAGGAGGTGCGTGTTGTATCATTCCTGGTAGGTAGATTATTTATACGTTAGAAGCTGCTTATATATAATAATATATACCTATGTACCGGCCTTGTCTCGTCATGTATACCTAGTACCTAGGTTACGTAGGCACTGGATATAAGTAGTTTTGATTGCTTTTCCTCAGTGACGTAACATCACCCTTGCCGAGTTCTATTTATTTTATTTTTTTTTATTTTATTTTCATTTATTATAATTACCATAGTGGTATATCACGATTATCATGCGGGTCCCTTCTAGAACACTTGGAGAAGATGTTGACATATGGAAGCTCTGAAAGAAGTTTTTAATACTATCATCAGGCTTTCTAAAAAATAAAGCTAAATTACCATATCCCACCTTCTTATATTTCTTTCTGTCTTTATATTTCATCCTTCATTTCAATTTCACGATCCCTTACACCAACAGAAGACCTCGTATAGCGTATAATATTGCACTACTAACACATGCTCGGAGAGTTTGTGGCATTTTTAACTCATTATGTGTTGTTTCCCGGCGCAATATATCTTGCAGTTTGACGTTGATCTCCTCGATGCGTCTACGCGGTAAATCTACATAAATTTATATAAACAAATTATATATACGTCATTATTTTATTGACTATTTTATAGCCACGGAATTAGGTATTTAAGAACAGAGCACGCCCCCACCTCTAGTTTTAACTTTTCCTTACTTACCTTTCCCCTATAGCCCCACCATCACCTAGACCAACCGGCTCCATCTAGTGTTTAACTAGGGACTTACTTAGTCTCGTTCTCAGACGTCAGCTGTCCACAAGTGCTTACTTATCTAAATACTTGTTAGTCGAACCACCTCTTTATATACTTTAGTAAGTACCTCCCTCATATACATTCTGAGACGAACGACGAAGGACTAAACAATATGATTCGACAGGCCGGAAATCGACTAACTTACTGCCAGTATTTTGTTCCCCTGGTGTACTGAGCAGTTTGTATGTTGTCTCTTATATACGGAATCTATCAAGGATAGGGATAGAAGTCACCGGAATGCCCTGGTAGGGTACTACGTCTCTTGTCTTTCAATAAGAGAACTTACACCTTTGATACCTAGTCCCTCCAAGATCTGCTCGTCTACCACATATTCCTCCATAACAACAACCACCACAACAATCTTGAACCAGAACAAAGCTTACGACAAGCGTACTAAAGTATCTCAGGCCATCAGAACCTGGCAGCTATAACCGTTTGAAAAAGTCATATGCTCCCCATCTGGAATATCCCTCCTTAGCTTGCAGCAGCGTTTACGCTGGTGGGAAACAATCGACCATGTTCAAAGAGCATTTATGCTTCCATCAACAAATAGGATCTAGTTTTCCTAATGTGGCTATGTCAAGAGTCCAAAAGAGAAAATTTCGGTCTACCAAAGCAGTACGGCCGATTTGTCGAATGGAGCCACGATGCAGTTTTGGATTATATCCTGGGGATTGTTGATAAACCTCGCCGATTTCTCTATCGGACGTTTATCTAAGGTACTTTCGACTCACTTCAAGGGAGTGCAACGGCAAATCGCCTAGAAAATATCTATCCACGACTACCCCGGTCACCCGTTCCGGACTAGACCTAGGGTGGTGGGGAAGAGCATACTTGAAAACAACGAGGCTTTATTCATGGCTCCTTTACACCCCTAAGTTGTGACGTTCATATCGAAATACAGGTTAATTTGGTGTGTGGTGGCAGCTGTATAATACTTTTCATGACTGAAGTTTATACTCAAAACTGGGGGCTTGTACAACGGATTTATGGTATATATATAACGAAACAACAAGATATGACGGAAGCATTCATTTGGTACGATTGTTGTTAGTTAGTCGGAAGTATATATATACGGCGGAAGGCTGAAGGCGATTTAAGACAAGAAGCTACACCAATGGCAAGGAAATATCAAAGCAGGGATAAATTAATTGGATATCTTTACCACCCTAGCATAACGCTAAAATTGCCTGCCGGAAACTTGACTTGTGTACCAATAAAATATCGGGGAAATGTGCTCAGAACATCTACCTATATCAGCTCGAAACTCTCCGCATGGAAGGTTCATTCTGAGCTATACGATACAAGTTGTCAGTATTGAAGTTATATTAAGGCTATTTCCTTCGTCGATATCAGACGCCCAAAAAGAGAAACAAGCGATCAGGGGCAGAATGTGCAGAATGCTCTAAATATCTGCCCATTATATAAATGACGTTGCGAGAAACTACGGTAATGATAATTGTAAGTTAACTAGTCTCTTCCCAGTCATCAAACCACGCAGACTTCAGGTTTTCCTCCTTTCTCTGTCTACAGCTGTAGAAGCTGTGTGAGGTAATACAGCTAGCTAATAATAACAAAAAACTGATAGGAGCGGCTATATCACCGCCGTGGAGATACCGGTTCCTTTATGCTAAGCAGACCATACATCCAATATTCAATTTGAAATTGTTTCTATGGGCTATCGTGTCACGATATCATAGAGAATGGTGTAAGTATGTCACACTGAGATACAATACGAGTGGGGCAAAATGGATGAAGGAATATTTCGGATTTTGTCGCCGTAGTTTGTCATAGTCATATGGAAACGTGGGACTTACCAAGATTGAATATCTGGTTGGCTCTGAAGTTGGAGACCAGTGGAGGTTATGAATGGTACCCGGTCTTAATTAACATACTGGGGTCTAACTTGATGCTCAGGCCGGTACGCGACATTGATGTCAATATGTCGGCTTGTGGGTACGATGTTATGGGATATGAGTAGGGAATAGAGCTCCAGCTCGCTCATTATAATTGGTAGCATCGAATGGTTCTTGCTGGTATTAAAAAACGGAATTTGATATATAGTTAGCGGGCTGTGGGGTTGGATAGCAAGAAGAAGTTGTCTCCTGCGCAGCCTACACCGTAGAAGATGATGAATTGTTGTTTTATCAGCTTCAAGATGGCCAGCAATCCTACGGCTGCTAATGTTGCTGTTGCTATTGCTACTATTGTTGCTACTACTTATATTGGTTGGGCTGTCATGCACTTGATTGCTGAAGTAGTTAAGTAGTTAATGCTTGTATAATATATGCTGAAGATGGTTTCTTTTTAAAGAAATCAATTGGTATGTGCAGATAATATCACTGGGCCGCAATTAATCTAAACATCCAAATTGTATACATTTTTTCTTTGAAGTTTCGCTAGAGAGTTATTTCGAATTCCTTTTTCATATTCAAGAAAAACTTGATTTGCCCGTTTTGAATAGATTTAGATATCTAGATGCAATCATAACCGTAACATTTCAACATGTATAATAGCTAATATTGATGCGGAGTACCCTAGCCCCAATATTCGGTATTCTCGCCCCAATTAGTCGCTTGGTACTGAGCTTTTAGGAGCTCTGGATATAAGGTATATATGGATCCGCAGCCATTTATAAACGGGGAGGAAATGGGGATATCGTTACTGGCGGGGCTTAGTAGAATAATGCATGGAGGGTTATATAGCGAACATTTTTCATTTTTTATCTAGATGAACCTATAGCTGTATATACCTATGTAGGTAAATAAGAGTACGTGAATTTGGTTTAAGCTATGTTATAATATTATCTTACCAGTTATTGAGGCTTGAACACGGCGTATGTACTGATATAATAGTATATTATATATGCGTATGCATGTGTGAGATATATTGATATATAAAATGTTAAACCCTTCTTTCGATCTATTGAAATTAATGATGATATCGACCAATTGATACTCACTGTTGCAATCCAGTGTACTACTGTGCAATATTAATAGAAAGGTTTAGGATTGTCATGACTATATTGCTGCAGCTGGGTGTCGGTACGTCTGTTGGAATTTACCCATAGGCAACGCGGTCTGAACCCACCGATAACTGATTGACTTGAGCATAAGTTACGAACACCTCCAATCAGAGATCAACAGGGGGCGCATTCCCGCTCACCGCGCCAGTGATATCATCCCGCATCCATTCGACGATACCCACTTAGACCCAAACCACCACCACCACAATCCCATCCAATCCAATCCCAATTAAACACAAAATGCAATGTCACCAACCTGCACGCCCGGACCCCCAATCTTCCCATCATCCATCTCCACCTCCTCCAAACACCTCATCACCACCTTAACAGCAACAATATCTCCAACAAATCTACACTTAACCACCGATTTAACGCACCTCACCACATCCTTCAAAACCCGTTACTTCCGATCAAAGACCGGTCGAGAAGCATCGATATGGGTGTATAATCGACTGAGGTCGATAGTAAGAAACAAGGGGGGTGGAGGGTATATCAATGCCTCCGTTAACCTTTTTAAACACTCGTGGATTCAACCATCGGTTATTGCGAGGATAGAGGGGAGTTCTAATACTGTAAATATATACACTCTTCTTCTTCTCTTATATGTGTAATACAATCAGGTTGTTCTAATTGTGAAAAAATATATAATAAAAAAAGACAATAATCCTCTCCTCCCACATCGACTCTCTAAACCTTCAATTACCACTGTTTCTCCCGGCACCCGGTGCGAACGACGATGCATCCGGCGTAGCGGCTTTAATATCAATATTTCAAATTATAGTGTCCTCAACCAACCCCATCAACTTCAAAAACACTCTCGAATTTCATTTCTATTCCGCCGAGGAAGCTGGGTTTTTGGGATCAGCTGATGTTTTTGATAATTATAATAAAATGTATAGAGATATACATTCTGTTTTACAATTCGACATGATCGGTCGTATCACCCCGGCAGTAGCAGGAGCTACTGATAACGATAACAAAGGAGGGGGAAATGGTATCAAAAGGAAAGGGGAAATAGGGATTGTTAACGATTTCCTCGACGAGGGGTTTAAAAAGTATATTGAATTGATAGCGGGTGAATATACTGATATTAATACGGTGGATACATTCTGTGGATACGCATGTAGCGACCATGCTTCCGCCATAAGATATGGATATCCCGGTGGCCTCCTAACTTCTGGAAAGCTAGAGGATGTATTAAGAGGGGCGGATGATTATTCTCATACTAGTTCTGATACGATCGATAGGTTGGACTTATCACTCATCACGGAGTTTGTGAAGTTTGGAGTTGCTTGGGGTGTTGCTTTGGGGACTGCGGATGATATTATTAATGTTGATCGCGGGTTGGGGTTGGAAGAAGGGAAGAGGGGGTATTTGTGTGATAATGGGTATCCGGATGGATGGATGGGTGGAGTAAGAAGGTTTTCGGCGGCGAGAGCGGCTGATCCGCTGGGGTTTGGATTGTGGATTTTGGTCTTGCTAGTTATGTTGGGGCTTGCGAGGCCTTGGGAGGAGCTTCCGATTGTTATGAAGATGGGGAGAATGGTTAGGAGGTGGGTTAGGAGGGGGTATAGGGTTCTTGTGAGGAGGGAGGAGCCGGATTAGATTTCTTTTGGTCTTCTGGTGGAAGTAGTTGATATCGTGGTATTACATTCTGGTGGATACTTATATATACTCGTCGTGAGAATGCTTCCATCAAAGGATTCACGAACTTGTCGTTTCGTCGAATTGGGTGTAGGCCCCTCCACCTGCTTCTATATGTTCGGGTATTTGGCCAAACCACCATCCCTAACTTCCCAATACCACCTGGCCTAAGCATGAAGCCTTTATCACAAGACCAATACGGTCTTTTTATACAGCATAAGCGTATATACCACCAAATAAACACGCCAATGCATTGTCCATCGCCAAAAACGCCATAAATAAGAACCCCGAGCCCCCGTAGACCATCTACTAGGAGGTAGGTAGTATATATTCACCCCTTCAACTTCGGCCCAGCAACATCCAACCCTTCCAACCCTTCCATCGGATCTCCACCACCAGAAACAGCAGCAGCAGCCCCCTTCGCCCCCTCCACAGCCTTCCTATCCTCCTCATCGACCTCATACTTCTTCAACCATCCTTCCTGTTCCCAAACCGCAACTTTACTTCCAAGGCCACTTTCCACCCTCCCACTTCCACCACCTTCCCTGAAACCAAGGTTCCTCGCCTGACTGACCCTTATCACCCGTCCGAACAACTCTGCTTGGTCAAAGTTATCGATCGCGGCGGAGGCATCGGTTGGATCTGTGAATTCGACGTATGCGAAACCTTTTGGTTGTGAGGTGGACTTTTCGAGGGGGAGGTGGATGTCGGCTATTGGACCGAAGGGGAGGAAGAAGGAGTGGAGGGTTGAAGGGGTGGTTGTTGTAGGGTCTAGGCCGGCTGTTCGTAAAGAAAAAGTTAGTAGGCGATTCTGGTTGGTGGTAAGGAGGGATTGATTGATAGATTGATTGGTATACGTACTGACGTAGATTGTGGCCTTGACTCTTGTTTCGTCCGACATTGTGAGGTGGGTTTGGAGATGGAGAGTTTTGATGATTTGAAGAGGAAGAGGAAGAGCGAGAAGGGCAGATTGGCGACAGAGCTTAGCTTGGGCGTGATATTTTTCGCGTATTGGCCCGGTTCGTAGGCTAGCCAGGGCACGTTTTGGTCTTGGCGAAGCGAGCGAACCACATTGCATCGCGCATGTTGCATTGCTGAAGAGCAAATAAATAGATTGTAGTGACGGCTTGACCTTCTAAACTACTATATACCTAATAATCTTATGTTACGACAAAATATAGGTCTTTGTTAATTGCTCAAGTACAGGTGGAGGTATATCATATTCTATCTCCAGACCAGTCTCGGCCCTAAGCTCTTGACCAAACCACGGCCGTTTTTGTATCACCAAAGCCGACTATATTACAACAACAGCAACACGGCTAACGGTTGCTAGTCATATGGCCATATATAACAGCGTATTGAGGTTGAACTAGAATCGCCGGATCATACACCACTTGCAATTTTCTATACCGTGTCTGGATTACAGTTCTCTCGGTTACCATTCTCATCTAAATTCTAGGAACTATCTAGATGAGATACCGGTTTACCTTCGAACTTAGGGAAAGGGGCGTCATTCCAACAAAACGCATCGTGTCGAATGAAATACATGAAGGCTAACATATATTTCTTACGGAGCCTTCGGGGAAGTAATTAATCGGTTTGGGGATTATTTCCCAATCTAATACTATACAGTCAAAGTGAAAGTGTAAGTTCTATATACAACAGACGTCTAGACAATTGTTGATAAAGATTATCCTTCCATGCTACTCATGCTCACAAGCTCAAGCGCACGTCGCTTTCAATCGTAGGCACATAAGCAACTTAACTAAGTAGTATTCACAAATATTCACCGATAATTAATTGTAACCAACTAATATTATCCCTTCTCAATCAAATACGGCTTACAAATTAGGTTTAGAAAAGATGTCGACCCTGTCATTCAGATGCCGAGAAATTCTGTGCAGAGTCTGGTCTCGAGGCTAGTGCAGAGTGCTCTCTCTCATCAGAATAGTCGCATGCAATATTATACAATCTAGTGTAGCAAATAGACCACTACAGAAGAAAGGCTCTCGCTTTTATTGCTTTAGGAACCTAAAAAGAAGACGTCTACGTTAACTTATTCCAAAATTATGTCCTAAACTCCAAAACTTGAAAAACTATGAAATGGGAGTATATATAGTATCTTATAATAGCTATCTTATTAAAATATTAGTATCTAGTTATCCTACTATAATCTATGCATAAATGTACTGGCGACTATGCAGGTGTATCTTATATTCTAATTTTTAGAAAAAACTAGGAACCAGCAAAACTACAGCCTCTAGGTACAGTGGCAATGATCAATCAGCTCTCAGCTTGATTTCCATCCATTCTTTAAATTTCTTCTCCTTAATCGCTCGAGAAGCTTAAAGGAAGTGCGGAGGGGCTACGAAAGTCAAATCGATATAATACATTTATAACCGGTGCTAGGAGAACCGAGTAGAGATTACAACTGTAAACTTACACATCCGCATCCACCACAATCATATAACTTACGTTATCGATCAAGCATTGATAAATCCCAATTTACGAAACTTTTAAAAAACCCCTTCAATAGCTTCTCCAACCCACTGCTTTAGCCTAGAATCGAACGATATATCAAGTACCCATGTATAATCCAACACAGCGGTGAGAGTCTCTCACCTCTCCGAGCAAAATAAGCAAACGTCCGAAGGAAAAGGTACCGTACCTGCATTTCGCATAACTACCTAGGTAGCTTATCCAACAAGAAAAGGAAACAAAAAAAAAACAGGTACATATCGAACAATCGACGCAACCTGATAGGTCGAAATCCGTATCCGTAAGGCTTAAGGCTGGCTGCCTATCGAACATGTGGCCTAACGAGATTGTCATCTTCACTTCCGTTTCATTCCTTGGTTCGCTGTTTACCCCCCCCTTTTTTTTCTGGTATATTTATAATATTGGAAGTATGCATTGTATATGTACTTACTTACACATAAAATAGGGAGTATTCACATAGTAGGTCAGATAGCTATTTATATTTTAACTCTTTAAGGTTAAGTACCTGGCTACCTGATACCTATCCCCCATCTCCTAAAAGGAATATATATATATATATATATATATATGCTGTATAAGGTTAGAGAATACTTCGGTATACACTTGTTTCATACATAATGGATTTATAACGTGGAGAAAAGAATATACTTAATTAATCTTGGAATAAAAGGTTAATTTCTTTTTGTAAATTTAATTATTTTATACAGATATAATTTTCATCATTTTTTTAGATTAGTTTTCATATGTATATTAGGAAGATTAGAAAGCTTAATGCTTTACCGCTCCTCTTTCTCCCGTGGCCGCTTCGACATTTATGAATCGATCTTTTTCTAAGCTATTTTTGTATACTAATTATAATGTGTATCAGTTTATTAATGGTAATCCTGCCTGTAGACCTAATATACAATTATATAGTAGCTAGTAAAAGTGGTAATTTGACCTGATGCCCCTTCCCTCTTTTCTCGTAGTCATAAATTTCCATGTGCACCCACATGCTCAAGAGCGGTTTCCCGAATTAACCCCCCCAAATTAATTGATCCTCCAGTTATTATTATAACCCTAAAACCATTTTATAAAATTTCCTATTGAATTAATAAAAGAAGAGGTATAAAAAGAAAAAAAAGTTAGTAGCAAATTAGTAAACTTTTTATCGAGAACTCAGGATAGTCGTGGAATCGATATTGTAAAAACGTGTCCGATAACTGGTCTGATCATTCGCAACCCCCCGGCATCGTTCTTTCATCGCGGAAATTGACGGTTTTTTGGGTGTGTGTGCGCGAGTGGAAGACGAAGAAAGACTTAATTTGATGGATTTGCACGTTGGAACACGAGATATCCAAGCCCAGCGAAGGGGGGGTTATCCGGTAGTCATAAGAGAGTGAAACTCTATAGCAATTATAAATGAAAAGTAGGAAGGCTGCAGTTGCAGCGGCGGTAGTAATGGTCAAAAAGCATTATTATGATATTGTAATTTCGTAATTTGGAGGAAAAAAGTTAAGCTATCGAAAGCTGTAGTAGTAGTTAAGGTTTCTGGTAGGAGAGCGGATCCGAGATAGCGGTCTTCAGGGCTTCTCGCAAAAAAAAAGGGAAAGGGAAAAGGAAAAGATAAAAAGATATTGCTCCCGTCCGAGAACACAAAAAAGGAAAATAAAACAAAAAAACAAAGGGAAACACCACCTAGTGATAATTCAAACAGAAGAAACCAGTTAAAAGGAAGAAGTGTGAAAAAAAAGGAAACCATAATGAACAGGAAGATATCGGCCGAAGCAAAAGGTAACAGAAAAAGAAGACCGGAACTCCGTAAGGCAAAAGGACAGTATTTTTTGATAAGGACAAACATGGGCAAAACAGAAAAAGAGAAGAGTAAATAAAGGGTCAACGGTAAGGAAAACATCGAAGCAAGGTCATTCGATTCCAACTCGAGTACCAGGATGAAAAATGGGTACAATTCATTCAGGTACGGCCCTCCGTGTAACGTACAATACATTCGCGAACCTAAGCGGCTGGCCAAAGAGAGGTGAAAGGAAGTAGTAATCAGAGTGTCGTTATCAGTCCCACCGAGGATACTGAAACGTTCAAATGAAACAGAACGGACAAGTCGTAAATTATCAGTCGTTAATCGAAATCGAGGAAAGAGGACCATTCGTCTTATTCGTAACCGAATTGTCGGCCCGCTATGATCTTCAAAATATATAGAAACCATCCGTCCAAATATCAGAGCCTCGAAATAAATGGGTGCCCAAGCGCTGTGGTTATCGGTATAGAATGGAAACCTTCGGCGTTCGGCTAATCTTCAGGTTGGTTCGACTTCGCAGGGTGGTCCAAAATGGCTCGCAATGCCGTAGATAGAGTCGCCCTTTTCCAAACTCAAGCGATGGGTTGCAATGTTGGTATTTTTGGTCGGTTATAATATACCAGAGTCCTTGAGGGCATTCTGGAGGATTGTCTCCTTAACTGCAGCAAATACTAGTCTGATGTTGGAGGTATCGGTGGCTTGCGTAAGACTACTCTGGTTGTTAGTAAATATTAAAAATTGGACCCTTTAAACAAGTACTTACTGAGGGTATAGATTCAGATGTGCACGATTGACCTGGTTAAATCTCCAGAGCAGGTACTTCGCAGCTCTATTGACATCCGGGCCACCCGAGTAGTCGGGGAAATAATTCGAAAGTGGGGTCCGCGGCAGCTTTTGCCTGAACAGATCGACCTTGTTTAAGAAGAGAATGATGCTTGTTCGAACGAACCATCGACTGTTGACCACTGAATCGAATAGTACTAGGGATTCCAACATTCGGTTCTAAACGTAGGTATGTTAACAGCCGGTAAATTTGATGTGTTTAAGCCTCCATTTTTTTTTTTTTCTTACCTGGTTTTGTTCCTCTAATAAAACTTGGTCGTATTCGCTCAATGCGACACAGAAAATAATAGATGTGACTGATTCGAAGCAGTGAATCCACTTTTTCCTTTCGCTTCGCTGACCACCGACGTCAAACATGCTGCATTTCTAGTTAGTATGACGATCCAATTTCCGTTCATTCCAAGGAGCCCATACTGAATATTCAACTGTCCCATAGTAAATCGCGTCTCGTAGATACCAGTGGTTTTTGTTCTAGCGCGTAGTACATCTGCTTCCGAAGGAATGTATTCTGGCGAACCTATCCGTGCGGCTTCGGCAAAGAAACTAGAAGGGAAAAAGTGTTAATAAAGACTAGAACAAGGAAATATCGACTAATATAGAAAATGGACATACTATGGTGCCGAATCCATGATATAAAATTCACTCTGGTGCTCGAGAACAGAAGGAACCGCCGGGTCGTCCCATAACGCGGCCACAGCCTTGCTAACGCGAAGATCGAGAGGAACGTTCGGGTCTGGGTCTACTTGGAAGGTGTATAGAAAGTCCATGTGTTCCTGCAGATTGGATGTCAGTATTTGTCGCTTGTATACTAGTCCTAGGGTAGCCGTAGTATTCTCCTACCTTATTTGCTTCATGCTCCGGTACGATGTCGAACTGTCGCATAGCGTCTATCAGAGCCTTCGCACAGTCGACCAAATTCTTGTAGACCGTTAATCGGTATTGTTGCAACTCGTCTACTGTGTATCCGTTCTGGTGTATAATCTTCATCTGTTTCACGATGGTCGATTTTCCACTCTCACCAGATCCTGCCCAGCCAACCTGTCATTAGATATTGAACCAAAAAAGGAAGAAAAAAACACATCGACACACAAAATCCGGCAGCCTTGTCATCTTGGGAGATGTCGATTGGAAAGGGAGCAAAAAAAAACATACCTAATAACAGAATTTTGCATTCGCGTCTTAACCGCCGCGAGTCATCCATGATTTCTCTGTCTATTGCCTGACTCTTTTTCCTCTGTTCCATCTCCTCCGATGCCTCTCTCGACATGCAGCCACCCATTTTGGCTGACTTGCAATCTCACCGAAAGAGGAAAAGAAAGGAAAAACGAGAAGTGAAAAACTGAATGCAGGGCTGCACTCGACCGGAGAGAAGGATCCTGAATCTTCGGTTTCGAGGGTTAAAGAGGCCTAAGGACAAACTGAGAGACTGCTAAAAGAAATATATAAAATTATAATGTCGTAAATCGGAAATTAAGGCGAAGATATCAAATCTATCGGATTAAGAGTCGGAACGCGATGGAAACTGCCAGAGTTCTGGTGCTGTCGGAAGAGTGTTGCGAGATGGGCCAGCGCGTCGATTGTAATGTAATGTAATGTAATGTACGATGGTGTTGAGCGATGAATTTCCCGATCGGAAAAGGAAAACGGAAAAAAAAAGTCGAGACGGATTTCCCGGCAGTCGGAGAAGCTCAGGATGGATGGGAGAAGTTTTGGATTGATGGTATATAAGACGATTTGATATAGGAGAGGATTCGAAGCAATCCGGACAAGTCGAGTCGAGTTGAGTCGGTTTCGGGATTGGGTTTTTTCGAAGGTAGGAAGGTTTTGGGTGAGGATGGTGGATGGGTTTGGATTGGTTTTGGATGGGATGGATGGATGGATGGATGGATATAATAAGGCTGGCTGGCTGGCTGGCTGGCTGGGTGTTGGGTTGTTTGTTGCTGGCTGGTTGGCTGGCTGGCTGGCTGGCAGAATGCAACTGCAAAGGGGCGAAACTACTTATATACCACAACCACGACTGTATTATCACTACCAACTAATAAGTAGTCTAGTAATTACTTAAGTAGTACTTAATAGGAATGGGAATTCAGAAGAGAGGGGAGGGGAGGTCGAAAGAGAAGGATGAGGTTAGTTTAAAGAGAGAGAGGTTCTTGAAAAGAAGAATAGTGTTTAGTTAAGAGTAAGAAGAAGAAGAAGGATAAGAAAGAGTAAGAATAGTAGTAAGGAAGTAAGTATAAAACAGAATAGAATAGAATAAAATGCTGAGGGTTAAGGTTAAGGTTAATAGTTAAAAGGCTGCTGGTGCAGTGGTGCCGTAGCAGTTGCTGCAGGAGAAGCACAGGACGGGCAGACAGACAGACAGACAGACAGACCACAGGGCTCAGGACAGGCCAGCACAGGCACAGGTCAGGACAGACAGCACAGGTCGGGTCGGGTCAGGACAGACACAGACACAGACACAGACATAGACACCGACCGGGGTTTCGGAGGCTGGACAACCAAGAATGCTCCAGTTTCGAATTCCCACTTCCCCCAATCAATCAACCCATCCACCTCAAAGAAACCACTCCAATCGAATCACGATATACCACCAATACCTATACACAGGTAAGTAAGCACTGGCTTATAATTATATTAGGATCACAAGTATTAATACGTATTGTCACTGAATAGACATTCTCACTCTCAACTATGAGGTATCACTGTGATCGAACAGTCCATCAAGTGATAGTGCTATAGTGAATGGATCACAGTCAAACCCTAAGAAAACTCCGCTGGCTCCAATCCGCAGCTTCACTTTTTTTTCACATCAGAAACCGCCAAAGGGTGAAGCAAGCAAGCAAGCAGACAAGCGAGTGCAGGCAGGAAAGAGAAAGGAAGAGGAAAAAAAAAAAAAAAAAAAAAAAAAAAGGATACCAGGCTGATGCCGCAAACGTGATGGCACCAAACATCCTTAACAGCCCCTCCAAAAGAAATTTAAAACTCCACACAAGCAGGAAGAAGAAAACATCAGACCGCCCTCTGACAATTCACGAACACTCACAGATACCCGACAAGTCTTTTCTTCGAAGTCTCGATTCGACTATCCTTACATGACTAAGTACTTGCCTACTTACATGTATGAGACCATGGCAGACAGACAGACACTATCGCTGCGGCTTTGCTCGCATATGCTGACCGACTGACCGGCCGACTGACTAGCCGACTGCACTGACAAGAAAAAGAATTACCTCGAGCAAACCGCTCAGCCCGGAACATGTGTCCCATCTCTTTTTGCCGAATCCCGCTTCCAATTCTCACAATATTAACCAAGTACTTACCAATAAGTACTCTTTGATATCAAAATCCAAATTAAGTATTTAGGTACCCAGGCAATGTTGAAGGAATCGGATTCGTCCTTTCATCGATATACCGGCTTACGGCAATAGTCTAATGTAAGTATTCATGCTTTGCCTTACCTTCCCTTGCCTAGCTTTTTCACCCTTCACAATCGGCGAAATTGGCGAGATGGGTCCACACCTGCACGGGGGGAGGCTGTTTGGTAGCGCAGTCCACGCATCTACACACATTCAGTTGGTGGAGCCGAGGATAATCGTCCTGTCATTGATTCGGCGATATTTGCTTCTCGGTACATGCAAGTACAAAGCACTCCCCTATGTAAGTACAGTACCTGCTCAAAACCGAAAAAAAAAAGGGGTGCATCTGTTATCCATGCTCGCCTACTCCCGAGGGACGGTACCTGTCTGTCTTCGCGGGGATGGGGATTTCGGATGACGGAGACGACGTTAATCCCATATTACCTCAACCTTCTATCAAAATATGAATTCCAGGGAGAGATATCACATCCTGTGCTGGTCTCCTGGGTATTGTTTTTTTTTCGTCTTGTGTGCTATCATCTTGCCTTCTGGCATACCATCACGGCTAAGAACTGGTCTGTGCCTGAATTCAGGAACATGTTCACATTCCTAGCATCCGTGCGCATTGCTGACACGCCTAAGCCCTATCGCCTACGCTGCACCACAGTACCTACATCGACAGTGCAGAAGAGCTCTGTAGAGCCTCAAACCGCTAGTTACACCTCCACCTGCACCAGAGAGTAAGTCAAAAACAGCCATCCATATAATCTACTTTTAAAAGTAAAAATAAATATACAGCATCCAAAATATACATATATTATTCAACAATATACTACATATCTCCGACGTGCCGCAACGGACTATTTCGCCATTCCTCTTTTTGTATCTCCATTCCTGACTTAAGATGAAACGAAACAAATCGCATTTGTCGGAGTTATATATAGCGGGGGGTTGTTTTTTTTAAAATGATATCGCCAAATACTATATCTAAAGCTCTCACTTGTCAAAATGTGCCGACCTTACGCAAGAATCCAAGTAATTTTAATCTATCGATTATTTATTTTAAAAAGGGGATTATTATATATTATCATTATTAGCTTCTAGAAGGTAATTAACTCGAGAGAGTCGATGTTTCGGCACCTCCCTTTTTTTGCTTCGGCCCGGAGGTTTTGTAGATATAGATTAGAGAGACATCAGATCCAGGCCTCTAACTCTCATCTTGATTCGAATATTCCGATTAGAATGAGAAGTCGTAAGCATTGTATATTCTAACGAATACAAACGATAACCTGAAAGATCCAGCGCATACACTTATTATCCCAAGCTTATAATTATGCCAGGCCATGCGCATTACTCAGACTCATACCGAAAAGTCATGCCAGCTAGCAGCCAACCAAGTAGAAAACAAGGCTGCTACCGAATCATCATTCACCAAGGTCTACCTAACTTAACCAACATCAGCTGAATCCTTCTATAGATTGGAATTCGAATCATATCCCAAAGGCCAGCTCATCATCCTTCCTCGCATCTCAAGTGAATAAACTGGCTTTCCCCCACAAATCATATGAGCAAAGGAGACAAAACGTTAAACAACTGACTACTTATCCATCTGTCCCCAGGTTTTCGAATAAACGTGTCTGTCTATCGGCTAGCTTAAGCTACTTTGCTAGCCTAGTCTAACCTACCAAAAAGAAAAGGGAGGATGGGATACAGATGGATGACCAGGTCAAGGACAATAACCAAGGGTTCTGCCTGTTGAAAAAAACCGTAAAACCTTGCCATGCTTTTCGTCGGAGCGAGAGACGAGAGACACTAGTTCCGTTACAATGATAGGCTATCGTATCCTCACCTCTTCTTCCGTCTTTTTTTCCCCATGGTGTTTCGGGAAGGAGAACAGCTAGAAAACGGCTTGTGATAACTTTTTTGATAGAAGATCCAGCCTCTTTTCCTCCAAGACGAATGGAATAAAATAAAAAAGAAAGGAAAAACAAGGTATGGACAGCATATCCACCGATGTCAGAGATCGAGACAAGGGTCTATTGAGGGCAAGCCGAACAGGCAAATGCGAGTGAGAGAAAAAAAGGTGCACTCTTTTTCCATTCCTGCATATCATGGCGTTTCAGAAGCACAACGTGGACGTCGAGCATGAATAATGTCCAATCACTGCCCGCAATTAATTGACTTACAACATTACTGACCTTGACATATGCTACTGGTGGTAGACTGGTGGCACTCTTGATCCAGCATATAACATTGATCCTGCCTTTGAGATGAAATGATTAAAATAATTTCCCGGATAGGAAATAAATATCACTTTTTGAGGTCTCGTTTTGAGTATTGAGGATGTCATTTATCGGTCTTGAAGTTTCATGCGCTTAAGAACTTGAGAGCTCCCCTGGGATGTTATTCATACCGTTTTCCAATCGTGCTGAAACGGACTCTATCAAAATCCGAGATACCGTATATGCATACCGATCTAACAGAATTCCAATGGTTCCTTTCTTTTATCGATCACGATCACCAGATATCCAAAGTTCCCGTCTCCTCAATATGTCGGCCCAGCGCTAATTGCTAGCATATCAGAACGAAAATCAGGTTTTTGGAATGTTCGCGGGACAAGAAATCGATCAAATGGTTATCCCGCCAACTTCCTGATTGATCACGTTTGCCTCGAAACTCCGGACGGGTTAACGCGGGACGAGTCTTTCTTTTCGAGCTACGAGCCGTGCCTGTCGTTCTAGCATGGTTGCTAAGTATATCAAGTTTTTTCTACTAATCATGATGGCATGTGTACAACCGTGGCGCCAAAGCCAAAGTATACCGAGCCCGCCAGCCACCGATCTTGGATCATGCGATTCTAATCATCATGTCATTGGACACCTCGACTCGATGGCCTTTCCCGGGGCTACATGTCAAAATGCTTCCCCATGCCTAGGTGGCGTCCTTGCCGGGTTTGGGAAAGGAAAATCTTGTCTAGACTTCCAAAAAAAATTCAAGTGAGAAAGACGCGTCTAGACCTTCCGTCTGGTTATACCGCTTTCTCTCCTTTAAGTCCGTTTTTCTGGACCTCAGCCACCTCTTCACCGGTTAAATACACCCGAATTTCTCTGGCAGCAAAGGGAAACCTATCCTCAAAATATCGAAATTTGTGGCGATGTCAGAAAAATGTCAATTTGTGTGTATCACCCTAGGGCGAGAATGTGTTAGTCCGAACGCCTCCATTATGGATCCATGCTAACTAGATCTTCCCAAAGAGCAAACCAAGAGCGAAAGCCTGCAGCTGTCGCAATTGTTTCGTGATTAGTTCAGTACGACGACAATCTCAAACATGGGAATATTCTGAAGCAAGCCCTTATGCCCTTGGCTCGTAACAAAAAAGCTTCAACTACAAAAGGCCAAAACTTTATATTGCCGCATTTCCGCGACGACAAGTTTTTCTTTGTTCAGGAGGATTTCTTGGGAGATAGAATAGTCGAATGTTACTCCATACGAAATTCCCTGGTATCAGTATGTTAATAGCCCTCACGTTTTCCTTGGAGTCGTATCTTGGGGTGTTACGCGGTGGCGTGCAGGTGTTCCCGAGATCTTGAAACAACGGGGCCAAGGAAGAATTCTGGCAATTGACAGAGAAACAACCAGAGATATTCGCTTGAATGTCCGAGGTATGTAGTGCAAAGATACCAAGATACCAGTTTTGTATCCACGGTACTTACATACATGTTCTACATATTCCTCGACGATATGCGCGCAGACTAATGGAGAATACACACGGGCTTTACCAGGAACGTCCCCATATATCACAAGTCCCAGTCGATATATTGTATCCAACCGCTCTCTCTCTTTCTCAAAAAAAAAAAGGGCCGCGTCAGAGAGCTGAAGAAAAACCTGTTACATTGAACCCTTAAACCCCAGGAAATGTCTAAAAATACCTTATACCGGCCCACCAAAACCTTCCAACCCGGTACCCCTCCCCCATGTCAGCGTGATATCTAACTATCCAACGAGAATCTTATAGGTCATGATCATTGAGCTCGAGCGCTCTTCTTTGGTTGTCGCGCTCGCGCTCGCCGTAGTTCAGGGAAGTCCGAGGGCTTATTTCATTTTATTTTTATTTTTGATCTTTAGGCGGTTTGTGTTTGCCTTTGATGCAGCGCTTGCTCCGTGGACAAATAACTTGTTTATCTCTGCAATGGAGGCGAGTGACAATAGGCGAAATAGGTTGAATAGACTGGGTAAATCGGGCTTTTTATGAACAGACTTTTTTATGACAATGGTACTGGGTTAAATTGTGGCCAGAAGCCACCAGAGTAATATCTAAGTCATAGCTTTCAAAGACAGTTATATCAAAAATAGGTAACCATCGGAGCTCAAGATCGCAGGCAACCTAATCCCCCAGGATCTCAAAAAAAAGTTGTGGAGTTCCAACCGATTTTTTGCCCCAAAAACCAGATCCTCAACATGCATCGTATAACTTATTTGATCATGCGATACCCAAAATCAAATTCCATACGGAGTACCCAACGAAAAAAAACCTTACATAGATTCTTTGTCTCATGATTCACGATTTTTTGCTGGTAGATTTTACCTTTTCTTTTCTTTTCTACCCCATGAGTCTCCCTGGTCCTTGTCTTCTCGCTCGCCTCTTCTCTTTTGGATTTTTTTTGAGATTCTTTTTTTTCTCTGATGGTTACGATGATGGGGAGATATAATCCTAGCCTTGTCTTTCAAGACCCTGCCCGCCCACCATTCTACCCCATGCTTTTTTTTCGTCGACAAATCTCATCCTAGTCTTAGCCTCCTCCTCCTCTACTTCGCTTTTTCCCTTTCCTTTCCCTTTTCCATCCCCCCGCTTTGAAAGGCCGATAGTGCATGTAGACGGTGTGGTGGTCGATGACACACCTTTTTTTGATATTGGATACCTCGCTCATGCAAAAAGAGTTAAGAGAAGGGATCAAATCCTGCATTTCGCATTTCCAAAAGACGGTCGACAGGACGGCGAAGAAGGGGGATCATGCGCATGGTAAGTGAGCGCATGAGCTCTCTTTCTTGTTTCTTAATTACATCCTTTTGTTTCCCCCTTGTGTCTCTTGATCAATCATGAAAGCTGTATATTTCGCAACTTCTGGTTTAGACGAAAAAGGGTCTTGGGAGTGAATCAGAAAAAAACGTGTAATATCAAACGGTTGCAGATGACGACTCCGCCAGTATATCTAACTTCTGTTTCTAGAATATCCGTTTCGTATCAGCGCTCTTTCGTAAAGTTTCATAGTTTTAAGTAATTAATTATCAAATCATCTCTATACCAGCTAATGATAATTCTATTACTTGTATGTATGTACACCGGTGTTATTTAACAATCACCTATAATGATATTCTGTCTCCACATTCAAACGCTATGACCCAAATTTTCATATTGGAAAACCCACACACCCACCGATAGAATACTTCGATTTTCGGAAAGTCGATTGTAAGAAGCCGTTGAAATTTCCTAGTTTGTACTAGGAGAGGGATAGATACATCGCCTCGTCTATAGAACCCATAGAATAGTCTGTTACGTTTATACCAACTTTTTATCTTAAGCTTGTGGAGTCATGGCCTTGGATCTGTGCGCCGGAAAGAAATAATGGGGTTTTGGCCGTTGCATTGTAGGGGGGTTTAGGGAAAATATTATAGCAATATAGTTTTGTCACATACGTAATTATAGTATATTGTTATCGGGATGTCACCCCGATACAAAGGAAAAGTATTTTCCTTCTATTTTATCAAACTAAACCGTTCGTTTCCGAGTCCCCTGAAGTTCCTTACTCGAGTTACGTACCCATTATTCGGTTGTTGACGGGAAGCGGATACGAGGTTGATGACATATGCATGATAGCTAGGTGCCACCACCACCACCAAAAAAAGACCATGTCGAAAGGATGAAGAACGTATCCTCCAGTACCTAGCTGCCTATTAATTTATATTCTTTTCACAAAGACGTTTTCCTTCGTCAGGAATAAAACCTATATTCTCACCCTTTTTGATTTGAATTTTAAATACTTGCCTATATACATAGCTATATTACATGTTGTACCAGCACGTCGGTCTACAAGTACTTGCAGGCTAGGGACGAGGCTACTTGCAGGCATACAAAAAACGGTCGATGTACTGGGGGGTGGAATTCGATAACACCCTCTAATCCGCAAGGGTATTGAGTTATCTGCCCGGATATCCGGGATGCATCGATGTGTGATATTTCTTTCGGAATATATATTATATAGTTATATTATCGTGAAAGGGGTGTAATTATCAAGGTAGTATATATTGTAGACGGGGTACATGTATATGCTCGTCATTTTTGGTGGTGTCCATGGTATTGAAGGGGAGGGATGTTGGTTTTATGAGTCTTCTTTCGAGACAAGTACTTAATAGTAGTGCTTTATAAGCTGGTTTGAAGGTTTTTTTGTCGTATTGTAGGAAATATAGCTGCTGGATAGCTCGTAGTTAAATTTTTATATCTTGAGCACGTATGTACGTACTTCTGTATTCGGTATAACATGCATGAGGTGAAGTACGGTAAATCCGGACATAAGTCGGTACATAGCTTCTTCCAACATCGGGCCCAACCGCCCGCCACTAACAAAAGGTTATTTTATAACGACCTCGCAAATGCCGTTTCATAATTTCCCACTGTGCCCCAAACTTCAAACCTTCCAACGGGACCGCGGTGTCAAAACACGCGTAGTTATGTTGTACCGTACTTACAGAACAGGCAGTGCGCTATAACTACTACGTAAGAACCAAGGCGGTGCTAAAAACTAAAACATATAAAACTGTGCAACATGAACATTTCCAAAACGAGTTATGAAGTTTATGCGCCTCCCTCCTTCTTGGGATTCGGGAGGCACGACGGGTTATGGTTTCACTAGTTTCTACTTTTTCCTATGGTTTTAGCTACATACTTAAGCTTAAGTACTTCTATAAAATCTAGAGCGGTTTATTGCATATATTGGGGAATGTGGTTTGTTATACCCTGGAATCGAGGCTAGTTATACCCAATCTTTGAAAGCCCTTATGCATTATAGGCCTCTAAAACGGTAACGACTTGCAACGCATTACCTTGTAAAATCCAACAATGTTGGAGGCAGGCAGTACAGTGCACGTGCGGTGGAGTTGAGTTGGAGGTCTAAATGGCTTTTTGGGTATCCAAGGTTATACTAGTATATTGGTGGGGAGGAGTGTGAAGAGAATCCGGAGTGAAAATTTTTATAAAGGCTGGGAGGATGGATGAGAAAAACTATCACCCAAAGTCTATATAAAATTTCGTTGGCCGTATAAGTGTATTGATGTCCTTTTAAGCATATACAGACGGGTTAGCTATTTATTCAAGCCGGTCGTTTAAACTTACATAGAGCATCAGATCTAGAGGTTTGTAAAGAGTAAAGTCATGAAGTTGAATTCTTTAGGGGGATGGCCTCTTTTCATACTCGCCATCGGCGCTGGGGTTTCCGCCCAAGAGTTTGAGTATAAAAATCTGGTATGTAGACACCTTAGCTACACTGAACCGTAGAACTTGAAGAAAATTTAATTTATATATGGGTTCCCTTTTTTGAGTTTTGAAAGATGGGTGGAAGGTAAATGATGTTGAAGTATCATTTTGGGACTCTAGATGTGTAGTTTGTGAACTCGAAAGTTGCTGACGATTCTGATAGAGTCCTCTAGTGGAAGGTCGGTCGCTATACTCCGTTGGGCCGCCAGAGCTTGCGGGTCAAATACAAAACCGGCCTACTTTTGGAGCGGTACACGGGAAATGCTTCAATATAACTGGTGAAACATATAAGGGTGAAGTCATACTCAAAACCGACAAATACTCGGACTTTAGCAAGCTTGTTAAAGGATACGAGAGCGCTGCGCGCAGAAATTTCAAAACCCAAGCTTTATACACGAAGACCCCGAATTGTCCAATATCATTTTGCGTGGAGGGAACCCCCTGGCAGTACAAATTTTGTGTCAGACCTGATATAGAGGATCTGAAGGATATCAAATTCTACCGAAGTGAAATAGCACTCGGGAGTACTTGGATCACATGGCTTTTTACGGGTTATGTGGAGGGGGTTACTTGTGAAATGTCACCTCCTTTGCCTCGAAAATCGGATTCTGAACCCATTCTCTTAGCAAAGATCGCTTATCAGAAGAACTTCACGGAACCGCGCGACGGGAATCCGGAATTGCTTCCATGGGAGCTTCAACTCTGGTATGGTGGTTGCAGTCTGAAGGAGATAGAAGCTGCGAACTTAAAGCCTTACCCGCCGGTACCGGGGTATTCTTCGATCAGTTTGCCTGAATGGCTAGTCAATCCTCCCAAAACTTCAGCCCAATCTTCGACGTCCACGGTAATTGACACTTCTTCAACGCCTACAAGATCCTCCACAACAGAACCCACACCACAAATTGAGGAGCCTGGCGACGAGATGCAGAAGTTGTCTAATGTCGCGTTATCGGCAGGTCTTGTGAAAGGGTTCAATTCGACAGAGTTGGTTAAGAGAAAAGATGATGTTCCATTAGAGGACCGTCGCTGGAGTATGAGATGCTACACCGAACCATTCTCCATGCCCTTCCAACAAAACAATAACCTTTCCTCCATCTACTATATAAAAGAAAAAATTAGAGCAGGATCGCTCAAGGCAATCATTGACTACCAACCGAATCCAGAAGGTGGCTGCCGAAAACATTACTGTGACCCTTCTACGAACGTCAAAGTTTCGTTATGTGGCGAGGAATCTATAAGTTATAAGGGAAGGCTATACCTACCTGAGTTGATCGAAAGGTCTCTGGAGGGATTAGCATCAGATTATTGTTATGCAGTCGACAGACGTAATATTACCTCAAGTCCAAAGTTCTATAGGGTTTCGGATCTCTGCTGGTCAGCGGAGGGAGATTCTGGAGGTCTACGTATTCTAGGTCCTAAGATTACGATTGGTCAGCTCGAAGCGGGTATTTCATGCGACACATTCATTTCTAGGCTTCAACGGGATAAGCCCCCGCAGACCCTGCCACAGTTTCCGCCTTCGATGCCTTCGGATTCATCAAAAAGTCTTCCTATCGAATCTATGCCCGCCACTAATAAAACGGCATCGTCACACACATCGGTAGCCTCGAGAACACATGTAGCTAGGAATACTGATGTAGTACCCCCGACGCAAAAAATGCCAGCGTTCCCTGAGATGCCCTCGCCTGAATTCACAGAACTCCCTTACTATCTCGAAAATTTTGCCAAAACTGGTAAAGGAGGTAACTCGCTCTGGCTATTCAATGAGACCGAAAAAACTGGAGGGCTTAGCTCTAATAGCACATTAAAATTGCAAAGAGGGCTATACAAAAATTGGTCGGAAGAGAAGTTTAAGACGTTCGAGAATTTCCCTGATTTTATCGCTGAGTTACCAGCTCATCGGGAACCCTTCGAGGGGGATTGTACTCATTTCTACTGTGATGATGCTTCGAAGGCACTGATTTCCATGTGTGGCAAGTGGTGGAATGGTCTTCCAGCTCCTTACGCAGACACTATACCGCCGTCTTACAATGTCGACGCTGGTAGACTCATAGCAAAGAGCCGGTGGCTCACGTACTTTTGCAATGTAGTTGGGCCAGAAAATCTAGCATGGATAAATAGTTGTGATACCCGCGATTACAATCCAGAGTATCGATTCGAACAGTCCAAAATACCTCGCGAGCAAAGGAGATCGTACCGTTTTACTCGAGGTTTGGTCAGAGAATTCTCTTCTGAGGGCGGAATGATAGGACCGTCAGCGTTCAAAGTTGAGCATCTTTCACTTTATGGCGTTGATAATTGTTACGATTGGAATCAGACTTTGTTCGAACCAACCAGAGTGGTGAACATCCCCAATCTAAAAATCCTTTACTGGAGTGGGAAGATGTATGAGAATGTCAAAAATAGTACCTCTAGCTTTACATCGACACCCACGGCCAGCCGCATGCCTTCTAAAAAGTCAGAAATTCCTGTATCGACTGCGGTATCAGACGAGTCCTCGCCAATAGCATCCTCAGTAGATTTGTCGGCTGATACAGTACCTAACGTCCCGGAAACAACAAGTCGAGGAGTAAATCCAGAAGTGTTAAAATGGGTCTTACCACCACCGCCAACACCTGTCGGTCCAGACCGACCGGATCCTACAGACAAACCTCAACCCGAGGACCCCCAAAACTTCCGTATTGAGTAGACGGCAAGGGAGCCTATTCGATACGGTTGTAGTCTGATCCTATCGGACACATTGTTGGATATTCTGGGTTAATACATTCATACCCAATGCGACTGGTTGGCTCTGATATCGCAGTCGTTGTTTCGTATATTTTTTTTTGATCTAAACTAGAAAAGATTTTTGGTATTGAAAACGCATATTCATCCGAACTATTCCCGTAAAAGTCGTATGCTTGTTTTTGAAGGGGCGAAGACTGTATTTATCGTTAACTAGTCCATAGGCGCAATAGCAAAATTTGCAAAATGTATGGGAATTGAATAAGCCGTTAAAATGTGTTGAAAATGTGGTTGTACGATGTTCCTGATCCTGGTCGACGGTCGACGCTACACAGCTGCACAGATATCAGTCTCGTTCGAGAAGCTGGAACCTGGCGCGTCTGCACATGTAATGTATATGTAAAGCACGCTGGCCTTTACGCCAGCACAGCGTGCTGATGGTACTATAGTTAGGTCCTTCGAAGCAGATATTGGAATAGACAGCACTTCTCTTGACTAATGGAACAGAACTCCCACGAGCTCCAGGCCAGGCCAATGAATTTAGTTTTCACCGAGAATCGAATCGAATCGACAACAATCGTGATTGAAAAATTGTTGAGTGGCAATTGCAAGGCCATGATCCATGATATTGAAGCTAGGCTCGGTGGCACTGACCATATCAATCCCGGCTCATACGTTCAACGTGAGCTAACCAGAATACCAATTAGAACCGGTCTTAGAGGGGCATACCACCCGAACCGTCCGACGATGCCCTATCGATAAGCCATAGCTAATCGAGGTATGCCCAGAAGATGGCGTTTTTTGCCCCACCTTCGTTAGCATGCACCTCTGCCCTGTTAACGTTAGCTTTGACGAGAAAAAAATAAACCTGCCGTCTCTCTGTAACTCTAACCGTTCCGAACTCCTCCATTCCTTTAGCTGCACCATGCAATAAAAAATTATGTCCGCAGTTACTGCAGACGATCGTGGTCCAGTCCGATTGTCATATGATACATTAGAGCCGTATTTTTTCTTTCTTCTGAGGCTGATGGTGCACTCGAGTCGTTAGTGAGGAATGCAAAAAGGTATGCGCGGGAGGGCCTAGGGGGAGGGGTAGACGAGATAGCTGCATTGATGCACCCAAGGATGCATGCTTAAATTTCCAAAATAATTAATTCCCGTTAGATTGCTATGTTCCAGCAGTGGTAGCAGCAGCCCCTCCGGAAACATGTGTACAGGTATGTACTGTACGTCCTTATGCACAGGTACGTACATATCTGTTGAACCGTTGGCGTGAAGTGTAGGTGGTATGCACCAGCCCCGCTTTGGACGCCCCGCCTGCAACCTGCAGCTTTCGTCATTCTGCTTTGGCAAGAATTCTGTATCATGGCAGAAGTGTTAATATTGAACCTAAATCGGATGGTCAATGGGCAGGCATGGATGTTTGAGGACGTGTTTTATTCACTCACCTCGGTCTTTAGGATTGGCCGAATCTAAAGTTTTTGAAGCATTGAGATCGCGAGGAATTTGAAATGCAATTGATGTTCGAGTACGTACACTGCACTCTGGCGTTGGAGCTAGGGCCATATGCATATCTGAATGCGCGCAGGAAACGTCCAAGGAATAAAGGGCAAGAATTCGAATTAATACCGTGTCAGTGCCTTCGCTATCGATAAACTGGAAAACGGTGCATTCCGGGATCACTAGCGCCGCTACCAATGCCCAACTATACCGCTTGCTGTCGCAGAGTATTACTCTACTTACATACCAGGCCCGGGTTGCTACGTGGTAGTGGTTGTAGTGGTGGTTGTAGTGGTAGTGGTGGTGGTGGTGTAGCTCCAAATGGCTGTAAAATTCCCAGAAGCTGACAGCTCGCTGTCTCCGCTTCATTCTGTCATCCACCTCTCCATTTCCTTTTCTTTTAAAAAGGCCTTTTCCCCCATCTTCTACCGTTGGAAACCCTTTTCTGCATTTAAATTCGGCGTGTTCGACGTTCTGGTCGAGATTTAAGCTCGAGTCAATTGTTAACCTCGTTCGTTGTATAACGTCACTTCTCTAAGCTCCGAACCAAAATGTCGGCCACTCCAACCCCGCCGTCGCCCAGTATTACCGGCCAGGATATCTTGAGCCAGACATTTGCGAAGCGTCCGAGGCACAAGCGAACGGCTACTGGCTTTGGATCCCGTGAGATCAAGTCAATTGAGTCGAGCATTCCTCTTGCCCTGCGTGATCTGTACGTCGTATCCCGAAAACACCTCTAGAGGGACTATTGCTAACTTGACAAATAGGTGGAAGAAGTTTGTATGTAGATTAAGGCTAGTTATCGCTATGAGATTGAGCTAATGTACTAGATAGGCTGCCACCGAGTTCAGCAAGAAGGAAGAATTCCAGGTAAGTTGGATCCCTATTCATAGCTCTCTGGAGAGGAAGCTTAAGAACTCTAACACATGTCCGTTGAATAGAGAGAAGTCGTTCGCCATGTCGAAACTACCCTTGCTAGATCTTTATATAACTGCGACGAGCTGTAAGCTCCCCGATTCAAGGTTGGACCATTGTATTGGGTTTAGAAAAACTAAAATAGGTGAATTCTAGTGCTGCATACTCGGGTGCTGCCCTTGCCATGAGGGACAAGCTTATTATTGACTGGAACAAGACCCAGCAAGCCCACACCCTGGCTGACCAAAAGCGAGTCTACTGTAAGAAGTCACTCAATTCAAATTCTATAAAGTCTAAATGAACTTACAATTGGGTAGATCTCTCTCTCGAGTTCTTGATGGGCCGAACCCTTGATAATGCTCTACTAAACCGAAACGTTAAGGAATATGCAGCCGGTTAGTAGTTCGAAATGTTCCATACTATTTGGAGATAAGGACACTGAATTTAGATACTAGAGGGTATTTCCGAGCTTGGCTTCCGCATGGAGGATCTCATTGACCAGGAACACGATGCCGCCCTCGGAAATGGCGGTCTTGGTCGTCTTGCCGCTTGTTTCTTGGACAGTTTGGCTTCTCTTAGCTACCCAGCTTGGGGTTACGGTCTAAGATACCGATATGGTATCTTCAAACAAGAGATCATTGACGGTTACCAAGTCGAGGTTCCAGATTACTGGCTCGACTTCAACCCATGGGAGTTCCCAAGACACGATATCACCGTTGACATCATGTTCTATGGCTACGTACGCCGTTACACCGAAGACGACGGTAGTACAGTCAATATCTGGGAAGGTGGCGAGGTCGTTCAAGCTCTAGCTTATGATGTCCCTAGTAAGATATCAACACAGATCCCATGTTGGAAGCCGTGCCTATGCTCACAATGATTCGTCAGTTCCCGGATACGGAACCTCAACTACCAATAACTTGCGTCTCTGGTCCAGCAAACCCTCAACTGGTGAATTCGACTTCCAGAAGTTCAACTCCGGAGACTATGAAAGCTCGGTTAGAGACCAACAGCGAGCTGAGACGATCTCGGCCGTCCTCTATCCTAATGACAAGTATGTTATAACCTATACTCAAAAGTCGTGGGTTTTATTGACAAGTCCGAAAGCATCGATGTCGGAAAGGAATTGCGTTTGAAGCAGCAATATTTCTGGGTCGCCGCATCTCTATATGATATCGTTAGACGTTTCAAGAAGTCCCACCGCGCATGGACTGAGTTCCCACATCAAGTTGCCATTCAACTTAACGACACTCACCCAACTTTGGCGATTGTTGAATTGATGCGCATCCTGGTTGATAAGGAGCACCTCGATTGGGATACCGCATGGAATAGTGAGTGAACACTCCTCGAAGTCAAGTTCATTGAATCCAAAACGACTAATAAAGTGAATAGTCGTTACCGAAACCTTCGGGTACACAAATCACACCGTTCTCCCAGAAGCCTTGGAGAAATGGTCCGTCCCACTCTTCCAAAACCTTCTCCCACGTCACCTCCAAATCATCTACGACATCAACTTGTTCTTCCTCCAAAGCGTTGAAAGACGTTTTCCCAAGGACCGTGAACTCCTGAGCAGAGTCTCTATCATTGAGGAGAGCAATCCTCAAGTCATCAGAATGGCTTACCTCGCTATCATCGGTTCCAAGAAGGTTAATGGTGTCGCCGAGTTACACTCTGACCTCATCAAAACTACTATCTTCAAGGACTTTGTCAACATCTTCGGACCCGACAAGTTTACTAATGTGACCAATGGCGTCACTCCACGAAGATGGCTTCACCAAGCTAACCCGCAATTGTCTGCTCTTATCAAGGAGAAGCTTGGTTCGTATGATTTCTTGAAGGACCTGAGCCTTCTCGGTGGATTGGAGAAGTTTGCGGATGACAAGAACTTCCAGAAAGAGGTACGAGCTGAATAACATCTGTTTATTGTGCTTAGGAACAAGCTAACAGTAATATCTATTTAGTGGATGGATATCAAATTCCGCAACAAGCAGCGTTTGGCCAAGTACATCAAGGATACTACTAGTATCTCAGTCAACCCAAGTGCCTTGTTCGATATCCAAGTCAAGCGTATCCATGAATACAAGAGACAGCAGATGAACATCTTCGGTGTTATTAGCAGATACTTGTCCTTGAAGGCTATGACTAAGGAAGAAAGGGCCAAGCAGGTGCCGCGTGTTTCCATCTTTGGAGGAAAGGCTGCTCCCGGTTATTGGATGGTAAGAAGATCTTATTATACGTATCGAATACAGACTTTCTAACTCAAATACCAAATGATAGGCTAAAACTATCATCCGCCTGATCACAGCCGTCTCCGAAGTTGTCAATAATGATGCCGACATTGGAGATTTGCTCAAGGTTGTCTTTATTGAAGACTACAATGTCAGCAAGGCTGAATTCTTGTGCCCTGCTTCGGACTTGAGCGAGCATATTTCTACTGCTGGAACTGAAGCTTCCGGTACTAGTAATATGAAGTTTGTGCTCAACGGTGGGCTTATCATCGGTACCTGCGATGGTGCAAACGTAAGCATTACCACTCTTATGAAGTTATCTTAAAGCAGCAGCTAACATTAATTGCTACTAATAGATTGAAATCACACGAGAGGTAAGACGGCTATCCTAAGTAGTTGAAGAAATGATACGCAATGACGAGATACTAATATATGCGATAGATCGGTGAGGAACGTATCTTCCTCTTCGGCAATCTTGCGTAAGTGGCCATGTTATCGCGTATGTTTTATGGTTATGAATTGGTTATGCTAATTGAATTACTTTAATAGCGAGGATGTCGAAGATCTACGCCACGCCCACCGTTACGGCAAAACCCCAATGGACCCCGCCCTCAAGGAGGTCTGTGATGAAATCCAAAAGGGTACATTCGGTGAACCCGGTGTCTTTGCCGGTTTGATCCACGCCTTGACTGAAGGTGGCGACTGTAAGAAACCTTCTCTTTCCTCCCCAATTCATGGTCTTGGAAAAACAACCTTCTAACATACACATCCCAACTCTTACTAGACTACCTCGTCTCCGACGACTTCGCATCCTACCTCTCAACTCACAAACTTGTTGACGAGGCGTTCAAGGATACCGCTGCTTGGGCACATAACACCATCGTTGCGGTATCCAGAATGGGATTCTTTACCTCTGATCGTGCGATCAATGAGTATGCGGATGAAATCTGGAATATCGATCCTGTTAAGGTTGATTGATATTCAAAACTGCTCCGCCCCCTTTTTTTGTCTCTCTTTGTATGGGATACTGAATCCGTCGGTGGGTTTGGTATTTAACTCTTTCTTTTTGGGTTCACATTGGGACGGTCTTTGGACTTCTTTCTTTTTACCTTTCTGTTTCTTGTGAATTGGTGGTCCCCCTATACTCTCACTTTCAAATTCTTCACCCTTCTTTCTTAAATGACAAAAAAACAATCGGTGGTTCTCTCTTTTTAAAATTCTTCATAATTTCTATATATATACCTAGGTACTTACTTAAGTACAAAGTAGTCTGTATAACGGATAGGAGACTAGTACTGGTTCGCCGGTATGCTCCGTAGACTGGATCCGTTGATAACGGTACAAAGGGATCGTGGCAGGAAATGAAAGGTAATTTTTCAGTATTTATCACTTTAAAAATAAAATGTAGTGAAGATAAAAAGCGTAATGACTACCTAATTTGTGAAAGCTAACGCTATAGAAGAGGAGGAATTTAAAGTTGAAAGTTCTGGTTAAAAAAAAGAGAGAAAAGAGGATAACATCCTGTATAGTTAGAAGGAGGATCTTAATCGAATACGCAAACATTTTATCAAAAACACCAAAAACCATAGATGATAGGAATAAAGTATAATATAATATAATATAAAAGGAATAAAAAAACTCTCTTGGAGTTTTCCCTTTTTGTAAAATTGTTAACACCAATGCTAGCCTAGCTAAGAACTTTACACAGAATATAGATAACAAAGAAGGAAAGCAAAGGATCCTAGGAAAGGAGGGAGGGGCTAACAAAGACGTCGACATCAACCAAAGAGTACAAAATGTTAAGTTAAATTTTGGAGAAGAAGAGAAAAAAGTAAGTTGTGATTATAAAGTAACGTGATGATAAATGATGATGATGATGATGATGATGATGATGATGATGATATTTTTCGAATCGTTAGACACGGCAAGAAAAGGAGGATTATATAGACAGTACGGACATTACAACAAGAAGGAAAGAAGAGGCAAAAAAATTCGACTACATTATTACTCTTTCTTTCTTTCTTCTCCAACGCTCAAGGAGGAGGAGGGGTGAATATCGGTCACTGAACAAGGGACAAGGAATATAAAAGAGTACAGACGCACAAGAGCTAGAGAGAGAGAGAGAGAGAGAGAGAAGTAGAAGATAGTAGGAACGAGGTTGGGGGAGAGGGCATTCGTATTTCGTTTCTTCGCTGTAACATAACAACAATAAGGGCTTTAGACAAAATGAAAAAAGAAGTTGAGATCACTGATCATCAGGGAATTCATCCAGTGACAGTGCCAATACAGAAATGTTGATCCAAGGGCAGGTGCAAAATACAGGAGGACAACAAAAAAGGAGTTAACGCCCGTGTCGTCGTAAGTTAAAGGAAAACAGAGAAGGGGGCATAAACTTGGACATGAGCTAACATATTGCAAAAAGCAGTAGCAGGGGAGTGGTGGGTGTAGGGAGAAGAGAATTATTAACAAGAAGAGATGTGGGGAAAGGTGGAATGTTTCTCATAGTCCAAGCAATAAAGGGGGAGTCGTTGTAGTCGCATTGAAGGGGACCATGTGCAATCGATGGTGCATTCGAGTTTTGAAATCATATTGGGTAGCCGTATTTTGTCAGGTGGGAGTAGAGGGTTATTCAAATTATGTCAAGTTAAGGGTCGGAGAAAGGTGAGGATGATGGTAGTGCGGAAAAAATGTCGGATGTCAATCTAAAGCTCCCAAAAATGTCGTGTGTAAGGGAGACCGGGTTTATGAGACAAGGTTCACACCCGCGAAGATCGGCTTCGCATTTTCGATTATGAATTGTATGGCCTCATTCTTGGCGTGTGTGTCACGCAGCTCCAGCTCTCCGGTCTGGTCGCGCATCAGCGAGGGTGCGAAGACCACAGCGAGATTTCGTGCGTTCATCAAGTTTTCTTGTTGGAATCCAGCCACCCTACAAAATCATTAGTAAGTTACCCATGACACAGGCATTTATATAAATGGGGGACATACTTAGTAAGATGGTTGATGATGAAGAAAAGGATATCTCGGTTAAGCGAGGGCAATTCGTTAATAAGATCTTTGACAGCTTCTTTGCGCTGTTCAACATCAGCGATTTCTAAAAGCCACAAATTAGCCCATTCATCCTGATTATAGCCACCCGCAAACCCCAAGTACAGGGATACTTACTAACTGAGTCGACCATTCGATCGTAGATAGTGTATGTGATCAATGGGGTCGGTAATTTGCGGAAGTATTGTTTCAAGACGCTAGTAACAGCTGTGATATCCACATCTGGATTCTCCAAATCCATCTCCTCGCCACGTTCAAATGACTCCTGAATCATACGAACTTGCGAAGCGCCACCACCCTTTCGGTAAATACCCTCGTAATCGAGGCCTCGATTCTCAACTTCAGCGAGACACTTAGTGATGATTTGTGGGATCCGTCTGCCTTCATAGGCAACACGGGCTTCCAACTCTGAACCCAACAACGGTACTATGCGGAAACTTTCGTTAGGCTCATGTGCAATTTCACGCGTGCATGGGTTTCTGTTGGACGACATACCTGCAATCTCCTTTTCGTGGCTCGATTGGTTGCCACCCTTGAGTTTCTTGAGAAGGCCACCGCGCTGTGTTCCGTATTGTTGGTTGTGATCTGCCCCGTTCACCTTAAGCCCGGGGGAGTCAACCATATGAACAGGTGGTCCATAAGCGGTGCTGCTGAAAGGTTGTGATTGTAGAGTCATTGGTGCATCGTGATGGTCGTTCTGATCCGATGCAAACACCCTGCCGAAAGTCTTTCCAATTCCTTTGCCGACAGCCGCGCCACCTTTCTTCCAATTGAACTTTTTAGCAGGAGCTCCAGGTTTCCTGATGTTGACAACATGGGGAGCTGCAACAACTGCCGCGCCTTCCTCATGGAGCGTTGTGCTTTCACTAATAATACTAGTAGTAATTGTAGCAGTCGATCCAGTATGTGAAAGCGCAGATTGGTTGTCCGAGCCTGCACCATATATGCCAGTCCCATTAGGCAGAGCAATCGGGGCAGATACATTCGGGAAAGCAGCTTTATTCTTCATAAAATTGCCTTGAATACGTCTGGTTAGTTCGTTGTTCAGGTCGGCTAACTGTGCGTTCTTGAGGTTGAGCTGTTCGGTTTCCTGGATTGCCTGGTCGCGAAGACGGATAGCGGTGGCTGTCTCTTCCATTGCATCATTCTTCTTGCCTATCAAGCCTTCCAGTTCCTCCTTATGGGATTCTTTCAGGGAATTTATGCGGCCAGCGATTTCCTGCAATGTAGTTGCGACGAATTCATCAAAATTGATCGATTTTCTATATATAACAAATGGTTAGAGACTGTGTTCTTTGTTGGTATCGGATGCCTTAAAAACTTACACGTCAGCGTCAGCTAATCTCTCTCGCAGCACTGAGAGCTCAATCATAGCCATTTCTTTGTCGGCCTCTAGGGAAGCAACGGTTGTTCGCTTCTCTTTGATGTCGTTTTCGAGACTCTCTTTGATTTCGACGGATGTCTAGCCCGATAAATCAGTTCTAAATATTCATTTTTGAATTCATTTTGAAAAAGCGTTTGGTTACTTACATTCAGCTTAGACTCAAGCTCCACGAGTTGTTGAGTCGACCGTCGTAGAGCGTTCTTCAAAACCAAATTCTCTTCCTTAGCATTTGAGTCAATAAGGACGTCCGGGAGATCGGGCGAAAGCATGCCTATATGTCCTGTTAGCTTAGTTCAATAATAGAAGAATTATATGTGCACAACATACTGCTCCTCCCGGCCATATCACTACGGCTTCGTCCATGCCCAACGGACCTAGAGGTCCTTCGCATAGCCGGTGACCCCAAATCACTCGCAGGACTGAAAATCTTGCCTATTTCTTCCTCGAAATTGAGTTCACTCTTGAATGGTGGAAGAACTGGCGATGATCCATTCAACAGATCAAACGAGCTCGAACCACCAACTCCGTGACTTGTGGCTGGACGAGCTGGCATGGGACGAGCTGGTGCAATCGACGATGAAGACGAAGGTTGCGCTTTCTTGTGACCACCCGGGGATGTCTGGTGAATACTAGCAACAGACGAAGCGTAGTTGCTGAGCCCACTGTTGGTAGCCTCGATCTCTGTTTCTGAGTTAGTCTTTCGAGATACTGAGGATTGATGGGACGGAACGAACTCCTGGTGAGAGTTTGAAGCCTTGATCGTCGAAGGTGCGGGAACTGGAGCACCCAGGGAGTCCTTGCGAGGTTCCGGAGCAAATGAGATTGGGATTTCGATTTCCCCAGTCGGAGAATCTTCTTCTTCTTCGTCCGCTGGTGGCTTCGGTGTAGCCCTTTTTGTTCTCGGGACTTCCTGCAATTTGAAGCTCTCTGAAGGATTTGTGGGTTTGCGAGCGTGAGATGGAATGATATTGTCAGCTTTTGGAGCCGACCTAGTCGGAGCCGGTGGGATCGAGGAAGAAACCACATCGGTTGTAAAGTTCTGCGGGGATAGCATGATCTGGTCCGAAATAACTCCCTCCTTACGGGCCTCAATCGGTCGTTCTGTATCCGCAGCCTTCGAGTCTTCTCTTTCTCTTGTTTGTCGGCCCTGGTCGCGCTGTTTCTGTCGCTCACGTTCCAAAATCTCTAACCGCCCTCGTTCCTTCTCGATCTCAAGCTCGCGCTGTCGCTCAGTCTCAGCTTCTCGCTTCCTAGCTTCCGCTTTCTCAAGCTCCCACCTCTCCCGTTCCTTGCGTTGCTGCTCTTCACGTAATCTGTTTGCTTCATTATCTGCAGCTCTTTTTGCGCTTTTTTCTTGAATAGAATCATCTGGAGAGGATTGAGAGTGTTGAGGTGGTGGGATTTCCACTGACTGCGTGGGAGGAATCGTGCGTGGCGCGTAAGTGTCGCTTCTAGCAACATTTGAAGGGATCGGCGGGGGTGGACCCTCGTCTAGC
The DNA here is from genome assembly GCA_036971725.1 of Arthrobotrys conoides. Lineage (NCBI taxonomy): Eukaryota > Fungi > Ascomycota > Orbiliomycetes > Orbiliales > Orbiliaceae > Arthrobotrys > Arthrobotrys conoides. Next base: position 636,865 of record JAVHJM010000006.1, read on the forward strand.
AGGAGCGGGAAGTAGGATGCACGATGATCGCTGTTTGAAAGAAGCTCTGAATTGTCGTCCGAGACAAGGGAATACATAGACTGCCGCGATTTAGCCTTGTTGGTATTATTATTAACATTAGTTGTGGTCGTAGATTTTGAAAATTGGAATTCGTTCTGGTTGGGTGGCGGCGAATGGACGGGATATGGTGAATGTCGTGGAGTGGTTGCCATCGGTGAGTGGGTAGAGTTTGGTGAGGCATCGCCACGATTCCGGCTCGTGGTTCCTGAAGATCCAGCTCGAGAAACCTCAGGCCTAGGAGGCCGTGGCGGTGGGCCTAACCTCTGTTGCGCTTGAGGTTGTGGCGGTTTATGTGTCGGAGAATCAGAATCCGTGTCAGCAGGTGGAGGCATTGGCAAGGCCTTATCCAGAGCCAATGACTGGTTACTGCTGACTTTCGGTTGAGTCCGAGACTTTTTCCGCCGTCTAGCCATGAGACCTTCGTGACAGCTCATGCAAAAGATGCCTTGGGAGGTTCTGGCATATCGCAAATTTTCTATCTTGCGTTTGCAGTTCCTACATCTAAAGCATCCCGCGCAAAAAGCTTGGTCACCAGTGAGGATGGCCAAATCTTCAATTTTATTACCACAAGCATTGCAGCTGTATGTACAATTATTGCAGATGAGAGAACCATCACCGAGCAGAAGAAGGTTGGCATCTGAGTCCAGTAGTGTGCCACATGTATTGCAGCGGAAGCAGTCAATATGCCATCTGTTCCCCGCAAGTTCGAAGGCCTTCCCCTCTTCGAGGATCTACAGATAATCAAAAGATGGTTTGTCAGCAGGGAGCTCTCAAGCTTTCCCAACCCGAGCGCCTTCACAACTCGGTGAAATATATGAAAGAGAAAAAAAAAGCCAATAATAGCTCAAAATCGATTTGTTGATAAGATACACACCTCGCCACAACCTTTACATGGGAATGCAGAATCGTCAATGACATCGAGAGGCGAACCAGGTGGATATCCTGGTGACTCCATCATCTTGGAGGTATCGGTTGTGGTTCCAAACTGGAAGATATCCCGGCCGAACTTTGAATACCGGTCGCAGGCTGGCCGAAGGATGCTATCCGAGAACTACGGGGTAGTATGCGTGGAATGAGGTCGAGAAAGAAAGTGGTGGGTGTACTCGTCGATGATAGCTGATAATTGATGGAACAGTCGTGAAACCCAGAGATATGGTCCAGGAGTGGGTATTAGAGGTGTTGCGACGGGCTACTCGGTCTGGAATGCCAATTACCGATAGGGAGAGCAGTTCCGGCGGAGCTGAAAGAGACGGGGGAAGGACCAGCTGAGAGCTCCAGATTCGGGTTTCTATGGTTCCTTAAACGGTGTACTGGTAGGGGACCAAGCAACACCAGCATGGAAAGCCAGTTGTGAGCGGTGCGACGGCTGAAAGTGGGAAGGTGGATGGCGCCGGATAGAACGAGCGGATTAGGTTAGATTGATGACGACGGGAGACGACGACGACACGGGTTTAGTGGGTGGAAGACGAGCGTCTACGATGGTCAAGTCGAGACGGAAGGTGGTGATGAGAGAGGAGAGGAGGGAGGAGGAGGAGGAGGAGAGGATGTTTGGTTGGTAGTGTGAGGATGGGAGGAAAGATGGAGGAAGGTGGTGGTTGGCTGAAAAAGAAGGGGTTCGTTAGCGGTGAGCAGGGCAGGCAGGGAAGCAGGCAGGGCAGAGTAGGCAGGACAGGGAGAGTGGGAGCGTGAGAATGCAGTGCAGTGCTTTGAACTGACAGGATGAAACCAACCACACGCTGAGGACGCTCCCTGCTATTCCTTTTCTTTTCTTCTTGATCTTGGGGTCTTGAGATGGTATAGTAGGATGCCCTGGAGGCTGATTCGAGCTGGGACTCGAAGATAATACCGATATCATATACCAGGAGTATAGATGGTATCAGGTATACTTCATACCCAGGTACTACCAGTATCGATGTATGTATGTATGTAGGTATGTCTATAGGTGGGTGGTATATATAGAATCGAATGGTCGAATCCAAACCACGCCTGACGAGAGCCAGGAACCAAGACCGCCAACAATTACCACCAGACTGCCACTCTAGGTGTGTTTAAAGTAGTAAGTATTTAGGTACCTCTGTACTGGAAGTACTTGGGAGGTGTGTGTGTATCTGTGGATTCACAATCGGATGGTATTTCGCGGCAAGCGGAGGCAAGAGCTTCTTTCTCTTTATTCTATCTTTATTCTTTCCTCTCCGTTTGGAGGGCCGTGTGGGGTTCTCTGCTAAGCTCAATCGATCGAGCGAGAGAGAAAAAAGTATCTTAGACAGCGGGTGGCTCGGTACTTCAGGATAATGTAGCCGAATGATATGACCAGGACATGGGCCAGGGGAGCTACCAGAGCAGCCGTCCAGGAGAGCAGGCAAGCAAGTATATAGGTGACCTAGTTGGTTAGTGGGTATATATTATGATTAGAGATTGATTGTTTGGTAAGAAAAACAATCAAGAGGTGGTATATAGAAGAGAAGTTGTGTAGATAGATAGATGGAGGGTGATAAGAAGAAGAAAGAAAGAAAGAAAGAAGGAGAGAAGGAGAGAAGGAGAGAAAGAAAGATGTGAATTCAAGCTTCGTGTGGTCGAGTTGAGTGTCTACCCACAGCACACAGGCCCAGTAACTATGGGATTGAGGATAACTGGGAACCTTTGCTTTTTCGGCGTTAGACTTCCGTCCAAACTTCAATTCAGAACTCTACTTCTACATACCATTACTACGCATACCTCCTCAGGTACAGACTTACTATGCTTAACGTACTAGTCCAGGGGTTCTTCTCTCTCTCTCTTTTTCTTCTTCGAATCCGTCTTGCCATGCATCAGTTAAGTTAGCTACATACATACAAACTACGACCCCGTATTCGGGACGCATTGATTGGTCTCCTGACGGCTCTATAAGAGAAGAATCAGAAGAAGAGGTTGGTGCTCGTGTTTACTCGGCCGCCCTGGCTTCACAAGAGATTGAATGATTTGAACGTGAATCGCTAAACTACATTACTATAGCATAGTATAGTACTATTTACATGCATGCTGCAGGTGCCGGGTTCCTGTGATAGATATCATTCGTCTCCTGGGAACATTTTCAATTGTGCTTTCCACCTGCATGAGAATCAATCCAGTTCTCTCTCCAGCTCTATCTCTCACGCGTATGAATGCAAATAAGGTACATGTACATTTTTTTACTATTCTTCTGAATACACATGGTGGATACTTGGTATGTAAGAGCTAACAATGTGACTGTATGGAGTAGCAGTATACTAGTAGTGAGTGAAGATAACAGGAACGTTCGGACCCTCGTGAACATTGACAATCAACCCCTGCTTCAGACGAAAAGCTAGGCCGTCGTCAAAGGACGTTACCCTTGAGACCTCGAATCCAATTAAATCCCATGCACTCTGCAAGTAGGTAAGTAAGTACATACATATCACAGGATCTGGATATTTTAGGAAGCTCGGAGTCAAGCAAGATCAAAGTGCGGTAGTTTATCATATCACTGATATAGCTAATTAACTATACTATACATGTATACAGACAAATCATTATCACGAGGTTTCTGCTCCGTTTTCCTCGAAGGTACTTGTACTAGATATACACCAGTGCATTCTACTCGAGTCCTTGAGAGAAGAAAGAAAGGAAATGGAGCAATCTATCTGGCGTATTGACCGTCTCGTCTTTCGACAGGGACCCTCAATTGATCAATCACGCTAACGAGTCCGCCGAGACCAAAACCCCCTTCCCCAGTTAATTAATCCCCAGTTCTCCATCTTCCCGCGTCCCTGAAAATCTCAAGAACAAACAGAAGGCTGGAAAACCCTCCATCCGGCTACGGTGATTACGCGATTCTTGCCTGCATCTTGTCTTTTGAGGATGACAGCTCCCAGCCTTTAAGGTTCATGATTTTTTTTAAAGTTAAGGTGTGGATTTGCATATTTGATACATCCAACACGTATTCTTTAGAAGGTGGGCAGTGGCCACGAGCTTAACTTTGAGCCCGCGGCTCCAACGTTTTTAAACCATTTTAATTGGTATTTTGGACAAAGACAATGAATTGAACTCAAATGGCTTGAAGTTAAGTTCTCGCCCCCTGATTTGAACCCACATGTATGAGGTATGCATTATGTACCGCGCATGTCGGTACTCGGTGCTTCCCTTCGAGGAGACTCAAAAAAATAATTCACAGGAATAAGTACGTAGTACGATACAAAAACCCGGATATGGAAAGCCTCCCTGCATCGTGCAGACCAGCCTAAATTGCACATGTCATGTTCGTATTATAATCTTTACACAGATATGTATGCGTGAGTGGGTAGTAAGGAAGTACAGCATCGCTCGCATTGCAGCTTTCTGATATCACATTTTAGATATCCTCCTCGTCGTTCCAAATCAGTCGCACATATAGTATCTGTATAACAGCCTGCACGGCCTCTGGTGCAACCCTACCAGTGGCGTTTGAATCAATCCACTTGCATGGCATAGTACAGAGTAGTATAGCATATCCATCCCGCCGGGTAAAATGCAGGGTCCGATGAGATGCAATATAATATACGACGGGTGGGTATATGTATGCCGTCACCACCACCACGATGAGCCGCATAAGATACCTATAAACCACCCAATACAATGAAATATCAATCATAAAATCCGAATCAATCAAGCATCTCCAACCTGTCCCTCTCGTCTATCATCCTCCTCCTCCCCCTTCCTCACACTCCCCACCAATTTCACCTCTTTATACCCCTTCACCACTCCATCTTCATACCCCTCCAACAGAACCTTCATATCCCCTTCCGTCATCCCAGCCAATTCTTCAAACTCCCAGCTCTCACAGACCTTACTCATCCACTCCATCCTCTTCGCCCCTTCCTCCTTCCTAGGAGCAATACCCCTCAACATCTTCCTCAACTCCCCAACCTTCACAATAGCCTCCGAAGTCCCCTTAGGCAACGAATCCGCCACTTTCCTCCTAATCATAGCAGCAAGTTTAGGTCCATTACCCCCGGTCGATACCATAATCTGTAACGGGCCATCTCTATGTACGCTTCCGAAATAAAAGTCACATTCCGGGGGTACATCTGCAACGTTTACAGGGAGGTTCAGTGATTTACATAACGTGTAGATCTCGGTCGAGGCGATTGGATCGTCTATTGCGGTTAGAACTAGTGATATTGAAGAAGTGGTGAGATCGGACGGTTCGAAGGGACGGGGGATGTAGGTTATTCTGGAACTGTGGGTTTTTAGACGATATGCGGTTTCTGGGTGCAGACCGGTGGGTGGGCAGATTAAGGTTATTAATGCATCGGCGCTGAGGAGGTGGACTAGACGGGTGGCTGCTACCTGTATTTTTTATTTAATTTTATTAGAATGAGGTACTAGGCATTGAGGTGGGGGGGTGTTTACGTACGTTGCCGCCGCCGACGAGGATAACCCGTTTGTTACGGACCTGCCAGGCGAGGATTAGAGAGCCGCCGGGCTGGATTGGGGGGTATGTAGATGGGTCTTCGTTTGGGAAGGTGGGGATGAGGGAGAGTGGATCTGTGGTGGATGTCATGGTGCATACATGTAGAGGTAGGTGGATGGCGCCGGGAGCATCCGTTGAGCGAGCTGGAGCTGTTGGCGCTCAAGCTGATTGTGGAAGCAACACAAGCGGCATTTAATATCAATTACTCAAGCTTAAGTGCAAATCTCTACAAAAATCCGAAGTATCTTGAATAAATCTGACCTGAATGGAACATTCTGGGAACGAGACTATTCTCTTACAAACTTCAAAAATTCAAGAGAGATCTTGAAATATGAAATCGTGATTTATATCTCCGTCGCTGTTCGGAAATATAATCTCGAAAGAGCCTCAGGGATTGAAAAATACAACATTACAACACGATATGCCTTATATATATCAGTCTAGTTCCTAGTAAGAGGTAAGGGGTCTAGTTTCAAGGTAAGTGATTCTTAATACATGTCTATTCTACGAAAAAAAAATGAACCGAATGTTCTCCATTCAGCCGACTTCATCTTACTCCCAGAAAACTACTACTCCCTGGAATTGTGCTCTATGGGTAAGCATCGGTATTAATATATTGACGAAGTGGTGGACATTAGTTATCTGATATAACTTGGAGAACTCATGATCAGACATAATTGTTATTGGGTGGAGTACCTGGCAGTAGGCACGGGCCTTATACGGAGATGAACCTTGAGAACAATGGTCAGATAGTAATCAAGGTCAATGGTTAGATAAAAGATAACATTGTGATCGATTCGAATAAGCAAATATTATCCGTTATGTGTGTGGTTTTATGACTTCATCAGGGACATATATGCATAGTACCGTGTGAAGACAGTTTTGATTCACTCCGAAAGTTATAAAGTAAGCAAATGATGAATGGGTTGATAATGATATAAGTATGAACTAGTGGGGTTGTGATATATCCCGTTTATAACTAGCGAGTTCAGTGGAAAACAGAAGAGTGATCCCTCGACAGTTATTTTGACTACTCACCATCGTCAGCGAGTGTGCAATCCGCGACCCTATCATAAGGGTCTTGCTTTACCAGAAACAAGAACCGGTGCTGTTGTGCAAAGTCGTTGAGCCCACCCAACCAATAGGAAGACCGGGGGTTTTGAACAGGGGCCATGGTCATGGGGCCAAGTATGACTTACCTGAGCTAGCTACTAGGAGGTAAGTAGGTAATTATGAAGTCGTTAGGCCTGGCTTGGTTACTCATCTTTTTGTGACGTCTGGGAATGAGATCGGCCTGGCTTATTAGCGCATGTCGATATGGGTACATGCTCATTTGTTAGTGGAGTGCGGCTTTCGAATATTAATCCAGCTCCTCGGTCGAGGCCTCGCTATATATATACGTGTGTGGTTGGCCGGGTGCGAGCTGTCTTTAGCGGGCCCTGTCATCTAAAGCGATGGACAGCGACCTCCAGACTAGTGGTGGACTAGACTGCACTCAAATCTGATCCCCGAGTTGCAGGCGGGCGGTGGACCAAACCATGATAACGTTAACTCCTGGATCCGGGGTTGCACAGTATATCTTGAATTTCCCCTTTGAAGGCTAGATCAAATCAGCGATTTGGGGCGATTTGGGAATCACATGACAACATGTCAGCATATGGTCGTTTTTGTACTCCCACACGAAGTTGAACTGAACAGCTCAAGGTAAGCATTTTGATCATTGTCCTCTGAAACTGGCCAAATATATGTTATATCCAAATTTTAATCTTATTGGAAATCTTCTTGGCGAGTACGCGAGTGTCTAACGGTTTGCCCAAATTTTTGTGAAATGCGTGTGGTTTGCGATTGAGATATTTCGGCGCAATAAAGTCGTCATTCATGCGTTATCATCCTGACCTCTTGGCCGGCTGAAATGGCGAGGTAGTTGCAGCACGCCGGCACGTGAGTAGGCGGCGTGCAGAGTTTCTTCTTGATGCATGGTTCATTTCCTTGGCCAGGACGGGCAAGCACATGTGGCTGCTGTCTACCTTGAATCAAAGGAGAGAGCTCTGCAATGTATGTAATGGACCTCCCAAAGAAAATCGAGAAATCGTAAAGTTTTGTAATCGTAAAACCACGATTGAGTTTGGCAACCTAATCCAATTGGCGATACCAGTTTCTGATAAAGTGCCTCAAGCCGCCGACTGGCTTGGAGCTAAAAACCTGGGCCGTCCGCCCTTGTCGGAAAATGCTGCCGTCGACGAGCTCGCGAATCGAAATTCTTCTGCCCGTCACAGAATAAAGCTAGCGTTGGTGTCACAGGGGAGTTTAACACTACTCCTTTCTGCCAGCGTAATTCGCAGCTCGTAGGTGCAGTTTTCAGTCGGTAAGCATATGTCTCTGGCCGGCTGGAAAACGTGTCAGACCGCGTCTTCGGGATTGAACAGAAAACCAGAATCGTATCGTGTATGATCGTAATCGCAGGCGTACAATTTTATAAACTCTGTGACGGCCGATTACTTTGAAGTTCATATGCACTTGAAGTCCTTTCTCCACCAGCTTCCCGTCTCTGCCAGCAATATCATCCACACCGACAGGGTCTGCTCAGGACACGAGGACGAGGACGAGGAGACTCCCTGGTCCCACCCAGCGAGCGAGCGAGCGAGACTTTTTTTTTCGCACACACGGCCGGCGAGTGGAAACAGCTAGACGAAAAATAACACGGACGGCTTGACTCAATTTTTTCTTCTGATCTGTCCCAGGAATTAATTAATTAGTACGGTCGAGCGAGAATATTCGAACTTCCTCTTCAAATCGATAAAAGATTATATACTACTTACTTGTTAGTACTCAACTTACAGGCTAGAGATTTAATTGATAGCCTCTGGTTTATTTGTTTATATCCGTTCCAGTCGGCTTGGTCGAGTTCACGAGAAAACACTACCGGCACCCGCCTGCAGTGTGTTTCGAACGTTCCGCTTTCCTTTCGAGCATTCAAAACCCTCCAAACGACTACCTTTTGTCTGCCTGGACGGTGCAAAAGCAACACCAGAAACTGATAGTGTCGATAGTACTGCCCGAGTAAAAGAAAAATGGAGGCGAATTCCGCCCCGGCAGCTGCGGATAAACACGAGGAACCCACCGTCGTGGTCGTGGAGGCATCTTCGACTCCCATCGAGCTGTTGGCGGAGGCAACTCAACTCGCTCGCGAGGCATTGGCCCATCACGCCAAAACCCAGGCTCTTCACGCGTCAAACCCCAACGACCCTGCACAGGACTCCTCCAGCCCGGTGCCGACCACCCAGGAAAATGAGGCCCTCGGAATTTCTAAAGATGTCGTCGGGTTTGACGCTGAAAAGCAGTCATCGAGTGGTGCTGGGATTGGTGCTGGTCTAAAGGCGGTGGCCCCGCCATTGTCCATACTGGTAACTGCTGGCAAGCATGATGGTGATAATAAGAATGATAGCCAAAGGGACACCACTACTCCACCGAACGAGATGAAGACACCGTCCGATGAGATGGTCATTTCACCGATTATAGCTGCTACGCCGCATCCCAACGTTGGAAACAAGCGAACTGCTTCTGGTGCTATCAAGGCACCTAGCACGTCGCTCCCTGCCACACCGTACCAACCTGTTACTCCATCTCCTCGAAATGGCCGAGAGCGGATAGGCGAGGTATTATCCCTTTTCGCAGGCCGTACCGTATCTTGGATGCTGCCATTTTGATACATCCGACCTGGTGTACATGCTAATCAGGTGTTCGTTTGCATAGCTATCGACCCAGCTCCGCTCAAGGTTGTCTTATGCGATGATCAAAATGCAGAACGGTCTTCAGGGGCAGAGCTTTGATCAAGTGGAGAACTATATAGCTGAGAAGCGACAGAATAGACTTTCTCAGTCACCCTCCATAACTGCTTCAAACACTCCTTTGATCCCGCCAGCTACGATCGGGTCTGCTCAGACTGGTGTTACCAGTCAACCTTTGAAACGTCAGACCTCAGTCGACAGCTATTCGGGTGGATTGGGTATATCGTTAATGCCTTCACCGGTCCCGGCGAGCCCTCGAGCCCCTCATAGCCGTGTAGGTCGCCATTCTCGAACCACTAGCGACCCATCTGCTATGTTTTTAGCTCCTGCTGCGAATATAAACTCACATCAGGACCCTAATTACTGGGTGAAGCCTCCTCCTTCCCCACTACCCTCAAACATACGAGGAAGTGGAAACAATTCAAATCAGGCACTGGACTCCTTCGCTGCGAGGTTTCAGATGTCTCCGGGTCGCCATTTGGCCCCGGCAGCTCCAATCCGTCACCATGCTCGGTCACCTAGCGGATCTCATACTTTACCAGTTCGTCGAGGGAGGCACCCGCCTCCATCATTGCCCAAGACATTCAGTAATATGAGCTCTGTGTCAAATATATCCTCCGCTCCAACAGATATCCTTAGCCTTGCTGAGGAACCATTATCTTCTCAGCCAAATCCGTCGACAGCTGTTCGCCCTTGCACCCCTGTCAGGACGAATACTCTGACAATGGAGCAGGATGCTGTGGAAAGTCTGATGTTTCTGTCTTCGCCTGGTCATTCCCAACATAGGGGATCAAGGCCGGCGTCCAGATCTGCGGTCTCGACACATCAACCACAATTCCAAAGCCAGCTTATACAACAGGTCTGGAATGGAGGCCCTACCGACCGGGAAGGTGATTCTTTCATGGAAACGGCAGCCAGCACAACTGTTGACGATGAAGAGGTTCGACTGGTGGAAGAGGACGACGAGCTGGATAAGGAGCTAGATAGGCAGCGAAAGAACCAAGAGTATGGTGAACCTGATACGGATCATGAGCTTAGGAAGGAGGTTAACGGCAGAAACTCGTTGAGCAGGACGCCCCAGCAGCAGGGGAGAGGTGACCATACCTCACGGGTTAAGAGGGTCAAGACAATGGAGGAGATGCTGAGTGCGGCAGAGAGGGCGGATGCAGCTGCACATTGGCAGTATACCTCTGGTACTACTGATAAACCAACAGCGGCACCGGTTGCACCCAGCCCCATGCTGAGTGGTTGAAGTCGTTTAAGTATCTGATTCTCATTTCAGTAAGCCAGCAAGATTCAAATAGCTAGAAATACCCAACTCTCTTTGACTTTCGTAAGTATAATCTGTTTTTTTCCCCTTTATCATTCCGATCTGGTTGCCTTCTTTTCTCTTTACTTTATACCCAGGTTACGAATTCCTTTGCTTGCGTCTGTTATTGATACCGAGATGATCGATTGAGTGCTGTTTGGAATTTCCTGGAGTATAATTCAGCTGCTTTGACAAGGTCTTCCTTTTGTACTTTTGAGCCAGAGCGGTACAGCTTTTACAGCCTTGACTTCTACCCCAGAGGAGGGGCAATTCAATTGAATGAGGAATATAATATAGATAACATCTGGCACACACTTGATGCTATAAATAACAATGCATTGGGATAATGTAGAATTTTGACTCTGAATATAAGGGGAGCTCTATTTCATATATAGAAGACATGGACATAGCTATCGATTTTGATAGACAGGCATCCATGGTGTTTCCATGTATTGCGTTGAGGCGTGGGGCGGACAATCAGAAAACCCTCCGCTATCCTGCTCTTGTTGTCGCAACTTTCCTTCGTTTACCACCAACCTCATTCATCATCACCACCACCACCGTCGGTCATCATCACCAACTATCCTTGCTATCCTCTAATCGAGGGTAGCTTTCATTTTGTCTTCTACCTGGACGACATCAACTGAAATCCGGGTGGAAGAAAAAACCCTAAACTTTCCCTTGTTTCTGTTATGCTTGTGATTGCACGCATCGATTGCTTGTTGCTCTGCGTTTTGTAGTACTAACATCGCCACTACCCGATTTGGGGCTATCAGCCCCATAATTTTCCTTCCGACCAAACAAAACCCCTTCTCTGTGCGAGTGGAGGCTCAGGAGGTTCCCTCGACACACAATTCGGTTAGCTGCATTAAACAGACTGTCGTTAGCCATCACCCATCACCGTATTGATTATTGATATCGTCGATCGTCATCGCGCATCGTTCTCCCTCAAACTTGCTGGCTTTCTTCCGACTTCTTCAATCACAATGGCTGCTCTGACAGGCATGCCGCCATCTCAGTCTACTAACATACAAGTATCAGAAAACGAAGAAAGGGCATCTCTTGAGAAGCTGTTGCTGCTACGCGACACTGTTCGTTCTGGGAAGCATCCAAGCGTTAGACCCAAGCATATAATAGCTGCTGGCATCGACGGTTCTAGTTCAAACAATCTAAAGAGCGGTCAACCAGCTGTATTGAGCGGGAAGCAGAATGGAGTCGCTCCATCCATTCCTCCAACTACAAACAATACGATCGATACTTCGGCCCGACCAATCCCCGTTTTTACCGGCTCCTCAAAAGGCGAACTAAACGGCGGGCGAACAGTGATCACCGTATCTGGGAAAGATGCTGCCCCTCACCAAAACAACGGAAGAGACCAGAGAGACATCGGACGCCAACAGCAGGGGCAGAGGCCACCGCAGCAGCAGCAGCAGCAACTGCAACAGCTGCCGCTGAACCAACCTCAATGGGATCCCAACCAACAGTGGATGATGCCTCCTGGGAAGAACCAGATGCAGGGCAACCCAGAGGACATGAACACCTTCGCGCATCATCTCATGTTGGCTGTTCCGCAATCCCAAAATCCGTTTGAATTGCCACCTGGATTCCCGTTGCTATCTGTTCCACACTTGCTGCCAGCTCAAGCTTTACCGGGGCAGTCACTGCCCCAGCCGATCCCTTTAACTAATCAAGCCCAGCTACAGCCTGAGCCAATGGTCGTAGACAAACCGCCAGTAGTAGATACTCGAATTTCTGAAAAGAAAGAGCGTGAGGTTATTGGCAACAATAAACTGCAACAAGCTCAACAGAACGGAAACAATCAGATATCTAAAGCGAAGACCGTCTCTTCTGCTACTGACCTACAAGCAGGTTTAAAAAAGGCACAGGAATACGCAGCTACCCTCCCACCAAAACCCGCACCTGGAACAAAGCAAAACGTGACCAAGCAGCCGCAACAGGACAAGAATCGTAACAATAGCGCACCAGCATCATCTCCAATGGCACCAACGTTCCCTGCAAATGCCGATAGACGTGACGATGAGAAGCTAGGCTTTCAAGGGCGGCCCCAGCGAGAACATCGACAGTATGGTGATAAGCGTGGAGCAGAGCCTTTGCGGAAGACAGCAATGAACAATAATCATAACTCAACTAAAGAAGAACGAAGAGAACGTGAGAGAGATCGCCAGCTTGAACGAGAGCGGGAGAGAGAACGAGAACGAGGTGGTGATCGATGGCAGGGCCGTGAGAGCCGAGGTTTCGATTCCAAGGTCTTACCATTTCCTCGAAAAAACATTCTCCGGAACGGTTTGGCAAAGCTGATTTTTGGGAATATTTAGAAACGGAGGTCAAGTTCACCACTGTATGACGAAGCGCCCGCGAACAAGGGAACGGCCACCGCTGCGCCACCGGTTGCACGTCCCACTGAGACTACAGGGTCCAATCGTCCCTATGATTATAAGCCGGCAGATCTCGACGAAGGGGACGACGCTATCACGGATCCGAAAAAACGAGCTAACCCTAAGGACGCCCAAAAACAACCGCAGACCATGGACAAGAAATCACCTCCGCAACCTATCAAGCGAGAAGCTCCACCCCTTTCACCAGTTGTTACAATTCCTCGAGGATCACCAACTCTTGAACCCTTGTCCCCTGGGAAGGCTGCACGTTATGGTATTCCGCCACAAGACCGATATGCTAAGCAACAACCAGGCTATTTCCGCTACCGTGACCCGTACCCTCCTCCACCTCATATGATGGGTTACGCTCGTGGTCCGTATGAAGCAGAATACGGGTACCCACCACCCCGCGATCCTCGTCCGGTATCCCCTCGAAGGGTATATTTGCCGGAGGGGCGTGGGTACGCCCAGGAATATGTCTACCAGGATGCCTACCATGACCCATACTACACATACCCTGCTCGTCGTGCCGGGTCACCGCCTCCACCGCCCCAACGAGCGCCACGACCGCAATACAGGTATGAGGATGAAGAGTTACAGAGGGCTCCTAGAGGCCGCTCACCTTCCCCAAGAGCCCCTGGTAGAATGCCTACTGCTCGTCCTAGACGCTCTAGCAGATCACTCTCACCATCCAGAGAACGTCCCACCCCAAGGGCAACTGCTGCACCTGGGGAACCAGTCGAAGAATCACGAGCCGACAGAGCTCTCATCCGGGCCTCAGACGCACCTCATTATGCTGAATATGCACCATATCCCCGTCCTATTGCCTCATACGATGCCTACGGTGATCCTTACAATAGACCAGTAATCATCCGAGAACGTGTCCCTGTTTACGTAACTAGGGTCGTCTACGTTGATTCGAATGATCCTGAGGGAAGGCCCTACCGACCCAGATCTCCTGGATACTCTGCTTCACATGCACCCCCACCAGCAGCTCACCCGCATGGGCCACCAGCACCACCTCATCCTCCCCCACCAATGCGCAGGTACGTTGATGACCCTGACGTCATGATGAGTGACCGAGTGTACAGAGAACGAGACTATGACTATACCCCCTATGATCGTGGGTATGGGAGGGAATACGCTAGAGAATACGCCCCCCCTCCAATGGCACCGTCGGCACACCATCATCACCCACCGGCCCCTCCTCCGCAGCCAATGAGGGATGGGTATGCTAGGGAATATGCCATGGCCCCGCCTGCAGCGAGGGAAGAAGAAAGAGAACGAGTTTATAGAGAAAGGGAGTATGGTGCGGGAAATCCACCAATGGGTGCACCGCGGGACGTAGAAGATGGGCGATTGCCATACGGAAGGGATAGAGGTATGGCGCCCCCAGCGCCAGGTGGGGTTAGGTATGCCTAAACCTTTCGGCCATTGATTTGATGCTTTGCAAGAAGCATATTATCTTACTTTGGTTCTCTTTTGGTTTATTTCTTTTCAAAATTTGTTTTCCGTTTCTATCCTCCTTGACTTGTAATAAAATAGTGTTTCCCCCCATCTAAGATTTCGGCTTTTCAGCTGAGCGGGATGGGAAGGAGGCATCAATGCACCAGCGAGCGATTATCTCGCTGTAACATGTGGTTCCATTATTTTACACACAAAAAGCGGATGTTTCATGCACGCTTTTGGAATTCGTTTCTCTAGCATTGTTACTGGCATCGAATCCATGGTTACTTGTGCGAAGCCTTCTACTCTTTCGTACTGCTTTTTATTCATCTAATATAAGAAAAGTTTCTTTTCCCTCTTAAGATCTTTATCAATGATCTAGGCTTTTATTCGATCCTTGACTATATTCCGTGTGAGACTTCCCTTGGTTTCTATCTCTCTAGGCTCCGTATCCGAAATCATTGGATCGGATAAAATGTTCCATAGAGCTCCGAATCGATAAACTTATAAGCATATGTGCATACCTAAATTACTTGCATATGCAGTCTACTAGCTAGTAGCACAAAACCTCTCCGAGTCGGGATGTCTTCCGAACCCGCTCTACGGGGGAAGAATCCGCACGAGGAAATCCAGATATCAATCGGCACCTTACTACAATATCTAGTTATTTGTAATTCTTTTGTTCTAGCTAGGGGTTCATACAAAAGAAATTTCAAAGATCTGGAAGGGAGCTCTTTAAATTTGTTAGATATGTGCAATTGAAAATTTAACTGAGGGTCATGCTCGATCGATCAATCGCGACGCTAAAAATCTCAACGAAACTAAGTAATCAATAATACAAGGTATGGTCACGAGTGGTATATATCTAGTTGATGTAGTGCCGTTCTAGAATATAAGTAATTATATATAAGGTAGCTGGCTTCGAGAATACTGTCTGAGACATTATATATATACTTATATAGGGGAATTAGGTAACTAGGAGGGTCATATCATGGTTCTGCGAGTACGGGAGATGGGCCCCCGGCTGGTGCACTTGAGATGTGCCGATATGAAATTTTGATGACCCGATGGGAAGCGAGCCAATCGTTTGGAAGAGTGGGAAACGTGGGATAGATTTGAAGCTAGTTTGCGTACCTTTTATGGGTATATACGTAGGCATATATCTTAGGCATCATATTGAGCGGGCTTAGATTCTACCGAGGTTTGGTGTCATAAGCTTAAGACGTTTGGGTGTGACGGATTTAATTACTATTTTCTTAATATTAGGTTTTGTAGTGAAAACTTGATTAGTCTCTTCGATCCTGTTTGGTTTTTTTTACTAGCTTTTTACACGGGAGGCGGTCAGGGATTCGATTTGGGTAGCTGGGACCTTCCGGTGTGGGACCGAAGAGTTCAGAGAAGATTTTTTCTTTCTTATACCAAGTTTGATTTTTCTTTATAAAAAACCTGCGGCTAGTTGATCGATCGATTGCGGATGTTGCTAGTATACTAGTTAAGGATCATTATTGCATGGGATGCAGAATCTAGTATTGTAGCGTATATCATAAATTGCTCGGGCTTGTATCTGGTACCATAATATATTTTATAGTCAGAATGATGGGATGTGGAATATGCAGAAGGCACGAATAAGGTCTGGGATATTTAGACCCTATAAGAAGGGTTAGTTGTTCGAATGAATGACTAGTTGTAAGGGAGTACACGGTGGCATTGATTTTATTTCACAAGATAGCTTAATTAGGTCTATTGGCTTTACATAGCCAAGTATGGAATTAAGTATTTGAGGTTAATATGTATGGATCTGCCCAAGTAGGTACTGATCTAGGGAACTAGTTTCTAGTTAGCTAGCCTAGGCCCTAGATGACAGCGGGTGGCTGCAGTACGGATACACATACAAGTAATACTAGAAATCTTGTAAATTATCGCAAGTAAGGCGTAATTTAGGTATGTACCGCTGGGAGGATGATGATGATCTAATTTGAACTGTCTATCATTCGCGCGATATAACGGATTCAGGAAGGAGACACAAAGGAGATCTAGAAGGAGAGTTTTTAGAAAGCCAGTTTTATGTCAATGTTGACTCGAGGGGGCGGGAGAGTGATTGGTTGACTACCAGCCCTATGCGGGTAGGTGGGTTCCTGTTTTCTGTTCTTCTGCTTTTCTGTTAATGGGGATATATTAATAGGTGGTAGTTTTGTTAGTTGAGGTATACCAGTGTTTTTTACTAGTAGTTACTATAGGCTTAGTTATTGCTGGATTCGAGGTAAGGCTACTACCTACTTACGGGGAATAAAAGACCGCAAGGGGAGGAAAGGGAAAGAGTTATAATTCAAAAGAACTACAAGTGGGAAGTAAAAAAAACGGAAAGGCAGCAACAGCCAGAATCCCCGCGCAATACAGCAAGAGAGGGGGAAAAAAAGAGAATGGGTGGCAAATACTTAGGAAGAAAGCCGTCACGGTCGTGATCATGGTCTGACTCGACTGACTTCCTTGGGTTGACATAAAAGAGGAATGACAAGGGCATGGTCTTCAGAAGGGATGTTGACATGTTTGACAAGGGAAGGCATGAATGGACGTCGAGATAGGCTTCCCGCTTGAACTTTTTGATTGTTGCATTTTGTTTTTTTTTGTTTTTTTTGGCTTTGGTATTTTCTTTTTTAGCCTTCTTGTGTAATGCAGGAGCTTAAAGGAGCTTTTACCCGGACGGATAGATCATCGAGGAGACGGGGTTTGCTCTTTTTGTTATTTTTTTTTATTGTAGGCTCAGGGTTTCTTTTCTATTTTTTTCGGTTAATGGGAGAAATGTAATTGAGGGTCCTGCTCTGCGGGGTATAGTTAGTGACGTTGGAGTTGAGTTTAAATGGAGTCATTAGGGTGGGAAATGGTCAAAGTAGAGGAAGTGCTGTCTTGTATCTCCGGATTTCAGTTGCCTGGCCATGTTTTTTTTTTACCTTTCGCTTTTTTTCGTTTCTTAGTTCGAGTACATAAAAAGGCAGAGGCCGCGAGACTTAGAGTTTTTTTCTGTCTTTCGCGGCTTGCGAATCAAGCAAGTGAGTTGGATATCGTGCCTTCCTAAATCAACTTGATGGAAAACGGTCTCTCGAAGAGTTTCTTTTTGCATCTGCAGTGTCTGGGATAGACGATGTCCTAAAACCTGGTAAGGCGGTGACGATCCGATTTGTACAGCCATACTTACGAAAGACGTATAGGTGGCTCGAAGTAACTTTGGTGGTAACACCAGCCGGTGCGAAGAGAAGGAGCCATTTTTACGTTTTTATAAGAAGTTGAGGTATAATAAAATGCCAATGGGAATGGGCGTTGGATTTCGGTATGCCGTAAACGGGGGGGTTCCTGCATGGTGTGCATATGCAGAAGGCATGTAAGCGGACGCCGCTTTCCGGAGGCGAACTGCAATCTGCATTGTCGCGGGTTTAGCGATGTTGAAGCCGTTCAAGGCAGAGCAGAGAGCATTCTGTTGGACATATGTTCGACCTTGCAATTGCAAGGGGGATTTTAATTATGCACCCCTCGACGATAGCCTCGCGACGTCCAAGTGTATGCCAGTCCTTCCCAAATAACTGTTTTCTCTGCGTTATATGTACTCATATTAGAGTTTGGACTTTGTAGGCCCTCGACGAAGGGGATGCCAATTGTTATGGTCTTGATGTCTCGGGACATTCGGTAAGTTAAAACAAGAGGCCGCTTGAGTCGTTGGATGACGACAGCTTGGGCTTGCCCTGGTCTTCGAATTTGATGTGAGTACTTGTTATTTTTCCTATTGCTTGCTTGTGTGCATGCATGTCCCCCGTTCGAATTGGTCTTGGCTGTCCAACCAGTGCCCGTTTGGAGAGAGCGGAGGATAGACTATGGGAGGGACCGTCTTTGGTCAGGGTGACTGGCGTATATCGTCATGTCCTTAGCAATGAAGCTTCATCCGTGTGATATCAAGCTATGGTAGATGGATCCGTATTGATTCCACTTGTGATTGTGGCACACTGCACTGTGTGTGGCCATGGGGAGTATCACCAAGCTAGATTAATTAGTGTTGTCGCGTGGAGACTCGAGGCTCGAGCGAGAGTGATCTGTGAGCTAGATGGATTCTTTACTTACGGAAACAAGGCGATGAGGTGGATATCACTCAACATCGTGAGGCTCGCTTGTCGTCATGATGACCCTGGGCGGTGGTTTCTTTGGAGTTGTGAATTCCTAATCGTGATTTCGATGCATATGAATGTCACTCTCCACACAAATTTCGGTGAAGGATACTTACTTACTTACTTCATACATCCTACTCACCTCCAACTCCCTCTCTCGACACCCTCGACCCGGCAAAGAATCGAATCTAGATCTAGATCTAGTGCACCCTGACGTCCAACATCAAACTACCTTCTCTTGACATGACAGTTCCGTCTCCGGTTCGAACGTGTTAGTTAACGTCAACGTTCGGCAGCCCGAGGTTATAATTAAGCAAGCAAGCAAGCCAGTATTAAGTAGGTACGGACCGGTCCCTCCGGGTGCAGATTGTGATTGCAGAGTGAATACCAAGTCAGTATGCAATCCCCATTCCTGACTTCAAAATGTGGGGTTTCTGAGCATCTGGACCAGCCTGGTTTCATCTGCATACTATACTACCGGTATCCTTAAGGACTTATGTACTGTATCAGCACAGTACCCTCGCATCGAAAGCCTCATTCTTTCCCTCTCTGCACGTTGAGGTCCAATTGAATCGAATCCAGTCCACCCCCGCTCTCGTATGTGCTGAACTCGACCTCCCCCTGCTCGCTGTTTTCGCTTCCTGCAGATGCACCTCCACATCACTCCTCTGGCCGGTTAGCCTGCTGTTGTGCTGCTGGGGTAATTGCCTTGTCTTCATGCACCTTTCCAGGCGCTTTGCAGGTATCTTTGGTACTTTGACTGCTCGAGGACGGACTAAGCAAGTCCAAGTTACCATAACCAGATCCCAAGGTCCCCACACTGCTACATTACATACCTTAGCGTCTCCTCATTCTCTGCCCTATCTTTCAGGTTCAGGTTCAGGTTCAGGTTCAGGTGTGCACACTTTAAATCGGAGCCGTGCTCTCGCCCACGCATTTCCTTGGGTACAGAGCGGTTGACCGACAAGGAAAAGTGCATTTTGCTTGAATTCGCCCATCTTCCATTTATTTTTTATTGTGTCTCTTCCTGTCAGACCGTTTGAAGCCCCCCATTAAAAGCCCATATTATCCCTCCACATATTTCTTTTCTTCTTGAGGAGTGCGGAACATACCTGCTTTGAATTTCACGACAGGTCCTGGCCGAAGTCGATAACGAGATAACATCTTGTTGGGATCAGACCGATTTCAAAAGAAAACCCATTGTATTATTTCAAAACAGAAAATGGACCTCTAACAGCGTGGACTCGCGACTTTTCTTCTCTTAGACTAAAATCTCAAGCGGATCGAAAACGGGGCTTTTTTTTATTTTTTCTACTTTTACGCCTGCAGCCGCCATTATTAATATATTCGCTATTGAGAGGGAGGCTTGCCCGGCCTATCTCGCCAGCATCGGACAGCATCGCATCACCGCAGCCGGATTAAAAAATCGACCGCCAATTCACATACACAGAGAGACACTAGGCTTGCAGACACACGCATATTCATAGAAAATAATAATAGGATAGAGATCTGGAGTATCTATCTATTCGTCTATCCGGTTCTCCATCCTTCGATATTAACACTCTATCCACTCGCTTCCAACTTCCGCTTTGCTTGTCCTAGCTACCCAGCTAGCGACGTTTTCCCGAGATCCCGCCCTTCGACGTTTTTTTTTTTTTTTTTCTTGGATACACCATCGAGAGCTTACCCGTCGATAAGAGGCCCAAGGAGAGAAACGATACGCCTTGTCTTGTGGATCGAAAGCTACGTCCAGGGTCTAGCTTGTTTCCTCTCTTACACAAAACATCCATCTCCCAGCTAGCTTGTGGATCTTTCAGGTATTTACATTTCTACAAGTTGTATACACTTTGCTTCTCTTTGATCAGCACTCTTGAGGGAAGCTTAAGAGGCCGTGTACATGTAGCAGGCCCAGGCTACATATCCCAGTCTCAATTGCAGCATCTCCGCTTCTATATTCATTTACTCTGGCTTGTTTTCACAGAATCTTGACACAATTCCTAACAGCACACAGCTTTGTCATTATTGCTTTGCTTCCTTATATTGGCCGATTGGGCCTTGCATGGTCCAAGGTGAAGGCTTTCCATTTTGAATTCCCGTTTTGAATTTCTTGATTGATATTATCTCAATTGAACGTTTCTACCCATACTGCACTCGTTCCCAAGCTTCCCCGACATCCCTCCGGATCTCATCCTCCGTGTCTTAGTTATACCCGCACTTTCCCCATACTCCCTTCGCCGTTGAGAACCTGGCCCGGGACCGTTGTTCTTTGAAGCCGTGCCTGTCTTCACCAGGATCCCAAGGTTGTACTCAAATTCTTGGCATTATCTGTAAGGAAAGCAGCAGCAGAGTGCCGGACCTTCTTGCTCTCTGTCTCTCTGTCTCTGTCTCTCTACCACCCAGCACGTTTATTTGTTTTTTTTCTCTTCTACGTTGAGACCTCCAACCAAACCGAACCAACCTGACAGCCAGGACGAGCCGAAGAGTGCCTCTGCTGGGCTGGTAATAATTAACCAGATACTGGCATATTCGGGGCTTCCATCTCGGACTATTCCCCGTTCTGCCACTTCCGAGTTGGACCTACCTCTGTCGTCCACTTTTCCTTCTTGTTCCTCCATCTCGGTTGCAGCTGGATATCGTCCACTTTTTTTTTTTTAGTTCTTTTTTTTAAAAAAAATCGATTGAAGGAACTAATAAAAAAGCATTCCCGGCCAGGACATTCATTGTTTCTATTCTGTATCCCATTCTTGCATAGTTCCAATCATTTGCTCCGCTAGATTATTTCGGCCGGTTGTGCTACGCTTCGCTGCGGTTCTTCTCTTGGGCTAACGTACCGCAGAGTTTTACTAGTACCCTTCCGTTACTTTTTTTATTTTATTTTTTTTATAATATCTTGTTATCTTAATTTTTTTTTGATACCCCGAACTTAGAATCTCGACAGACGGGAGCTTCGAGGAAACCCTCACATTTCAGCATACTTCAGTACATACAATACCCCCGCTCGATCGCTTCTCGACCTTCATCGCCGGTTCCCTTCGTTTGGCTGTCAAATTCCGTGGTTTGGTTTATTATTATTTTTGTTGTGGTGCACTGTTGGTGCTGCCGCTGCTTTGACGGCCTGGGCTGGCTAAGCTACCGAGATTTTCTTGCTTTTCACAAAAGGTCCGTTTGGAGATCAAAGCTTTAAAACAACCACCAACCAATTCCCACCACTCGGCCTCAACCAATTCGATTTTTCAGCACCGCTTCTTTTCTGCTAACTCGTCAATCTTGTCCCTCCCAGTGTCAATGCCCTTCGATAAAACCCTCCTTACATTTTGACACCTCCGTGTTGTATCAATCCTGCTATCTTCTCCACTTCTCCGCTTAAGCTTGATTTAGGCGGTCGATATACAAACACAATACATCATAGCATGGAAAGACACGGCCAAGTCTCCATGCAAGGACGTTACGAGTATCCACTAACCCGGCCGGTTGCGCATACTGGCACCATACAAGTCCCGTTATCCTCTTCCCTTCGGAACCTCGACCCTGTTGGTGGTAAAGGTGGTTCAGGAATAACCGAGAACCTGAGCTTCTCGTTTTGCGTCGAAACCCCGTATCTCACTGGCCCTGATCCCACACGGATAGCATTCGCAACTACGGGTGCCAAGGAGAAATGGCTACATCCGACTGGCTCCGACTCGGCGAACCTTCCGCCTTATATGCTACCATACCATCGTCAGATCTTGGACAACCTTAAGAGGCTATGCAAGTCGTTAAGTGATGGACCCGAGCATGTCGTCGCTAGTGCCCAGATCAATGAACCGAAACAGGTTATCGGGAAGCCTAGGCGTTTACCTGTTACTACAATCTCATTATACGGTGATCCGGATGTTGTTCTGAGGACACGGGGAATTCTATTGGAGAGTATCCCTTTGAAGCTCGTATGTTCCCCCTCCCCTCCCCACCCCGAGTTCTTGAATAATTTGCTTTTATTCTGCAGAATATACTAACATTGATATCGAAAGAAATCCGCCACCGTCGATATCGATGTTGATCAAGTAATCGGCGAAGATGAAAAGTTCAGGACTGATGCTGCTCAGCAACTGGAGAGGATATCCGAATATTGCGGCGTGGATATCTTTGTTGTGCACCCGGAACCGACCAAAGGCGTTTCTGTACGTACTGGTGGTAGTGACACCAGCCAAGACACACGTCTAAAGATCTTGATATATGGTGATGTCGAGAGCGTTGAATGCGCTAAGATTAGGGTCCTAGTGATGATTGATGATATGGTGAGTTCCTTGGTAAAGAAATCTCAATATACGCGTTCAAAAACTAATCCTATCTAGCTCGGTCTTCATGTGGACTCGATATTTCTTGAGCTATCTTTGCAAAGTTTGATGTGTGGCCGAGGCCGTAAAGATATTCAGCATGTCGAGGCTGTCACAAAAACGAACATCTACCTCCCCACTGCATTCCCAGGGGTCTACGGCTACAAGCCTCCCAAAGCTACACCCCGGCATCCCGATATCATATTCATTACAGGGCAACCGGAAATGATCAAACAAGCGGCAAGGATGATTAGCGAGTTGGTCTCGAACTGCAAGCTTTATGTTAAGGATGTTTCGTTATCGATGAACAAAATCGACTTTATCATCCTTGAACGCTTGGATGTGGTGAAGAAAGTTATGGCTGAAAATGGGTCTTTTGTTCAATTCCCATCTCTTGGAGCCGGAAGGTCCATGATGCGGATTCAGGCGCCAGACATTCCACCATTGGATCGAACTATTAAAGCCATCTTGAATATTGTGAGACTCCCATACGCCATCTGGATTCCATCCAATTTTTCCGTTTTTCGCAGGTTTGCTAACATGACATAGTCACATCAATACTACAATGCCTCCTGTTGGGTCCTTCTTAACGAAACAGCTCTCTCGTCCATGCGGCCCCTCTTGCCACAGGAGGTTCAGAGGCTTCTTACGGATATCTGCGTTTTTAGCGGAGCAGATATCGCGTTCAGTAAATTTGCATTTGAAATTTATGGCTCCGATGATGCGGTAAAGCTCGCTTTAAAAATCATTTCCGATGTTAGATTTGTCAAGGTATGTGGCTTGTTATTGCAGCCCAGGTGGTTTTATCATTGGCTAATTTAATACAGGAAAACCGCTCCCAGATCAGAGTAAAAGTCCAAGTCGCCAATGAACACAAGGAATTCGTTAGTGGGAAGAAGAATGGGAAGATCAACAAGATCATGGGCCAAGCTGATGTTCAGATCTTGTTTGAACCTTTCAACGAATTCGACTTTTACATCGATGTTATTGGGGTGGACTTTCAAGCTAGCATGCTGGGACTTGAGCTTGTTGAGCAAGAGTTGCCGGCCGATATATCATTCTACATCCCTGACCGTTATCACAAGCGAATCATCGGTATTGGTGGACAGCATATCCAAAGTATTATGAGGAAGTACTCAGTATTCGTCAAATTCTCAAATGCTATGGATAGGGATTCCGGGGGTGGACGAGATACTGAGGAAATTGCTGTGGACAACGTTATTTGCCGAACCCCAGCTAGAAACGCTGCAAGCTTGGAGCTTGTGAAGCAGGAGATAAACGCCATGGTTCAACAAGTTGTAAGTTTTCTACAATATCTCTCATCGGGGGCTGGGGTTGCTGATATCCCGATTAGGATTCGGAATACGTCGAGGAGACTGTTGTCATTCCGAGACTCTACCACCGTACTCTGATCGCTCAAAGCGACTTGCTAATAGGGATTGAGAAAAAGTGGTCTTGTAAGATCAGATTTCCAGGCACTGAAACAGCTAGTGACGTCGTCACTGTTAGTGGACCTGAATGGCAGGTCCCACATGCTATCCATGAGCTTTTGGTACGCAGATCACTTCCCTGTAGTGTGATATCATACTGATTAGCGGCTAGGCACATGTTCCCGAAACCCACACAATCGATATGACAACTTCTGAAAAACTTCAGGAAGCCTTATCTTCTACCGAATTCAAGCATAATGTGGTTGATCGCTTCAAGATGCAGTACGGTGTCTTAGTCGAAACGGTACTCCGACCTAAGCGTCTTTCGCAAAACTCGGCCAAAGGGATTTGCCAAATACAGTTTACATACACTCGGGACAATAGAGCCTCACGTGATGTTGCCATTGACTTGTTTAAGGACTTCCTCATTTCCAATGGTATTATGCCCGACTTCCAGGGATTGCCTGTCCGACCGCAATCCGATTCGTTTGAAGACTCGCTTCCATACTTCAACAACAAGCTCTTCCCAACCGCCCCCACATCCAAGGGAAGCGGCGATGAACCTAATAATTCGTCTACAACCTCCCTCCCGCTTCCAATGGAGAAAATTTTCGGTGGGATGTCTCTCTCTGACAGCCCAGGCCCCAAAGCACCCGAAAACGGTATGCCGGGTATCGGTGGATCGTTGCACCATGCATGGGATGCTATGAAGGCGAAGCCACGCACAAGTCTGTCTGATGAGCAGCGAGAGCGCCTTGTGAATGAGTTACCAGATTATCTTCGACAGCCCGGTATTCTCAAGGGGACCGCTGGTGAACGAACCTCGATGTACAGCGACTCAACCGCCGACCTCGACCCGTCTCCTGTCCCGTTCAGCAGAGCTGTTGGTACCAACCCACGATCAGAGCCCATCGGTCACCCATATTCCATGAACGGGATCAAGCGCAACTCTGGAGAAAATGGTCTCCAAGCTCCCATCGGACCCATTGGGTCGATGCAGCCTCCAAGGGATGTCCCAAGATCGCGGCCAAGCACCGCCGGGAGCAATATCAGCGGGATTAGCGATTCCTGGTCGATGATTAGTAACACCGTCCCCCCTGGTGTCGCCTATCCCGATGCAGACAGCAGAAAAGTTTGGGGACACTTTCCGATGTTTGAGAAGCGCCACAACGGTCAATACCTAGTTCCCTAAACGCCACTGTTTTTTACTTCTTCTTTTTTTTGGTCTAACTGAATGAATGATGCGATGACAACGACGATATCCTTTTTTCCTCATTGACCGGTACCCTGACGTCGCATTCCCCATTCAATAACGCATTGAAAAGACACCCATCATAAAAGTCCGATTCATTTTTGACTTCCTATGGAGTTCCAGGATCGCATTTAGCTTTTTTTTTTTTGTCATCTTCTTCTTTTCCTTTTTAACGAACGGTCTCGAGCTCAATCCAAACATCAACGATACCCTGAAATCATTTTTTTATTTGTTATGAATATCATTATACATGTCGCGTCCTGCCTTATCTCTACACTGTTCGAGCCTGTTGCATTACATCCTCTTCACACAAATACCCCACCTTCTTTGTCGGAATCAGCTCTCACAGCCGTTCCCCTCTGGGTGTAAAATAAACAGGAAAACGAAACGAAACGAAACACTCTAACGCACCTTAGGCCCTTCTATCCAACTGGAGGTTACATGCGACCCATAAATACGATTTGTTAGTGTTCTTGGAGTGCCCTTTTTCTCCACGAAATTCCAAGTTTATTTCCTGTTTATTTCTTTCTTTCTTTCGAGACTAGCGGATACCATCTTGTCAGACTCGCCATATCTACTTGATTCCCTCTTTGCTTTTCTACTATTCTTTCTTATATCTACATATACCTCTCCCCATTTTAGTTTTTCGGTATTTCCTTATTTCTTATCTTTATTTTTCAACGCTCTATACCCATACCCCAAATCTATGTTATGGCGACTGGCACGAAACAAAAACTCATTTTTAAAAAAATTTCACAGACTGGATGGAACAGAAATGGAAACTTTACTACTACTACTACTCCTATATCACATTATATAAAAAACATATACCTCCTGTACTCAAATTACTTTTTGTTATACTATCGACTATTTTATTATATCAATAAGATCATGTGAATGAGATACAGGTCATTTCTTTTTTATTCTTATAGTTTATTTTGTGCTTTTTTCTTCCTTCCTTAAACTTCATTGTGCTTTCTCATTCCTTTCCTCTCTTCTTCTCCCTTTTTTTTTTTTTTTTTTTTTTTTTTTTTTTTTTTTTGCTCTGGCACATATATAAATGCCAAAAGGCAACGAATTGCTGGCGGTGAAGCTATAACCTGCTATAAAATAAATGGAGACGAAAAAAACAACGGAGTATAGTATGTTGTATTTGCAGATGGCACGGAGTTTTGGAGTGGTTGGAGGAGGGAACTATCCGGGTTTTATGGACTCGCAATCGATATCGCTCGATGGATATAGAAAATATGGAGAAAATTGGGTTATTTGAAGTATATAGATAGAGAGAGACTGATCGTATCAAAATCTGAGAAGGGGGGGGATTTAGATCTATGGAATTGATTATTATTATTATTATTATTGAAATATATAAATTAAGGGAAGTTGGGAAGAAATTTGGAACGTGTATAAAGTCATGATTATGTTTCGTGGGGACTTCATGCTTGGAGTTTCTAATGTGAAAAAGTGATTTGGGGATATTGATGGGATTAATTGATATGGTAGCTTCGTTTTTCACTGCGTACTACTTCAGATATGTATGAATAAAAGGTATGTTATCGCTATGACTATACAGTTGCAATTGAAGGACAAGTCGACATATTTAAACAGGAATGAGGTACCTACTTAGATGCTATACAAGAAAGAAAGAAAAGTAAAACATTAAAAGAAACCTGAACATCCCTCAGCAATATCAATATCGTCCATTCTGCTGTTGTAGATCCACGCCACCAAGTCCTCATGATCTCCACATCCAGGAATTTAGTTCCTCATTCATGAAGAATTACGAACCGACTTACTCAGCATCAGGCGCCCTAATAGCCTCCGGCGTATCCTCCTTCAACAGATCCTCAACCTCCACCCTCAACAACCCAGCTTTCTCAATCTTATCCACCAACTCTTGTAGTTCTTTTCTAACCTTCTTGATCTCCTGCGTACTAATATCTTCTTCTACGTTCGGAATGGCATTCTTGACTTTCTCCTTCCAATCCGAGTTTTCAAAGTCGGCGTGGTTGTCGAGTTCTTCCCATTCTTCGCGTTCGTCGTCGTCTGGTTGGTTATGGGCACGGTTATGGGCGATGTGGCGGGCGTTGCGGGTATCTACGAAAGCGGAGATGAAGAGGAGGGGGAGGTAGCAGACGCTCTGTGGTAAAATGGGATTTGTTAGCCTGTGGGGGGGTTTCTTTTTGTGGGGATTGTGGGGGCTTACAAGAACTCGGTCATTAAGTTTTGCATATCGTTTACGATCCATCCACCATTCGAAGGGGATTACGAGAAAGAAGACTTCGATTAGATTGAATGCTGTTTGGTCGAAGGGTTTTTTTTTTAGTTAAATCTGTTTATTGCTTGAAGGTTATTGATAGGGTTTTCGGAAGGACTTACGGGGTAAAAAAACATTTTCATCAGGAGCACGGACGAATTGCAGGGTCTTTTGGGCGAACTATTGGGCGGATATTGTGGTTAGTTTTTATGTTCAGAAGATATACGGGCATTGGGGAGAGGTCATACCAAAGCCATAAATTCATCAGTTGCATTACCGGTAATATCTTCGTAGGCACTGTTAAAGAGTGCGATAAGGATGTTAAGAAGCTATGAAGTCCATGCAGGAAAAATCGGTTAGAAAGTACTTTGAAATATAGCTTTTTGTGCTAGAGATTTTTTTAATATGGGATTATGATAACATACCAAGACCATGATGACGAATGTGAAGATATAGTATAGAATCATCCCAAAAGGCGGAGAGAATTTGTCAAAGCTGTCAAATTCGGGAGATTGGAGGATGGCGTTCGTCATTGTGCGGAATATGAAGCCGGTCATTGGGGGCGCTTCTTCTGCGTCGGTATTGTCGAGGCCGATGAAGGCTTGGAGAAATCTAGATGGGATTTATGATGTTAATACGAATCAACCATATTTTTTTTATATAAAAAATGGTAGTGTAATTGAGGATACTCGACTTACCCGACCATGATTATGATCAATAGAGAGAAGAAGATAAAGGTCTCTTGGAACATTTGTTTGAGGATCACGAGCATAGCGCCAAAGACGCGGAATGAATCCAAGTATAGGAGAACTCGGCACCAGAACATGGGCTAACCAATTTCTCAGTCAGTAAATAATTAATAATAGAGGTGATATCGTACTTACGGCTGAGAATGCGATGAAGTTATAACTTAGGGTATTGTACTTTGTCCGGTCTGGTGTGTCTATTGGTTCGGAAAGGGCTACGCAGCGGAAGACAAAAGATGTGGTCATGAGGGCGTACAGAATACACTAATTTTTGAGTTAGAGGCCACTTTTGAATTGATAATAAATGATTTGAAGAAGAACTTACGTTGAAGACATTCCAAAATCCGAGATACCATCGTCCGACCTTCCAAAACTTTGCAACTTCATCAAAGATAAACCCTACGGTGAGGACGTATAGAATACCCTCGACAATATCAATATCTCCGTCCGGGTTTACGGTGTTGATAGCAGCGGTATACAACCCCAGGTAAATGAACGAAACAAACATTTGGAATGCATTTTGGTATGCTGGAGCTTTAAGGCGGTCCGGGTGTACGTGATTCCAGTAATTGACCGATGTAAGCTTTTTGTAAAATACGAATTGGGTAGGGTCGAATTCATCTTGAATGATCCATCCGTTCCAGAGGTATTTTATGCACTTCTGATAGCCAGAGGAACCGATGATATCCAAGGCATGAAGATCAACGGCCCTTTCGACGGCACTCATAGGATCCGTTGTCTCACTGTTTTGCAAGTGACTGAATCGTTTGACAAGAAGTTCTTGAAACAAGTAATCCTGGTCATCGGTCGATTCGATGATTCTCTTTGCAATTATCTGACAAGCCACAGCGCGAAGCTGTCCCAGATCTGCGTCGTAAAGTTCTTTCTTGGATTGCCAACGGAACCATTCGAGGCAGACGAGAAGACAGTATATTACACATGATTTATTCTCGTCTCCTCCGGCGTTCCGGGCTAATTCGATGACATTGTTGTTGATGATTGCGGAATGGGGTCTGGTGATTTGATCTTCGGCGAGTTCGCAGGGAATAGTCTCTTCGACGAGGTATTTGATGCGCATGGCAACTAGGGTTACGGTTTTGGCATCGATGCCTGTGGGCTGTTCTTCTAGTGTTGCATTGTGATGGGTGGTACGGCGCCGGCCGGCAAGAGCATGGCGGCGGGGGGTAAAGCTGCGGTGAGAGTGACGAGGTACGCCATAGATCAGTTTATGCATGTCCACCATTTTGAATTTTTCTTCTCCTTTTGCTTCTTATTCTTGTTTTCAAACTTGGGTTCAATTATCGTATAATTGTTTTTTGGGGGAGGGGAGCGCTCCGGGATGGTTTTATTGTTTTAAGTTACTTTGGCATTTGATTTAATATCCTCCTATATCCTCCCAAACCCTGGTCCTTAGGTGGGTAGTTTAGCTGATATTGTTAGAATATTATTCTATGTTCTGGAGCTGTACAGGCAGCTGTTGAAGTTGAATTTGTTGGTTGAGTTGCAATTGGGAGTGAGGTTGAGTGATGGTTACACAGCTGTGTTCGTTCCCCTTTAAGAATTCAGTAGCGTTTTACCACAGCCTTTGGTTTGACGTCAATGCAATGCAACTTAACCGTCAATCAATGCTAGCTTCCAACGTTTCCCTTCTCCAGTGGAGGGGGTACAAGCTAGAAATACGGACTATGGAAAGACTAACAGCTAGACACAACCAGCCCGCGGAAAGGTTGGGAGGAAGAGGAGGAGAGGGGGATAGCTGAAGAGGAGGAAGAGCGGATAAGATTCAACGCCAGAAGTGGCTGGGACGCCCGCATTCAAGCGGGATTAAAAGGGAAAAACGGGAATTCTAGATCTACGCAAAGGAAGAAAGAAGCGAGACAGAGAGAACCTTCATCGTTTCAAGATTCCCAACTATTCCTCAGCTCAAACTAGACAGACGGCAGCTGACCAAGGCCCAGCGTGTTTTTCAGCCGAAAGCTTCAATTGGCTGCCCCCGCACGGAGTTTATGAAATCAAGAACGGACCGTGGACCACCCACCTTAAAACTTGGGAGGAATGCAAATTAAATGCAAATGCATGCACGGCATCGCGTCCTGGAAGTGTTGACGTACGCCCAGCCTATGTCACTGTTTCGGGACCAGTTGACAGGGGTCTATTGAAAGGAGATATCGACTATCGATATCGGATAGCCAATTCGCTGGGTGCGAAGGAATCGGTAGCCGACCAGTCAGCTTTTTGGGGGACTGTCGGGATTGCTGACTCAAACAGCCAGACACTTTTCTGACTTCAGATGCTAGTATATTGGTGTAACAAGGCCGGGCTGTACATACATATTAATCTCCTAAACCTTGCCCTCGAGCGTTTGGAGAAGTGCTGGAATGGGGTGTCAGTAATGTTGGACCTGGGCAGGGACACATGGTGTTTTACAATAAAACCCTCAAGACTATTTCCCTAATGTTAATATAGGCGCTGGGGTGCATCCGCATGTGTGTAACTTGGGTTTGATAAAAACGAACTAGATTATTATTATTCTACTTCGAAGCTAAGTGCACGATAAGAGGTATGCACATACGTCGTACAGAATTATCAAGCTAACTGGGATTTTATTCAATGGTAAGTTTGTTAACTTAAACTTAACTTCACACGCAGGTACAAGTCCGGTTTAGCATACCGAGGATTATTTTTTTTTTTTTCTGACAAGGGTGACGTCTATATCGGATTCTTTCACCACTATACTCATAACCAAGTATCTTACACACGGCGTCTAGATCCATACGGAGGTACACGTAAGTATATAAATCTTTGGCATTGATCAAACCTCAGCGCCAACTTATTTTATATAGATCTATGTGATCGATGGTACTTCGATTCATATGATCATCAAAATCACCAAATCAAGAAGGTAGGCGGCAAGAGAGTGGCAGTAGTAACACGCATTAAACCGGCGGGCCTAGCAAGCCCCCCCCCCCGGATAAATCCACATGTGCGATCCATAGATGCACACTAGCAGCTATCCATACCGGACCTATATGGGTCCGAACTGTATATTACCCCGTTCATGGTCTATCTGATATCTTCACAAGTTCACATTTGATTATTCAAGTAACCAAGGCTTGATCCCCCGTTTATCTTATTTGCTGAGTTCAATTCAAAGGTGTATAAAAATTAAAGCACATATAAAGACGCAAGACCATTATCAATATATAAGGTATATGGTCACTTAGAATGTCTTACAAAACTTATACATTTCCCCACCCTGTTCTGGGCCCCCTCACCGGCCGCCTTGTCGAAAACGACTCAGTTGTTCACTTCCGCTCAATCCCTTATGCCACCATCCCCGCCCGTTTCCGCCCCTCGCAGCTCCTCTCTACAATTCCCGAAATCTTCGACCACCGCCCCCACCGTCAATTCACAGAATACGGGTTCGCCTGTCCCGGCCGTCCCCATGACCCCTCTGACCTCCCCGGAGAAGTTCCCCGCCAATATGACGAATTCAAATGTCTAACCCTTACTATCTCCGCTATAAAATCTCAATTAGATATAGTTTCTTCAGGGTCATTAAAACAACTTAATCACCTCCAAAAACTTCCTGTACTGATCTACCTCCACGGTGGAGCCTTCACGGAGGGTGCGGGTCACATCTCTTCTATGCATGAAACAATCCGACTAGCATCCTTCTCCATCACCGACTCTTCCACTCCCACGATCTTAATCACAATCGGATACCGTCTAGGCGCATTTGCCGGTCTTGCGAGTCAAGATTTATTAGACGAAGCGATCGAAAACGGGGATGAAGAGATTTTTAATCAAGGACTTTTCGACCAACGGAAAGCTCTTTTGTGGATTAAAAGGTTTATAGGAGGGTTTGGTGGTGATGAAGATAGAATCACGGTTTTTGGGGAGTCCGCTGGGAGTATGAGTATTGCGTTACATTTATTGGCAGATGAACCATTGTTTTCGAGATGTGCGATGCAAAGCGGGAATATTGCAACTTTTGGCCGGACGTTGAAGTGGGATGAAGTCAATGGGATATACGACAAGTTGTTGAAGAGTGTAGGGGGTGATACAGGTGATAATAGAGAGCAGAGATTGGAGGTTTTGAGAAATATACCGCAAGAAAAGCTTTGGGAGGAGTTTATTGGTATCGGAGGAGCAATCATGGAAACTTATTATGGAAACGAAGGAACGTTCTTCAAGAAGTTGGAAGGTGTGGTACCGGTTTATTCGAATCATGTCGAATTGACGGCGAAGAGGGCATGGGTTGATGGTGTTATCGTTGGCGACGACTTTTGGGAAGGGTACATATTCAGAAATGGATTAACACATGCAAAACATAAGAAGTTTGTGAAAATGTTCAAAACAGTTTTCGGGGAGGAAACGGGAACAAGGATTTTGAAGGGTTATGATATCGAATCTGATGAAAGTGTATGGATGGATCAGGTAAAGTTTTTTGTGAGGTTGATGTACTTGATAGGAGATTTGTTCTTTCAACAGCCGACAGTGCAGATGGTCGACGGGTTATCGAAAGCATATTACAGCTCCCGGGGCGAGGATGAAGGTGAGAGGAGACAAAGGGTGTTTAGGTACCAATTCAACTTACCGAATCCATGGCCTGGAACACCGTTTTCTTACGTTTCAGGCCATCATTTCGTTGAAATGTTTTACCAATTCATGACGTTTCGAGAACGGTATCCTACTCACCGGAGTAACTTTTACCAACGGCAGTCAGAGGAGATGGCAAGGTTGTGGATTGCATTTGCGAATGGGAAAGATCCGTGGGAGGAGTATAATGAACAGACGGGTTATAAAATTCAAATTTGTGATGATATTAATGGATGGCATTCGAGAACTAGAGAGGAGGATGCGGAGAGATCAAAAGATGAGCAATGGGGGGAGAGGAGGTATAAGCAATGGGACTTGATCACGGAGGGGTTTGAGAATTTGGAGAAGGAAGGTGGGGAGGAGAAGGTGGAGTGGGCGAGGAGGAGGTTGTGGGATATGAAGGGATACATGGATAATGAGGATTTTGTATTTAGCTTTGGGAAGAAAGAGGATTAAGATACTGTAATACTCGTTAATCCTATATAAGATAGCTCTGGGATTATATGAAGCTTTTTGAGATCAAGTGATCTAGTCTCAAGGGCATACCATGAAGGTCTAGGAACGTTACTCAGTCCAAAATACAACGACGGTTTGCGTTGTTCAAACTCTGTATGTTCAATGTAACTTAAGTACTTGAAAGAATGTCTTTAGGTAATTGGCATCGGGGTATCTTGACGCAGATGAATATAGGTAAATGTTCGGCATACGGTTCTAAATGACTACCAAGGTACATATCAAGGTATCGATATCATTATATTTATCTATAGATCTATATCCACTTCTACTATATAATATACTAAGTTACAAATCACTCCATAAGAACGCCAGTCGCTATGCTCGAAATTATAGTACGAAAATTGCTATAAGAGGACCCCAGCTTAGGATATTCTCGACATTCCAGCTATATTCCTCCCCCAAGGTTCCATCTCCTCTCCATCCTCTGTAGAGAACGGCGTCATCAGCCCTGACCTTTCACTCACAATGGGACTCCCCGATTCTCCTCTTTTATCCACACCCACCAATGTCGATGTCCCCGTAGTCATAGTCCCTCCCGCAGAACTGATAGGTACAACAGTTCTACTATTCCTCCCAGATCTCCTTTTTTCCTCTGTGGGTAAACTGTCCTGTATCCCGATATTCTGCACTCTCCCCAGTAACCCCCTAAAATACTCCCTAACAGGCCCCCAAATCGCGACTATACAAACCACAAATGTCCCCAATCCCGTCTCAAACAGTGCGCAAAGCACCAAACTCGGAGCCGTAACATCCCTCCCCAAATCCGACGGGTGATATAGATACATCTCTAACACATAAATCCTCACCGCCTGCGTCGCACAAGTGACAAACCCCGTAAAGAAAACGATACACAGCGCCAACTTCTTTGATATCTGCAAGTGTGACTTCCAAACAAACGGGAACGGGTAAACTAATAACAGAAATTCAGTGAATAGTCCGAATACTTCTGTTACTATTGTTAATTTGTGGAGATAATCTGTTCCACCGTTTTCGGGCGACGGACAGTTCCAGGGGTTCTCCCAGGTGTCTTTTAGAGGGAAACAGCTGACGAAAATGTTGGCTATCCGCATGATGAATTGGAGGATGCTGAGGAGGAATATTCCGGAAAGCCAATATTTGGCCTTTTGTGTCGTTGCGAAGGCTCGGTAGTAGAACAATACGATTGAGATTTTGATCAACATCACAGCGAGAACATTGCAGAGATCATGTATCCACAACCACAATAGGAATTTAGGTAATCGGTCTAATGGCAATGTGGATATCGTGGATGGGACAATGCTAACTGTGATATAAACCCATATAGCCCAGAGTGCCCATGTTAATGGTAGGGATAGTAGGATGAAGTAGTCGTCCCATTTTATAGAGATGGAGTTTTTAATACGAATGTAGAAACGTAAGAAGATTCCGAAGGTCGCGAGAACGGGGAGGATGACTTCAGCGGCGGCTCCGGTTTTGAGATCTGTGGTATAACTGGAGTTGGACATTGAATGGCTGCCAGTGCTGTTTAAACTTGCCGTGTTGGGGATGTTGGATTTAGGGCTGTAGGTTGTGTAGTACATGTGGAATCGAATCGGCGTGGGGGGGTTGGAGCTACAGGCGCATGGATTAGGAGCTAGGGTTTAAACGCTGCATTTCAAGGATCGAATTCGATTTGGATGGAAAGGGGAATCGAATTGATTCTAGAATAGAATGAGAATGCAGATGGAAACGGTATGAAAAAGCTTTAAAAGGAAAGAAATGTCAGAGCTTTGGGCAGTTATGATGGGCGAGAACGAAGCTACCGATCGAATTATCCTGCATGCGCAAGCCGATAGGGCGCGGGTGCATTGTGAAGAGCTCGAGCTCGGCCGATCCATATCGCTCAGCCGCAGTCTCTTACTGCAGCGCATATCTGCCTACGAGGGCTGCAGGGAAGCTTTTGGTGAAGTTCTTGGGTATAGAAAAGGCATTTATGTGATTGGTTGGATGCATGGTGGCGTTCAAAGGGCGGGTCTTTTTTTCCGTTTTGGGATATCAGAATATCGTCGTGACCTCGATGCCAAGCGTGCGTATCATGATAGCACTTCGCAAACCCAATTTTCAATGTTTCCGAGGGGCAGATGCATATGCTTGCAATTGGTACAGCTAGCTGTGTGATCGTAAATAGGTTCTAAGTAGGGTTTTACACGGTAATAGCCAACTAAGGATTAATACTGAAGGGCCGATAAAAATCCTCAAGCTTTTCTGACGAATTGGTAAGGGCTTGTCGTCTCCAGCTGGGCCGGGCCCAGACTCGGCTTGCTCGTTATGGTAGAATATAAAGACAGTAAGCACAGCTAGCTTATGAATAGAAGCCCATACGAGACTGACATGGTTTCTGTTATCTCTTCAGCCATATATCATCTTGCGGGGAACGGCCACACAATGGTATCCAAAGTAGCTTCCCTAAGCTTCTGGGATGCATGGACCGTCTGATTCACGAAACGAGTCATCATACATAAGAAACTTATGACATCGGTATCCGAAAATGCCTATAGACACATATAAAGAAAAGAACACGGGTGAAAAATTGACACCATAACCGAGAACTTCGGAATATTTTCCAAAGAGGGGGGGAAGGTTGAATAAAAAAGCGGAAGCATACACCCATTCCTGTTAATTTCAAGGGGAAACAAAAGAGAAGAGGTTAAATACATTCAACACCGTTCTTGTGCCTGTACCTGTGCGGGAGCAGAAAACAGTAAAGAACTTTTGTGCGGGAATCGTTATGTCGTGAAAAAAAGGACAATAAAAAAAAACAATAACAGTAGGAAGGAGGAAAACGGGGCAAGGTAGAAGAATATTGCAAGAAAAAGATAAACACCCCCAAAATAGTGAAAGAAACATGATAGAGGCAAGATAAATTCAAGAAGCAAGCCTATCTAAGTTCTATAGCAATGGGTAGAACTTAATGCAATATCAGAACAACCCAGAACTACCTTCGGCATCAGTCTTGTCTTTCCTTTCTCCTGAAACCCCCTTTCTTTCTTTATTTGGAGCTGATGGGGTGCTTGTACAAGGAGAGTTCGGGGCGTCGGCACCTGAGGCATCGGGCTCGCCGTTGGCGGCTGGTTCAGCGTCGGTTTCTGAGGATTTCTACTCATCAGTCCCTGCGACATCACCAACCTCGCCTTCTGATTCATCACCGGAAACCTCCATGTTCTCGAGAGCCTTTTCTTCCATGAGTTTCTTGAGTTCGGCGTCATCGCTCTCTGTGACTGCCTTGGGAGCCATCTTAATGGCGCAAACACCCCCCGCGGCCTTGATACTCTCATCAATAGCTTGGATCGCAGATTCAAGAACGGCGATACCAGATTCTTTCGACAGGCACTGGGAAGTAAGGACATAGAGTGGTGGAGAAACAAGCTTGACCTTGACTGGGGTTTCGGCGGTCTGTTTAGCTTCTGCAGCGCGGAGGGCGTCTTTGATAGCATCAATGCCATCGTATCCGAAGCATGTAACCTCGACGTCGGCACGGACCTTGGTTGGTTGTGGGGTCAGACGCTTTCCAATGTAGGTCATCAACTCCTCCTTGACGGCCTCATTCGGGAAAGTGATCTCATCCCACATGTCGGGGTTTCTTGAAAAAAGAATATAGGTTAGAATTGCAAAGGCAAA
Organism: Arthrobotrys conoides; assembly: GCA_036971725.1. Classification (NCBI taxonomy): domain Eukaryota; kingdom Fungi; phylum Ascomycota; class Orbiliomycetes; order Orbiliales; family Orbiliaceae; genus Arthrobotrys; species Arthrobotrys conoides. The sequence continues at coordinate 674,213 of JAVHJM010000006.1, forward strand.
CTTTTCAAGAAGTAAATTCTAGGTAACCTACGTGATGGAATATTTGAAAGCATCAACAGTATGACCGAACTTCTTCATTAAAGGCCAAGATATCGAGCTGTAAAGGTCCTCCAAGGGAATTTTTGTCTTTTCGGCAACGTGTCGGAGGATGGAATGTACCATCTTAGATTTGTTGAAACGCTCCTCACATTTAACAACATCTTCAGCACTGACACGTCGCTTGCTGAGATCGATGTATCCCTTCTCCTTGTCGACCCTGAGAACAACAACGACTTCGTTACGTCCCACACGGATGAGTTTCTGGATGGAACGGATACGACGACGGGAGAGTTCGGAGAGTAAGATCATGCCGTCGATATTATCGTACTCGAGAAGTTTTACGTATGCACCCATCTCGGCAATCTAGTATTTGGATAGTGTGTCGGTAATCATACTCTGCCGATAGAGCTCGACATGAAGCAGCTTGGGGGTGTGCGAACGAACCTGCTTAACATTGACCATGACATAGCTATCCACTTCGGGATACTTCTCTTCGTAGTATCGACAATTTGTTAATGACATGTTGGTGGTTTCTGAGGTGAATGTGGGGTGGCAGAAGCGGGGTGCTCGGACGTGAAGCTGGCGGGGAAGCTTTCGGGGTGATGGTCACTAGCTACTTAAATATGAACGGCTAAGCTAAGGTGAAGAGAGAATTGGTGATGTATGGCGATGGGAAAGATAGCAGATGAGCTAACGATGTTGGTAGAGCGAAAGATGGGCGACTCTGGAAGCAACAGCTGGTGTAGCGGGTAGGAAACCAGGGATGAAGCCCTTTAAAGTCAAAAGACAGTTATCAAGACAGTAGGAGCTCAGTGTATTGAGAGGGGCGAATGTAAGCTATGGCTGGTGGTGGGGATTGTGGTGGTGGTGATGCTGTCTATTGATTGGTGGTGGTAGTGACGATGTTGGAGAGGGAAAGAAGGTGGTTTGGTTGAAGACGGAGGAAGATAAAGACAACAGCTTCTGCTGTGAATCATGCACACACAAATTTGGCAAAAAAGCCACCACACAAAATACAACATCACGAAGTTTCGCACAATTTTTGGCATCTATGAGGTATTTCAGCTCGGCTTGGACCTGCCTCGTATCCACTGGGCTCCTAGCAGGGAGCGAGCGAGCAAAAGTGCCTAATCTCGCGATCTTGGGCACGGTTCTGGTTAGGGTTCCCCAGGTCTCTTGTTTCTTTATATGGACGTATCTGGTACATTACATGTCGTGGTTGAGGCGCAGAATGACAAAATTTTCTTTCGCTTGTCGGCGCTTGTCCTCAACCAGCATCCCTGCAAATTGGTATCCCACTTCTTGCTTAGAGGCTTATCGATAAAAGCTCGGGCCTGGGCAGCCAGCTAGGGTATTGCATTGCGTAGGACACAATGATCGTATCGATTGCATTGTATGAGCGTTTAATTTCCGAATTCCAGGGCGCGAGGCGATTCTCTAGAATCGAAATGCTCAGAATACTTCTGGTCCTTCATATCAAGACTCGGCCGGATGCAATAATGCATAATGCATAATGCGGGGTGAGTTATCACTAACATAATCTGGCACCTTTTAATTCTAACGTCACAGTAGATTCTAATCGATATAGTCGCGAGCTTGGCTCTAAAGTCAATTGATGCTGCCCAATGCATTGTATCCGTTGCACCAAGAATATTAGGCAGAAATTTCGGACTCAAGATGTAAATATGCATATAAACTGAGTATGAGGGGTTTTTGTTCAATTGTTCCCGAGGACTCACGTGTAGATATGTAATTTAAACATCGATGCATTGTTAAGATGTGACTTGCACACTAGCTATCCAAGCTATGGCGCGGCGGGCTCTGGTTTCTACTATGTCAATTAAATTCTTGATATTTTCTAAATTGCTGGGCCAAATAATACTCTCTGCGGGTAGACGTGTCTTTCAGCTAAATTCCGATATGTATATATATACGAAGTATCTGCTTTACTCTCGGGGTTAGCGTGAAAGAAAGTCTGCAGGATGCCATGCATACAACATTTGTATTAAAAGTTATAAATACTGTATGATTTAAATCGGGCTTCGGTAACATAATATCAATACGCACCTAGCTTAGTGACTATGTCCAGTAATTCAATATATACGTACTATAGATTGTACTATCCAATTAGTTCTTCAGATTGAATTTGTCCTGTCAAAAAATAATAGATATCGATAAGTACCTAGGTAATGATCATGGAGCGTAGAGAATGGTGGTCGTGGTTGTTAAGGGAGTCGTGGAATTAGAGCTACGCTGGGTAACATGGTGGCTCATGGCGGTGTCATTGGCTGGGAGCTCTTCCAACCATCCGGCCCCATCCCCGCCATCACCAAAACACGAACATTCATTCATTCACCCCGCTCCAATTCCGACTTCAACTTCAACTTCAGATACAACGCTAGTATCAAATACCTTAAACCTTCCAATCTACAGAGAATAAAGTGACATAAAATTCAGGAAAATAAGAAGAAAAAGAAGGAAGAAGAAGAAAAAATGTCAGAAGCCGGTCTCCCCCCAAACTGGGAAATCCGCGTCTCCAAAACCCGCGGAATCCCCTACTACTTCCACCCGCAAACCCAAGAATCGCGCTGGGAGTCTCCTCCGGGGACTGACTCCGAAAAGCTCAAAACCTACATAGCCACAAAATTCTCCTCTTCTTCCGGAGCCAACGAACAAAACTCGAAACCCCAGGGAGAAAAAATCAGAGCTGCACATTTACTCGTCAAACACGAGGGAAGCCGAAGGCCATCTAGCTGGAAGGACGCGGAAATCACGAGAACTAAAGAGGAGGCTAGATCTATTCTTCAAGCGTATGAAGAGAAGATTAGGGGAGGCGCTATCACACTCGCAGAACTAGCAAAGACGGAAAGCGATTGTTCTAGTGCTAGAAAGGGTGGTGATCTGTAGGTTTTCTCTTCCCCCCCCCCTTCCTTCTCATTATGCCTGTACGCGTATGGGAGTTCTATATACTAATACGCTACTCTTGCTTTATAGGGGATATTTTGGGAGAGGTGATATGCAGAAGGAATTCGAGGATGCTTCCTTTGGACTTCAACCCGGCGAGATGAGCGGTATCGTTGAAACGGCTTCTGGGTTGCACTTGATCGAAAGGTATAGTCTCCATCACCCCGTGTATGCTACTGAAAGCCTAAAACTAATGGAACCGATATGGCTACCAGAATTTCGTAAAAAAAAGACAAAAGCGGCTCGAAAAGTAACTTTATTGAAGCGTGTATACCTTACTATTATCCTGATGATTGGTTATTGCAATCTTAAGAATGTTAAAGGGGTGATTTTTGGATTCCAGCTTTCGCATGATTTCCAGCCAAGTAAAGCAAGAAGAACTGATAAAAGTACATTTAACATCAACCCTCCATTCAACATCATCATTCAGACTGGGCTAAATTCAATTCCACGCTACACGAAACCCGGGCTATTTCCCTTTCTGCGCGACCCCAACCGAGACTATAGTAACTTTTGAAAATACTCAAACCCCGTTTATAATGGCTTCAACGATGTGTGTCTAAAGCATGTTTGTTAGCGATACATTCGTATGATACTCTCTAGGGGCCAGGAGACGGCATATATAGTATATATCAACTTACGCGAAAAACAATATCTTGATCGCTAAGGCGAACCCGCCGTGTAAAACCAACATGACGATAAGCACTATTTTCGACGTTTGTGCATCAATCCCACTGATCACAGGGTACCTGAACAGAAACATCCTCGTCAGCAACTCCCATCTTTGTGAACCTTTGGTAGAATGCAACTTACAGATTCCTAAACAAAAAGGTTGCCGAGATCCCCAATCCAACCGCGCAAAAGACCCAGTTAAGAACTACACATTCACAATCAGTTTCCTTCATTCAACATGCCAACCGCTGGTATTCAGAAAGAACAATGGCTTAAGGGCGATACATACTCTGAATTGGACTGACACTAGCAATGCTCACTGGTACCCAAATCACATTTGCATAACCGTAAAGACTCAGGCACTCCAACAAATTCGCCGAATCACTTCCATACCACTTCAAAACCCCCCATAGAGCCACGGGCACCAACGCCGTATATCCATAGACCAACCCAGCCGCCCCCGTCAAACTTGTAAAATTGTAATTAAACCCATCGCTACCCTTAACCTTTGCAAAATAACTTGCGAGGGTAGAGGTAAGAAAGAGCATCAACACGACCGTGGAAGCAATCCAAACGGGTCCGTAGAGGTCCGGATTACCTTCCAAAACATCTAGGAAGTTGGATTTGGGGAACAATGCGGCAAAACAGCGACGAAGGACTTCGGAAGTATCGACATTGAAGAATTGGGCATAGAAGGACAGGCTCCAGAGATAGCGTTTGCCCGTGGGGTTGGTGGCATTCTCGCCGGCTGTGCGTGATGAGGAGGAAGCGCCACCGCCAGTGGAAAAGAAGCCGCCTAGTTGAAGCGTAATGTTAGTTATTATAGAGTGCACTTGGAGTATTCTAAGCTGGGAGTTGAGTACTACGTGATTGGTCTGAGGGGATCTTGCCAGTGGGAGGGTCGTTGTGGCCGAAGTCTGTCAACGAGACACTTGTTAGGTCTGTACAGCGACAGTGTCATAACATAGAGTAAGTACATAACGAACCTTGGAAATCGAGACCGGTCTCGAGATCAGTGTGGCCTAAATCGCCCTATTTTAATCACCGCCATCGTTGTCAGTCATCTGATTCCTTGGGTCTTACGGGTTGCCACGTATTCGGGGTTTCCTGCGTGGGGAAGGAAAGCCAACCTCATCGTCCACCTCAACAACTACATCATAACCAGCTCCGGACGGCCTAGACATGCTGGGCGATCGAGTATTCGATGTTGTTCAATCGTTTCGCGGGTGACCAAAGCTGAGATGTTTGAGATGAAGCTGGTGAGGTTCCAAGTTGGACAAGTTGCGCTTAAACAGCCAAGACATCGACGAGCGTCGTCATGCAACGCGAAAGCGCATTAGCTAGTTTGAGCTGAGATATATTGATATTGGCAATTTCAAGTACACTTGTTCCATAGATCCGATGTGAAGCCTTGTTTAGAATTTCTTCGTGAACGCGTGACTTGAGAAAATAAACCCGATTGGAAAAAATACTGGCTTTTACCGACGTTCCTCGAGCTACAGTATACAGTAGGTGGTAGAGTATGTACCTGGAGTTATGTAAATATACACGCAAATGACTCGAGATTTCATGATATCAATAGCCTCCTCAGTCGCATTATCTCCCCCATCGAAACCAACCCCGGTTCTGTGAAGCACCTTCGTCCTTCCTCCCGTCATCGACTTCCATTGGAGCTGCAGTAGCTGGCTCATTGACGACTAAAGCCGCCTCTTTCTCCAAGCCCGGATATTCAATATAATTCCACGCGATATCGAAGAAAATAGGTTTAACGGGCACCGGCTTAACTTTCGGTGGGAAGTCAATTAAATTTGTGAAATCGACGCCAAACTCCGGGTATGCAGTTAAACTTTCAATAAGTGGCTTTCTTATGGCTGACTTTTGAGCGAGGGTAGAAGATTGCTGGGTTAGACGGTCCATTTCGGCAAGGGCATGGTAGCGTTGAACATTAGCCTTGAGTTCTGTAGCGAGGATCTTGAGCTTCTCGGATGGGATAGAGAATGGGTCCTTAGACGTAGGTTTCGTTTGCGACGACAGTGAGACCGCAGTGTTGATGCTTTCAGACGCACGGTGATAAAGCGCTAGAGCGTTTAGTCGGTTGCTGATATTGGCGTGCGAAGCAGCAATTGCTGAACATCTGGCCAAAGAGTCAGTAGTACACTTTGAGAAAAGATAGCGATGGGGACATACTTCAAGGCAAGATAGTAGTGGCGTTTCATCTCGAGTTCATTGCCGAATTCCTCGTCTGCTGCGACACCGGGTAGTTCTGTAGCTTGTTCCAAGTCCTTGGGAGGTTGTCAATAATCGGGATGACAGGTAGTAACAGATGACCCTTATAATTACGAACGTACCTGGAGTATAGCATCCCAAAGCGCAACTTCTTCCTTGAACCCAGCCACAGCACCGGGTCCATCCTTTTCTTTCTTGTCATCCCAGACACCTGTAGCCATAACGCTATTTCTTCGAATTCTCCACGAAATAAGGTTGTAGTTAACATAGGTAAAAATAATCTGTAGAGCCTGGATCCTCTCGTCGCCAGCACTCGCCCCATCATTCAGGGCATCATCAATTGTCTTCTTGATTACGTCTGCAGACTCTTGCCATGCTGCCAAAATCTCATCAAATTGGTCTGCTCTGGACTTTCCAGAGTCCGCTTTGTGTTCATCAAGGTATGATTCGAGATTTTTTTCGGCCGCAACTACGCTACCCAGTGCAAGAGCAACATCTGCATCTTCGACCGGTGCGGTACGAGTTCTCCAAGTTATCGATTTGACCGCAGTTGGTTTTGCCAAAGTGCCGGCAACAACCTGCTCCTCTTCTTCAGGTTCCTTTAAGATATCTGCATCCAAGGCAACGACGGCGCTCACTAGTTTTTCGTCGTCCTTGGGGAAATGCTGGCGGCTAGTCGTATCAATATTCTGATTTCTAGGCAGGCGTAACTGATACGAGCTATATCGAACACCAGCGTCGATATTACTGTTCAGAATTTCCTTGAAAGTATCTCCTCGGACGGCAGCGGAGAGTGCGAGATAAATTATCCTAGCACTCGACAGGTATGTAAGGGCTTTCTCCCATTGTCCCTTCTCGAAAGCAATCGCACCAGCAATTGAGTCCGCATAAGCCCTAGCCTCGAGGATGTCATTTTGGCTAGCGTTACTTTCCGGATCTTGGAGCAGTGCGAGAAGCTGGGAAGCATATTTGTAAGCTTTGTTGAAGCGTGTGATAATGTGGCTGCGTGTTGGTCCTGACAGAGCTGATGCTCCGGAATCAGCTTTCATGTACATTGCAAAAGCCCACGCTCTTTCAGTAGAGTAGACGAGAAGATGTGCATATCTATGGTATAAGATTTAGCTATCTGGGAACTATAAGGGTAGACTGGATGGCACAACGGACTTGGCGTTTTCAGCAATGTTCTGGGGCGTGATGGTAGCCTTCGCAACATATTTCCGAGACCGACTAGCCGATTTGCCGTATACATTTCGCCTCAACTTTGAGATCCTTCGAGAACAAAGCGCTCGATAGGCATTGTAGTCGCCGAGGAGGAGGGGATCAGAGCGGAGCTTCAGAACGGTGGTTGTGATATCCATCTCGATTCCTGTACATGCATCAATTTGGATCTGATGGCGGTATCGACAGTCCTATATTCACGATATATCAATATCGTGATTAGCTTTAACGAGGTCGTAAGCGGTCGTGGTTGCAAGTAGGATGTTGGCGGTGTAGCCAAATTAATATTAGAATCACGAATCGAAGCTTGCGCTTGGTGTTCCTGTAGCGAGTTTGGATCATAGTGCGGTGGGGTGAAAATTGTGGCGGTGGCTTGGTAGCCGGCGAAATCTAAAAATTTAAAGTGGCGTGTTTCTCGACGTCCAAAAATTTACAGGTCTTGGCGCAACTGGCCTGGAACTCCGAATGTTCTTCTCACTTACGTCCAAATTCAACATCCAGTTCGCTCAAAAACAATCTCATAAGGATTATCCTCCCAAAAGTTGGTGACGGCCCACGAGGCAGATCGGTGGAATTTACTTTCGGTATTCTATAGAGAAGACCATCATCATAAGTACATTCCATCAATTGGCATCTTTTCGGGAGGACGCTGCATCTGTACATTGTATTGGCATGTCGATACGCGGATGGTGAATCCAACGTCAATGTTGACACTGCAGGCGTCATTGCTTCTCCACAACCCACCGCTGTCATCGATATAGGGATATGTTTTCTAGTGAGAGGTATGTCCTGATGTATCGAACATTTACCGAATTTCAACATCTCGTTCCTTCGAATGAATTACTAACCGAAAAAATTCTGAATATAGCACCCACAATCCCAACTGCACTCATAGAAGAGGTCCTCGAGAATACAACGGCGAGAAGTCGGGCCGCTGAGACGGGGCATGCTCGAACGGGTAGCTGCTCGCCTAAACCGTCGAGGCTGTACACTCTCCAATGTTAGAACAGCAAGCTTGTCATCTAGTCGGATGCTTCATGCCGCTTTTTGGATCCATGGAGGAGAATCACTATTGGTGCAGCCAATCGACAATTATAAAGGGTCCGAAAGCTTCCAGGATGTATTACTCGGAAAATTTAAATCAATATCAACGACTCTGTCTGGGAAAGTGGACCAAATCTACAAGTTCACTTCGCTGCTCCCAACCCCTCGAAACCCCTCTTCACCAGACCAATTCTCCATATCTGCTGTCGGCCTCGACTTCTTATATCCACCGCATGCTATAGCACTTCTTCAGCGGCTCTCAGCCAGAAGAAGCTCGAGGACTTCTGGAAACCGAAACAGCGATCTTCCACGGTCCTACAGCTCCTTTGTTGGCGATTCTTCGAAGGCGAAACGTGAGGCCAAAATCAGAGCCGAGTTAGCCGCCAGACAGGATGAAGAGTGGGAATATGGTCAATCAGGGATGGCGGAAGGGTTCTTAGACAGGCGGAAGAGAAATTCGAGGGATAGGTTTGCGCCTTCTGAGAAAAAAGCCAGGTCGCTGCAGACGTTAAATCCCGCGGCATTCGACTTGTCAGAGGAGTCATTCGACCGTGCATGGGCGTGGTATTCTCGAAGGGAAGGTGCACCGGAAGAACCAGAGCTTGTACTGGAACCAACTTCACAGAGAAGACGGCTTTTGCTTGGATACCTCGTCAACAGTAAGCGAAAAGTTGATTATGAAAGAATTATTATATTCATTGAGGACTTGTCTCCTGAAAAACGCCGAGATCTGGACTGGAAGACTCTCATACACGCACACCTTTACCTGGACCAAGTCGACCCCGCTTATGTTGCTCTTTCGAAATTGGTTGAACAAAGGATTGGCAGTAGCCAAGTCGGGTTCGAAGAGTTTATTTCCTATTGTCTCAACCATGACACCTGGGATCGAGCTATCCGTTGTTGGCAGCTCCTACAACAAGAACTACCCGAATCAAAACTTAGGAAATCATCTAATGCCGAAACTGAACTTCGAGCCGTACCACGTTTTGAACAGGTTCTGCCGCAACTTATCGTCGCCTCGGTCCCCGACTTTATGAACAAGTATAATGCTTGGGTAGCAAACCTACTCAAGAACGATATTTTGAACCGCGATTTCGCAGTATGGTTGTTCGTTGGGGTGAAGAAGAACTTTGCGCAAGTTGGAGGGGCTGTGTTCACCAAGGAGGACATTGAACGGATTAACAATCTATTGGGATCAAAAGGATGGTACACTCCGGATGAGAAAGACTTGGAATATAGTATTCTCGGTACACCATACTTAGAGAACCATGAAGAGGTCATTAAGCAATATTCCGAGTATCGACTTTCTACCAAAGCTAGTCCATCCAACATACTACTCTACCGGGTTCTACTGGCATCAATAGCAGCCGGGGACTTTAAGGCGATGCAAATGGTATTCGACGACTGGTTTAAACATCACAATCATCCAACTATTAAAGCCTACCGACAAATGATGGATGTTTTCGCCAAGCGGGGAGAAGTAAATATCGTCGAGGAACTGTATAAGCAGTTCTCCAGTCGATTCGTCCCCACTGCGGACGACTATGGCCATATACTCAGAGGATACGTGGAGCGAGGAGAGGTCGCCACTGCGGTTGAAAGGCTCGAAGCTATGCCTTTATTGAATCTCAAGCCTAATCTTGAGTGCTACAATACTCTGTTGAGAGGGTTCTCCCAGGCAGAGGATATGGAAAGTGCTATGGATTATCTCAATGTGATCCTAGAACTCGGATTCGAGCCAAACTCGGGCACATATGGTTCCATGATGTACGTCTGCGCAGCTCGAGGTGACTTTGAAAATGTGGATCTTCTGTTTCGGGCGGCTTGCAAGAAGATGACGCCGACTGTCACTATGTGGAATATGATCATTTGGTCGCATGTAAATGGTGGAGCTCGCTCTCTGGCATGGAAATTGATCAACTTCATTTACCGACAGGAAATGGGAATTCCTATGACCCATATGTATAACATGCTGATGAGTGCTCATGCCAACAAGAAGGAGCTTCGCAACGTGGACAGGATCTTCAAAGAAATGCAGGAAAGGGGAATCCCGTTCAATTTTCACAGCTATTCTATCATGATGCGTGCGCTTACTCAAACGCAGCACCGGGAGAACCTCCAAAAAGCCAGACAAATGTTGGACCTTTTGCAGACACAAAACATCCAAACTGGTCCCGTACCATACGCCACACTCATGCAAGGCTTCTTGCGTCGACGAAAATATTCCGAGGTTTTTGCTATCTACAAAACAATGATGGAAAATGGAGTAGAACCCAATTTCACGGCACAGTCTATGCTTCTCCTTGCCTCTATTTTTGAAGCACAGGAACTAGCAAAGTTCACGGGTAACGTTGATCTCAGCTCTGCTGAAGAGATATCCCGTCTGGCAATCGAAAAGTTCTCGGGATTTGATCCCACGAGTTTTAGTCCCGTCAAGAGCGCCGTTCCAACTTATATTTTCACCCCACTCATTTCAGCTTATATATTCAAAGAAGATTATGAATCAGTCCGCAAAACTTACCAGCACTTCCTCAAACTTTCCTCCCTCAAAGGTACCAATAGCATCAAGCCCACCATGAACATGTACCTTAAGCTGCTACACGCATCTCAGAGAGAAAGGAACTGGACAGGACTTCGCGAAATCTGGCGGCTGATGTACACAGAAGCGCAACGCCGCGGAAGGCCTCTAACTCAGATCAGCACCGGATCCAATGTCGTGACAGTCAAAAAGAGGGAAATGTGTCCTGCCTTTGATATCATGCTTAAGGCAGCGATTGATTCGGTGGAAGTAATTGGCCCCGAGGCTGATGCCATCACCGTTGAAGAGATCGGAAAAATGATGCAAGAAATTATCACATGGGGGTTCGAGCTGGACGGTGGTAACTGGAATTCTTTGATTGTTTTGGCCGCAAGGTCAGGAGACCTCGAACAGGCGTTTCGACTAGGTGAAAGTCGGCTGGTTAAGAATACAGGAATACATTACAGAATCAGAGCCCAGCAGCGATTCGGATTTATTGGTTGGGCGAAACATGCACAACATCCCCATCTTCACACGATCGAGATACTAGGAGGCCAACTAAACAAACTTTTCAATTTAACCCGAAGTGGCACCGAAGAAGCCGAAAAGGCAAGAGCCTTGGCTAGGAAGATTGCAACAACCTGCCCAGTCATGTGGAGAATTTGCAACTCTCGCAGCAAGAGAGGCCAAAAAGCACAAACCGACGAGATCCATGCAAAGATCCTTGACTTCGCAGAAATCTCCAAACGGCCACCGGTTGATAAACTCAAAATTACACGCGATTATGCCTTAGCGCCATTTAAGGTTCAAAAAGAACGATATCTCAAAGATTCGAGAAGGCCGGCGGATGAATTTCCCTTCGGGGAGATGGATTTCGACCTCGATGAATAGGATTTTCGCTTTCCCTCTTCCTTTCTTTCTTCTTTGTGAAATATTACTATCGATTACTTGTACATATATTGGAAACCCGCAGTGTTGCTTAAAGGTCTATTTGAATAGTTGGAATAAAAGGGAAAATACGGAGAGCCGATGGCTTAGGGGAGCCTTACATCTACTAGTTGGCCCTCGAATTATGTATATATTGGTTTTCAACTAGAGTAGATTAAATAGTTCATATTATGATGGGATACGTATATAGGTACTTGGGTACCTTGGAAGAGTAGAATTCATTTCGGTACTGCAGCTCAGCGACCTGTGCATATGTGGGTATTCAAAGAGCGTCCGGGCTCGAGGCTAAATATTCAGCTAATTTTAGCCATATATATTGTGAGGGTGTGGTATAGGCTCTGGGAGCCAAGCAGCTCTCTGGCTACCCCCTCAGCTATGCACGAATGGAAGGGTCGTCTAGAATGGAAGAGAGAGATGAACGGAAGAGACTGGAATTGTATATAATAACGAGAACGATAGAATATATATATACATAAATATAACAAATGAAAAGTACGCCCGCGGAGGCTATAAAAGAATATGTAGATCCGTAGGTTTATCGATGTCGATGTCCGAAAGAAGGTGAAGCCATCCAAAGAATAGCTTATAAACAGAAAACAAATGCAAAGATGTGTTGATATCAAAAGTACAACAGAACACGTGAAACACCATACTCCACCCCTCAATACTCCATACGTACCAAAATATATGCGCCCATTCTACTTCACCACAATACGCTAGTCCTAAGAACTATCCAAAGGATATAGCTTCCATGATGTGAGGGTCCGAGACCGTTTGGCCAGTTAATATGATAATTTGCGAATAAGTAAATAGTTACTATAGCTAGCTATAGCTATAGGAGGCCATGGGTTTAGAAGCGCGCGCACTTGTATATGTATAACCGGAGTCATTAACCGCACCTAAAACAACATAAAAAAGTTTGTGGACACTTGTTTTCTCTAGCTACAGGATTCCCAGCCCATCGGTTATACATAATTATATTACGAAAGGACTGCACTGAAGGCTGGCAAAATCCACATCCATCGTATATACATGTACAATGCGAAGCATAAATTAAACAGAAATATATTGCAAATTGTTGATACGAACCAACTGAACCAACCGACCTGCAAAAATGTATCAACTCCAAGCGCACCACGGTGTATATGCTTGATCCAAGCTGGTCCGTACGTGATATTTAGTGCTCACTCATGATCATACCCCCAGCTTTGCAAAATTTTGGAGGCCAAACTAGCGTTAGCTAGTACCAGAATGAAATTCGACCTTCGATTGATACTAAAATCCAACAAAGTCAACACATCGGGGTAAGCATCTGACGCCAGTGTTAGTGGTGTTCTGGTACCACTCGGGAAAGGAAACCAAGAAAAGGGAAGATATCTGGTTTGCATGCATATGCGGAAACATACACTCGGCCATTTCTAGCCTCGAGACAGCCATTTCAGCCTATCTCTTGGCTTTTGCCGTGCCAGCTGATCCGCTCCCGCCTGGGTCTCCATCACCACTCCCACCCGGACCACCCGGACCACTCGGACCATCACCGCCGCTACCACCTGGACCTTCATCTTTGCTTGTATCATACCAATTCTTGATCGGAACCTTCAATCCATAAGGATGGGATGGATCGATCGGTAAGCCGAAAGTATGTCTGAAATCCCGGTAGTATTCCGGAGTCATCCCCATCCCTACAAAATCCGGGCCTTCTAGGTAATAAGGCTCGGCGGTCTCCGGGTCCAGATACCGTCTTGGTTGCGAAAAACGAAGAGTCCCGCCACCATAATTCCAACGAAAGTCGGGGTTATGGCCCTGGACTGTGTCCGGAAGGCTATCCAAAGCCTCTTGAAGTACCCAAATGGGAAGATTCTTATCCTCTGGTACCCGGCTAACGAGTTCAGCGGTACAGAAGCATCCTGTGGTTTCGATACGAGCCATATGACACCATGCGATTAGGTTAGCAAAGTTGTATCTCAATAGTAGAGCTATCGCATTCAAAGGAGGGATATTTTACCACTCACCCCAAACTACACTGCACCTATATGCTGCAGCTTGCGTCGCACAGGCAGCCGCGCTCGAATAGAGTTCGCCTTTTTTTCTTTTTTTTTTGGGGATGGCGTATAATGCACCCTGGTCGTCACAGTAACACGGGTAGCAAGCCTGTTGGCGTTGATAAATACGCACCAGAGCTTCTGAATGTGGCACACTGCTCCAATCCGGCCAATCTTTAAGCTCGATGCCCATACTTGGTACCTCGCGTACGGGGAGACGATAAGCCCAATCTGGCGGATTACATCTTACTTTCATTCTACCATCCTTGTAGAAAAAGTTTGAGGGAATTTCCCAGGCCTTTTTTGAATTGGCTTCCGTCGTGTTATGCGATACTGCGGATATATTTCCCGTAACTTTGGGCATACTATCTACATCCGAAATATCAGATCCGGGTGGAGGAGGTATGGCTGCTATCACCGTCAACATGACAGAAGCGATCAGGGCTGAGCTCACCCGCATCTTCCGTGAGGCTTGAATTTGATAGCTGGAGACAAAAGATTGAGAATAGTTTTATGTATATGTAAAAACCAAATGTATGTACGTAGAGAAACTGTACCAAGCCAGGGCCCTTGAAAAGATTCGAAAGCTTGGCAAAAAAGACTTTGAGAAGCCGTTCTATAGCTGCTTTCAAAATTCAAGATCAGCAAGTCGGGGTGGGCATAACTATATACGAATTCATTTCAACAAACGCGGTTGAACTGTAGAATCTAAGCAGCGCCGCAGCCCCGGAGCACAGTCGTAAACTATAGAAACCCGAGTTTAATAGCAAACTATAAAGGATTCAGTTTTTGTGGAGAAGCCAAAATGGATAGCAACCCATAATTTAGTAACGAAAAGTAGCTGTGCAATCGATTCTGTATAGTTGGGGGATATGTATGAAACATAAAGTTACGACTCAACCCAGCACTCCCACATAAGCACGCAAATCCACATGAATGTACGCAAACACATGAGATGGTTCCTACAATGTAACTGCATGGTGGAGTGTTATAGCGCTAGATCCATGGAGCTGTGCATCTCTGTCGGATTTAAGGCTGCCCTTTGTTAGCCTTTTTGCGTTGGCCTCTGACTTTTGTTGTAAAGTGCACAGTGCAGTGGTTACGAGACTGAGTTCTTGTTCGCAGGAGGCTCAGTATCGATCAGCACGTCATTGGACAACTTGTGTTCAGAAAGTTGGCAACGAGACCAGCTGTAGCTGTCATGTTAACTACTGACGGGAATGCAGAGCATGATTATTCATCTGCGATACCTCTAATTCGAGTTTTGGCTGTTACTCCGCGCCAATTTCCAACATAAGGCCAGCCGTGCAGTTTCAGCGTCGTATATACCTAATATACGCCTCGAGGTTTCGTTTCCAATTTTTTGTGGTTGGATTGTGATATTGTAGGCCAGCTAGCACAGCACAAATCATGTACATGTATGTGCTGAGATCGAGACAGGGCCGATCGATCGATCACAACTGCACAACAATGTTAGCTTCTTGCACCATGCGCATATGCATATGCTTCTGAAGGGTTCGAATCCTGCACTCGAGGATAATATATTGTATCGGACTGATACACGCCTTTATACTTTTAAAACATAGCCTCAAATACTATATATATGTTCCGCTATTTTGATAATAGCAAAATAGTAATTGTGGCAGGATCCGGATGCATTTGTGATTTGGATGGTAGCTTTGGGAAGGGAACTTAAAATAATTCTACCAGTTGAGATATCGATGGCTGAATTCAATATTTAGTTTATAAATTTACACCACGTATGATAGGGGGCATGCTATTCATTGGCCTGGCCGACGATATTTGCATTTGCGTAAGGATATATAACGATACAAATAAAGTAATGATAAGAAGTAATAAATAAAAACACTTCTGCGCAAGCAATCAGAACGTACAATGTAACAAGAAGCAAAAGATACCCCTCCGAGTCCATGAATATATCTAGTTCCAAAAAAGGTATACCGTAGCAGTCTGAATATTACTGTGAATTGAGCAAAGCTGAGGCTCCACAGTGAGAAAGAAGAGGCGCATGAAGCAAAGGAAAATATTCCCAACCAACAAAGACAAAGTCGACATTGCAAATACAACTATTGATAATCCCAACTTCCTCGTCCCACAACATAACGCATACGTAGGTAAAGCCCCAGCCGGCCCCCAGCTAAATAAACACACGAATAATATCTATATTACCCTCGTTGTACCCGTCGGGCGGGACGAAGCTTCGTCCATCTGGGAGGGTTTGGTAGCGAGACCAAGGCGATAGCCAAGAGCTCACTTTGTTGAACTCGAAGGCTGGATTGGGCAATACTGTGGGTGGAGGGACCGGAGGATTTCCGGGCCCGGGGCGATCGGGATGAAAGTAAAGTATCCGTATTTCGATTGTTCGACAGCGTAGCTCTAATGAGATATTGGGCGTTTCCGGTGCTAAGACGCCTCGTACCGGTGGAAGTTGATGGATGGGCAGTGTGCCCCTCGCCACCCCCGTTTCACCACCTATAGCTGTTCCACTGCTTGGAGGATTGTTGCAGCTATAAGGTGCATATTCGAGGCACCGCGTTGTAGCCAATGCAAATATCTCCCCTACTACTGAGAGGCACAAACTTCCTGCGAGTCCGAGAGCAATGACGTTTGAGATGCCTGTGATTTCTGGGCAGGCGAAGAGGAATCTGTGCTGTTTCATCGAAAGCCCAGTGTGGAGAAAGTCTAGTGCTAGACTTGATAGGATGGCGGGTACTTGTTGCGCAGTTGGTCCATCAGTGGCTTGCAAGATCAGATCAATTCTATCTGGCTGCGCAGAAAGAACCTCTTGAAGACATCCTCGGAGGCTCGGCCCAACGCGATGTCTTTGACGAACAGTCGGGTACGACAAGTACTCCTTCAGGAGGCTTCCAATATTAACCATCTGGGCTACCCCGGTACAGAGACTGAGGTGCAAGCCAACATTGCACATTAAGAGTGCGTATGCACCGGCTCTGAGCCCCTGGCAAAGGGTCTGCCTTGTAATAAAAACCTCTTGGGAGTTTGGGAGTGATCTAATGTACTGAAATTCTGGTGTGAAGGCATTTATGTGGTCTCGAAGTTTAGCATTGATGTCCCCGTTTGGAATCGACCGAAGTCCACAATTGAGGTTGACACACACAGAAACCGGGGTGCCAGTTGCGTCATCCGTTGGATTTCCGTTTTCATGCTCTTGAACGGCCTCCTGTGCCATATGTATGACCTTACTGAGGGTTAGAGAGGTTTCGAGATTGGGCATTTTAAAAGTTAAAAAAAATAGACGCTCGAGAGTTAAAAGAAGTGAATTTGAATTGTGTTTGCTGGAGATAGAGCTAGGCGCTATGGAATCAGAACTGTTAGCTATGTACTAGACGGGTCATATATATATATATAATAGGCATACACATACACCTACTTAGGCTTATTGAAAACACTATGGAAAACGTAATGTTATCAGGTGGAACTGTAGCCCAGCCTCAAGGTTAGGGGGTATCGACCTAAAAGAAAACCGAACCTAGATGATGCATGATGAAGCATTCCTTTTCTCTGTATTACAATGAACCATACACGGGGTGGTTATCGGCATGTCTGCACCTACGCGTGCCGTATGGATCTTATTAGAACTAATTCGTACTCAAAACACGCGGGGACCATGGGAGTCCAAGGCAGAGGTGTCCCCCAGACTATGACAATAGAGCGCGCCGTGGTACAAATGGTCACGATGCACATTTTGTATTGACTAAGTAGTTGGGCCAAGGCGGATTCGCAAGTTGTTAATTTCGCAACAAAAACTATGATTAATTGTTAATCGATCGATCATGGACTCAACTTGGACTTCAAAGCCTAGTAAGAAATACCAGAATCGTGTTTCACAAAAAACTTGAGGCTTGCTTGCTGCAGTCGCTGTGTACACGGGCCCGCGGGTTGATGCCGCTATGTCCTAGACCTGGTGGGCATTGAGGCATACCTGATATATCGGCGATAGTTGGATATCATGGATCAAAGGGTTTATAACACTAATTAATTTGCAAGCGGGCCGTGGCCGATTGTTGATCCAGTTGGAAATAACACTTCAGCTGGTCCGGGATAATATGCACTCGAAGTTCCACCAGAAACATCGGCCCCAGACTAGGATATATATAATATGGTTAACAGTTAACAGAGCCTGGGAAGGAATAAGGTAAAAACTGAAAGAGGAATAGAGATCTCGAAGCCGTTGCAGCGTACGCGGTATACGTATCACAGTTAACTTGGTACCAAAAAAAGAGGATAGCTTAGCTAATTAGAGATTTTGGCAAAGAAACCCAATCAATGCAAAAGCGAATCTGAATTATATTATGCTAGATGCCAGAGCTAGGTCCAGTTAATCCAATGGGGGTTCTACGTTGCTTTTTGTGGAGCATATGCGCGTGGGATATTTGATATTTGATCCCTACTTATACTTATATAAGCTTATAATAAGTACTTATATAAATAAGTATACATAATATATATTCATCGATAAGGAAGCTTGAGTCTAATAGATCACGTGCGTCTCGAACCATCGCCATCACATAGCTTCTAACTCGCTAAGCAGCACAATTGCACCAGTACAATTGCAACGTTACCAGCTTATAATTAAACGTTTATAAACTATCGATATTGATGTATATATATATCTTAACAAAACGAAGAGGAATGTATTGATGTAACTTTCCAAACTGATCCAAAATCAAAAGCTTGAAGGTACGTACTATACTAGGTATGAGATTCGATTGTTTGCTCGAGTTATAATTAATATTTAATTACATTTGACAGGTCCTCAGCTGGCCTGCAACTTAATTAGCAACGTTAACTGATTGATGATTGTAGACCTGAACTTAGCCGATCGAAGTCCCTAAGATACATCGATGATGCTGGTCTGAAACTCGGACACCGCATTGCATTAGCCGCCTCGTATTAATATTAACGCATCGAAGCAGTGTACTTTGTGCTGCCGGCATAATATCAACTGGCTGAAACATCGGATTCCACAGATCCAACAGAGCAATCATCGATAGCGGACTGTTGGCGGGATTTCTCAAGTTTGCATCTATGCCAACGAAAGGGGAAAACAGGGTGAAGGGTGAGCCTTGCAATTGCCCACCGTTGTTATTCAAATTTGCCGCCTGGGATCGAGGCTAGAACCATGCATAGCAGATGGTTGACGAGATACAATTTCAAACTTAGCTTAGGTCACACTCGGGATCGGATAGAAATTGTTCTGTTTGCTACCGAAAGCACTTATCCACCCGCAGCCTGGAGTGGGGCACAGAACCCTCATTCGCATCACATTGATTTCAGCTGAGAAGTATGCGGTAATACAATACACTTCAATCCGATCACAAATTTGTTTTCACATCAAGACATCAATCGCCAGACTGCAGACCCAGCCGTGCCTATATGCAGATACCCTCGAGGCTTCATCCCCCAACCTATCCCTGGATTTCACAGGAACTATGTCTCATATTTCTAACCCTAGAGCACGATCCAGCCGTGTGATTTTCGACCTCGAAATTTTGAACAATACCCTTCAAGATCGGACTGTAAGCCGCGTAGGATATTTCAAAAACATCCATGGAGATCCATTGCTTCTGGAGGAACGCCCACCGAAAGGGAGTCTGCTAAAAGATCTTGTGACGATATTTTCTAATCCTTACACCTGGTATCTGATCGGGAAGGGTGTAATTACTCTCGGCAGGGGAGTTGAGGTACGCTGGATTGCTTTTATTGCCTCCATGATGCACGATGCATCGATGCGGTCGCACAGCAATGACTCGGTCGAGACTTACAATTTCCGTGTCAACCGAACAGCTAAAGGACCTGGCTGGCATAGTTGCATCTCTTGATGCATATGGCCCCGTCAGAGCAGCCTTCTTACAGGGTGGTGGATTGCTGGTTAAGAGAGGACAAATTGAGGCAAAATGGAGTGCTATGCTTCACCCTCCTCTGAGTTATCTTGGAGATGCGTTCCAACATCGGACCGTTGATGGAAGCTTCAATGTAAGTGTTCATTTCATTCCCCCAGCTCCGACAAGGGCTAATTCGATTTGATGTTTACCATGTCCAAAGAGCGTTTTGCACCCACACCTGGGACAAGCAGGCACACCTTATGCGAAGACTGTGCCAGCTAAGGCAAGACTTTTGGGTGCCCAACCTGATCCCGGTGATATTTTCGATCGTGAGTTGGCCTAACCCACCCGCCCAGAAGCTGCTAGTGATTTACCAGCACAACTCTTCACAGGTCTCATGGCTCGCGAACTTGATGGTCCCAGAACAAGCGGCTCTGGTTTATCTGTGATGCTGATATACCACGCCACCATTATTATTCATGGTAAAGACCTATGATCATTCCAGCTTCAGTATGATATGTAAATTAGCCCGGAAAGGGGCCGACTGATTGATAAATTCTCAAGATATATTTCGTACAAACGAAAAGGACAAGAACATCTCAGATACATCTTCTTACCTTGATCTATCTCCTCTTTATGGATACGATGATGAGACAAATGCGAAAGTCCGCACTGGAAAGCTCGGGCTACTTCATCCTGATACATTTGCAGAAAACAGACTGCTGCGGCAGCCGCCAGGAGTGTGCAGTAAGGCTCAGTGGTCCAAAATCCACCTTGGTTTTTCTACTCGACAGTCAGCTGAGACATAACAAAATTGTAGCTTATCTGGTAATGTATAATCGATACCATAACTACGTCGCCCGCCAGCTCTTACGGATCAACGAAAACGGCCGTTTCTCGATCCCCGAAAAGTATAGTGGCGAAGATCAAGCGCATGCTCTAGAACGGTATCAGGAATATCACTGGGAGATAAAAGACTTCGCCCTCCGATACATTCAAAACAACACTTTCGCACAGAATCAATTGCAAGATACCGTTGAATTCAAGAATGAGCTATTTGCCGCGCGAAAGGCACGTATGGTGTTGTTGAAGAAAGAGGAGCATGATGAATACTTCGCTACGATCCAGGGAAATCAAGAAGAAGTGGAGAGGTTTCAAGAGTGGAAAAACAACCAAGAAGACCCGGAGAACGTGAACGTCAGATTCTATGACGTTTTGGTGAACAAGTTTATTGCGGAGCACGACGCGGCTTGGAAGAAGCTCGACGACGACCTCTTCGGAACTGCAAGACTGTGAGTACAGCACGGTACAGTCTGCCTTTGCCCGTATACGATTAACCAACAATATCAAATACATATTTAGTGTTACATGTGGACTTTATATAAATATCTCCATCCATGACTACCTTCGCGCTTTGATGGGTTTCCACCAATGGAATACCACGTTCACCCTCGATCCCCGCCTTGAAGTCGATAAGAAAGCTGGGAAGGAAGGTCTACCCCGAGGGATCGGAAATCAAGTCTCGGTGGAATTCAACCTTTTATATCGCTTTCATTGTGCTATCGGAAAGGATGACGAAGTTTGGATGAACGATCTGATCCGCAAAACCCATGGCAAAAAGCTCATTGCCCTTAGCGAGGCCAAAGACTCCGAAGGAAATGTCATTAAAGACATTGGAGATCTCGATAAATGGGACCCAAGGACTCTTACTAGCGATCAATTTAACAGAGTGAACCCTCTACTTGCAAAAGATGCCAGAAAATTTGCCGCAGCGAACCCAGAAAGCCTCAAGCCAGAAAACCAGGTCTTTTTTGATCTAGATGTCACCGAACTCACTAGGGACCCTATAACCAACCAGTTCAACGATGAGAAACTAATCAATATCCTCGAAACCAAGATGGAAGAACCGATCTCCCAGTTCGGTCCTCGCAACGTCCCTCGAGCCTTAAAGGCGATTGAGGTTGCCGGTATACTTCAAGCTAGAAAATGGGAAATCGGAACGCTCAACGACTTTCGCGAGTTTTTCGGCATGAAACGGCACGAAACATTCGAATCTATTAGCAAGGACCCAGAAGTCCGACAAGCACTGCGAGATCTTTACGAAGACGTCGATAAAGTCGAGTTCTACCCTGGTATTTTTTGTGAAGGTCGAGATGCGGAAAATGCTAGAGATTGTGACCCAGGCCCTCAAATCAGCAATTCCACTTTATGGAGCGCGATATTTTCCGATGCGGTTACACTCGTTCGCTCGGACAGATTCTATACGGTGGATTGGAACACCAACTCCCTCACCACCTGGGGAATGAACGAAGTGACTGCGGATAACAATACCTTCAAGAGCTCCGTGTTCCATCGACTAATACAACGCGCGTTCCCTGACTGGTACGAAGCTAATAGCGTACGCTTCTTTCACCCTTTCTATACAACTGCTACAAATATGAAGTATGCGAAAGAGCAAGGATACGGTGACGCATTTAACCTTCCAGACTTCAATCCCTCCAAGTCAAAAGAAGTCGATAATAACCTCCCTAGTGTCCTTCAACGATCTACACCCTCGAAACCGAACCCCACCTTCAAATTAACCCGTACTCTCAAGCGCCAAAATATGCCAAAAAATGTCACAATTGTTGTTAAGTCCCGTGAGGCTGCCGAAGAAATCATTCATGATCGAGATGACCGATTCGTCAACCCAGCCTGGATGGATAATTATGCTGTCCCAAAGATAATAAGAGACATTCTACAAAAGGATATCGACAGGAGTGATAGGGCTAGTACGGATCTAAACATTGATATCATGGGAAGGGAGAGGGATCAAATCGCAGAATATTTTGAGACAACATCCATTAAGGTCATAAATACGAGAAGGCAACTGTTTGAGAAAGGCATCGGAAAGAAGGATCCCGTGTATCAGATCGATGCCGTAAGAGAGTATGTAGCCCTATCTATCAAAGATTCTTCTTGATGCAAAATCCGATGGACTAAACAATATTATAGTTTCGCAATACCGGTTATAACGCATTACTTTGCCGACTTCTTAGGCTTTAGCGATCTAATCATCGGAGAGGGCGGGAAACTATATAGCACAAACGAAATTTATCATCATATCGTAAACGTCCAGAACTACCTCTCCTACAACGTGGATGAAACCAAAAAATGGAAGCGACGTGAGGCATTCAAGAAGTCCGCCGAGTTCCTTGTGGGCCTCGCAAGAAATGGACATGTAAAAGCAGCATCGTCATGGTGGCCGCTTTGGAGATCCGAAGATCCACGCCCTGAAGCCTACATGAAGGAACTTGGCTATAAGGTCGCACAGAAACTCTTGAAGAATAAAGACATCGCTAAAAACTGTGATGAGGCCGCGGCGATAATGTTACTTATAGGACTGGATAGTATCTACAACGCCATTCTCACTGTAAGTCATCCAATGCGGAGGTGTGTGAACTTGGGTATACGAACGCTAAACCTCTAAACATCAGTTTACTACGTCTCTTGCCTTCTTCTTTGATCAAAGTAACCGTACTTTTGACTGGCGCTTCATGGCCGATGAAGAACGAAGGTACCAGAACGACCTACACGCCAAAGTCGAAAACGACCACAAAAACCGTACCCAGATGCCGGATAAGCACAAAAATCACTTTCAATGCCTCACCACACAAGAAAAACGAAAGATCCGACACAGGGACGGCCTAATTTCATGGGAGGATATTCAAAAAATTGCATTTGATCCCGACACTGCGGAACATGACAAGGACCATGAGATCATGCACGCTGTCCTCGAAGCCCAACGACTCAAGGTCAAACTCCCTATTGAAAGGCGGGTTCTTTCCAAAACATCATTTACACTTGAAGGCAGTGACTTTGAATTCCACACTGGAGATACCGTTCTAATTGATATTGTAAGTATGCTCCTTACAACTCAAGGACGATTAGAAATATAGTACAAACTCACATATGCCGTTATCATATAGCACACCGCTGAAGCTAACCGACATTCATTCTGCGATGACCCTTTCTGTGTGGAGAAGCTCCACACTCACAACCCTGTCACTAGTTATCTATCCTACACTGGCGGGTTCAGTGAGGACATCCTCTCACTGTCTGCTAAACACATTCCTATAATTGGCCTCGCCGCTATGTTCAAAACACTTGGTCGAATGAAATATCTTCGCCAGGGTCACGATTCCCAAGGGAGATTGAAATCGGTAAATAATAACCCTTCTTATGGGCATCTAGCAAATCGAATGGCCCCGAAAGTTTTCAAGGCAACAATGGGAAAACTCAAGGAAAGAGCACAAAAGGAAAAGAGCGGGGAGAGCTTTGATACAGAGCCTGAAAGTTATACATATCTTACCCCAGAATGGGATGAAACTATGCCGTTTCCAAATAGTACGTTTTTAACCTTTCCTCTATCAATCATTCAGATCCGAGTTATTCGAGTCTTGCCGCCAGACCATATTCTCGATCCCGCTTGGACTCGTTGCCAGACAACACGAAGTTGACGTCCACGTCTTGCTTATGGCTTGCGTCTCGATTAAGCTCAACTCTTAATTAGCTTCTACGCAACACGAAATAAACAGCGTCATACGTGGTATTTTGACTTCTCGTGGCACAAATACGATACAGCATGTTGTTGCTGATCATATGAAATTATATTAATGTTTATTGTTTAATTTGCAGCCATGAAAATACGCTTCAACGGTTATGGCAAAGGTGTCTGGATTTACGGCGATAATTCAGACCAGAGCCACGGTATCATCTCGCTCTGGGCACCCCAAGGTCCCAGTCATACTGGAGGAAGCTGGGCTCCCTCGAAATGCACTTGCACGAGTGGGGTTTGCAAGTGTGCTTTAGATATCAAGTCTCGAGTGGAAACCCTTGAAAGAGGGCAAAAGGAGCTTGATACGGGGGTTAGCGAGCTGAAGGAGGAGGACGTACGATTGTTGAAGAGCCTGGGGACCGTGCACTCCGGGTGTGGTATGTAAACGTAAGGGTGTAAACTGTGCATGGACTGGAATCTATGTGTAGATTCTTATGATTAAGTGGTTTGTATAGGTAATACTCTTGTCAGTGTCATGATGTTCTCTCGAGTTTCACGTATCGGGGGTTTGGAGATTTAGGCCGCAATAAGTCCAACCCTTTAGGCTTCAATATTTGTGTAACGACTATGTTGACATTAAATATATGGGCTGGCATCTGATATCTGATAAGTGTACTAAATGACTAAAATTCCTAGTGATTTTGTGTGCTAGTTGAGCGGTAAGGCTAGATGAGAATTTCAAATCTTGATCATCTGCGACCGGATATGGGAGAGGTGGCATTCGAGTGTCGAGGAGGGTTATGGGATAGGCGTCATAGATGCATATGCATCGTTTCGAATGGTGGTTATGTTCATCAATTTACCCTAGTCCGCAGTACCGACGTTATACATGTGTGGCCGGACAGTCAACTGAATTGCTGAAGCCATGTGCCACCGATCATTAATGTTCTATAATACGCAAAGGTTTGAAGGCCGAGGTATCTCGTCCTTTCTCCTCTTTTAACTTTCTCCTTTGCTTCTCCACCGCAAACCTAACAGCTTCGATTACGGCCATCTGAACCAACTTGGTATATTACCGGATATTCCAAAAACTCAACCTCTTAGAGCTTATGTTCGTAATAGCTCATGCAAAGCTATTGCTTCTCAGCTTAGCTATTTCGTTTCGTTCTCTCCTAATACAACTTCGATATTCAAAATCAATATCGAAAAGACAAGTGACCGTGATATCAAGAACTCTTGTTAGCTTATTCTAACGATCACTCTAATTTCGATTTTTCAAACCGTCCGGTGTCAGGCATACGCCTATCCCAAAAGTCGGCCCCCGAGCTGCAGATTCCTATTTGCGACACTTCAATTAGCGTACCTCGGCCTCATACTTTTTATCCTTCTTGAGAAACCCGATAGTCGGCAATTGCCACCACTAATTAGGCCTCTCGAAACCCTCCTCAATTGATTGATCATTATGATGGGCCAGGCTAGTCTTACAATAGATTAGAACCCTAAAATCATTCATCAAAATAATAATTTCAAAGAAGAGATCAATCAGCCGGCGATCGACGGGAGTTTGATCTTCGCATATGCATACGACAACGGAGAGAACCCAGACTCTGGCTACTATGGGATCTTCAATGGAGTTGCTGATTTTGAAGGCAATATCTTATATGAGCTTGATATCAGCGTTTTACCTGATCTCTTGAGAAACCTTGATTTCAAAGAAATCGACCTCCTTGTTTTGGATCCCAACATCCCTTCTTTCCAACCTTTGCCATCCCAAGAAATCGGTTGGACTGGCTTTGAATATTCACCCCATTCTTCTACAAATCCCACGGGGAGGCTAGATTCCTCGCCGGAATGTTACGAGCCCCAGGGTGTATAACAAATGATAGCTCCTCCACTAACTAATGGTAGTCTGGAGCCAGAGTTTAATGATTCCCCGAGTGATACGTCGCCACCGACACCGGGGCCAGAAATCCATATCTCGAGGCAGTACCGGTTGCCCCAGACGAAGGTACCGAGATATCTCCCCCATTTCGGGCGGAATGCGGATACGGTACTTCGGATAGTGTATTCAGGCCGCTGAATACGGATCAGTTAGGAAGCAAACCGACGAGGCTGACTTTCGCTCTACCTTTGGAAAATCGAATTCAGTTTACTCCAATCAGCAAACCCTTAAGTTTTACCCAACAAAACAACATCACAACTGACAATGGGACTCTTGAAGGCCCGGTAGATTTCCGGAAAAGAACGCGATCAGATAGTTTTCAGAGCGCCCAAAGCGGGCCAGACGGGGCACCACCAGTTAAACGCTCACGAGGGAGGCCTGGGACACGCCCACTACCAGTAGATGCGGAAGGTAATCCCATTCGATCTCCCAGGAGAAAGGCCCCACCAAACATAAGGCCCAGCCCAGTCCGAACGAACGAGCTTCCAAAGAACTGTTAACTAAATATTACCAAGCAAGTCCGGCTCAAGTGCCCATCCATCACTCTTATGATAGCCCTCTCCGGCACTTGTCGGAGAATGCGAATCAATCGCTTTTCACTCAATTGCAAGAAATCTCACGGAATTCTACACAGTGCTGGTCTCGCGGGCCAGAGACACAGTGCCAAATCCGTGTCATATCGATTCAAGAAATCGAACGCCTGGATAAAATTCTTGACCTCTTCTGAGCGTGTTTTGGATATGAATTTCATCAGAATATGGCTATTTTATTCATTGAGAACTGGTTCGTCAAAACGGCTGAGGGCTTGTGGTTCGCATTCTCTCCTGATGCCGAGCAGTTTAAGACCTGGAAAAAAATGACGCAGAAGTGTTGAGGATATTCAAGAACGGGAAGGCACTCACGAAGAATTGGTTGAATACTGAAGCAACTGTTCTAATGCCCGTCGAACACCGGGAGAAAGAGAGATTACAACAAGCAGAAATAAAGGGGATGGTGGCGCAGTTGGAAGAAACGATTAGAAAGCACGGATGGAGATCAGAAAATTGGTTTTTACCAAACTGATTCCTAGTATCTTTCAGGATACACGAGCAGACATTACGGCTTGTATATTTTGTAAAAGGCGTTATCCAAGGGATCCCGGGAGATTCGGATCCAATAAGGCGAAATTATCAGTGGGTCAAGTAGGGCCAGAATTAGTTGGTGGATGGATTCATTGTTTGGAAGAAGTCTTCCGTTTCCCCCACCCATCTGGTATGTGTTTTCTGGAGTTTGAGCTTTTCTTCCCTCTTTCCTTCCTACAATTGTTTGAGTTTTCAGCACCTTTCTTTTCGACCCTTCGTAGCACTTAGAGCCCCATTCTTCGCTCCGATACCCCGATACAGTGCATAATATTAACGTACTTAGGTGTATATAATGCTATACCCTAAAAAAGGAACGAAACAAGGAGAACGAGAAGCATTGCTTCTCGCTTGCGGATGCTACTTACAGAAGATAGAGTGAGGGTTGTGTATTTTGTCATTGCTATTTGGTTAGCCAAATAGTTCATCGTTCATTGTATTAACAGATGGATCTATAGACTTCGGGTGATTGTTGGAGAACGAAGTTTATTTAGCATCGAGTTCTACGGTACAGTTAAGTTTGGTTACGAGGCTGTTCCGCAGTAAGCGGGAGATACAGTAATTATATATAGTTCAGCGACGTTTAGACAAACTGGCGTTTGATTTGTACTTTGGGTTTTTCTATAGCTAAGATCCTCGTTGAAAAGTCTTGAAGAGTAATGTAATCGGATCGTGATCGATATCATGTCAAAGTCGAAGCTAGTTTAACTTCGCGTTGATTGAAATTCGAATTCATTTGAGAAATATGGTGTTGACAATGTGGTTCTTCCCGTTGTGTAACCCAATCCTCGGCTATTCCTGCCACTTCTCGTTTCCATTTTCTCAATGGGATCTCGAAAATATTTGCGACTTTCAGAATCCAATCTTTCTTCGTGATTCCTCATCGCTGAACCACCACTACCATTACATACCACCATCCTCAAAAAGAATTAATAATGCCAAAGCGCCCTACACCGCACGCCCCCCCAGGCGAAAACGATACCCACCACCACCGACAATCCAAGAAACCACGTTATACATCCTCAACAAACCCCGATTCCTCCAGAAGGAAGACCACAAACCCTCCTCCTCCTCCCAGCCATCGCCGCAAACCCGGTGGTTTCACAGTCGGACCTGCAAACCTTCCGGACGGAACATTTCGAAGGAAAGCCCAAAAGATAAAGAAAGGGTTAATACACCGGGCGAAGTTATGGAAAGGGTTGGAGAAGATTAAACGGGAGGAAGGGATTGTTTCTACGAGCGTTAAGCGTGGGAAGCGTGGAGATGATGATGAGGATGATAATGATAATGATGAAGATGAAGCTGCGAGGAGGGCTAGGAGGAGGATGGAGAGAGCTATGCAAGATGACGATGCAGAGAGCGATGATAATGATGATGGAAGTGAAACCAACAAACAAGATGTTCCGGACATCGAAGGCGTGGATTCATCGGATGAGGATATACCAGCACCCATCAAGGATGATGATGGAGAAGATCCACATACCCACCCTTCGCGTAAACAGCATACCCGCCGTCCACGACAATCTCGCTATACAAATGAAATTTCAATCTCTAAAAAGGTTAGAGAAGCGAAAGCCGAGCGGGACAAAATCGAAAAGGCAAAGGCTGCAGCGATCGAGAGGCGGGAACGAGATAGGAAGGCGAGGAATAAGGCTATGGGTGAGGGGAAGGGGGCAAGAACGGGAACAGGACAGATGAAGCTGGGGAGACAGAGTAAAGGGCTGTTGGAGAAGGTGGAGAGGTTGGTTAAAAGGTGACGTGAAGGTGTAGTGGAATTATAGGGTGGAAGGATTGCTGCTATGGTTTTACATTCCCATGTGCAGGCTTCACCAATCTGCTCCAACATAGAGCAACAGGATCAAGCCGGCCAAGCTACGCATTCGATACCGAGATTGAAGGCAGTGCCAAGTGATATATGTCAGTTCAGCTAACCGAGTCCACGTCGACGACGACCAGACAATCGAGAATGGGATGGAGCGTAAAGGATCAACAGCCCAAAATCATAAAGCCAAATACATCTTCAATCTTGCGAGAATAATGTTCATGTCTATTCGCAAACTTGTACATATAGCATCATTTTCTTGTCCCTTAGCGAATCAGGAACTGCTAGCACAGTTTATGAATGTTTCTATCACATTAAATTTGATGCGATTGCATTAGGTATCTACCTAGCCAAGGTTATTCAGATCTTCAAAACGCCAAAAGCTATGTGAACATAAAGCAAGGTCTAGCCCGCACAGTCTCTACGACAGCAAAAGTATGGATGAATGAATCTTATGCGAGGTCCACAAGACAGGTAAGAAGAACGCCACGTGCACATTGATGGAAAATGCAACCTTGGAACCCCAATATAAATATTATTAACCCCCGACATCCAATTCCAACTCCCAAAAAAAGAGAAACAAATATCAAAACTCTCTTCTCGGCTCTCCAAATCTAGAATTGGATATTGTACTCCAATAAGCTGTCCTACCACACTGGATTCCGCTTTTCAAAATCCTTAATCTGGCCTTCCACCTTCTCGATCTCCTTCTCTAGTTCTCCTAGGCTTTGCGCCAATGCCCCAATTTCCTCAAATTTTCTGTTCGCCTTCGCACTTGCAATCATCTCCCCAACCAAGAACTTCTGCTCTTCCAACACCGCCAGCTGCTCCTTCAGCAATTTCTCTTCGGCATCGATCTCCGGATTACTGCTCACAACACTACTGGAATCGTCTATAATGCTTGCAGGCGACCCCAGGCCCCTGTGATGTCCATTACCGAGTTTTCCAGATTTAGTTTGTTTCAATATTTTCGGCAAGGCTTTCAGCGGGAACATGTGTGTTTGTAGAAACTCTACTGAGTACAAGTATATGGACCGTTGAAGCTGCTGCTGGGTCGGAGAATCCGTTGGGAGATTCACTATACGCTTCGCAGCGGTGTCATATTGTGTGAAGGCATCGAGGAGGCGCTTGCGAGTTTTCGAGGCCTCGGAACGTTGTTGCGGAGTCGGGGGTTTATTTGAGTCCCTATCACCAGAGGTAAGACTTTTAGTATTGAAATCTAAGAAAGGAGCAATCAAGCTACCGAGACGAGTGGCTTACTGTAAGGTTGCTAATAATTTCTGAAACCGGGGAAGCATGGTAATAATCCCCTTCTCGAACTCCACCATTGTCTACATAGATATGTCAGTGCCCAATAACAATATTTAGGTTAGGATGGCGGGTACAAACCTCGTAGCTCTTCTGATCCGGCGGCTTCCGGGCAACTTCATCCATGAAATCCCTTTTACTAAAGAGTACACCGTTACACTCTCTGCATATCCTAACATCTAATGCCACCTCACCCATCTTCTCCGTTAATGTCTTCCCTCCCCCCATATTAACATTAACATTTAACCCCACCTCACTCGAACACCCGGTCCTAGTGTCGCCGCAAACCACTTTTCCACACAACCTACAATGATGTTTCCGGAGTGAAAAGTTTGTGAAAGTCTGTCTACAAAAAGGACAGTTTGGAACTTTGGCATCGTCTTCCCAATTTACGATAGTTTGCTCTAGGAGTTTTCGCTGGTTTCGTAGACCATTGAGATTGACCGGCCAGAGCTTGGAAGCAGTGCTCTGTTGTTGAACATTGAGATTTTCTGCCGCGCTAGGGTCCGTGAGAACTTGTGTAAGCTTTGTCAGCCGTTTATCTAATCGTGAAGTCTCGAGATGTTGTTTATCGACATTTTTTTGGCGAAGGGATTTGAAATCCGAGGTATGATCTCTAACAAAGCCTAGAATATATTGTTTAGTAAGCCTGAAGTATATATGAGGAGCGATATACACACCTTTATGATCTAGATAGCCATCTCTCGATACATAACAGCTCTCGCACACTCTACACCAAGCACCTCTTACTGGTTCATGGAGCGCCGCCCGTGAAAGTTTTATTTGATACATCGTATGCTCTTCACAAAAGAGTTTGCCGCACTTTCTACCTTTGTGTAAAATGGAAGCTCAGCCCTCAAATTCATGATATAAAAATCTACATCAAGGTCCAAAAAAAAATTATGGACGGGGAAGGGTTGGTTATACCGACAGTTCACGATGCCGTTGCTACTACCCAGCAGCTTCCCACAAGCAGGTTCTGTGCATAGATCTCTATGACCTGCCTTCTGCCAATTTTGCCTAGTAACGAATTCTTCCGGATCTCTTTCCTGCTTTACAACAGGAGTAATTGTAGCGATACTCGTAATAGATGCGGTCGAGGCAACGCTGGGTACCGGTGTCGGCGATTGTATCGTCGGATGGAAATTATCATTTGATTCGAAAACATCAAGTCCCTTTAGCTTCTGATTGATCAGAGCTACAGGCTGGAATTGTTTTGCTTTTAGTAGGTTCTTCTGGAACCATGATGATATATCGTCCTTCTCGACTTCCTCGACTTCCTTGTGTTCCTCGTCTAAGTGACGGTTGAGCTGGAGGAGGGTGACCTTTAATTTCATGTATTAATAACCAACTTCCCGGATACCACAGACAAGTTTCGGTTCTTATTCGGTTATGAGCTGCATACCATATCCGTCTCACAGATGGGACATATCATCCTCCCCGGACTCTCCGTCTCCCCACCATACCTTCCAATCCCACCACCTCCAACAGCCAGTCCATTTCCAGTACCATTTCCAACCGGTGTAGAATATCCACTTGCAGTCGCACTATCCTGCCGCCTATGTCCGCTACCGTGACCCCCGACTCCAGAAATAATACCAAAGGAGCTTTGCGAAGCGTATGAAGCGGAACTTTCGGAAGGAGAAACAGCTAAACCTGGCCGATGAGCGAGAGCCGGTGAAAGGACTGTGCGATTCGGAATCGGTCGCCCTAGGACGCGACCGCCGGGTTTGGGGCGGGCGGGAGAGGTGGTGGCGGTGGTGGACGAGGGGGATCGGGGTGAAGGGTGGTTCATCGTGTAGTGGCTTTACCACCACCCGAGCTTCCGAAATTCGAATTCTGGATCGATAGGCGAAGTTATAGGAATGCTGAAGGCATGGAGGAGCTTTGAGGTGAAAAAGAATAGGATAGGTAAAGTCAGGGGAAAGGGGTTATAAAGCGACCGTGGGTTAGACTGGCGATGAAGCCCGGCTTGCAATTTGGGAGAGTGGCCTAGCTGCGGGAGGGATGGAGGATGAGATAATGGTGGGCCTTGTTTGAGCCGGTTCCATTTCCTGTGAGCTACGCCACATTTCAACACATTCTGATTCAAAATCCAACAAATATGAGGGGATCCTGTTGCCGAGACTGCCTCAGAATTAAAGAATACCAATTGTAGGAATAGGAACCGCATGAGGAATCGAAATTCAAAGGCAATCAATCAAACCTCATTTGACGATATCTCGTTTATATACTAGTTATTACTTATACATGGTTGTATCTTACATCACTCGTCATCCCCCTTCTGCCTCCTCCTCTTACTCTTACTGACCTGCCCCCCTTCATCATCACCCTTCCTCTTCCTCCCTTCCTTCTTCCAGAACTCCTTTCCTTCTCTCTTCTCCCTAGCTTCTTTCATCTCCATATTCTCTGCAACCTTCGCCCTATAAACCTTCCTCTTCTCCTCTTTCTTCTCCCGTCTCTTCTCCACCTTTTCGTTCCTCATAGTCTGCAGCTTCTGCAACAGATCTCTTGCCTTCTTCTCTTCTCCGCCCAAAACCACGGCTCGTTTCTGCATATAAGTTTCCTTCTTTTGTGGTTTCATAGCATGGATCTGGGATTTAAAGGGGAGTTCTGCTTGGATTGCCTTCGGCACCCGCAGAGGATTGAAGTGTCTTGTTTGCCGTTCAATTTTCTGAGGAAAAGTTCGTATGTTAGCTAAGTTGTTCCAAAGAAAAGAATTCAAAAAAAAAGGTCCATAGAACATACCTTGTACTTCGAATCCTTCAGCAATGGCGTTGCCACTCCTTCCTCAGCCCTGACTTGTCCCGTCAATCTCATAGCCTTCCATCCTCCTTCTCCCAGCAAGTTAGTCATAGGATTGTAAAACTTTCTAGGCTTAACCGGGTACCACGCTCTCAAAAACACAATATCGCTCATTAAAATCTTGTCTTCAAACGTAGCTCTGAAGTGTCCATCCGGTTTACTCAAAGCCCGTTTAATCTGTCCCCTAACACCGGAAACGGTTCGTATTCCCGCCCCCTCGAACTTTGCTACTTCGAGAGACGACGTAAACATATCTTTGATGAACGCAGTGTTCTTGAATATCTTTTGGGGGTAACCTGTCAACTTGAGCTTCTTGACGATTTCCGTGCCTTCATCGACATTTAGTACCACACCAGTAGCAGAGATTCTGAACCCGGGATTTTCGTTCGAAACACTGTTTACACAGCAGAAACCGGTGTTGGGAGCAATCAATGGTCCGTAGAATGTAGCCGTGCAGTGCATATGTTCGGGCGTGTACTTAAGCATCCTATTTCTCGTTCGAGAATCGCTCAAAGAGTAGATAGGAATACTCTGGAACCGTCGCCAACCGAGACTAAATATCAACGGATCATTCGTTTTTAAGATCCGCTTGTGCCACCTGTGCCTTTTGATTCGGACTTGTAAGAACCCAAATCGATCTTCTGTGGGTGTAAGACCTCCGACAAGGATTGGCTGTTTTGGGTCAAAATTCTGGACAAATTCACAAGGGACACCGGAGAGAACGATTCGAGCATATGTTCCGGGACGGAAACCCTCGATTCGGACACGGGTATTTAGATCCAGATCTTCCAGTTCCGCTTTGTTGACATCTTGTTGTTTAGTAAGTTTGGCTTTTTGGGCCTCGTACCATTCATCCTCGCCGAACTCCTCCTTGTCTTCTTGGCCAAGCTGGCCCTCATCCGCTTCTTCTTCAAAACGGAGTTTTAGTTCTTCTTTCTTGCGGGCGTTTTTCTCTCTTTCTTGTTCAATCGTGAGTTTTTCCTCGGGTTTGTCAGGTTTATCTGCTGGAGCAGATTTTTCTCCTGTTTCTAGATCCTCGAATTCGCCATCACCTTCATCAGAGCCAAAGCCCGAGAAGTCGTCGTCGTCGTCCATATCGTCATCATCTCCGTTCTCTCTCCTCTCTTGTTCATCGAGAAGATTTGCAGTAATAAATCTTCGCCGCAAGTCCTCCATATCGGCTTCCGTCTCCTTCCACTTCTTTTCTAGAGCATCGATATCATAATTTGGCATGCCGCGGTCAACTACTACAGAAGCATCTTCACCCAAATCTTTCGCCTTCTTAAAGAAGTCATCTTCATCAGCCTCTTCCTCTTCTTCTTCCTGTTCTTCGACTGTCTCCCCGCGCCAGAGCTTCGCGACATTCGACAGGCTGACGCTCTCGTCATACAATAGTTTCCCAAGCTCCTTGATGTTCTTTTTCTTGTTCTTTGAGCTATTCTTGAACATCTCCACAGCTCTGTCCGTAAGGTTTTGTTTCCAGCGAACATTTCCATCTTCATCCTCCATTTCTGAATCAAACTTCCCATCTTCATCAGAGGGAAGCTCGTCATCATCGAAAGACTGGTCAGATACATCAGACACAGAGCCGATATCAGAATCGCTATCTGCAAACGCAACATCTTCTTCTCCACCTTCCGAATTATTGAGGGACGCAAACTTCTTTTGCAGCTTGACACCATTGTCGCCCGACATATCTTCGGTTTCAGAATCTTCGTCACTATCAGCCTCATCTCCTTCTCCGTCGAAGTCTCCCTCCTCCTCCTCATCTTCATCATCTCCACTTTCAAATCCCTCATCATCTTCGTTGCCGTCAGTCATAGCCCGTCCGGACCGCTTCGTCTTTCGCCCAGCATCGCCGGATTCATCATTGTTGTGAATTAAAGCCCCGTTGCTGAACAATCGCACTCCACCGTCTCGATCTTGTGCGGCGCCCTGACCAAGCAAATTCTGTCTTCCTTGCAACCCTACTACCAATCTCTCCCCCACATCCCTTTCTCCCGCTTCTTCACCGTCACCTTCCTCGCCATTATTGAAGTTAGTTGTCTTAACATCAATATAAACGGCGTCTTTATCTACCAAAACACCGCCGACATCACTCATCGGCGCAAATAGTAGCTTTTGTTTGTCGCCTAATCTCCTCCTCTTCGATCCTTCTTTACCCTCCATTCTCTGAATAGCCTGTGGTGTTGGACACGGATCTGCCAATCCTTCTACGCTTGCTACTTGTAAATCTCCAACACCAGGAATATGTACTCTCCCATCTACTGCAGGAAAATTTGTGCCTCGAAGGTATCCATAGACCGCCACTGTTCTATCCGCCTCTTCGTTTTCTTCGATCATAGCAGGGTCCGTAAGATCCACCATTCGATCAGCGAGCATGTAAGGATGCGTATTTCTCCAAATGATCGGTCTCGGGTTTTTCATAACACTGATAAACCTCGACAAATTCAGAATCTCCCGATCAGGATACCGCCCATTTATAACACCACTTAAATAGAACAACTTGGCACCGTGGTAAAGTTCACTCCAAAACCTGTGTTTTAATCTCTTCTTCGCAGTTTGTAGAGTTGCCGGCGAGCGGAACAGATCGAGGTGAGTGAGAATTCCAAAGATGTTAGAGGGCATTCCGTGGCAGGACATGATGTTTAGGAACTCCATTGTTTCCATTTCGAACCCGAAGAGACCATCGATGAGGAGGAGAACGATGTCAGCAATTTTGGCGGTGTCGATCATGGCGGGGAGTGAAGGGTTGCATTCCAGAAAGGTCAGACGTCGTTTTTTGGAGGTTACGACGGTGATTGGGCCGGCAATGGCTGTTAAGGTGTGTTTTGTATAACGACGGACGAGAGATTTGATTAGTGTAGTTTTGCCGGTCTAGTATAGCCAGTCAGATATGGTACCAATAGAAAATTCTCAAGATTTGCGAGTAACATACGCCAGGAGGTCCGACGACTGCGACGACAATGGGTGGTGCTTCCTCGGGAAGACGGTCCACCAGAGGGACGTGAAGTTTCCTCTCTTTGATCTATCCAACCCACCAATCACCACCGTTAGAGCACCATACTAAAAAAGAAGATAACATTGGTATAGAGCAGTGTAAGTCGTACATCATGACTTCTCTTCGCCTGCTTTGCAAGCTTTCCAGGGTTTGCAAACGCGAATGCCTTGGGATTAGGTCCTATGGGAAGTGTCAGCACTAAGTATCGCTCTCTCGAATACCAATAGATGATTGAGGATGTGAAATCGTACCGCCGGTATGTTTGCTCTTCTTCTTTCCCTTCGTTTTAGAAGCACGGTGGGGGGTATTGGCCTGATCCATTCCGACGGTTGGTCGATATCGATGGAAGTCGTGGGTATCGTACCAGCTGTCTGTCGCCTGTCGCAAAAAAAACTAGCTACGGCTTCCAAAACCAAAACCTCAAAAATTTTGGGCACAGGCGAAAAAAAAGCGACTGGGATCTGTTGCGCCAAGACTAATTGTGTACTTATATGTGCCAAGATATTGTGCCAAGGATCGACCACCCAGCAACACAGGCCCAGTCCGGTCCCGATGCAAAGCGAGTCGAATCTCTGTAGCTCTGGTCGACTAGGACTCCGGTCGAGCGAATCAAGCTCAGCTCAGCTCAGCTCAGATCTGGATCCAGGCCAGTCGACCAGCCGTAATCTAATCCAATCCCGTCGAGAGACATGTGAGCCCAACAATAAACAAGGTCAGTAGGTATAGGTAAGTAAGTACTGACTGGCGTCTTACCCCTCCATTGGTGGTGCCATCAATTGGCGGGGTTTTGCTCCGTACGTCATCCGCAGCAAGCTTAAAGCAAGCAAGCAAGGCCATCCAGCTGGTTCAGTTAGTACTATAGCTTAGGGTAGATGTGATCTGGATCAGCGTTGGAATGAGAAAGTATAAAGGGGACACCGGAGTTCCGTCATCTCCACTCCCAACTTTAGCATCCATCTTTCTCTATCACAGCCTGCCTACTTAGAATCCACCGAATTATATCAAACCTGTTTCGAATCACACGGTTTAATCGTTCAAGATATTATCATTTTAGACCTATCAAAATGTCTACAACTTACATCGTATGTTCGCCGACCCATTAAAGATAGATATAGTGGGGCAGCTGGCAGTATGCTAACCAGTCGGCGGGGTCTATTAATATTCAGATCACTGTCAAGGAGGGCGAAAACAAGCAAGAGTAAGCCTTTTCCTTTCTACGGCCTCGGTCCATGGCACCAGATATCGATATCTACAATTCCTCTAGACTCCTACTATACCGCAGCCTTATATATACATGTATATCTGGAGTCACTACATTTTCTAACTCATTCCCTCGCAGGGTCATCGATCACATCACCGATTTAGGTGGCAAGGTCACCCACAACTACTCTCTTATCCATGCCTTTGCGTACGTTCCCTGACCAGATTTCCCTTTGAGACAACAAAACTCCGGACATCTATATCTAATGGATGATGATATATTGAACAGTGCTGAAATCCCGGATGACCACGTCTCAACCTTCGGAGAGCATCCGCTTATCCAGACCGTAGAGAAGGATCAGGAAGTCAGGACCCAGTAGATCAAATGGGCCTTTCCTTTCGGTACTTTTTATTCCTAGATACCTACTACCTATATAGCTATATGGTGGCCAGCTTCGGTTGCATGTTCTGTACCACCATCATATGTCATATGTCTCGTCATGTCGAACGAGTGGGTTCCAACTTTGAAGACTTGTCTTTTTCCATGATTTACGGGTAGCACAGAGGTTCAAATAGACCGAATACAGTTTTAATCGATACCCTGATAAAAACAGGACATTTTGACACTCCATTCATGCGCTTTCCTCGATAAGTGCTTTAAATTATTACCTAATAAAGACCAGGGCGAATGCTTATAATTATATTTTCAGTCTGGGCTGAGTACCTAGGT
The DNA here is from genome assembly GCA_036971725.1 of Arthrobotrys conoides. Taxonomy (NCBI): domain Eukaryota; kingdom Fungi; phylum Ascomycota; class Orbiliomycetes; order Orbiliales; family Orbiliaceae; genus Arthrobotrys; species Arthrobotrys conoides. The sequence goes on from JAVHJM010000006.1 coordinate 712,214, forward strand.
ACCTGCTTACCTACTATTTATCCAAATACTCAAGTACTTGGGTAATCAGGCGCCTAAGCAGTAAGTATCAATCATACAATATGGGATATATGAGTACTTGGTTACCATTTAAACTGGGTTCTTCGGTCAAAGCTAAGTAGGTACTTATATAAGACTAAAGTCAGAAGCACTTACTCGTTGTCGTGTGCCTCGAGTTCCAGACGTGCCTCAGGCATTACTACCAACTATAACGTTAGTGGGACAGTACTTGAGTAGCACTTACCTATACTGTAGGATTAACTTGGAATTCAATGCAGGGGATATCATTTGAGGCCCATTCGAAGGGATTGGAGCCAGTCGGAATACCCCGCCATCGTGGCCAGAAAGTCCCATACAAAATATGACCCAAGAATCACGATGCTCTTAGCCTGAAACACCGCAAGCTAAATAATAATAGCTAGTTTGAAGAATCAGAGGAAGAGCTGCTTACAAGCTCAGCTGTCCTGGTAAAGCCAGGTTGTGGTTGGCTAGAAATTAAGTTGGCTGCCGAACTCCAGCATGAGGCCAGAGAAAAGGGCAAAGAACGGAAAAAAAAAAAAAAAAAAAGTGTGCTCCACCAAAAATTTTCAAAACCTTTTAACCCAACGTTCCCTTCCAAACCCCCCCAAAACCTTCTTCCTCAAATATTCCTTCCCGCCACAGGTCCTCTCTCGAAAGCCCAACTCCCGCTCTCAGTCTTCCCCATTTTCACTTCATCCTTCTTATTATTTACTCTTTCCACGAATACTTTTTCGTCTTCTAACTTTCAAAATGGCAGACAACGATGAGGTGAGTGAGCTACTAACTACCCCGCCTTTCGCTGCCCTATAAGTCACGGTGTCCCACCTCACGAGATGCCTGAAAATCCACATCGCGGACTCCACTCCCAGGGTCGCTTCCATCTGACTCCAATCCACATCTCAGAAAAAATTCATCTCCACTTATTCAGAACTTGGACATGGCTAACGATAGTATTACGGGTATAGCAACATGAGCAGCACACTTTCGAGTCGGCCGGTTCCGGTGCCTCTCTCACTTTCCCAATGCAATGTTCCGCATTGAGGTACGAAACCAGCCTGCACCTGTCACTGAAACTCGAGCAGAAGGGTTAACATCGCTGTAGGAAGAACGGTCACGTCGTCATCAAGGGCCGCCCATGCAAGGTTCGCTAAACATTTGAACCCCACTATCAACACAGAATCAATTTGTGTATATACTAACACGATGGATTTAACCTCATTCAGATCGTTGACATGTCTACCTCCAAGACTGGAAAGCACGGTCACGCCAAGGTCCACTTGGTTGCCATCGATATCTTCACTGGCAAGAAGCTCGAAGATTTGTCCCCATCCACCGTATGTCATCTTTGATATATATATATATATATATATATATATATATGCCTTCCGATTCTTTAAACCTTGTTTTGGCAGTTGCTGATATTTCTAATTCTAGCACAACATGGATGTCCCCAACGTCGTCCGTAACGAATACCAGCTCGTAAGTATATGTATTCCCGGGGATTAACAATTTAAAATAGGATTAACATGCCATCTTCGCGCTAGATTGACATTGACGACGGTTACCTTAACCTCATGACCGGCGATGGTTCCCCCAAGGACGATGTCAAGCTCCCAGAGGGAGATTTAGGCAAGGAAATCCAATCCGCCTTCGATGAAGGAAGAGACCTTAGTTAGTAGTACCCTTACAACAGCCCTCCTATTTTCTATATCCAATTAACCTGAATATCTCCTCTAGTTGTCACCATCGTCTCTGCCATGGGAGAAGAACAGGCCCTTGCCTACAAGGATGCTCCAAAGAACTAGATAATCTAGACCGATCGCAAAATATCGTGATTTTTGGCCTTTGTCTTTGGATTCATTTTTGCATCTTTTGGGACCTTTTCTTTCCATCTTGGACTTTTTTTTTTTTTTTTTCAAGGGATGGGAACAAAACAATTCTTTCAAATAAGAAACCAGGTTGCCCTTTTTGTATCGGTGGTCTCCCCCCCCCTTTTTTTTTATATACTGTTACGATTAGGAAGACACGCTCGACAAGTTTCTCCCACTTCAATTCCTACCAGGACCTCGAAGCGAGAACCTAAAAAACGCTCGAAATTTCGTCGGAAACGATAGAAAGATAAACGACTTTCCTGGCCTACGCTCTTATGGTTATATATTATGATATGGTACCCCCACGATTACTTTTTTTCATAAAAAGAGGGAAAATCAAAGAAATGATGTTCAAATGAGAGAAAATAAGAAGGGAAAGAGACAGCTGTGTTTAAAAGTGGTTCCTGTTGTTTCTTTGTAGCTTGTATTTTTCCTCAGAAGAAAATCCATGAAAGGATACCTTGGTTCCCCTCTCATCTTTATCTTCTCACGTAAAATCATTAAATTCCGATGAGATCTGGAGCGGATTTCGAATGTAGCACTGTAAATCTATAAAATTAGGTTAACTTGAGATTGTGATGGGTAATCGATAAGATCCAACCTCATAGGTGCTTTCCATCGGCCATCTCTAAAAATCCTGCAAATTTTAATACTCACCACTGGAGCGGAGCCGGAGCTCTTATCCACCCCAAAACACCCTCTAAACCTCCGCAATGAAGTTGCAATTTACATCCCCATCGCATTATGGAACGGCAGAAGGGTGAAAGATGCGGTATCGACAACTGTCGATCACGATTTTACCATCTCGCCGACGGACAGTGGACTTGTAGTAACGGTCATGTCCAAGAGGTATGTTCTAGCTTGATTTACCCAGCGCGATGTAGTTCTACAGCAACCTAACTTTTCTCTTCTATGGCAATGAATAGGGGCGTCTTGATATTCGTGAAGACGAGGAGTATCAACCGCGGAAGGGTGATAGATTGGTGATTGAACGAGATGATTCGCAGGTTGCGGAGGAGAAAGGTATGTTTCGTCGGTTCACTTCCTACATTGCGTATGCTATTCGATTCTACGATAGACGACTAATAGAGTTTACTATACATCATAGTCTTTACTGGAAAAAAGGGACTGTCGTTATTCCTTCAAGCTTTCCAGTTTATCCTCCGGAAACAGATAGCATGGCTTATCAACGAACAGAAGTTTCCAAAGGAGTTTCAAGTATATACTACATGCATATAGCTCATGATATAGATATCAAGTTTCACAAATGCTGATCTAAGCTATACAATACTCAAGCTCATCGTCCGTGATCTATGGACCTTACGACTCGAATCAATCTACTCTGAACGTTCCTCCCGAGCCCCCTCGAGTTCGGGGTATACCTCCGCCGCCGAATCTTCAGGGACAGCAGGTTCCCAAGCTTATCTATCAGACCCAGAAACCGCCTCCCAAAGATCCACCACCCCGCTCTCCCGGCCGCATTCTCGAACTACTACCCGCTCCCGTTCTACCTCCCGCGGCCGCAATGCCTTTTCGAAGCCCAAAGAAACCATTCCAAAACTCCTTGACACGATTTCAATACTCTACATCGCAGCACTACTCCTACATCTACCATTGGAGATTATTACAGTGCATAGATGGATTCTAGAGCAGGATCTCGTATATTTTAGAGCGATTAAGTGGTTACCCGTTGATATGGTTGAGAAGATGGAGGTTAAGTGGAAAAGAAAATTTGAGCCGAAGGTTATGCCTACGGCCGAGGGGGTTAGGAAGGGAGTATTTTTGGGGGTTAGGTATTATTTTGAACGGTTTGGGGTTGTCGTTCCTAGAATTGCGGCGGAGAGGTTAGTTGGAGGGTGGGTTTTGGGGTTCGGATGTCCTCGTGAGTATTTAGTCATTTTTCTTTTTCTACCTCTCTGAGAAATGGGAGTTGGTTGTGAATAGGGTTGATGATGCTGATTTATATATATCTTTATATAGCTGAAATATATCCTGCGATATTTATACTAGCGGATATGATACAGTCGTCATTGATATACCCCGCCGCAGCCAAGAACTACAGATTACTAAACTGTCCGGACATTCAACTTATGGCACTACTGGTTATTTCTTTAAAGTTATGTTGGGGTTTGGATGATGACGACCCAGGGGTTTCAAAGTATATGAAGACTGACAAGAAAGGAAGGGTTTTACCACGATTTGCTAGTAAAGAGTGGGAAATTGCGAATATGGGGGTTGATTGGGAGGAATGGAAGAATATTTTTGAAATGGAGGAGAGGAAGAAGGAGAAAAAGGAGAAGGAGAGGAATTGGCAGTTGAAGGTTGAAGAGGCGGAGATTTATGGGTGGAGTGGGGAGGAGATGGATGAATATCTTGGGTGGTTTGAGAAGAACTGGGCCGGGGAGGTTGAGGGGAAACCGACGGCTGGGGTGATAAGGTTGTTCGAAGAAGGGGATGAAGGGACTAATCTTCAAGAACAAGGAGAAGGGGAGGAAGGAGCACAAAACGAAGAAGAAGAAGATGATGATGATGATGATGATGATGATGAAAGAAACACCCCCCTTCACCAAAAGCTCCGGGCGTTTATAAAAACCCAATCCAACATAAAATTTGGCAAAGTCATCCCACCCGGCAGGAAACGAGGAAGGATTCTAAGGCCCGGTGAGAAGTACATGAGATATAAAAAGTGGGAAGACGTTAAATCTGTCAAGCTAAGGAGCTTGTATTTGGCGGCGGCCGGAAGAGTGGGGCTAGAGATCGAAGGGTTTGTGTATGTGGTGCAGAAGTTGGAACATAGATTGGGTCAGTTCAGTAAAGGGAAAGAACCGAAAAGAGAAGTTAGTGATGAGGAGGGAGGGGATGATTATGAGGAGGATAATGATGTTGGGGGGGATTTATTAGGGGAGTTGAGGGGGGTATTCGAGGGGGGAGAGGAGGAGAGTGAGGATGAAGATTTGGAGTTATTGCTTGAGTGACTTTTCATATTGGATATATTTCATTCTTCATCTCGTCCCCAGTATCAGATAGCAGGTGCTCCAATCTACGGATATAGGCGTATGTACTAGTTGAGTACAGACCCGTATCTGTGTTTGATATCTTAAATATTGGAAGGGAGTAGACCAGCCAGACCAGGGATTCTGGGGTTGTTCTGAGCCCGCTGCGAGTTCAGCAAGATATTACAGAGTACCACCAAATACCTACTTAAGTACCTAATCACGCCAGATATCGTAGTCATGAGACCAGACCAGACCAGTACAGCAAGACTGAGAGTTTCCGCAAAATGAGTTGTGGTGTTGTGTTTGTCGTTTGTCCCTGAGTGTCGTCTGAGCGCCAAGACAGTAGGGCTTGGGGCACGGTTTGCCCTTTTTCGTTGTTTGGACAAGCCAGAGACACCCAATTAGCGTTTGTGCGGTAGAAGCCCTTTCTCATCGACATCAATCATCAACGACAACATCCCCAAACACCGCCACAAGTAAGTAGAACCCTGCACGTACTCGATATACATAAAATTGACAATTTACTGACTCGTTTATTGCTATGTAGTGCAAATGTAAGTTCCTCGATGCTCGTTTGCCCCAGGACCCTGGATTTCCCTTCGATGGATTTTTCGTGGAGAATTGCCGACTATGAGATGGAAGGGAGGATGATCAAGCAACTGGATGAATGGAACCGACACTGTTGAGGGGAATATCAAACAACGGGATGGAGAGAACATATGGGCTAATAATCGGCTTTTTCGATAATACAGCTTCGTCAAGACCCTCACGGGGAAGACGATCACCCTCGAGGTGGAATCGTCGGATACCATCGACAACGTCAAGGCCAAAATCCAGGACAAGGAGGGAATCCCACCAGATCAACAGCGATTGATCTTTGCCGGAAAGCAGCTTGAGGATGGTACGCTATAGATGCTCTTCCAAAAGTTAAACACTTCTCCCGAGGACCTCCACTCCGACAAACGCAAGCTATTGAAGAGATGGAGGTTCCGGAGTGGTAGTGTGGAGATAAGGAATTGGGTGGCTGATTTTAATGTGCAGGACGTACTCTATCCGATTACAACATCCAGAAGGAATCCACCCTTCACCTTGTGCTCCGTCTCCGTGGTGGTATCATTGAGCCATCTCTCAAGGCCCTCGCTTCTAAGTTCAACTGCGAGAAGATGATCTGCCGCAAGTGCTACGTACGTGCTTCTCATCAACTCCAAAATCAAAATCAACGTCTCGGAAGCCCCATGGAACTAACAGATTATATAAAACCCTTACAGGCCAGACTACCGCCACGTGCCACCAACTGCAGAAAGAAGAAGTGCGGTCACACAAACCAGCTCAGGCCAAAGAAGAAGATTAAGTAGTGGTTGCACGCGAAGGAAGGCGGGGATGCCATTATTTTGCTTCTCTTTGTACTGTTATGCTGATATGATAATTTTTTTTTATTACTCCCTCTTACACATTCCGACGGTGTTATGTACAGTCTATGATACACACTTATTCTTCTTCTTCTTCTTTCCTTGTCTCTGTGCATCAGCAGCAGCATTATACAGCGGATCGGAGGGGACAGCTCTTTTTTACCCATGTTGTTCCTGGAAGGCGAATTAATAATGTTTCTTTCACCGATGGTTCATGTCCTGTGGATTAATCGTGAAGAAACATATGGAATTAGCAAAAATAACTTGATGCTGTCACTTCGTAGACCCAGCTCAGTGTCGTAGCCATAGACCCAGCGGCCATCGCCAACCCAATCACCCAACACCTATATAGCATATTATACCTAGGTCGATACCTCTTAGGCAGTACTTGTAGATATAATATCTATTGTAGCACGACATAGTTAAATGTATATGGCCACTCCTAGCCGGGTTGACATCAAAATTCCATCATGCATACCCAACGTGGTGTTGCAGAAGTCCCGCGGGTGTCCGCGATCCAGCGCGGCCCTGGCTTCCCGGCCCAGTATATTAGTAAATCCTGACCACAAGTAGCCTCCTGCTCAAATCCTATTCTAACAACAACCGCTCTGTAAAAAACTCAACTATCGTAGGTTAAAGCTTGGAGTCTTTCCGAGGCCACCGCAAGTCAACTATCCGAAGCACTTCTCAAGCATACTTAGTTGGCTTGGCTAGGTCTAGTTCCGAATCGGCAGGGGTTGTTGTCAGCTGTACCGTTTCGCCTGCAGGTCCCATCATTTCCTCTTGTCGGCATAATTAACGCCCTGTGATCTCATCCACACTTTTCACAGACACACTTTTCGACAAGTCCTTGAAGCTACCAAAGTCGAGCTATCAGCTGTCTTTTTTATATTTATCTTTATTCTTATTTTATTCTTTCCTAGTCCTCCGTTACTAAGGCATATACAGGGTCCTCTAGTTCTAATCATCTTCCCCGCAATTTTCAATGTAATGTGGTCGTGGTCGTAAAACGTTCCATCCCACCGGTCCCCTATTCTTCTTCTTCGCTTGCTCGCCATTACCCTTCCGCCGAGTCCAACCCCGGATTTACCATCTCAGCCTTTTCTGGGTTATAACGGGGTCTTACGAGTTCTCGAGTCCTTGAAAAGGGACATCAGCGACCATGCCGTCGACAGCACCCATGAGCTTCAAAGCGGCCCGGTACGTCGCTTTAGCGGCTTGTACCGCCGTGGCATTGGCATGTGGCACCAACTACGTTTACTCGGCCTATGCACCACAGCTTGCCCGGGAATTGCATTTGTCGACAACGGAGAGTAACATCATTGTACGTCAAAATCTATACCTAGAGACCCGGAAGTTCGGAGAAATTCTAGAAATTATGGAAAGCAAGGGAGGGGCTAACGTTCCTACGGCGAAATTTCTAGGGTACGGCTGGGAATTTTGGAATGTACCTGTCCGGCATCCCTGCTGGTATGCTGGTTGATCGAAAGGGTCCACGGCTAGCGATATTGATTGGCGCTTTCTCGTTGTTTGCTGGGTACTACCCAATCTACAGAGGTGTGTAAACGATTGGTGTCCTTTTGAATTTTTTGTGGTTATAGAGAGCTATGTGGGCTAATATATGGTGTTGGTGGGTTGGTAGTTTTCGATGCTTCTGTGAATATCGGAGTTGGATGGTTGGCGATATTCTCGACGTTCACGGGTATTGGAAGCTGCTTCGCCTTTAGTGCTTCCATCAAAGTTGGTATGGATTATATCTAATAATCACAATTGAAAGTTTTAGAGAATTGGATGCTAACGTAGGGTTCGCAGCTGCATTGAACTTCCCCAAGAGTGTAAGAGCTTGTCTTTTGAGATTTCATATTGTCGTATATAGGTACTAATATGTGTATTGAAGAGGGGCACGGCGACGGCATTACCACTTGCAGCCTTCGGCCTGAGCGCCTTTTTCTTTTCGACATTGGCATCATGGCTATTCCCTGGAAATACCTCCGACTTCCTTCTTGTCCTCTCTACCGCCACAACTTCAATTGTATTTGCTGCTTTCTTTTTTATACGAGTGGTACCTAGGCCAGGCGCATACTCCGCCGTCGCAACCACTGAGCCGGAGATTTCAACCAATCGACTGCGTCGTACAAAGTCGCGCGATAGCCACGCTAGTTTCGATATTGAGCCAGGTATGGAAGCCTCCACCGTCCACTTTGAAGTACCCGTGGACGACGAGACAGAAGAGGAGGGCAGAGGCAGCGGAAGCATTTCCCCAATACCGCCACACCTAAACCCTACCCTGACAATAACCGCTGCAACCCCTACCCCTAATCCATCCAGTCCCATTACACCGGGAGCCGCAACCCCCGCGGCTGCCACGACACCGGCAGCTATCGACGATGAACGGACGTCATTCCTGTCAACGTCGTCTGATTCATCATCGTACGGCACCAAGGACAACGTTGTTCGGAGAAGCCTTAATGAGCCACCAGTCGATTCGAGGAGAGCGTCCGTTGATGGTCTGCAACATCTAGATATTCGAGGTTGGGCATTAGCGCGGCAGCCGGAGTTTTGGAGACTTTTCTTGATGTTGGGGATTTTGACCGGTGTTGGGTTGATGACTATAAAGTAAGTTGATTTATACCCCGTGGAATATATAATAAAAAATGGAGCTAATATATTTCGTGGTAGTAATATTGGACATTCGGTAAGGGGGTTCATCTTGGTCCACGAATAAAATAGATATTAACTAAAACATGGTTAGGCAAAAGCATTGTGGTACAGCTTCGACCCGAAGAAGGACACCAAGGAGGTAGAACGCTTCCAAGGTGTTCACGTATCGATTCTTTCACTCTGTAGCTTCTCCGGGCGGTTAATCAGCGGTAAGTATTCTAGTACAAAAACAATTACCCCAGATGTGCTCATGTTAGGTACTTTAGGAACTGTGTCCGATGTCCTCAAGAAAAAATTCGGGTACTCTCGTGTCTGGCTGGTGTTTGCCTCCAGCAGCGTCTTTCTGCTCGGACAGATCGCTGGAATGGCGGTCAGCAACCCTCACAGTCTATGGCTCGTCTCCGGGCTAAATGGCCGTAAGTCTATTTTTCTCCAAAATATACAATAATTAACCCTCGTACTTACAAGCTTAATAGTTAGCTACGGCCTCGTATTTGGTGTCTTCCCCACCATCGTCTCAGAAGCCTTCGGTCTCCATGGACTCTCACAAAATTGGGGCACCATGACCCTCGGACCCGTTATCTTTGGTAACATCACAAATCTATTCTTCGGTAAAATTTATGATGGACATTCACAACAGATGGAGGAAGGGCGGTATGAGTGTTTAGAGGGGATCAGATGTTACCGATCTGCATATGCGTTGACTGCGTTCGCGAGTATCGCGGTCATGGTCACGGCTTTGTGGGATATCTTTATCCATCGGAGGGATAATGCGGGGAAGAGGAAGGTCATGACGGCGACCGGGGCGTTTGTGCATTAAACTCCTTGGTTGTATGGTATTTCTTGGGGAAGATCTATATGTGGTGATGGGGGGAGGTACTTAAGTAGTTATGAACGAGTGTGGGTGTATAGTATAGATATATCATTGAATGGCGAATGTGGGTATGAATTGGGATATAGAGGGAAGTTTAAAGGATATTGGCGTTTTCTACTTTTTTTTTTTTTTTTTTTTTTTAACGTTCGCGGTTTTCGTTTCAGGAGAGCTGTAGCAGAGTATATATTTTAATCGCTGATGGTGGTGAGCTGGTTCGTATTCATGCATAGCTTGTAGCATTATTGTATATTGGTTTTGATTCATTTACGAGAATAGATTGGCATTCGAATTCAGAAATTCTTGGCTATTGAAATATCGATCATTCAAGGTTGAAGTGGATATAAGGTCATCTACAGAAATCCCATCCAAACCAATAGAGATACCCCAGGAACGGTACGTACGTATTCATCAATTTCCTAACCCAATCAAAATCGAATCGGAATATAACCCCCATCCACCCTTAAACACCCATAACTTCCAATAGAGCTTGTAGTGTAATGGACACTTTGCCTTCACAGGGTTTTTCGAACTACCTTTGTCCATACATTCCTTTCCCAAAAGGAGAGGGGTAAGGTACAAAGGGAAGCGGGCCTTTCCCTGTAAAATCCATAGGCTGCAGAAAGTAAAATAAGTATAGTACACTGAAGGCTGTTAAAGATAACACACCTTCTTAACTTCCACGAAGGGAATCTTGGTTCGAATCCAAGCTTGCTCATATGCTCTATTCTTTTTTTTTTTTTTTTTTTTTTTATAGTTGAATGGGGTTTGGTATGATGTGGGGGGTTTTGGAAGGTAATAGAGGAAGGAAGCTAAGGGGTCTTAATTTTGGATCCTTCACGGATGGAGATGGGGTTGGAGATGTGGAGTGTTGTATTTTTGGTGTTGAGGGTGCTGGAAGGTTCGATGAGGTGGAGTCGGATGCAGAGAGGTGGGGGTGGGGATGGTTAGGTGTCTATTTTTGTTAACAGAATGCGGTATTCCGTGTATAGAAAGGTCTTTTGGGGTTCTATTGTTACTTGAGATCAAGATCTAGTCCTGACCCCGGGGTTAAGCTAGGAATGTGTGCAAATATAAGTTATAACATTAAATGCACGTCTATGTAGAGGACGTTTAATTATGTCCATGGAAGCTTGTATATCGGAAATAGCAAGTTAGCTATATTATTAAAGAGGTTAGATGTAAATTTAAGGTTGTCCTTAAGCTAGAAATAGCTATGGGTATAGTATACTGGATACGAGACCTGCATAGTATACTAGTATTTACATACGGCAGTAGATATTAGAGTATATGGTACGAAACATTGAATACTTATTGGTTGAGTATTCTCAGTAACCAGTTTCTCAGCTTTAGATCAAGTAGATAGTCGACCTCTGATTGCCAAAATTGTATGCTATAGCACTACCTAGATGCATGTTGATATTGATGTAGCCTCGAATTTAATATTAACGGTACATCTTGTATTGTTAGCTAAGAGTATTCGTATTCGAGATTTGTAGCAATAACTGGTCTCGTATCCAGCAATAACTATGTCATAAATCGTTTTTATTGCTGTTTATTTTGTGACTGCGAATATATATATAGTTTTGTTTATAAGGCCTGATATCCAAATGATTAACTACCTACATCATAGGGTATATACAGTGGTACCGGTGTTACGGTTATAACTTTATTGTAAACCAAGCCGTCTATACCTACGTCTTTATTACGAATATATGCATATTTTATAGTAGTCATTTGGGAGCGATGTCCGTGGCGATATAGTAGTCTAAGGTATAGTTACTCTCTAAAGAGAGGGAACAGGCGCTCGCGAAATATCAGAATAGTATAGGATCACAGTGTATAAAATCATAACGAGTTGTATGTACATATGTCTTTAATGTCATGTTATTTTACTAATAGATATTCGAGAGCCCAGCCTACTATGTTTTTTTTGTATGGTTTAAATGTTAAAGCTTGATTACTAGTGAACTTGAGTAAGAGACTTATGTACATGTATGTGTTTCTACATATAGGCTTTTGATTAATTGATAACGCTAGCAGTACTACCGGCCCAAGTACGTAAATACACATGTATATTCCGATATTACTCTAGTCTCGTTCTGCAGGTACTAGTGATTATCTAAAAAGACTACATGTCAAATATGATTTTTAGCACATTACGTTGTAATTGAGTCCGCGGGGTTGGTCATTCTACTAAAATGCTAGTATCATTTGCTGCCCATGGCCCAATTTCACTTTAATCTGGATATCTTTAAACCCATCCTGGTATCTATAAAGTTATAGCTAGTTTGAAGATCTCCAACTCCTAATTATGATATCAATAGAAGAGCTCTATACAATATCAACTGAACATGATGTGATCTAATGATAGAGCCCAAAACGATCGAGTCTAGACCCAAAGAGCCTCACCGAAGCCACATTCGCTTGGTATGCACATAAGAGCTCCTTGAATCGACGTTTACTCTGACCATCAGCGCCCATGCACCAAACAAAGCATTCCCCCCATTAAACCCCACCCAATTTCATTCCAAAATAGTCATGCGAACAACGGCAACTATAATCGATTTGGATGGTATATCTCCGTCTCCAGACTCCTTAGAGCCTAGATTGATACCCCGTACCCACTTTCGCAATTCGAACCTTATGTTAAGGCGGACATCTGAATCGAAGAATTACCCCACTCATCTGCCCGATCCGACCATGATCATACGATTACGATCGACCCTATTCCCAGATTGCTGGAGTGCATCCCTCTTCATACCAACAAGGTATGAAAATAAGCTCCGCCGATTACCCTTATCGTGCATAAATGGCAGCGACTAAATGAAACAAAGACGTCTATGATACCCGTCTCCGCGGCGCTCGTTACCTTTATTTCTTTGACTATAGTGGCTTTCTAAGTTACAGGATCCTCCTTATCAAACTTGATTTCTTAGCTTATTCCAATTAACTAGTTCTGGTCACCGATAATATATATCTATATTATTCAATAGCTCTTTTAGGTAAAAATATCCCGGGGGATCGTTTTCAATTGAGAGGGCTTTTTTTGATTGTGTGTTAATTAATGCACTAGCTCGTGACCTATTACGCCTATCATGCTATCGATTATCACGAGGACTTCGGTCTCCGGTTCCCGCTGGGGGCATTGTGGATATTTGCATACATGAAGTACTAAGCAGATTTTGTATCCCGTGTGCATGAAAGTGGGTTCTTGGGACGACTGGAACAAGGATGTTGCTAGTTGTGTTACCAGCACTTTGCTTTTGTAACCCGTAGACGGTTTAGAGCATCGATTGTTATTATAGTAATCGAGAGAGGCCGGAAATAGATGCATATTCGGTATGTCTTTTTTTTTTTTTTTGCAAGTGTGATGAAGTTATGCTTGTTGGGGGAGCCCACGGACCATCGGATTATCTTCTTTAAGGTTTAGAGCTAGGATATGTCTTCCTCGTCGGATCGGTCCATTCCCTCGGAGATATTATTATAGTGGTTTTTTTTAACAGTAGTTTCCACTAAACAAGTGGTTAGTGAAAGAATATCTCTTACGGAATTCCTCCACTTGGATCTTATTAAGTGGGATTAAGTTAAGAACCTCACTCTGAGGCGTCGTGTAACTTAAACGGCGTTAGATCAAACCGCCTACCGTTTGCAAATAACGGAGATCTTTCAAAAGTCGCCACAGTAAAATATATTACTAACCGTTTGAGTAGTAAGGATATCATTGTTATTTTATATTGACACGAAACCCCCCTTTGGTTTCGTTGCCCCTCCCCCCCTCCCCTGTGACGGACCGGTTCGCTAATGCAAAATGCAAATAATCATAAGATATGTAATATCTATTGATTCATCTATGCATATGCCTTTTTATGATATATACTTAAGCACATATCACATTCACTAATATATTATATTATATACCTATATATTCGAATATTCTTCCCCAACGTTTTTTTTCTTTTACTGTTTTCTTTGCTAGTGGGGATTTCAAGTCTAGTTATCAATTTATGTAGGAAAGTCGAAGCCGTACTGGATTCCTCGTTGACACGGGGTCTTTATGCTGAAATTTTTTTTTTTTTTTTTTTTTTTGGTGAGAACAGGGGCTTGGTGGCTGGAGTGCTTCAGATCCTCGATCGAGGCGCGCTAGAGCCTTGAAAGCTAAGTGGGATGCATTATGCGGGTTCCAAACTGCAACAGGAAATTTTGTGTTGTGGTGTGTTCTTTGGGATGTATGGGGTGGCGGCTCGTGTTTCAATTTGCGACGACGGAGTGATGCTGGTTCATTTCTTAGGGGGGGGGGGGTTGAAGGTCTAGACTCTGATCTGGGAAGTTGTTTGAAGATGTCATATGATCATGTCATTTGGTTGTTGTAGTTAGTAAAGAAGTTGAATTCAAAGTTGGTTTTTTTGGCCATTGGTTTCGAATCCCCTTTGGGTTGTAAGTGATCATGATATCGCGGGTTGATCAAGAGCTCTCTTCGGTAAGCGCTTAGATTGGGGATACAGAAATTAGAAAATTTTGCGAACGGGAATATGCAATAGTTCAAAAGTTTATTCATAAGATATTGGTATAGGAGACTTAATTAAGAGTCCGTATGCGGATGCATGTAAAAATCCCACGCAGTGTTAGTTATACTGCACCTGGTCTCGATCTCGAGGCTATTGGCTATATTGATACCTCCAATAGATCCTTAAACGTTTAAACATGTAGTTAAGTGCGTCTAGACCTGAGATTGATATCGACCAGGACACATAGAACTCTTCATAAGTATAGTATTAGATATATACAGTGCGAGTCTAATCTGCTCTAGCTTGAGGAGTGCATTGTATAGCGCCTGGACTTGGGTTAGTATCGTATTGGATATGAGAAAATACTGCACTTCGCTGATTCCACTTCTGCGTAACCTGCAGACTGTCCAGTCAAGAATTATCAATATGTCATAATACATTCTATAATAGGGTAAGTTCTGGGTTATAATATTAGGTGATATTAGTCCTCGGGCGCGAGGTCGGACATGGCGTCCAATCAATGTAGACTCCGAACCAAATAATATTACTTCTGAAGTAATAATTGTGACATTTAATCGTTACATTGTATCGAAACAGTATCGATATGATACCTTCTAGAATCAGGTTCTAGCATGGGAATTCCTACAATTCTATGACCATTCAAGGATGTCGACTCTTTCTTTATGAAAAACATGCATTTTGTTTTCAAAATTCGATTAAATATTTTTGAATCTCGATGTCTGAATGGTACAGAGCTCTATTGATGTTCTAGAAACAGTCCGAATAATTTCCAGAATCAGTTTTGCAAGCATTTCGAATGGTTTCATGCTGGATAAGGAAGCTCTACGTCGGTGACATTACCTGGATACGTGGCTTTGTTCTTGGCTACCGGGGAGAGAGGGGGGAAATGGGGGGGGCTTCGATGTAGAAACCTTGGGGAGTGGGGGCGGGGAAGACGGTGTCCCCGCCGGCCTGGCCACCCAAGTCTCCAGAACCCTCCCCGGTGAGATAATGGTTTAACCACAAGGAGTGATATCCTACGATTCCATGCTAGTAAAACGGAGATATCCGTCGCAATATCTCAAATTGGTGGGTAGGCATAATGCAGAAGGAACCAGAATCATTGGTGGGGCGACTATCATATCAGAGTCGACGATCGATGAATCCCATTGGTCTCAATCTCCGCGTCCCGATGAGTTCCCCAGTCATGGGTATGCACGTATGGCCATATGGATGTGTTCAAGTAGATCATAAACCTAAGCCCCATGTTTCCGGAAATACAAGTAGGTCTGCCTTGGTAGATATCATCTAGGGTTAAAACTTGAGGAAGATATCTTCCCGCAGCCAGCGTAAGGCACCGATTGTAGTCGACGTGTCTGTCTTTGAATATCTCCGGTGGCGGGAGCTCCGCGTGTATGTATACGTCTAGAGAGATATATTTTTCTTCTTCCTTGTGGTCCAAGGGTTTGGCTACTGTATGTTACCGTGGTCTGGAATTGTTTTAGGTGTTTTACACACGCGGGAGAAGGGGTTTCACCAAGGTAGATTTATGCCAAATAGCTAAGCTTCTCTTTCTGGGACACTTAAACTGCGACATGTACAATCGAATGGTTCTGCATGATTTTGGTTTATGCACGAGCGGTAGACGGGTTTTGTCTTTCCATAAGACCTGGGTAAGACAGCGCGTGGAATTCGAAGCGGTTTAGATCCTCCACCCGCCTTACTTGGGAAATACTCTACCTGGTTCATTGGCCCATGCAAGGAAGTTGTGATCGAAAGGATGTGTTTTATTTTATACCTTACATTCTTCTTTGTAATAAATTAAATCCTATAGGACAACTAGCTACCTGGCTGGCTTATACAAGATCCGTGACTGCCGAATATAGATCGTGATCAAGGATCAATATTGTAAGAAAATTCGCCTCGTCCTGCACAATCTTGCAGCAGATATAAACGGTCGTTACATGTATACAAGGGCAAGCCGGCCGGTCGACCGGACTCGGTAGCACATCCATCCATCACCATCAATGACATTCAATTAAAATTTAACATAAGGGAAAATTCCAACTTCTATATCAAACCTAGCCCAAACACTCACACATCTCGCAAAATGGGGAGTTGCCTGATTAGATCCTCTCACGCACACCCGATTTTGCGATAGGGTTTGAGAGTAAGAGAGTGAAGCCGTTCTAGAATAAATAACCACGTGTAAGAGCCCTGGAAAGCCACGAGGGATGTGGAAAACCCGGTTGCATGGGACCCGCGGGGCCAGGGCAAACACCGAAATTAAAGGCGTTTTTTTCATGTTCGTAATCCCTCCCCATCCCTTCTTCCTCTGCCCTCACCGGGCGCCGAATACGAAGGAATTTCTAGAAATTATTAATAAAGTCTATAGTAGATTGCGTTACGTTTTGGAAAGCTTGAGCACAGGAACGCTCAGATAATTTCGATTTATATTATCTCTGGGGGGAGGTTCCTAAATTTGGACCGCCTCGTGCTGCAATCAATACCTATCCGAGGCCCAAAGGTTTGTTACGTTACGGTTGAATCAGATTCTCGGGTTTAGCGAATATTTAGACGCCCTGGGGGTTTTTGTCATTTTGAATTCTGCTGTAACATTTCCAATCTACCTTGGACCACCCTCCCTGCGCTCTTCATGAAGATCCACAATTTAATTTCGCTGCGATGACCTGGCAGTTCTATATTTCGATCTAGTATCGATATGGATGAATTTCCGTTTCCTTTGTCCGGATGGTGACGATAATCAAGCCCTCGCTCTGCGCAGAAAAACAGAAGAAGTTAAGTATCCGCCAATCTCATGCCTCAAACGATATTAAACGATTAAAAACTCCGCAGCGAAAGACCTGGTTGACCCTGGTTGCCGAAGGGTCGACGATGAAACACCAGGCTTAGGCCCAAAAATAAACACCACTGACGTTTTGACCTTCTCTTTCGCAAATCTCCCTGTTTCCTCATTCGAGTATCTCATCATAATGATGAAAGAAGAGAAGCTGATCATGTAGAATTGATTAATTTTTTTATTTTTATTTTATTTTTTATTTTATTTATTTTTTCCTTTGGAGTTCGTGGTTAGAAATGGTAAGAACTGTTGAATTAGTACTGCTCATCGGACCACCTCTGCTTTAAGCTTCCTGCGACGTGATCGTGGTGCAGAAGCAGGATAATCAGATGTAAGAAGAAGGTCTGAGCGTCTGGGGAAAACTATTACCCGCCCGTGGGAAACCCGATCACTTAGCAGTTAATGTCGGCAAGAGTTGGAAAGCAAGATGGTCGGATTAGGGCTGGACAAGGACTGGATTGTCACGTTTTTCCCAGTCGCCTTTTGTTGCCCTCGCGTGCGTGGGTATCAAATTTACTCGCTGTGCGTGTTTCCTTCGTTCATGCACATCTTGCGCACAGCCATATCGGGGTTCCGGATAGTGGATATCTCTTTGTTGATAAAAACATGTGGTCCCACAACCCTTTAATCTCATCCCGATTCCGAAGTCCTCCTTTTGTGAATTCTTGTTGTTGGCCCGAGGAGTTAATCTACATCGATCAATCGGAGGAAGGATGATGCCGGTCGATTCATTCTCGATGAGGCAGAGAACTCGGAACGGAGCTTGTTCACAAGCCTCGCGGAGATGCGGGTCGGAATTCTCCCTCCCAGGTTTTTTCTTTCTTTCTTCCCCCTCCTCTCGGCCCTGTGAATCGTCACATCACCAACTCTTTGGGGGTAGCTCAGCATTCCCCGGGTTTAAAGGAAGGCATATGCCTTCTAAGATTTTGAAGAATGGAGGAGGTTTTTTTCCTGGAGGGATCGTCGCTGTAAGGAAGTCATCTACCTGCACAGGAGAGAGGGAAGATAGTCTCTTGCCCTTGGCGAGTTAAGATTTGCGATTGTGAGCAGCTCAGAAATGGACCCCTGGCAATAGAATGTTCTGTCAGGCTTCTATCACCTATCTGTTCAGCCTGCAGTTTTGGCCTTGCAGAAGCAAAGACAGAGTTTTTTCTTTCGTTTGGGGCCGAAGCCCCTGCAAGCAAGGGTTGAGCCATAGTTCGGCCAATAGCGAGCTTTCCCTTGCTGAAAAAAAAACTCCCCTATCTGATACGGGGAAAAGTAGCAGGGGTCTGTCCGAGATGTGATACCTAGCCTCCCCGGAAGGTAGCCCCGGGGCACCAATGAGTTCTGCTTGATGCTTCCCCTCGAGACATTTGTGAACAAATGAATCTCCAAAACGTGGAGCAAGACGGCTATCACCCGAAGGCTATTCGTCTACGAGATTGGCGGATGCATAAGAGAGAAGAAAATTCTGCAATGGCCTCATGGTCACGCGGAAAGGCAGCTGCTAACGTTTCGAACCTGTCAAAATGCACGGTTGTTTATTTAGCTTCGATTGACTCTTCCGGAGCTCTAGAGCACATTAACCAAAACTGATTCCTACCGGAAATTCAGGCGCTCCGATGGGTCTTTTTGTTTTTTGCTCTGCAAAGTTTGGCGTTTTCCGTCATGAGAGCAACTGACAGATCGAGTAACTTGACCCTCTTAAACTAAGTATCTGCCGCAAGATTAGAGATTGACGAGAGGTGCAAATCATCGGTAGCTGGTAAAACTGGGGAAAGCGCAAAATTTTTTCTTTCCTTCAACAAACTTGCATGATGCTGCAGCTGTTGGACCAATTAGTGTCATTGTCATGATATGGATGCTATGTTCAAAAGCAAACATTGGAATCTGACAGCGAAGAGAGAGCAAAAACCGACCGCATCGCAAATTAATTAAACTCGTCGATGGTCATTCGTTCCATTTTCTCGCGGCTAAAAGGTGCCTATCAGTCAAAGATCCCTGGTTCGCCGGGGAAAGGCTATAACTGATAATAACGTACAGCTTCATACATGCTGAAGGGCACGGACGTTACCTCAAAGGTATCGAAGCTTTATGCTATATAATGCGAGTTCGGTCAGTACAGTGATCATCTGGAGTTTTAAAACGTCTGGGGGGTAGTCGTATCAGGGCTGATCGCTGGGTAGATGCATTGGCAACGTCATGTAGTATGTAGACAAGACGAGATAACCATCCCCCAAAGCTCTCAGCCTCACGGAAATGCAAAGTCAGAAGTAGGCAGTAAGGCAGAGAAGCTCGTTTTGGAGTTCTCGCTCTTTTGGGTTCCGAAGTATCGATGAGGAGCTATAGAAGACAAGCACCAGGTCCCCACATCTTACATAACAGGAGTTATAGCTGCCATGGTGGGTCCCAAATGTGATATCAATCTCAAGCCAATTACTCTTTCGAAGCGGTGGGCTGTTGAATCGATATCAGACGGGACTCGAGTAGCGTGGCCGCCTTCCTTCTTCGCTTGTTCCTTCTCTTATCAAGAATCATGCAGCCATGCGATACGACAATCGATCACGCCGTTCTTTCTTTCTTGCTTTCGCCCAGGGGTGGAAGAATCCGTTACCTATGGTTTATGCGAAGGGCCCGATGCCGAAGAGAGTAAAGTAAGGTCGAAGGCTTACCTTACCTTACTACGTACATGTAGGCAAGGTCAGGTAAGGTCAGTACCATCGAACATCGGGAGGTATTCGCCCTTGGTATGCGCATATGCTACATGCCGCATATCAGTTATCGAAGCACATTCGGGGCGTCGGTATTGCCTTCTTAGCTTCGCGATGATACGCTGCAGCCCAATCTGCACAACGCCCACACACCCCCCCTGTGGTGAGAAATTGCGCAACTGTACTATGGTAACTTGTACTTGATGGCCTTCGCTCGGATATGCTGTCCCCTTGAGAATCGAAAGAGAAAAAAAAAAAAAAAAAAAAAAAGAGACAAGTGCTGGTGTACCTAGGTACATGTACTTACCTACATACATGGATGTACACCAAGCAGGAGCCTGATGCGTTGTCCATGACATACGCCTCTTCGCATCCCTATGGGGTACTTGTAAGCCGAAATCAGGAAGCGAGGATTCTATTTTTAACGCTCTCGACCACTGACAGCCCACCGTTTAAAGACCGTTAGATACGGGCGAGGACATTACTGGCCCGGTACTGGCAAAGACGCTGAAACCTCTTCCCAGTCACTATTGTGGCAGCATTTTGTGGTATACGACTATACTGTGTAAGTACATATATTTCATCTGCCTGGGGGGGGAGAAGAATCCTATGTTTCGAAGGGGCTCCAAAATTTCCATTCCGGGTAACTCGAGAGTCAAGATGGTTAGACCACGCTGAATTGAGGAGGAATGCCCGTGGATAATGTGCTTTCCGATTGAGGAGGTCAACTTGCAATCTGAATCAAATCGATAGAATTTCTAAGGAAATTTCTTTGACTGATTCGTGGAACGAGGGGGAGGGACAGAAACAGGACGGTGCCAGGGCAAAACATGCCTTAGTAGATGTATGCGGGCATAGGCTTCGAAGCACCTACCAACTTCCCGAGATGCGATAGAAGGTATTCGGATGCTAAATATCCAGCTCATTGTCTCAACCAGATTCCGCAGATGCGAAAGAAGATGGCAGCTGCACGCCCGGCATGATGATAAAACCCGCCATATCATATATCGTGAGAAGATATGAGATCGTTTTCCAGCAGATGTGGGCTACTGCTAGCCACATCCCGAATCCGCTTTCCCAATGCAATGCCTCCCAAGGCAAATAACGGGCGTCTCGCTTGGAAGCGAGCCTAACTTTACATGTGGCCTGATTATGGAGGACTGGGACGCTAGATCTGAAGTTCAGATGACAGTTCGCGTTCAATTCCTGAAACTCACACTCGAACCCGAAAGTTGTTGCGGTTGTATGTGTGTGGAAATACATACGCCCTTGCGCCGCCGCATAAACGAACGCCCTGACCTCAATGCTGGATTCTTGGAGGAGAAGAGAGGAGTTCTGTCTCCCTTACGCAAACTAAAATGTGATTCATGATACATACATATTGCCGAGTTAACTTGTTGCCTGGCACACTCGCAATGATCAGTATTGGAAGGATTAAGGTTGGAGGCACCGATAATCACCTTAGTATCTGATCCCGGCGCTATGTCCGACGGTGAAATTGCCACGGGGGGGAGGGGAGGTTGGATAGACGAACGATATTGGCATTATCGCCACACTAACAGTCTAGTCTAGCTAAGTCTATCGGTTGCATCTTAGCATAATGCTTGATCATCCCAATCGATCCCAGACGTCACTTGAAGGTTAGATATGCAAATCGTGTCTTTTACTTGCAGTATAATTGAGCTCTAACTTGCTCTCCGCGCGCCCCAATAATTGTATTGGATCCGTGCCACAGGGAATGAGCATGCGGACTTGGTTTATTCCGTATGATTGGAATCGGAACTCGAGACGATCTTTCTGTTCTAGATCTGAAGCATGGAGGTTGTAAATTCAAAGCTCCTCAAACATAACAAGTTAATTAAATCCATGCAAATGGCCATATGGGCGTCTACTGGATCGATATGTTTGTTGACGTGCAGTATGCAATGTCTTCAGCCCTGAGGCGAAGGGAAAGGAAAGGAAAAGGAAATGTAATTTAAATCTTTTCAGTTCGAGAGGCACAGGATTCGGATGCAAGTATGCAAGTACCAAGTATGTATGTATCTATGTAAAGGAAGTAAGTAAGTAAGTAAGTATGTACGAGTTTCTGGTGGGAGTGAGGGTGCAGTGGTCAGATCTGATATCAGCGGGCATAATCGATATCTGCAAGTCATCTCGATTAGGATGTCCAGCGTTATTTTATTTTATTTTACTTATTTTTATTTTATTTTATTTTTCGAATTTCTAGCATTCCTTTCCTTACTTCTTTCTTTCTTTCCGGTGCGGGTCTTTAGCAAAGCCAACCAGCCGAATCGCGCTTTCTTAAAGGTTGCGTTTCTGTGTGGCATGAAGTTTCGCTGCAGGTCAATGCATGGCTGATAATCATGGTCCCCCTATAGCTATACGTCTACGAATCTTATCCTAAGAGGGTATGAAAATGCGGTTTCTTGTAAGCGCAAAAGAGGAAGTACACGGATCCAGTGCTCGTCAAACTTTCAAACAATCTCGGGGTTTAAAAAAACTGTTGGTAATATAATATACCATAAGGAATATACTGGGTACTATAGCAAGAAGCTGTCTGTATGTATGCATACGGCTGCCAGTGTTATACCCGTGACGTGACAGAGCAGAGTTGGTTTGGTTTGCTATGTTACAACTATTTCGTTCGCCAAAGCATGCATAATTGTAATCCATGCAATGAGTTAACTAGTTCATGAATGTTTGATGTTTACTGTTTATGGTGGTTTGATCATGATCGCACAGCAATGGAACCCGTTGGAGAGGAATTCTGGGACGTTGGAGGATATGGAACGAAGACCAGGAGTTACCTCCTACAGTATAGTACTAGCACCCGTACGGACCTGGCTTCCATGCATTCGTCGAGCTCAATCGCTAACATATTAACATTTACAGACATGTATGTACTTGCATACTAAGGAAGGAAGTAGGTAAGTACCTATGAATGAAGATTCCCATGATCATGATTCTTTTTTGACCCTGGTCAGTATCTAGCTCCATGGTATCCCTGAAGTCCACGCAAATGCAAACCAAATAACAAAAATTTGCAAAGAGGGAAAAAAACCCACCGGTCGCGACGGTTGACTCGAGTGTGATGATGGAAGTTCAGATTCAGAATCGAGAAGGCCCACAGTGGAGAGCAGGCAGGATGATCCATACACGCAAATTTACGTGGTGGAAACTTCTTCCCCATAGCCGGTACCCCGGTACCCCCCCTGTATACAATATACACTCTACAGAATAGTGCCCGGGGTCAGCCAGGCCAGACCGGACCGGACCAGGCTCCAACCAGGGCCAAGCCAGGAGGCCGCAGACATGCACATACCAGCCCCAATGACGGCTGCCCAAGTCTCGTGCATCCTGTGGCAGCTTGCACCCCGTAATTTCAGAAATCGGCACTAGTACCGTAAGAAATGATTACATCGAAATATGGAACAATGCTCGCTGTTCAGGATAGTGCATGCTTTCCCAGGCCAGTAACAAGAGCAAGAAACTGGATCATCCAATCTCACTTTACTTTTTCTCTCTCTTGTCTCGTTTTCCTCCCACTCTGCTTCGGGCTTTGCTTTTACTTACTTACATACTTACTTTTACTTTTACTTTTACTTTTTAGACTTAGTTAGTGATTGATTGATTGACTGACTGATTGATTGATTGATTGACTTGATTGAAAAGAGATAAAAAAAGTATCCTCAAAAAAGTATTTATCGATTGCAGCTCCCTGTTCTCTCGCTCACTTCATTCTCCTCTCACTCTTACTTACTTACTTACCTACTCACTCACTCTCTTTCTATATATATGACAACATCAACATCATCTTTCTCTGAATACCTTCAATACCTCCAATACCGAATCCAATAAATTAAATTGAATTTAAAAAATACAAATAAACATATACATCCGTACCGACTTTTCAAGACGAGGTCTCGACCCTTTTCGACCCTTTTTCCAAAACGTTGAAAAAACACAACTCTCCTTTCCCTAAAACATCACCACTCCAACAGCTTCTCGAATCGAAACACTTCGACACGCAACTATCCTAATAAAACCTATTAATATATATAACGAATTCCTTTGCCTCTCTGATAACTCACAAAGTCTTGCTTCGCCTTCTTGCAACCCTTTCCGAGTTTCGTTTCATCTATCGACAGCATAGTGCGCATTGGCATTGCATAGCATCTTTTGTTCGGTCCGGCATATATAAATTCTTGACGATAATTTATCTTTTTTTCTCAGCCTTATCCACCACCACCAC
Source organism: Arthrobotrys conoides (assembly GCA_036971725.1). NCBI lineage: Eukaryota > Fungi > Ascomycota > Orbiliomycetes > Orbiliales > Orbiliaceae > Arthrobotrys > Arthrobotrys conoides. Next base: position 736,374 of record JAVHJM010000006.1, read on the forward strand.
CACCACTATTATCATCTATCTATACAAGACAATTTAGCTCAGCTCAGCTTGGATCTTTCTTACTTTTTATCTCTTTTTACCTATTCTATATCTTGGTCGGGTACCATATAATCTTTGAGTCAGATCTTCTGATTTGATTTGCAACATTATCATTATCAGTATCATCTATCATTATCATCATATCCTCCCTCTCCATAGACGGACCTTCTAGACCCGTTCTACCAGCTACTCTTCTTTTTTTCTTCCTCTCTTATCCGATTTCTCCCTTCCTTAATTACCCCGGGAAATCAGGATAAACAGCTCGGCTGGATAAGCTTAGCTCACGAGATCCGTCGTTTCGACTATTTTACCCACCATCTTTTAAAAACTCCAACAACCTGGGGTAGAATTGGACTCTGTTCCGATTCCTACCCTTTATTAATTCGCGCTGGCTCCATTACTGTACAAGGTGAGTAATTTAAATAAACTGGACGAACGGCTCTTTTTTGTTTTCTTGTACCGCTTTTGCCGTCGGCTGGAAAGCCGGGTTATCGTTCGGGTAGCCCTATCGGCAGCTCGTGATGATATGATTTTATTTCAACTGTCCCCGACAGCCCAGTTTCGACGAATCTATCAATGCAACCCCCTTCCGCTTTAGATTTTCTTCCCATGCAAAGCCAGCAGAGTCCCCACTTTACTCCGCAATTGCAGTTCCGATAAGGAGCTTTCTATACACATTGTTTTGTTTTTTTTCGGGTTAATTGATTGTAGCCATATTCCAAATTTTGCGTTGGACAGGCCACAGTTGAGTCCCATTGAAACTTTAGCTCTGAGCTACCCTCACCATCTGCATCCAACATCATCACCACTACTTACCTCTTAGCTATCACTACCACCATCACCATCAATCCCCTAAAAATTGCTTCAAATAGTAAGGAAAGTATACTCATAATTGTCATCTTTTGTGCCACAGGAACCTTACCACCACCACTCTCAGCCTGAGATTCCACGTCTTCCCAGCCCTCATCAGCTGTTTGATCTTCCACGCCATCATCAGTCATCCGAAGACGAGCCCAGGCTGCTGCCTGCGATAGACGGGTCCTCCAGGGCTTCCTCGAGGTCTCCTCTTCTATCGCTCCCGGCTCTCTCAGTCCTGGCGTCTGTCGCTTCTCCATCATCTGCACCCCCATTAAGGTAAGCTTAACTTGCTCTTGAACCCATCGATCTGATGTCACCCGTAGCCTAGCGAGGATGATGATGACAAAAACATCCAAGACATTTGCTTGTGCGAGCCGATGGATTACGATGACATCCCGTTCCTAGCGATATCTGATAAAAAGGCCGTTCACTAACAAGCTGAACTTTTCACATGAAACAGGCAACCTAATGGGGGTTACTCAATGACCTTTGTGACCAGTTCTCCGAGTGCCAACCCGCACGGGCAAGGAAATCAACCTGTAAGCATACATATCTTCCTTTCTTTCTTCCTTTTCTTTCTTTTTAATCTATCACACAATCTTTTGTCTATCGTCGTATTGTCTACTCGTATACCTCGTCTGCTTCATACCCCTGCCCTCGCTCAGGTACAGTGTTGCGCCCTGTCCAAACAGGAAAAATTAGTGCCAACATCCATTGGCATCCGACTGGCCGCCCCGGGCTTACCGTACCGGATATGCTTGCCCTGTCGGTGTGGATGGATGAACTGGCTTGCACCTGTTCGTCGTTCGCCTGCTGTTTCGAGAATTTTTCCATCCTGTTAACCTCGTTTCCTTTCTAATTCCCCTTACCCTTCCCTCCCTCGAAAGCCCTCTTTTTCACTTTATGGTTTTTTTTTTTATCGGGCTTGCTTCTGCTATGTGTCTTTGACAGCGCTTGCCTTTCTTCTCTTATCAATCAGTGATTACCCCCGTCCTTCCCATATCATATCATATCATATCATATCAGCCCAGTCCAGCCCAGCAGTTGGGTGAGCGTGGATAGATAGCAGATCGATACAAGCAATTGCTTGCTGCACCTGCCCACCAAGCCTAATTCTCCGATCCACAATCGTCCTCCCTATCCATTGGCTCCCTTCCATAGGACAACCGCTCCGTGCTGTCTCTTTTTGTTGTACCCGTTTGTCTCTTCTGCTTTGCTGTACTTTCAAGGCATCGATCGTGCTTTTTGACTTTTGTTGTTTCGTTGTTGCAAACTTTTCCCTCATATTGTCTTCCTTTCTTTTTTTTATATTTCATCTGATTCCTTAGCCACGCTTTCTCGTCGGTCCTTCCCTTTCTCCCCTATCGATTATCTCCCTTATCGATCCGCACATCCTTTTTCCTTTTTCCTTGTTTAGTTTCGTCACAACATAGACTAACCGATGAGATGATGGCCTCTCACCCCCAACAGCCTATATGTCAAAATTGCACTACCTCAACAACCCCACTATGGCGTCGCGATGAGTCTGGTGCTGTGCTGTGCAATGCCTGTGGTCTTTTCCTCAAGCTTCATGGTCGCCCACGCCCAATCAGCCTCAAGACTGACGTGATCAAAAGTCGCAATCGTGTCAAGAACACTGGTCAACCCCCAAAGCGAAAAGCTGTAAGTAATAATTTCACTTTTTGTCATTATTTGCTTCTGTTGGAGCTATTCTCCTTATCTAATCTCGCAGTTCGCCGACAACTGTGCTGACCAAAACTCTCGCTTCTTTTAGACGACTTTCGATTCACCAGTCGCCGTTCCCAATGGAGTCGACATTTCACCTCCACTCGCGAACCGGCCACAGCGTATCCCCAGGCAGCCTTCCTCGGCTCCTGGTGGATCTGTGTCGCCCCAATCTCGAAGTGGCACCCCACTCCCTCAGGGTCATTCATCCTTCTTCGACTCGATCGTAGCTCAGGATGCTCTTCTCGAGCGCATGGGCAGCCCATTGCCTTCCCTGAACCTTAGCCATCCTTCTCCAGGGTCCACCTCTTCCCAGCATGATCGTCACCACTCGGAACCTCCAACCTATGACCAGCTTATGCAGGAGAATACCAAGCTCAAGACTCGTGTTTCCGAGCTCGAGCTAGTCAATGACCTTTTCCGCGGCCGCGTTGTTGAGCTTGAAAACGGAGAGGCCAACTCCCGCCGATCGGAGATCACCCGACGAGAAATCGACGCCCAACTCCGCATCAACATCGACGAGGGCCTAAAGCGGGAAGAGGACCTCAAACGCAAGCTCCGGGACTTAGAGTCCGAACTTGCCGAAATGCGAGAACAGGATGCTCATCAACGTAAGAAGATGAGAGTCTCCGACCTTGTATCCATTGAGGATGCCGCCACTCCTGGGACCCCCCAGTCGGCTGTATAAGCTTGACTTCGCTTAGGGATACCGACACCGACCGTCTCCATTTTATCTTTCTTCATGTCTTGTTCTTTTCGGGAAGCGACAACATTGCATCTGTTTCAATTACATTGCATCTGACTACTGCGAAAACTGTCATGTCTTTCCTTTGTTCAACTAACAGGCTAACGACCGGGACGACTAAAAAAAAGAACTCTTGACCAATACCCGATAAATCTCTTATCTCGTTTTTAATACCGACGTTCAACCCCGCATTTTCCTATTCTCTTTCATTACACTCATTTAACCCTCTTGGGTTGCCGGCGTCGAAGCTTGAGCGATCAGCTAGACCACGTCGACAGCTTAGAAGTAGGTGGACGACGTCTTTTATCGAATAAGGATTCGGATGCTTTTACCCATATTCATTGTTGCCGGAGTTTTATGGAGTTGTTTTTCTTCTTCTCTTCTTCTCTTTCTCCTTTCTATTCCTATTCTCTACATTTACCTTGTACTACTTATCAGTACCTCCGCATCTTCCCTAAAACCTTCATCCATTCTTCCTTTTCTTTTCTCCTCTCACCCCATTTTTTCGTTATTCATTTATTTATTTCCGGGGGAGGAATGGGACTGTGATATATATATACTTTTTTGATTTTATATTGGGAGGGACTAGCGCTTTATTATACTATAGATAGACTTGCTGTTTCTGTTTTTTTCTTCTTCACTGCCTTCGAAGCACATTATACAAAATACTATCATAGGGTATCCGCGAGGACCCGCTTCTTTTACGAGCACCACACACATTACACATTTCCACGTTCATTCCATACATTATTCTGTTTCTTTGCCCTCGTTGATAGCCATTAGTTCGGCTTTATCATGCGCAGCATACAGTATAACTAGTATTGTACTTAGCTTTGCGAGGTGCGTGTACTGTCTCTTACCGACCTGTATTGTTGTTGTTGCAATGCATACTGTACTGCTAGCTGCTTATTAGTGTAAAGATATTTGTATCTGATAGTTGGAATACAAAACACACTCGTTCTTCTAGACATTCTAAGTGCAATTAACGGGTATCAAACGAGCTCATGCATTGGTGATTCCACCTTCTGGGTCCGAGACTACTTCGAGGTCTAGTTTTGGAGGTCTGGCCCAATCTATAATTTTGTGTTGACGGGGTAGGCGGCCGCCCAAACCAGGACAGCCGGGCCAAGATGACGTGCCATCCGAACCACCCACTGTGCTAACTATCACAAGCTCTGATGGCGTCCTATTCACGACCTAGACACGGCAATTCTACGCTGAAAACGGGAGATCAAGGTCCACGCTATCTGCTTTCTACAGATATTTGACATCAGCTATTAATCCCGAGCATTGGTGACGTAAATCGACAACTACGTCTGTGGGGTTTTGTATGTTGGGTGTGGACCGGTGACTGTAGCACTCAGCTCAGTGGTCGAGGCCAGGGGGAAGCCAACTTAAGTTAAATCTTCCCAGCAAGGCGGACGTCGTTAGTTAAAGCTCCCAAAAATCGGATCTTTCGTCAACCCGCAGCCTCTCTCCTTTTGGGGCAAAATCAATGCTATTCTCGACCTCACACGAGTAATTCCGACTCCACAATCCAGCACCGGCAGTCTCGGCAGCACCATCCTGCGTTTTCTAATCTACGCAGCATATTCGAATTTATCGTTACATATATCACGAGAGAAGCAAGAAAATTGCACGATGCCACGACCTGCTAAGTCAGGGTATGCCCGTATCGCACAGGACGAATGGCTGAATGATTCCGACTCCGAGGAGGACATTGAAGCCTACCGTGACGGCCTTTCTCGTACCAAGCGGACCGTTTCCATTCAGCCGGAACCGACAGTTATCTATCGTACACCTTCGAACCCTCTTCCCGGCCGTCCACCGGGTCGACCACGGCGTGACTCCTCGGGAGTGGATATCAAAGCGATCAACAACCGGCTTGAAAAATGGGCGGAAGAGATAGCATCCAAGTTCAAACGAAAGTCTAAGAAGCAGCCTCGGGGGGAGAAACGGTTGGAGATATATTATTCAGTGTTTGTGCCACCGGAGGGGATGAAGGCTTTGACTCCAGAATATACGGGATATCAGGAACCTACATTTTCTCGGGGGCAATTTGAAGATGCGGTTGACTCGGTTCGATATGCTATTGGGAGGGGGATACATCCGAAATTGATCAGTCAGGGGAGTTCAGGGTCGTATTTTGTTACGAATGTGAGTTTTTTTATTTATTTATTTTACTTTTCGTTGATCGGCTTATGGCATTGAAGGGATGGCCAGGGATACTGATATGGGGGTGAAAATAGAGCCGTGGTAAAACGGTGGCAGTGTTCAAACCTAAGGACGAGGAGCCTTATGGTAATGTGAGTACTTACTTGTATGGTCAGTTTATGGTTGGATATGATGCTGACCATTCATAGCTTAATCCTAAATGGACAAAATGGCTACATCGAAATTTGTAAGATACCTGTCGAAATATTGGTACCTCTTGGGGAACCCGAGCTAACTCTTTTTCTTTCTATCTGCTAGATTTCCTTGTTTCTTTGGTCGAAGTTGTTTGATTCCTAATTTAAGCTATGTGTCCGAGGCGGCAGCCAGTTATCTTGACCGTCAACTACGAACGTTTATAGTGCCATATACGGATCTGGTTTGGCTGTCGAGTAAATCTTTTCACTACGATTTCTGGGACCGTCGAGCATTCTATAGGAAAGGGAAGCCTCTTCCTGAGAAGGTGGGGAGCTTCCAGATATTCTTGAATGGATACAAAGATGCGACGACTTTTTTGAAAGAACACCCGTGGCCAGATAGATATAATTCTTCCTTTCAACAGGAGGGTTCAAAAAGGAGGAGGACTGGGTGGACGAGCTCCTGTAGGACCTCTCGTGATGATGACTACGCGGATGAAGAGGCAGGCTTTGAGGAGTCGGAAGGGTTGTCAGATGAGACAGAGAATAGGGGGAGATTCTTTTGGACGGACACATTACGGCAGGCATTTAGGGAGGAGCTGGAGAAACTTATCCTACTGGACTATCTTATGAGAAATACGGATAGAGGGGCGGATAATTGGATGGTGAGGATCGATCGAGAGGCACAGTCCGTACAGATTGTGAGTTCGTCACCGATGAGGTTACCGGTTGATCCTGGAGATATTGGAGGTAGCTTGGATGATGAAGGGGGCCATCTCAAAGCGCCGTCACCGGGGTATAAAGCCCATAAACCGATGAGTTTAAATTCTCGGAGCGGAACGCCGTTAAGTGCTGGTGTGGAGAAGGTGAACATCGGAGCGATTGATAATTCCTTGGCGTTTCCGTGGAAGCATCCTGACCAGTGGAGAAGCTTCCCGTATGGATGGTTGTTTTTGCCGGTTTCATTGGTGGGGCAGCCATTTTCACAGAAAACGAGGGATCATTTCTTGCCGCTGTTAACGAGTACGAAGTGGTGGGCGGAAACACAGATGGGACTGAAGGAGATATTCAAACAGGATGCGGATTTCAAGGAGAGGATGTGGGCAAAGCAGTTGGCGGTATTGAAAGGGCAAGCTTTTAATATTGTGGAAACGTTGAAAATGGCGGATCAAGGTCCCTTGGAGTTGACAAGACGAACGAGGGTACATGTTTGGGTACGTGATTCATAAGGGACTGCAATATCACGCGGTGTCACGGGATTTAATACGCTAACACTATTTGAATAGGATGACGAAATGGATATACCTGTGGCCGTTCCATTGACTGTGCCTTCGTCTGAAGCCAGGCTTAGAAATCAGGCTGGAATTATGAATGGCGAAGTTGATATCGGGACGGGTGCTGCATCTGCGCCTGTACCATACAGGAATATGAATGTGTTAGGGTCACCAACTTCCGAGCTACCTAGGGCTCAGAGGTTTGATCTTAATTCAGGATATAACGGGAAGTTTCTTGAAGAAACAGGGGACTTGGAGTCAGCACTTATATCGCCGACGTCGGAAGTCGGGGTTCAGGATCAACAGAAACCTCAGAAGAAGAAGAAAGGCAAGTCTGTTGACGAGAGCAGGGTTAGTTTTGATGGGAGATCACAGAATTCGTGGTCAAAGGCGTTGGGAATGAAGGGAGGAGGCGGGGTAAGGAGGGGTTTCTCGTCGGTGTCTACAGCGGGTAGCTCTAGGCGGGCTAGCGTGTTTGGGGCCTATGATGAAGAGGAGGGGGATCTGGGATTTTCGGCTGCAGAAGGGTTAGAGAGTTCACATAGGAAGGTTATTGTAGAGAGGCTGGAGGCAGTTAAGTCGAAGCCGCCGGTGTTCACGTGGTGTTAAAGGTACATGAAGTGAGTGGGGTGGAGTATTTTATGACTATTGGTATGAAATATTAGAAGTTGAGGCGGACTCGAGGTTTTACTCCTAGCTCAGGAAGCTAGGAGGGGTCTGGATGTTACTTTGCCAGGCTGGTTTGGGAGATCGGTCTTGAAGTGAGACTAAATAGCTCTAATGTCTGATGCTTTTAGAATCGGGATGTCCCGTGGTCATAGAAGACTTATGCATGCATGCATGGAGGGGTAGATATTTGAATCGGATGGAGGGATCCTGTGGAGAAGGCTACGGCGATATCAAAGCTGCGACCTGATATGAATTCAAATGCTCATGCTGACACCCCGGCAAAAACAATATACCCGCACACCCTTGCTGTTGAAAGCAAAACTCTCCAATAGTTCCCCTCACTTTAGAGGCAGGGACCGTGCCATATGCATGCAAGCTTCGTGACCGAAGGCCCGTTTTATATACCGTTATGCATTTGGATTTTTAATACACAACTTAACTGGGCGTGCGGCGAACGAGAAGACCTGCATATTGGATCATTTAATATTCTTTTGTTCTTTTGGTTTCGGGGATAATGTGAAATCCCTTCGACATGTTTGGTAAGAGAACCTCGTACACTCGTATACCTTCGTTTTTCACCTCTCTCTTTGCTTCTAATTAAGAGAAGTGTTTTAAACCCCCACGCTGCAGGAAGGCAGCTGCCGAAAACCGACACACACATGAGGGCTTCCTTTCCTTTTTGCTCGGCCTCTTCTACCTAGCTCCCCCAGTTTTCCAGAGGGGATCCGGCCGAAATGGGGTTTCCTTTTTTTCAAGTTCTGACATGTTACGCAAAAGATTTCGTGCAGTTTGACCACGTGCTCCACACTACTTTTGCGGTTAGTAAAAATTTATCCTTTAAGTTCGGGGTTCAACTTGTAGTTCTTGGGCATCTTATACCTCACCGACGTATTGTATTTGAGCCGATTTGTCTTTGGATCCATGGGAGGATGTCCAGAGCTAGGTGGTTTTGGGGATGGTGGACAAGAAAAATCAAGATAAAAGTCTAAGTCTTCAAAACTTTGACACATTTATGTACTGGGTACCATGTACCTGTTACTGTCTACGAAAGACCCAAAAACGATCGATGCAGGTTTGAGGTTTAAGCTTGCGAATTTATCCCAAAGCTGGCCTCGTGATCTAGAACCTTCAAGAGTTTAGTGGGTTTAGACCTGAACAAATCGACTTGTTTTTATTTTATTTTTTTGATCCCCCTGCCGGCTTGAGCTTAAGACCCAAGCGAATGCAGTCTGCAGCTGCAAAACCGCACACACAACTTAACTAACTGTTGCTTCCTTTTTTTTTTTTTTTTTTTGCACCCTTCGATGCATTTGCATTTGCTTTTGCTTTGTGTTACGTAGTGATATTGGAAGAAACAGATCAAAAACTGCTGGTGCTACAAATCCCGCAGAACGAGTTTTTTTCTTTTCTTTTCTGTGATTGTTATTTAACTGAGTTTCTTTTTGAAATTTAGTTTGCCTTCCACTTGGGAAATGGTGAGGGTTTAAAGCATTATGTGGTCTCTTTGCAAGCGCCGCTGAGCTCTGGATATGACGGTATCCTTTCTTAATGCTGTGCCAGAAATTACATATGCACATTATCTTGTGCTTGTCCAATATTAACATTTTGATCTTCTTGAGCCTTACTCGCATCTGGGATAGAGATCTTTGTGGGTAAGTAAGTAAGTAAGTATGTATTGTGCACGCCCAGTGTCTCACCTTGAAGGAAGTTCCAGGAATGAAAGAAGGGGATGTATATATAGAAGTTAAGTTATTACTTGATATGGGGGACGATCGAGAAGGCGAAGAAAAGGTGGGCCCGTCTTTGTCATAACTGGTGAAGAGAGGAGTGAAGCATCCGTAGTGATACGGTCAATAACGAGATTGCAATTCGAAATCCCTTTTTTTAGTTTTAGTTTTTTTTTTGTTAACACGGCTCGAGAGAGCTAGATAGTAGTCATGGGACCTTGTTACATACATACAGACCTCCCCTTTTTCTTTTGTTTTCCCTTTTTCTTTTCTTGAATGACACTCACCTGAGTTTTTTGTGATATATTCGACCCGAACGAACAAATCGGAAGCGGTTTGGGGGGGAATTGATGTGGTTCGAGGTTAAAGGTGCGTAACAATTATATTCGAAAAAAAAAAAAGAATTAATGTTGGTAACGTGACCCATCCACACCATCTTCTTCTTCTTCTTCTTCTTTTTTTTCCTTTTCTGCTATTTCCTAGACTCGGGACCCATCTCGCATCGCGAATCAGAATCAGATGTAAAAACCAAAAGGGAAGTTTTCTTTTTTTAATATTTGGGAGGAAAGAAGGGGTTAATCAACTATATCGAACAGAAGAAGCAAAGAGGAAGGGGTGTGGGGTCCGGGTTCCTCTTTGAAGTTTTTGGAGCCCTCTTCTTCTTCCTTTCCCCCTTCCGCGCTTTGCTTTTTTAGTTTCTCATGCCATGTTAAAGTGGGACCGGAACAGGTTTGATCTGACCTCGTCGGTTGTTCTTTTTCTTATTTATTTTTATTTTATTTTTCTACTGTTCTACTTTTTCTTGTTACTTATTCTAAAAGTTGGAAATACTACTTACTTTCATACTTACATACTTTGTTAACTAACTAAATAACTTTTACTAACCAGCAGGACTTGCCGGGCTGGGCTGGCTGGGCTGGGCTGGGTTTTACTGTGCTTTAACTGTGGGGTTCACTCATCAAACCTCGTGGACAGTTCTTTTCTCTGTAACTGTACTTACATTACATATAACATACATAAAGCTCCGCTTCTTTTATATACCCCTTTCCCACTCTTCGTCGCTACTTCATACTTTTTTGATATCGTTCGGGATTTATGTCAGCTAGCGTGAGCGGAGGTTGGCGAGTGGCGTAGCCTTCTTGTTTATGCCGTTGAAATATTTCGACCTCTTTTTCCCACAGCTTCCCTTACATTACGGGTATACTATATATTATAATACTACTAACTAAGTAATCACATAGTGCTAATAGTATTATACTGAACTCAACGACGGCCGCCGAGGTTACGCCCCCTTCCAGAAGGATTCTTGTGAGAATTAATAGACGTTCTGCCTCGGGGCATTCTTTTTTTCATCCTCGGTCTCTCTTTGGAATTCCTCTCGCCGGTTATTTTATCTTTTTTTTACTATTATCATTTTTTCTATCTTTCTTTAATTACCGGAACTGGTATCAAAGTACCTCGAAAAAAACGGCATTTGATTTTTCAACTTATCCAACGTTTGGACAACACGGGTTAACGAAGATTGGCGATATAATTTTTCTCTTGGATTGATTCGAAAACTCCCATCAGAGAAGAAGCTTTTAACGACGATTTTGGTTTAAGCTCAATTCGGAACTCGACCCAGGCCAGGGATATTAAAGTTTCAAGTCTTTCAAACCCACCCCAATCTTCTTCGATCGATTATAAACGAAAATAACTAAATAAAGAGGAGGATATACTTTTTCTTTTAGAGAACGGCCACGGCAGGGGGGTTGTGTTCTCTGTTTTGATACCGCATTGGTTATTAAATTAAATACAGATCTTGTATGAAATCATCGATGACAGTGGTCATTAGTTTATTATATTTGCATTGAATCGCGGGTAAGTTGAAGAAAGGATCTAGAAGCATCAAAGGTTCCTCTTTCCCTTATTAATTGCTTCCTCTTCTTTTTTTTAATCCCTTTCTTTTTTTTTGTCTATTCTTTCTTTGACATGCGGAAGTATACCCGTTTTATTACAGCTTACTTATCGTTATTATCATCCATTCGTTCGTTCATTAAGTTTGTTTAACCTAAAACTCGATAATATAAACTAAAGTAAGCATATCATGCTAACATTTGAGTTAACCAATATAGGCTCTCCTCCTTCGTGAACGTTCTAACTCGTTCAGAAAAAAAATGAACAAGTGAGAAAAAAAAATACCACTTGTGGCCCCGAAAGAAGCAGTTCAATCCGAGGCAAAGGCACCCGAAAGTACATTTCGCATCAACTGAAGAGCTGCACGATTTCTTTTTTGTCAATTTACTACTACTGCCATTACCACTACTGCTGATACTATTTGGTTACGACCGGCCATTACGATTTATTAACTGCTATACTGTTATTATTATTACTACTGTTAGTAGACTGCAGTTCATCTGTTTTTCCTCTCTCTCTCTCTTCTCTTCTTTTTTCTTTCCTCTCTTCTTTTTATTTGCTCCCTCTTGGATTCGTCTTGTTTCTTTCGTCTGTCTTCTTGTTTCTTCTCTTTCTTCTTCTGCTTCTTCTTCTTCTTCTTCTACTTTCTTATAACTAATATTACATGTATGTACATATTAAGGAAGAAAAAGAAGAAAAGAAAAGAAAAGAAGAGAGAAAGAAACAAAGAAAGCAGTTTTTAGAGAAGTTTCTGTCCAATCTCTTCACATCACATCGCCGTCTCGAAGTCGAACTTGAACTCGAACTCAAATCACAACATCCGCAACAGCATCTGGTCCCGAGTAACCACGAACCTTAACCCCGAACAACAACCAAACCAACTTCAACTCGCATTTGCTTGCAACAAAAACCCTCCAACAACGTTAACTTAACTGCAAATTCGAACTCCCCCCCAAAATTCCAGAGATTTTTCTATATGACCGTATGACAACTAACGTCAACAACCTCCCGCTTCTATTTTCTTTTCCTTCATTCCCTTCTCTTCTTCTTCTTCTCCCTCTTCTTCACCATCTCCCTCCTCTTCCTCACCTACTTTCTTTGTCATCAACATCATCAACATCACGACTCTAACATCTACTTCCCAAACCTTTTTGATCGTCCAGTATAGGTAGACATACAATACACATCATAAAATGTCAAAACATAACAGACAGGACCCGGTCCCTCTTGAACCGACAACCAAGAGACCAAGACTCGAAGATGAGCATTTATATGCTCCCCTGCATCACCATCAACGTCATCCGCACCATCACAACCATCACAACCATAACCATAATCATCATATTCACAACCATATTCATGGTCATCATAATCATAATCATCACCATCAACAGCAATACAGCCAACATCAATACCTTCAACACCAACATATCCAGCAGCAGCAGCAGCAACAGCAACAACAACATCCGTCTTCAAAACCTAGGTATCCGACTACTGCTGAGCTGCTGCTGAATCCGAAAGCTGCTCGGTTAGGTGCACAAGCGAGTAGTGGTAGTAGTAATAGTAGTAGTAATGGTGGTGGTGGTGGCGGTGGAAGCGGCGGTAGTAGTGGGGCCCCAGGGGTTAATGCAGGGATGAACAGCAGCGGGCTACCGACGGGAAATCGACAGGGGACTGTGCAGCTACCCCCCTTGCAGATACAGGATTCGGCGGGTACGAGAGCTGCTAATATGCTGTTAAATTTACATGGAGTTACAGATCGTGCTTCTAGCACGCCGTTCGGAAGTCGACATAGTAGTCCGTTTCCGAGACAGCCTGTACAGCAACAGCAGCAGCAGCAGCAACAACAACATCAGCCAGGATATGGAGGGGGAGGAGGGGATGTGAACGGGAGTGGGGGGAGTGGGCATGGGAGGAGTCAAAGTGCGAGTGGAGGATTTGCGGGAGGGAAAGGGTCTGGGAAATTGACTTTGCCGAGTATTGAAGATGGGTTTAAGACTGGGACGGAGGCTCGAGCGACGAAGAAGAAAAGGTCACCAACGCCGGAGATACAGTTTTTGAACAGCAGGTTTTCATCGGGACAGTCGACGCAGGTTCGAACTTCTGTGGTGGATTTGACGAATGGTATGCCGCTCCCGTCCATCTTTTTCTTACTCTCCTTTGGATATTGATGGCTAAGACTCGGATTTATAGACGACGATGAAGATGACATCATTTACAGCGGGACAAAGTCTATAGCACCGATTGTGTGTTATGGTATGATTATGAAAGTACAGGCTTCAATCGCTGTCATTCCTGACCCGCCGCCAAATCTGGATCCTTTAAGCTTTGGACGAATGTGGCCGAAGATTCCCGTATCTTTGACCAGAGGAGAGCCACGGACTTCTTGGGTGGTTAATTTGACGACTGCTTCCGGGAGAAATGTGGGGACACTGAGAGGTGCAAATGCCAAAGCGATGGCTTCTTTGATGGATCTAGGACTGGTTGATAGGACACAAGCGATTATTTTACCGAGATATAAGGGCTTTGAAGTAGCTGGACAGCCGACTTCTCAGACTGTGGTAGGTGGATTTGGAATGGGTTTGTTCGTAAGGCAGGGTTTGATGCTGATAAAGGAATTAGGAAATGACAATAACGCTATATGGAACTGAAGGGAATGCTAGAAAGGTTGGGAATATGTTGGGACAACATAATCTATTCCTCCAGGATCCAATAGAAAAGGATCCCAAGTTCCCCTACAAAAATCCACAGTATCCAGAGGAACAACAGCAAAATGGTAACGCTTACATGGCTGCAGCGGACCGCGCTAGACTCGGCAAGGCTACTTATTCGATAAGAACGACTGAGGAGGTCAAAAACGAGATCACGGCTGTCTTGGATTCTTTGGAGAAAGTCCAGGTTCTGGAAGAGACTGAGGCGGACCCACGTATCACGACAGCCATGTTGCCACACCAAAAACAAGGTCTTAATTTCATGTTGAAGAAGGAAGGAGAGATGACATACGACCAAGGCGATGGGACTTCTTTTTGGAATGTGAAGATGTCACCTGGTGGGGTGAGGATGTATCACAATGTTATTACAGGGCAGCAGGTGAGGTCGAAACCGACACCGTGCCTGGGCGGTATCTTGGCCGATGATATGGGGCTTGGGAAGACGGTAAGGAGTGCGGAGTATGATTGAATAGCGAAATTTTGGAAACTAATGTCGGATTAGCTCACGGTTCTATCGCTAATTATTTCAACTCTTCAAGAGGCTGCGGCGTTTGGCAGGAGGCGGAAGGGTAGCCCGACTAGCGACCATGATCTTTCTGTCATGTACGCCAAATCAACCTTACTCATATGCCCGCTTTCGGTTCTTGTCAATTGGGAGGATCAAATAAAGGCACACGTAGTGCCGGATGCGATTTCGTATTATGTCTACCACGGAAACAATCGACTATCCGACCTTAACGAACTTGCTAAATATGATATGGTCATTACGACATATGCGTTAGCCGCCAGCGACTTTGGAAAGGCGCAGAAGGATAACACGGGTGTTTTACAGAAGATTCATTGGTTCCGGATAGTTCTTGATGGTGCGGGATTGCTACAAAATTGTTAGTGGGGTAGAGTGGGAGTATGGCTAACTAATTTTTTTTTATAGAGGCACATACGATTCGAGAACAAAATACGGTCCAGTCGAAGGCGATTTGCAATATGGAGGCTTCGAGAAGATGGGCGGTTACAGGGACACCGGTTCAAAGTATGTTGTGGTTTCAATTCTGGGGCTATTGGTGGAAGCTGACAATTGAGTAGATAGGCTTGATGATCTCGGCACCTTGATCAAGTTTTTGAGAGTTAGCCCGTTCGATGTTAGGTCGCAGTTTAACCAATACATATCTGCACCACTCAAGGTAAAATTAACTCCGCTCCTATCTGAATTACAATAGCTAATGATTGAATGTAGTCTGGAGATCCCACAAGTATGGACAAACTTCGAATTCTTGTCGACAGTATTGCTCTACGGCGACGGAAAGACAGGATCGACCTTCCCACCAAACACGACAGGACACTTCAGCTTAGGTTTAGTCCCGAAGAACAAGAACTATACGATGCAACCTCCCGCCAATCGAGATACAAAATTGATATGGTCGCGAAGCAGGGGCATCTTAGTGGGAAGGCTTACGTTCACGTTCTTCAAACGATCCTTCGACTACGAATGATTTGTGCATCCCGAGATCTTCTAGGCGATGAAGATACAGCGGGATTAATATCTTCCAACGCGATCGATATTGACTCTCTGACGGACGAGGAAACACACGCTATGGGCAAGAAGCAGGCATTCGAAATTTACAACTTGATGAAGGAATCCGACGAAGATATATGTTATACCTGCCAGAAGAAAGTTAGCACTGCGACTGCCAGGGATGGAACTCCGACAAACCAAGATGCCAGCGCGCCCTTTGGTCATATTACTACTTGTCCTCATCTTTTCTGCACAGAGTGTGGGCCGAAATATCTGGAGGCACTACTGGAGTATGCGAATATGGGAGACTGGACTAATTGTCCTCTTTGCCGACAGCCGCTTCGGATTGGAATGAGAGAATTGAAGGCTTCCGATGACCCGAGCTTGCAGAAAGATGAGAACAGCAAGAGGAAGGTGGTGTTTCGAAATTCGAGTACGAAGATCAAACACTTGGTCAATGATTTGATGGATAACAGAAACATGGGAGATGATAAGGGGAGAATTAAGAGGTAGGAATCTACAATATTAGTATGTCTTGTCTGGAGTATTTGCTAACGAGTCTTTATTTTTTAGCGTGGTTTTTTCTGGCTGGACGATGCATCTCGATCTCATCGAATTCGCCTTTGAAAGAGCCGGGATCAAATGGACACGAATTGACGGAAAGATGAATCGCGCGCAGCGTGCCGACTCCCTCACGAGATTTCGCGACGACCCGGATATCGAAGCTATCCTCGTGAGCATTAGTGCCGGTGGCGTAGGCCTCAACTTAACGGCTGCTTCACGAGTCTACGTTATGGAACCACAATTCAACCCTGCTGCCGAAGCGCAAGCTATCGATCGTGTACACCGTTTAGGTCAAGAAAGAGAGGTTTGGTGTACACGTTATATCATGGGGGATTCATTTGAAGAGAAAATTGTGGCGTTGCAACAGAAGAAGCAAAGGATTGCGGATCTAAGCATGACGCAAGGGAAGAGTAAGAGGCAGAGAGCGCAAGATAAGATTGATGACCTGAGGGAGCTATTTAGGTAGTAGGAAAACTCAGGATCCCATTTCTTCGTTTTTTTTTTTACATCATTCTATTGCCTTCTCTACTTTCAACATAGGGAATGGTTTTTGAGACGACATATATGAAAAATTTTTTCTTCTTCGTCTCACTAGGGTATTTATTTCTTTTAGTCCTGTTTAGTTTTTTCGCATGAATCCATATGAACGGAGTTTAATGGTCGGAGGGATCGGAGGAGATGAAGAACGGAAAGCGCATCATACCACTTAAAAAAAAGTTTCATTGCTCTTCCTATCCATGCCGTCAACTTTGTTGTTTTCTTTTCCGTTTCTACCATCTTTTCATTTCCCCTTTACGTTTTTGTCTCCACTGCACTGTCGATTCTTCTCGGTCGTTCTCGGTTGAGCATTATTTCTGTGGGAGTTCTTTTAGCGGGTGGTCATTTTACCTATTCCTTTTTTTTACATCACCAGCTTTTACTTGTTCCGCCATTCATTCCTCTTCATCACATTGCATTGCGATAGGCCTGCCTTTTTATTATTATTATTATGGTTTACTTTTTCTTTTCTTTCTTTTTCTTTTTTTACTCTGAGATATATAGCATTATCGACCATACGCCTGTAGACTAGATGGCGGGATTTTTTTCAAGTTCCGTGGATTTACAGTTTGTGAAGTCCTTTCTGAAGAGTGGGTAGAAGTAGTGGTTGCATGAAGAGGTTTTTTTTAGAAATGATACTACTGGTATTATACTAGTTATTGCTTCGTATGCTTTGGGTATAATATGTTATTCTATTAATGAGATTGCGGTAGGAAGATTGTGGATGGAATAAGTCTGAGTTCGATGGCGATGAGGTTGAGGGTGCTGCTGGTGATAGATATACAACCATACCCTTTGGTATGTGATTTGCGCATGTATTATTGTGGTTGTAGGGTTCTATTTAGATTTGTTTTTGGTTGGTTGGGACTCTTTAGGACACCTTGGGTTTCGAAAGAAGTGCTGTGTAGATTTCTGATGAAGTATGAGAAGTTACAATATCAGCGAGAGGATAGTGCCGTGGAGGCTAGGTTGCAATTAGCTGCCTGGTGTATTGCCGATGATAAAGCGTCCATCTTGCTGCTGGCGAGGATATTTCGAGGAGGGGGTAGCCTAAGTTTTGAGCAATGGTGGCCATATAGATGAATTGTGGTCTTATACCCCCCTTCACAGCACCGATGACCGACGGCACCACATCCCTTGAGATAACCCATAGCCCCTCCCCCATACCCCCCCTCACCTAAACCCTCTTCAAACTCCTAACCACCTCATCAAACTCCACCAGCAACTGTTCCTTCTCCCTAATAGACCTCAACCTCTCCTCCTCCGCCCTTTCCAACTCCTCTCCCAACTCCTTCAACCGTTCCTTCTGATCATCTTCCGAAACCCCGATCCCGGGTAACGAAGCAATAAGGACTTCGATTTGTTTTGTTTTCAATACTAGATCTCTCGCTAGTTCTTGTTGCGAGGATCGGAAGATGTGCGGTGGATCTGGTTGCAGGGTTTCGTCGCGGACTTTGGGTTCGTTGTGGGTGGGGATGAAGTCGTGGTGGGAGCCGACGTAGCGAAGGGCGCAGTAGAAGATTGTGGCTAGCTGGTGAGGGTTGGTGGGTTAGTGGGGGGTTTTAAGGGGGTTGGGGTTAAGGGAAAGGTAGGGGGGGGTACCTGGTCGATGGCATCCTGGAGTTGGGTTAACCGGTCTGCCATCGCGAGCGGAGGGTGGGATGTTGAGGTGATGGGGATGGGTTCACGATGGTGTCGCGAATGGCTTATGGCGCGAGAGTTGTAGGGAAGGAAGGGTTGGTGTTGGATTTTTTGGGGGACAACGCGGGTGGTTTGGAGGGATATGGTGCTTTGTGCGACCAAGTTAACGTGGGTGGGAACACGAGATTAGCAGGTAGTGGTGTCTATTTTTGACTCGAAAAGTTAGGATTGGTAAACAAGATATTATAAAATAGGCTTTAGTGGTTAGGTAGTGCTAAAAGGAGAAAGATAGTGTAACATTTAGGTTATTAACTAACTTAGGTAGTAGTAGTTTCATGCTGCATCTTAAATTGTATTTGTACTAACTATCGTCGATTGTCTCCTACCTAGCCCATGTAGTCGACTATTATGCAATTAATTGTTTGGACGATATATATTCTCGTCGCCATACTCTTCAACTGTGCTTGTCGACATGTCATTAAGTCCATGGAAGATGTTGGAAGGCGTAAGGCTGAGTTATGCTTGGATATGTGTGATTCTCGAGGTATTTAAGTACAGCACTTTAGAGACCCTTTTTGATGTCTGTACTCTGGATCAAATCTCTAAATTATTCCAACTAGTTTGCACATTTCACGGGGTAATTTTCACTCGGGCTCTATGGGTAAGTAGACTGACGCCGTATTGCTTACAGCGTTTTGTTCCACTGGTTCCCCTCTCAATATCTAGGTACGCAGGCCCTCGGCTTGCTATTAATAAAGCTATTTTTGTTTTCTAGTGGTAATTCTAAATTGCAATCGATATGTCACCTACTAACATGTGCACATATGTGGTATCAGGAGTTGAAAGCGTAAATTTTGCCTCATATGCTTATAGGCTACAGCGGCGAGTTACGGGGAAAATGATGATACGGAAAAGATGCAAGCTATTTCTCAGCACCTATATTTGGTAGATTTCTCGATGTTTTTATTTTTATTTTTTTTATATCAATAAGCGACCATGTGCAACGCCCTGATCGTCGGCGTTTTCGAAATTTAAGTCTTCTTGCGAACCAACCGTTACCTTCCTGATCCCGTATTGGTCGCCCGGTCTTGGTGTTTAGGCAGAAGACCGGTGCTGCAACAAAAAAAAAAAAACACATCTAACCACAGCCTCCCTTGGAAATTCATGCCCCAAATTCATACCTTGATTGGGTGAGGCGAATGACCCTTCGGTTTTCTGAGCTCGCGATGTTTTAGATTTTTAAGCTTAGATCGCGGAAAGCTACTTAAAACGTACCCGTTCGTAAGTTAACTTGTTGATGTTACTCAAAACCGGGCTGGGTTGCCTTACAGTCAGGCCCTTTCGCTTAAACTAACATGAACTATCAAAGCGAAGCTCATAGAACTCCATGTCCAGTCCTGGGAAGGAGAGCAGTCCAGTCCGGGGTAGAGGAGAGCCCTGGCGACTTGTGACTTATATCGACAGGGGAAAGAGCGCTTTCTTGCATTGACCAACCTTGCTGTGTGTCTAAAACTTTAATCGGATTACACTGCCTTTTCCTTTGTATCCACATTGTATTTTGTTTTTGATTATGGCATTTGGTCTTGGTTTTCTTTGTATACTATGCGAAGAAAATATTCGATTTTGATGTTGATGGTTAGAAAGTCTTGAATTCAGCTGGGAATAATTTGACGGAATTAAATTCGACAACTCGAAATTATGTAATTAAAGGAATTTTTCTGTGCATGCGCCCATAGGAGCCGTGAGCTCATGAGGTAGGGTATATACCTGCTATAGCTGATATCAAACATAAGTCATGGTCTGCGGTCTGATCATGTTGGGTCCTCGCCGCCCAACATATGGTTCCGCAAATGTTTCAACAGTTTCTGGAGATCTAGAGATCAAACAAATCGATTCAAAGGAAAGAACAATCGTATTCAAGGCACAAAACCCAACTGTTTTCTTGCTTGCGCCATAATTATACAAACAGATAATCTAAACCGCTAATATAATAATATGATAACGACCTCTCCGCATACACATCAATTTAGGTAAGAAAATGCGAGCGTATTCGAACCGAGGTGTGGTTTAAATCCTGATGCATGTTTGAGGTGTTTTCATTCTCGCTTTCCATATTTAAAACCCCCAGATCTCTTGGTTTATGGAAAGAAACAACTGTATATTTCAAATCTCGCCAAGAGTTTGTGAAATTATCCAATGTAATGCCCTCGTGATGGTTCAAAGAAGGTAGGAGGTTATGTCTCCGCAGGGATCTTATCCTGTATCTTCCTTCTTTAATTCTTTTTTCCTGGTGGGGAGTGTAATTCTCTGGTCGATTTCGATTTCCCTAGAACCTGGGACCCGCCAATTGGTTTCAATTCTGTTCTCTGGGGAAGGAAGGATGGCGAAACGATTGGCCAACAGCGCTCCTACTTTTTCATCCCATGTCGGGTTTTCGACATTGTCAAAACCAAACCAACGGCAGGACAGGCTTACTCTTCAGGCACAGATCTGTTATCAGATACATAGCCATAGCCATGCGTATTTAAATTTCGGTCAGCCTAGTGAATAAACGAAGAGGGGCTACCTCGATCACCAATGATGTTTAATATCTAGATCATCGATGTCTTGCGGCGCATACACCAGGGGGTGGAAGCTTAAGAAGTAGCCTCGCCCAGACCTTATTCACCTAGAATTTTCTTGTGAAGTGTAAAAGCTATATAACTGCATGAATAGACAAGATCTTGGTTACGAAGAGTTTTCCCTCCTTGCGACGCGCAGTAATATAAACCCTCCCCACCTGGGTCTTTCGTATTAGTCATTTATCTGCACACTTTCTTCTGTATTTAAACCTTTTCATGAGTGTCCGGAGCTATAGCATTATTCGCTAAGACCTTTGGCTTCTATAAAGGGAAGATCGTGATCTTTCTTCACGGCATAGACTACTGACGAGCTAATGAAGTATTGAGGGTGAGGTCTGAGATTCTTCCCTTGTAATTTTTCCCTGTACTCCACGGATTAGCATATTATATATAAGAACGACTACTCTCCCTTCTCGAAACTCGAAACAATTCCAGCCTACTCAGAAACATCAAGCTAGACAGTCAAAATATATATCAAACCTTAAAGCATCACTCCACAATGCATTCCCGGCGTCTCCTGCAAGTAATAGCTATAACAGCTATTACTTCATCCGTATTCGCAACCCCAATCGAACTCGTACCAAGAGGGCCAATGGAAAATCTACCTCGAGGCGCCCCACTCGTCACGGACGAAATCATTCTTCTCGATTCCCCAGCCTTCCAAACCGGCGAAGGTGGTGAATGGACAGCTTCAATCCGAATGTTTACTCATATCCGTCAGATAAATCCCGGGATAGTAACTGGCGCCGTGGTAGCTGCCATTCAAGCCCTGGGGGTCGAGATTGGGGATAAAATCGACAATGTCCTTGAGAGATCGAAGCTTTTCTTCGCTATTCCTCGAAGTGGGATTTCTGTTTCTCTTGATGTTGTGGGCTGTGATTCGATTACGGTGGGAGAGACGAAGGCGGGGTTGTTGGAACGGAGTGCTGGGATTGGAAGTTGTAGTGGGTCGTCGAGGCAGAGGGTGATTAGTGGGTCTGCACCCGGGTTCTTTAAGAAAAGGAACTTCGAGGGACTTCTGTTTCAGTCGCCTCCTACTGGATTTGGTATCGTCTCTGGTACGTATTATCTATATTGTATATCAATTAATTATATGTCATGTAGAATGATGATGGAGTGTGCTTTTACTAATAAAATAAATGTGTAGACGTCGATGATACAATCAAAGTATCACATGTCCTAGACAAGAAAAAACAATTACAATCCGTCTTCGTGGACGATCACAAACTCGTCGATGGGATGCCAGAGTTATATTCCAGATTAGATGGCCAACTTGGTAACCCATCATGGTTCTACCTGACAGGATCTCCATATCAGCTTTATCCCACACTTAGGAAGTTCATATTCGAAAGCTTCCCCAAGGGGCCCATGATCACAAAGAATCTGACATTTACGGATATTCCGAGTTTGATTAAATATATTGGGGATGGAGGGGGGTTGGGAGAGTATAAGATTGCACAGATGGAAAAGCTTCATGATTTCTACCCTAAGAAGAAGTTTATTACTATTGGTGATAGTACTCAGGCTGATCCAGAGGTTTATGCTGAAATGTAAGTTATTCCAACTTTTGAAACCAACTATCTTGGCATCCATAAAAAAGCAAGATGGAATCTACTTGTGGTCAATATCACTAACCCATTTTTCACAGTGCCCGTCGGTATCCAGATTTTATTCATTGTATCTTCATCAGAAAGGTGGAGGGGGCAGATAACACGGAAGAGCGATTTAGTAAGGCTTTCTCAGGGGTCCCGAGAAAAAAGTGGAAGGTGTTCACGGAACCATCGGAGGTAATGGAGTTGGATGTTGTAAGTGGGTTGTGCAAGTAGAACTTCGTGACGCTTATGGTCTGTGTGTGATATATCAGTGTAGGATATCGAGAGGAGGCTGAGTTCTTGGATCTGATTGTCGCTCCGTATATATGTTCCCCCCCCTTATCATATAATATCCAAGATCTTGTGTTTAGAATTGTTGCGCCTCAGAGCCTTTCACCATTCTGTATATACTTAAGTAGACTCCTTCTTTTTTCTGAAAGAATAAACATAATACCCCTCAAAATCCCAATCGAGGTTCGTAACGTTATAACCGCCTCGTAGCAGCTCGTATATACCAGCCCGCATTGAGCCATTGCAACATTGTGCTAACCCAGTCCCAGCTTCACGGGATCAAGTTTTCCGCACAAGATCGATGCAATAGGGAACTTGGGGATCCATGCGCATATGCTGATGGGGAGAAAGAGTATTAGCTTGGGAGTTGTCTAATAATCTAGAACGGGACTTACATAAGATGGTGACGAGGCTGTATACATGTATTCCGCATATAGTCAAGAGCCGTTCTGTGGATGAACGACACTAGACCGTGATTAGCCCATGAACTCGAATGTTGCTTGTTGGGTAGTGTGAAAGCAGCGACCAACAATGCTCGCTGTTGGACCCAGGTTCATATGCATTCATGCATGATCAATTTGGATTCGAATGGATTGAAGTTGAGATAGCGGTATCAATCAATTGGGATTTGATATGATATCGAAGGACTGCTTGAACGTGCCATACTTCCTTACCAGACAGCGTGCCCCGTGTATAGGTACATACATACGGCTAGCATGTGGTGGAATTTTGAATCGATCGAATGGAATATAGCAAGACATGAATATATGTCATCGGATTGGAGATATATGATGTCCATATCGAGTAACGTATCTAACATGACATGTCAGTAACAGGTATTAGTATTGTTAACAATTTGTTTCCACGATATGAATGAATCAAGGGAATTGAATTAAATGAAAAAAAGAGGGGCACTGGGAAGAATGTCCTTGTCACTGCATCCTCCCACTCGATCATCAGCCAGGAATGCAAGAGGCTATAAAAAAACACCACCATCATGCATCACAAGAGTTATGGTTATTGCAGTGCTAAACAGACTCATTCTTTCAGAGCCTCCTCACCTACAGATGTGAATACTTACGTACGTATCATGACCCCTCCTCCTCCTCCTCCTCCCGTGCCCGCCATCTGACCGATCACTACTTCATTTCCACCGCCCAGGCTTCCCATTTGCGGCAATATAAATCGTCTACCCCAAATGCAGGGTTTCCAACTAAACCTTGTGCAACACATTCCGGCCTCCTGTCTACAGGCCCCCGCCTCTTTCCCACCTCTTTCCCACCTCTTTCCCACCTCTTTCTCTCCAGCCCGTCCCACACATAACCAAAGCCTGCAAGCGGTTACAATCTAGCCATTTGAATTTCTATCCCTCTTTGTCTCTCACATGAGGGTTGGGGGAAAAAAAGGAGGGTGCAAGTCGTGACCCGAGAAAGTTGTTATGGCTGTCTGCCTGGTAAATGCATTGGGATTCCGCTGTGTGCGATAACTATACTCCCACAACTTCCTGATGTCTGGATCGAAGCTGGAAGGCAAAAAACAAAGGAGAGAGAAGAAGAAGGGAAAAGAATGGACATGGCTGATACGCCCGCACCCCCACCGCCCGAAATTCTTTTTCGATCCTTTTGTAATTCTACGGATGTCTCGATCTCGAACTTCTCTTCATTCTTGCGCCTTGATATATTTGAACGAACCCGAGTACTCCGTGCTGCGTTCAGGACAAGAGTTTCTTAAAAAGGCACGTATGGGTATGAATCCCTCATGGGAGGGGAAAGGTCTTTGATACAAAGTCTCTTTCTTTTTTTTATCTCTTGAGGATATTATATCAACTGAAGCTCGGTCTTCATATATCATACCTTTTACGTTCTGTTTCGTCTATCTAGTCTCGGGAGATAGAAAGACTTCTTTTTTTATTTATTTAAGGGTCACAGGTACTTGATCTGGTAACATTTCTTCATTTAATAAGAAGAGATAACATAACATATCGTTTGGTTAAACATTCCCCCAGAGGGTTCGACGTCTTTGTCTACGACACGATATCGATTTGTCGAATTAGTATTTCGAGATATCGTTCACAGTCCTACTGTAGTTCAGTTCCAAGGACATTGTATCACAGCCCATCCCTGCCAATCAAAATACCCCCCGGATACAAACAATTCCATATATTAAGAGAGATACTTAATACCAAAGCCATGGCTTCAAATGGTATCCCAAACCCCGGGCTCGCGTCTCTAACATCCCTAGCAGCATCTCTTACCGAAAACCCCGTTCGATCAAAACCTCCAACCCAATATACTCAACGTCCCTCCCGCCTGACAAAAGCACAGCCCTCAAACCTAAAGATCACAACCCGTTCGATACCGGTATCTTCAGTATCTGAATTACCAAAATCGCGTATTCTCCCTACTGCTCGTAATATTTCCATATTCTCGACGCTGGGGACCGCATGCATCATCGCCTGTATTGCGCTGGTGCTGTTGAAGCATGTTAGTATATGGATCACCCTCGCCGCTAGCTTTTGCGGAGTACTGGGCGCGGCGCTGTATATTGAGGTAGCTCTGCTGGTCAGCGCGAGGTTTAGGTGTAGAATCTTGGATGAGGAATGTTCTATCGCGGATATGATTGAATCGAAGCAAGATAGGAGACGTAAAGGGTTATCATGGGACTTGAGAGGTATTGGGAGAAAAAGTAGTAACGGAGAAGGAGGAGAAGGACAGAGTGAGAAGGTTGGACCGGATGCTATGGAAGAACGAAGGCATTGTGAGTAGTATTATCTGGATTCTAAACCTGTGATTGGAGATTTACCCTCGAGGGCTCTGGTTGCGCAGGCTCCTTGGATTTGAGTTCAAAGCTAACAAGGATATATTGTTCAACAATAGCTGTAGCGAATCACGGCTTGAAAGGTGGCCTGCCCTCCATGACAAGCATAAATGAGGAGACTGAGGCTGAAGACGACTACGATGAGAAGGATGTTACCATAGAGGTGGCGATTCAGAAACCCATTCCCGTTGCGACTTCGCTTCCAGTCTATAGAGTATAGTGTTCTTTTTACTCTCTCGCCACTATTGTTCTATTCGACGAATCTTCTTGAAGGTCTTTGGAATCTCCGGTCCGGATATTTTGCCTTCATAACATTAACGACTTTATCAATTATTTTTCTTGCTTCAATATCCCCCCTGTTGTTTTAGTTCGCTTCTTTCAAAATATCACTGGATATCGGTCTCCAAGGGTTCTACATATGTCTTTCCTAGCTTCTTTCCTGTTCAATCGACCGATCCATATTTTTTCTTCATGTCTCTCTCAACGGCGTTATACGGATGTATTTACCAGGAAAGGATATAACATTTTCTCTCTCTCTCTCAAAAACTTAACTCAGAACCCCTCAAGGATTATCATACATGAAGCCACCCTTGGCTACATACGCCGCTTTTTCTGATTTAAGACAATCCAGTGGCTATCAATATGATATGATATGATATGATATGATATCTGATCTAGGCCGTGCGTGCATCTTATATACTTCATGATAGAGGCTGTACTTACTATTGGAACGCGCGCGCTGGTATTATGGTTTCCATTGGATTAGAATGTATAGCTAGGCCGCCGATCAATACCGCCAATACGTGGCTGGCTTTATGGCGAAATGCATTAATGAGGGGAAAGGGCTAGATTTTGTATGAGAGGTTTTTTCCCTGTTTACCGCTATGGCGTGAGCTCGTGAGGGTTTTGGTTGAAGTCCGAGCACTACATACACTGGTCAGATGATTCTGTGGAAATATTGATAACTTGATTAAGTGGGTTTGGAATATTTGGAGAGGATGTTGATGTTGATGCGTAAGCTAGCTATGGGGTATTTAGATATATATTCGGACATAGACGGTTTGTATTACTGCTATTACCGAATTACTATTATTAGATTTATATTCTAAGAACTACTAGTTAGTATACTAGTATTAGCAATCTTCTGTACTACAATGCTACAAGCCGTCTATCAATTCTAAAGGTCTTCTAGATTTCAAATCAATCAATCGATCCCATACCTAACTCGTCGAAAGACCTACCAGCAAAATATGTGATATCAAATTTCCAACACTAGTCTATGTAAATATGTACATGTACAGCCCTCTCTCGCTCGATTCTACCACAAAAGGTTTCCTACCAATGATACTTCAAGCCACTAATAGAAAGACATGTACAGACTTGCAAGCCTGCCTGCCTACATGGTACATGATACATGCGTCTTGCATACATCTTACATGCGTCTGAGCACAACAGGACTGTATGTACAGTTCACCTAGAGCGAAATACTTCAATACCTCCTTTTCTTTGTATACGTTCTCAAAAGGATTTCTTATAATACTAAGGCAGAACTAGGGGATAAAAGAAAGGACTTTGCGTTGGTCTGCAAGTCCACGTTTGAACATGATAAAAGATGTAACTACTTGAGTAACTAACCAAGAAGAAGTCCGGGAGGCGGGATCCCGACCCTGCATCATGCGATTCTGGAGATATAACATTCTCATGGTATCTATGTAAGTGTGTACCGTCTAGGCGGTTTTGGCGGACCGCAAAAGGCCTCGGAGAATAACTCTTGTTTGGCTGTAATACAGTGCATTCGACTGCATGCAACTCAGAAAGTCCTTCCAGAATACCACACACTCTGGTACCGTATAATACTGCAAGCACATTGCATTCGCCTCCATATCCCAGTTCCAACTGAAAGACATATGTACGAAGAAGCATGCACTATGTACGGCAAGACCTTGCCCCTCTTCTTCTCTCCCAATCAAAGTTATCGCAATTAATTCTAAACGCCTTGAAGCCTGGTTTTGAAAAAAAACCGGGGCGTCGACAAGAGAGGTATTTCAAAAGACAACCTGAAACTGCCAACACATAAAACCACTCTCCAGGACCCCATCATCGCAGTCGGGGTCTGGTCGGTTCCTATTGGTTTACTTCCCGACCAGCCTTCATGCTTCAAAGCTTTTTCACTAAACCAAAAATAGCCGCCCAATTATGAGCTGTCCTTTCTCACGTGATGAGTCTGCTCTTTGTCATTTTTTGGTACGTGGCTCCAGAAGCTTTTTCTTTTGAGGGGTAATATGGAAAATATATCGTGTTCTGTCATGCTGACTGTAAGGTGTAATTTTATGTACCTGCACCACCAGATCTAAGATCTAAAGGTACTTTACATACATTGGAATCGAAGCAAGGTGCCTGTTTTGAATGTTGAAGCATGAAGGGAACACGGAATTGACAGAGACAGCAGCCATATGCGGCAAGGCGAACCGGTCTCGTGCACTGAGCGCCGGATGCGCACTGGAGGCCTATGGGAAATTCAAGTGAGCGCAGTTCAATATCGAGGAACCCACCAGCCGAATTCCGAGTTCCTATCTAATGTACTCTGTAAGCTCCCTTTCACATCACAGCGCTCGCAAATCATGGATTAGCTGGTTGGCTAGTTCAAGGAGAACCATGGATTGGAAGGCGAATCAGATAACTGAAGACCACGTCGACCACTCAATCTAGAAACACGCCTCAAAGGAAGAAAAAAGAGAGTTAAACTAATTCCCATCAGGAAAGGTGAGAAAAAATGGAGTAGGTATTTCATGTTTGATGGGATCAGGACAAAGGACAAACAAAAAGAGAGGACCCGCCAACGGCCACGCCAGCGGAGCGGGAGGCTGTCGAAACGGCCCACCCCGTTAGTTAATTCCGAGGACGATCAATTTTGGGAAGTTTCCTCATTATTTTCGGTATGCGCTGTACCTACAGACAAACTCCCGGCGGGGGCCATGATACGTCGCAAGTGTCGTGCCTGATGAGTCGTGTGCTTTGACACTAGTTCGTTTGGAGCTCTAGCTTGCTCTTTCAACTTCAGCAACTCCCTCCACACCACCCCTCCCCTTGAGCTCTGAAGTGGTGGGTACATACCTTTTTTTGTAGTCGCATTGAGAACGTGGATTTGCCATTCAATGCTAGATTGGGCGGGACCACCACCCAAGACATGGGTCTCCCGTTGGACGAAACGATGCGCTGTGTTACAGCACATTGCATTTTTTTTGGGCTTCCTGGCTTTTCCTTTTCGATCTGGTATAGCGTTCCGCAAGACATGATTGTGATCTGTCAAATGGCTTCGCTGGCCGGGTCCTGCGCTAGCCAGCTAAGCGGGCTGGCGGGCCAAACAGCTAGCTAGCTGGCTGACTGGCTTAGGCTGGACTGATCTGAATGAGGAGTTTTCCAACCTCATGCACAGTGTCTATTCTGAGTGCAGCAGCATAATCAAATACTGATATATCAAAAAATTTGCAGAAACGAAAATCTCAAAGTCAGAAATGTCTATATAATCTCCCAGATCTCCAGCTTCAATCCCAATTCCTTTTCTCCTCCATCATCAGCATCACAAAGCAAAACAACCAACAATCCATTCAAAACAAAGATCTTCTGCGAAGAACTTCCCAATCCTCCTTCTCTCCACTTTCAAACAAGAACAACTTTTTAAGTTTTTTATAAACTACCCAACCCAAATCAAAATGTCTACTCAATATCACTCCGGTTCCCAAGACGGTGTCAAGACCTACATCGACCGCAACGGTGATACCGTTCAAGAATCCAGCGGCCCAGTCCCAATCTTCCGCGGTCTCGCTGCCGCCGGCGGTGAAGCTTTCGTCTCCGACTCCGAAGAATCCTCTGAAGGCGAATTCCACCAACACTCCCACGGTGTTCCACACATCCCAAAGCAAAAGAAGGAGAAGAAAGAAAAGAAGGACAAGAAATCCAAGAAATCCAAGAAGGAACGATCTGGATCTTCCTCTTCCGGCCATGCCTGCAGCTGCAGCCACAGCCATTAGAAAAATATACACCATATCACCATCTAATATAGAATAAATAAAAAAAATGACTCCTTGAGAGGAATTGGGGCGGGATTTGATATCTCTTTCCTTTTCTCTCATATACCAATTATTCCTCGATTCGATCTATTATTTGGGACCAATATTCTTGGAGTTTTTTTTTTTACTTTTCTGCAAAGGAGTTGCCTCTTTCCTCCCCCCCTACCCCTACCTTATCCGACCTTCCTTCCTTTAGACGACAGATTTTCAGGCCTAAAACGTTCTGGAATAATGGAGTTCTTATTGGTTTTAGACCGGGTCTCTAGATTCACAGTATAGAGACTCGTGAAGAAAATCAGTATATCCTTTATTCCGAACACAAAAAAACTTGAAAACCAAACAAATCGTCAGCTTCCCTTTTCTCGAAAGAAGAGAGTGCTTCATCTAGTATTCCTCCCTTTTACGAAAATTCGGCTTTCGATAATTCTTCCACTCCTTTTTTTTCTTCTTCAATTATATATAACCACTTTTATATACAAACGACCAAAAACAGGAATCTTTTTTTCATACTACACAACGGGGAAACGGAACGGTGTTCTATTCGGCTTTTTATATCTTTTTTTTATTTCCTTGGATGGATGGATTTTCATTGGGTTCTTTTTACTTTTGAAAGAATAACGGGGTTTCCTTCTTCTTTTCTTCATAAGACTTTCTTATTACTGCAGATTGGGATTTATAAACAGCAAACTTTATCGATCACCACCACCCCAGCCTACCAACTCCTCTCGATCGTTTACAATTTAGTGTAACACCACATGTATACTTAGAGTAGAAAAGGGAAGAAAAAACTAGTCTAGAAACAGAAAGGGTAGTTAGAGAAATAGAAAAGAAGAAACGGAGTACCGTTTTAGTTTTCATTAAAACAATTGTTCCATTTTTTAAGAATACAGTAATAGTGAAAGTGATAAAGCTAACCATGAACGAAGAGTATCTTAACGAATAGAAGAAAAAAAAAAGAAACATTAATTGGGAACATTTAGAAGTTTGCTCCTTTAGTAATGCTAATTTTAGTATGATGAAAACGGTATGAATAAAGGAAATAAGTAAAAGACCGCTCGAAAAAGGTCGCTCTGGATCCACCAGGTACGCTGATGTTAGACATGCATATGAGAAATGGAACATGTTAAGGAAAAGAAGGAAAAGTATTTGAGATTTTAGTCTGATGACTGTGAAACATTAACGAAGTGTAGAGTCTTTTTTGTTGTTTTTTGTTGATTGATATCTCCTTTGATGAGTGTTTTGTGGATTTTTATAGAGAATAGTGAAGCTTAAACAGGCCCTTGAGCGTTATTACCCCCACTAGGTCCCGCTCCCGTATTTGTCTGCGACCCGCTTGGTTGAGAATTCTCCCCAGGAGGTGTCCTCATAGCCTCATCAACAGCTCTGAGATCTTCATCAATATCCATCGGATTTGGAACCGGAGGAGTTGCACCAGACTCAACAACCGCACGAGCCGGACGAGAGGCACGAAGAGCGGGTGGTGGATTGAGTCGAACGGGCCTTCCGGTCGGACCTCCTCTACGTACACCAGTAGAGCGATGAAGAGGAGGATGATGACGAACCTCAATATCGGCTGCTCGTAGAATACCTTCCATGGCGCTAGCGAGCGGTTGGATATCGCCGTCTCGAGCTCTAATCTGACGTGCAATCATGTGGAGGAAGTCGGAAGGTCGCAAGCCGTGTGGTAGACCCTGTGGAGGTCCGAAGCTGCGGGGGATGCTGGCGAAGTAGTCTTCTGGATTGGTGTTTGCGGGGATACCAAAGATTCTTTCTTCGATTGATTCTTCTTCAAGACCGTAGGGATCTGAGGGATCACGATCAAGGATCAGTTCGTCAGGGTGGATGGCAAGATGCTCTAGAAGCTCTGTTGGAAGTCTAGTGCTTGGAATAGCAAAGAGGCTAGAGCGGGTGGATGTAGTGCTGCTATTACTGCGATGGGATCGGAGTGTACGAAGATGTTGACCGGGACGATAACGGCCGCGACGGCCAGTTTCAAGATTGAAGTAATGACCGATACTGATGTTGGTGATGTGATCACGATCGCAGGATCCATCGCTGTAGTAAGGTCTCTTGTCGCAGAACCACTGAGTGCAGTAGCTGGGTTGGCGTTGTTCGCCAGAACAATGAAGCGTGCATTTGCAGCTATGGAATGTGCGTTTGAAGTGGCCGCAGCGGAAGGTTTTAAGATCGTAACACATATTGATGGGTTCGTATGAAAGGGGGGAGAAAAGGACGAAAGGTAGGATGAAGTTTTGAATGTATGACTGTTAATTAAGAGGGCAAAGGGTCTGATGGTATAAAACGTTTAATTAGGTCTTGATGTGAGACGTCGATGGAGTAAAGGATCCACTACCTTTGTTAATTTGATCCAAGGGCGTCTAAGAAAGATTCCAAAGTTAGATGACTATCTATCACCATCATTCATTACTCAGTTAGAATGATGCCAGACAGCGGGTTACTATGAAATACTAGTGTATCACCATAAAGTGCCTGCAGGTGGTACTCACTCAAGATGGCTATGTCAGCGTGTTTGCTCTAACTAGGAGCAAAATGGTCAGCCTGATACCTGTTCTTGATGTCAAGGGAACAGTGGAACCAGGATAATAGAGGGAGAGAGTAGAAGAGAATAAAGAAAATGACGGGTCTTCTTAGATTATGTGAAGCTGCGGATGGTTTGTAAAGCGATGGGAGGATGCGAATGGAGAGGTGGTTGAAGTTGGGAGGGAAGTTGTTGTGAGCTAACAAAGGAAGGTTTTGAGTTGTGCGTGTTGCATTTACGTTTTTGATCAGACAGAAGTCAAGTATACTTCAAACGCATAATAGCACTGTAGTCTAGCATACTTGAAATTGCCATTACAAGGCTAGATAATAGTACTCCTCTAACCCAGTACTGCTTCTGTAATGTTAAAGTTTGGTTTACAGGCCTGGAGTCTTTAAGCTCGAAGTGTACTAGAAAATAAGAAATATTTTTGTCTATCATACAGAACGTGAAAGGTTCTCCAGTCGAAGGGGATAAAAGGAAAAATAAGGGTGGAAGCCAACAATCCAGCGACATTGCAATGATAAGAAGAAGAATAATAGAAGGGAAGAATCATGACACCAATACTATCAAGGAGACGAAAAGAAGAAGAAGAGCAAAAATAAAATTTCTTTTAGGTTGTTCTTGTCGCATAGTCGTCGTCGTGGAGTAGACGGGGAATAGCCCCCCGCTTCGTGGGATATTCTCGGAATCCGAGTCTCTCGGTGCCAGCATCAGCTCGAAAGTCGCTGAATCCCAGAAGTGATGTAGGTTGGTCAGGGTAATCGTAGTTCGTAGAAGTCGGAATAAGAGTGCTCAAAACCATATCGAGTAAAATAAGAGTAGAAATAAGTGAATAAAAAAGCCCCCCCTCCACCAGTCATTCGAGTGTTCAGCTCCCCTAGGAGAGCAGCATTCGCAATCTCGATCGCACCTCGGTATAACTGCTCCACCAGTCCTCTACACCCCTGTCATCGCCTTAAACCATAATATTTAGTTTAAACAATCATCTGCGCAATACCACCACCTCCCAAGGTCTTGCTGTTCATGAATTCCTGGTTCTTCAAACCAGCCAATCCATAGCAGGCACCAGCAAGCAACAGGATGACGGCAGCAGCGATCAAACTAGTCGCATATCGGATCAAACTTGTCCATTGGATTATCGAAAGAACAAGGTACACAGCGGCGCGCATGTAGTTGGAGCTGAATTTTCGGACAAAGGTGTCGAAGGCCTTGGATGTTGGGCATATTCGGAGGAGCAGCGGGATTTCGAGGAAGATAAGGAACAGACCGGAGACCCTATAATACCACCAATTCCACCACAGTGTTTGGTTGCCTTGGTTAGTCTTCTAAATACTTTTTTTATGAGTTGTGACTACTAGCACCGTTGACGGAGCTTCGACGTGGTCTGGGGTGGAGTAGCTACGTACAAGCAGATCACCGACCATACGATGATAATATCAAAGTGGAAGATGTTGGCGATTCCGAGAGCGACACATAGCAGGATGGCAAGAATGCCAATCCTATTGATCCGATCATGTTAGCATCGCAGTTCTTTTGTCGCAGAGTCAAATGCATGTGAAAAAATCAGAACAGCAAGACCGAAGAACTCCTGCCTTCGAGGGCATCGGGTATGAATCGTACCATTGTCCGTATATGCCTAAAGAGAACCGATACTGTTAGCCGTAAGAACATAACCACTCTCCTCCTCCGGGAGTACCAGCCCTCCATGGTTGGCGCAGCTGGGGTATCTGGAGGTACGTACTGAAGTTGCGCTGCTTAATCTCATCCATAAAACCCATCTTGGCGGTAGTTTAACTTCGGCTGCCCGTTACTCGTAAGGTACAGGTTCTATTAGGATCGCGTAAGCTAGTAGATGTCGGAGGAAGACAGCTACGAGTTCGAAGAAGGGATGAGAAGGAGATGTTTGCTTTATTTCGGGGGGTTAGTAGGTGGTAGGACTGGTATGGTATGGGATGGGAATGTCGGATGATGTGCAGTGCAAGTTAAGTTGTTTTTGTGATGTGATGAGGACACGAATAAGCTAAAAACGCTGGGAAGGTAGAAGGCTGGCGGTTGCTCTGCCGTTGATCGCTTTCCCTCAAAACTATCGTCCAACGACCGGTAACAAATTAAAATACCAGGCAAAATGGCCCTTGGACAGTTACAAATATAGCAGCCCGCTTCCGCATTACCTGTTAAGCTAAGTAAGTTACAGAGGCATTTGCAAGCAGGTATAAGCTTACTCGGCGCCCGAACAATCGAGGTGTTATTTTCTTTCAGACGGTGTGCTAGGAGCTAAGCTTGGCTGAAAAGGGCATGACGACGAGCGTTACGCATGCTCCGGGGCAGGGGCGTCAAGGGCTTCAACTGCTTCAACTGCTTCAAGGGCACCGGGTTTTTTGGATTTCCTTAATTTAGTAGAAACACCGTGCAAACAGTCTTCAAACGGCGCCAATTGAGAAGGAAGAATTGTATGTATAAGTACTGTATATCACAGTCACATTTAGATTTTTGAAATTTAATTTAACAGACTTATTTCTGTTACTGCCGTCGGATCATTTTTTAAGAACCCGCCAAGCATGCGAGGTGTGCCAGCAGCCGGGTTCCGGAGAGCCTCATGAGCTCAGCTCGGTGATCTCATCTTACAGGCGGGGGGATACGCTTAGCATAATTTTACGAAACACCTGTTGACAGACAGGGGGTTTTTCTTTCGAAACATATATAATATATTTCATTATGAGACGGTATTTTAACAGCCTCAAAGTATACTAGATATGCGAAGATGTTATGTTCATATCATGAATATGAGTACGTATGCTTTCCATTTTCAACATGCATTGCAGGCAAACTTTGGATGCTTCGACGCCCCTCAAGGGTTTAATTGCCTAAAAGTTAAACAAACTGCGCCGCCATGTTAGAACTTTGTTCTGCAAGAAATAACGAAGAAAAGAAGCGCGGTCGTAAAAAAAATATACGAATAGTATCGTAATAAATTACATATCAGACTCCTGATTTCATCTCCTCGGCCACGAGTCTTTATGCGACAAGGGTCCTCAACGAGCTGGGTTTATAATAATTCATGCTTTAGAGCACTTTATCATCATTGTAACAAAAGGAAGAGAGTGGTTGGTTGTCAAAAAAGATGTTGGTACTTACTCTTACTCTTGATAGTCAATACGACACAGCGGGCACTATCATAAGACAGTTTTATAGGGTAGCCATCCTATACTATTAAACCTGTTCACATCGTTAGCACGAGTCTTGACCAGACAGTAGATGCAGAATTGACATGAAGAATAAGTGAAGAGTGAAGAATCAGACTGTCAGAAGTGTAAGTTGTCTCAGCAATGGAGTTACAGACAATGTAGGTAAGTATTCAATTTAATGAGTGTCATCATGTTCTTCATCTGTGGAAAATAAAGTAAACAGTATTGGAGAGATTTCCCTACCTTTACAGATCGTGGCACTGGAGACTTCGCAAATTGTATCTATAGAACCAATCCTGCGAAGACCTCCCCAATGCCAAGCCAATCTCATGGCAGACTCTCACGACCCAGTACATCCGCAGCGGGTGGTCATCTCATTGGCACCATGATCGCCAGTCGGTAGAAAGATATGAATATCATTTGATATGGCATAGTATTCGGATAGTCTACATGATTCTAAGAACGGGTTTGTTAGTCGATGTCCAAACTATCAATAAAGCACCACCAGCCGCGTCGAATCAATTGACAGGAAGACATGGTGGAAGGAAGGGCAATTGAATGTAATACTTACAACGCCTAGAACAAAAGAGAATCTATCTAGTCGGACACCAATGACGGAAGCGACAGAGAAAAATAAAGTGCGGCGTGATGGAATAGAAGGAGTGAACGAATGCAAGAAAAAAACGAAGCGCGCCATTTTAAACCCACAGAAAATTTAGCTAGTCAAGCCACATGCCGAGAACCAGCCACAGACATCCCATCAAACTGTGGCACAGGCCATTACGCCAACGCAACAACACAACAACAAACCAGCAGCCCCACCTTTGCTCACCCAATTTTAACCCCTCCCAACGTTAACGCCCTCCCACTTCAACTCCAAATCCTCTTCTCCCAGCTCTTTGCATTTTCAGATCCTCCTTGCATCCCGTCCGAACCTTTCACGAGCCCAATCTCTCCCTTCCCAGAACACCTGTCTTTTCGATTTCATAACATAATTCAAGATGGGTATGTAAATACCTCCCATTTCCAGTTCCAAGTTGCCTTGCGCCTGCTTGGTAT
Organism: Arthrobotrys conoides; assembly: GCA_036971725.1. Classification (NCBI taxonomy): domain Eukaryota; kingdom Fungi; phylum Ascomycota; class Orbiliomycetes; order Orbiliales; family Orbiliaceae; genus Arthrobotrys; species Arthrobotrys conoides. The sequence goes on from JAVHJM010000006.1 coordinate 772,798, forward strand.
CTCAAAATCTAAGGTTGATGCTAACTTCACTATTTCTCGCATAGCCGACTACACAGCAGTTGCTGGTAAGCCAATTTCTCTCCCGGCACTAAATCCACATCTTCAAGCCGATTTCTAACACGGTGTCCGCGAAATAGAGCAATTCATCACATACTACTACTCCACCTTCGATAAAAACATGCCAGGCCTGAGCGGTCTTTACGTATGAAATCCAACCCATCCAATTCTACCCCTCCAAGCGTTCTCCTCTTCGGCAAATACTCTCTTCTGAAGCATGGCTCGCGTCTATATAAACTATTGTACAAGTAGAGCTAACATGTTGACTAGCGACCTAACTCCCTCCTCACCTTCGAGAGCACCCAGACCCAAGGCGCTAACGATATCGCTGAGAAACTCGTCGTACGTACCTAATACCCCCTATCCATCAATAAAAAAATTTTATGTAGCGAACTGCCCATACAACTATTTATTTGCAACTTAAATAACCATAATGCTAATCTCTTACCCCAAATCTTCAATGCTTTTCAGAGCCTTCCCTTCCAAAAAGTCGAACACCAGGTCGCTACCAAGGATGCACAGCCAATCCCCGGCGGCGGTATCGTCGTCCTTGTAACCGGAGCCCTCAAAGTCGATGACTCACCAGCCCCGTTGAACTTCGCCCAGACCTTCATCTTGCTGCCAGAGGGAGGAAGCTATTACGTCTCCCACGATATCTTCAAATTGGTTTACCCAGCCTAAATAAATACCGACATTTTCCTCTTTTCTATCTCTTATCTCTCTTTCTCTCTCTTGCTAGATGCAACTATCTGGAGGCTGTTTGAATTTACTCTGTTAGAATGGGGTAAAAGGACTATGGGAAGACTTCCTTTCTTCTTCTTCTTCTTTTTTTTTTTTCTTTGGAAGGGAATTGTGGTATTATTATTATTTCTCTTCTTCTTCCTTTTGCTTTTCTGAGCGAAGAGGTGCTATAAGTCTTTTTTCTTATTATTAGCTTTAGCAAAAAATAATCCGCAATATCTTTTCTCCCATCCAATTAATCCTTCCTGAACCTAATCCCAGAAAGAAAGAAAAATCCGACACTTCTCCGACGACACCTTGTCAAGATCAACATTCACTTGATATCATGATCTTCATTCTAGAAGATCTCTGCCAGCGGACCGGGGGGGGGGGGGTTTCAAAGGCTTATACTACCATAGTTTCACCACCCAGTACCGATTTCCCCCCCCATGCATGCATAATCTCCCTACTAGCTTGTGATAAATCGACCACTCCGTTTTAACCATATATATGAACAACCTATAGCCTAAGTAAAGCTTGTGAAAGATAAATATATCCAACATCAAATATCTTTATAAAAGAAACGGAATACTAAAATTGGTCTCGTTCCCAGACGCCACAAAGGGAGGCATCACTTTGTTTGGAATAATAATCTAGATCTAATTAATAATTCTTATACATTTCTTAGCTAGTGACGACGCCTTGCTTTCATACCATAACTCAACCTAGGAGGTTATATTACGTCTACACCCCCCTTACCATACTGAAACTGACCTACACCGAACTAGTTGTAGTTAATTAACCACAAATCAACCAACGTGGGGGTTTAACCAGTTTATTATACCCAGCTAGTAGTCGTAGCTTTAGATACCCAAGTCAATTCCCAACCTCACACGATTACGCAAGACACGATGAAAGATACATGTGGATACCTCTTTAGCACTCTCTTCTAGTGCCTATATTCCTAGTGTGAACTAAAAAAAATGTCTCAAATGATTAGAAAATATCACGAACGGGTATGAATATGAGAATATGAGAATGAATATGAATATATGCCTAAAGAGAAAAAAAAAAAGCCTTTTTCCCAACCCCCCGGACCCCCAAGCCATTCTATTAATTCTATAATAAACCCTTTTAAGATGCACAAGTAACTATAAAAAGGAAAAAGGAGATGGGAATGCAACGCTCCCTGCCTTCTCCGAAGCTTTCAAAGTAGAACCAATCCGGGCTCTGTGATACAGGGTAAGAAGAGTTCTCCAGAAGGAACAAAAGGGAAATTTTAAAACCACAAAGCTATCCGACAAATTCTGAGCGGGGACTGCTTTTCGTAGTTAAGAAAGGGAAATAGGAAAGGTTTAACAAAGAAAGAAACGCCGAATCCCAATGTTCAAGTATGGTAAGAGTAAAAAGGGAAGGAAAAGCCAAAAAAAGAGGTATACAATGCTCGCTAGCGCTCAAAATTACAATCGAAGAAAAAACAGAGAGAGGGAGAAAAAGAAAAGCTCCAACAAATGAAAGAAAATGACTGTCATTAATATTTGCCTTCCCGTATCTTTGGAAAAGCGTGAACAAATGAAAGTGGTATTGATGATGTGTCGTTAATAAAAAGGAATGTTGCCGGAATTTTTGGTGTGGGGTATTTGATGGGTATGAACAAATCAAAATCAAATGTTGCGGTTAAGCTCCAAGGCTTTTTTTCTTCGAGGGTATATAAGGTGGTGGAAGTGTTAGGTTGATATAAGTGGATTTCTCTTCCTCTGAGGAGGGAATGCTAAGGTGTGAATGAGTTATTGTAACTCAGGATGGCCAGCAACCATTGTTACTCGCTTGAACGAATTGATTTCTACGGCTTCTGAGATGGTAGAGCTTGTTTTGCTCATTAGATCTTCGAAAGTGGCGATTGGGGGCATTAGAACAATGCCACCAGGTATTGGAGAAGCGGTTGGGCGGCCGCTTTCAGCAGAGCTTGATGATGAAGCTTCGTCAGGTAGTCTTGGGAGGGGTTTCTATGGACAATTAGCTTTCGTTCTTATATGAATATAAGAATGGGTGAAGGTATAACCTACGTTATCAAACGGAGTGCTCTGTCGGACGAACCCGCCGTAAGAACTGGTGCGTGATCCACTGGATCTAACTGTTCCTGCCCGACTTCCTGTGCTGGAGTGTTTTGTATTGTAATAAGAATCAATTGTGGCATTCGCCGATCCCGATCTCGAAGTCGACGATGGAGTTGGTGCAGCAGACCTGCGAGTAGACAGGCTAGGGGAGCTGGCTGCTCCTGCACCCATGGACTTACTCCTCTTGGGAGTAACTGTTGTTGAGCGTGTGTTCTGGTGTTTGTCTGAGGTTGGAGTTCTCTGTGGGGTTCTCTGAGATTTTGAGCTATGTAGCGATTTACCACTGACCTCAGATCTATGAGATGACCTAGCAGATGGCGGCTCGCGCCGTTGTTCTTCCTCTACTTTTCGGGAAGCAACAGCTTTATACACCACACTTCTTACAAGTCTTTCATCTAGAAGCTTGTATTGTGAGTTGAAGCCTGTGTCGTCGAGAGAGTCTCGTCTGGGGACTGGAGGGGCGGAACTTTCGTAATAAATGGATGATGTTTTTGTGGCTGCTGCGGAACTTGGAGGGCGGAATTTGTTTTTCGGTTGAAGAGAGAATTCTTCGATAACTGGGGAGCTGAAAATGGTAATAGAATCGGTCTTTTCGGGACGCTCCAAGATGGTTAATTTTGTGTTATCCCTTGCCCTTGGAGAGGGAGTAGATGAGACTGGAGGAATGCCGGTCGTCACAATCGGAGCCTTTGGGTCCGATGCAAGTCGAGCCGCAACTATTATTGAATCTCGGTTCTTGTCGTCACCGAAACATGTAGAGCAGTCGCTTCCGGACTTAGCAATATGTCGGCGTACATGCTGAGCCGGCGGCGGAATAGAGCGTCTCTTCTTTTGCCTCTTGGAGGCTAACCTCATTATATTTCCAGCTGAAAATTTAGGCTTGAGAGGCTCTCGCGGTTCTCTTGCCATAGAAAGTGGTCGGCCAGCAGCAGTTGTCGTCGTTGGTGCCTGCATGATAACACTTGAGCGTTTGGTCTTTACCCTTCTCTTTTGGCTAAGTTTTCTTGAAGTTTTCCTTTCCACAGCGGAAATGTGCGTAACAGTTCCAGTTGTTGGTATCGGTTCCACCGGTGTCATTTGATTTGAGCTCGAACTTGACGATGTCGGGCTCACAATGCTAATCACATTGAGTACAGTATTCCATAATGCACCCCTCCGCTTCCTCTTAGCAGGCTTTTCCTTCACCGGCTCCTCTGGTGTAAAGTTCCGACCGTCGAACAAATTTGGAGTGTCGAACCCAGAATTCGCATGTCGGTTTATAAACTTCGCCTTTTGTTCTCTATGTCCGCCTGATGTCGGCCCTGATATCGGTCCCGATATATCATTTCTTGTCCCATCCCTTGACTTCGGTGTCACCCGCGCTGTCATTGAGCCGGATGTTGCCGGTCTCGGTGATACCTGTTGGCTGGGACCGGGACCGGTATCTTCTGATCTTGTGTGAACAACAATACAGCAATCCTCACACACAATGTGAATCCAGTTCTCTGCTGTTATAGCTTCTTCTGTTGTGTGCAGGGTGATCTTTGGCGGAATTTCCGAAGAACAAAACGTCGGTCCAAACAAGCGTTGAAGCATTAGTATCAAACCCTATAATTTCGATTAAGTCTCGTGTTAATTTCGGAAGAAATTTAATTTACAATTGGGGATTTTAAAACCCGAATGTGTGAAGTTGTTACTTACCTCCCAGGTTTGAACTTTCTCCAAAGACACAACGTAAGGACTATAATAAGGTGCTACTAATATCTTCATCCTGGCTGATGAAGGGTCGACGGGACTGCTAAAGGTAGATTCTCTCGACGGAGACAAAGGTTTGAAGCCCATTAAAGGACTTGTATCTGTCGACATGATTGTGTATAAGCCGGATCGGGCGGTAAGCTGTATATAACCCGCCGTCGCCAAACGTCGAATGTAAATTAAAAGCGTTAAGAAGTAGGTAGCAACAACTTGAGGAGAAGAAGCAGAAGAAGCAACGATGAATAAAACTGAACCACAATGCCAGATAGCTTTCTTACTCAGAGGAGCAGGTATATGCCAAATTGGCTGAGGCTAGTAAAGAAGGGAAAAAATGGGTTCAGAAACAACCCTAGGTATTATCTAGCGGATGGCCCGTCAGAGGTTAACTTGATGCAGGAAACCGTAAATGGCGACCAAGCGAGCATCCGTGTGGGAGATTGTGTTTCTCGTGCGACATCAAATAAAAGAATTAATAGTAGTGCACACCAGCGATAGTAATATCATAATATTATCAGCTGGGGCCAAGTGTATGGGATTGTGCGTGTTTCTTGTGCAATAGGCCGCCCTTGTCTGGTGCTTCCGCTGCTGCTTCTTTCGGGTGGTAGTGCAATTGTACGCGGACGGGGACTGCTTCCCATATGTCGCAGGTCCAGTTCCAGGAAAATGGGAATTCGAATTGTTTGACGGTGACTTGTTTCAGGACTGGCCTTGCGGTTCCGTCATATTTTATGCGAGAGCTCTTCTCCAGTTTCCGGCCCGATGACCTCTTGTGATATGGATGGTAGGTGATGGTAATGTTGGGAACGGGAAGGAGCAACTACAATTGAACTGGAAGGGATTAATTTCAAGTCGGATGAATGCGGTTGGCCCAGATGGTGGTTGGTTCTGTGTTGGAGATGTAGTTAACGTTAGTCGACGGCGGACTTTGGCGTTGGTGGCTGCTTGATCGTCGTTAAGTTCCAAAGGGAAACCGGAGTATGGTCGATATCAAGCCACTTTCAATGCTGCCAGCACATAGTCCGAACAAGCTTAAGGAGAACAGGAAAATTGAAAATATCGAGATGTCGCCAGCTGTTGCCGCCGTTCGTCCAGTCTATTCCCTAAGGAGATTAGAATCCGGAATGTCGAAAAGAAAACTCTGTCACCACAACCGCTTTATCGATTTCGAATATTTCTTTTCGTCCCAAAAGAATTCACCCAAGGATAACGGGGACAATCGAATGCAGTATCTTATGCAGATGATCCGATACGACCTCTGAGGCGGCAGCCTTCTAGTCTGCAATCGGACGCAATTCAGGGACAGATCGATTGGAATTTGGGGTTAATGGAGAAGTTAGCAGGGGAGCTTTGCACCTGCTCTAGAACGTCAAAAGGCAAGTATCGAGGAATGTCTAGGCTTCAAGCCTGTTTGAGGACGGGGTCGAGGACTGATAAATGGAAGCTGATAGGCGACCTCGAAAAAAGATAAAAATAAAATAAAAACTCCGAGTATATCAACTGGTCGAACTGGTTTATGTCGGACTAAAAACTTGGCTCGAAATGCTTATGCACGCATGACCACAAATGCAATCTTATGGAAGGGACAAAAGGCTGAAGAAGGTCGTCGAGATGTTGGAGTATCTTTGTACAGTACAGTACAAAGCACACGAGTAACGGGTACTTTCTTGGGAACCAACAAAAATCCTATATGGTACCGACCCTGGCCTGTCTTGGTTGCCCGAAATGGTGCCTGCCAGCACAAACGTCAGGGAGTTGACCTGAAATAGATTGAAGTCGAACGGGAACGAATGGAAAGAAAGGAAAGGATAGACAAGGAAATCCGATCGGACGTCGAAAAGAATAACAACAAGAGTTCCTCAAAATCCTACACAGATTAACTGAGGATCAAAAAGAAAGATTTCACGACCGGTCCAGTTGCAATGAAGAAGAAAGAGACCCACAATAAGGTGCACATGTGCCAGTGGCCAGCGAGGTGTTGAGGGTTTATGCGGTGGGGATGGGCTTGTTTGAGGATGATTCCTTTTTCGAGTAATCGTCCAGAAGGGGATTTAGCGTGGATGATGCTTGTGTGTGCTGCCGCTGAACCCCAGTTTTCCCGTTGGTGCTTCGATGGATTGGTTGGTTCAGCATGAGTGTGCCCTTTGGCTCGAAAATCGAAATTGCAAGTGCTGCCAAACCACAGTGATCCAAAACCTTTGATTGATATTGATATCCACACTCGAAAAGAAGTTCAGAAGCACGACCAGAATCAGCATGGGTCGGGGAACCCCATGCAACGACGAACCACGTCAGCGAAAGCAACGCCCGGCTGTGATCTATCCTGCAGAAGGTTAAACGATGGACTTGCAAGGGAACGGGACGCAGGGATATCACGGCTTTCGAGCAATCTAAACCAGGCCCAGTCGGTAATAGAAGCCGAGTAGAACGGACGGGCTTGCGGTATCCCACAATCTTTTTTTGTCAGTTGATCATGACGAACAAAATAGCTCGCAATGATGCCTGTCAATGTTCCCGTCGCCGACAAGCTGAAGGCGGCGCGACTATCTTACAGAATCTGATGATTTGATTTGATAATTGGAATGACCAAGCTCAAAAGCAACCGGGGGGGGGGGGGGGGGGGGGGGTAGGGTTACAAGTGGATCGGATGGAAGTTCAAGATCGAAAGGACGACTATCAGTTCTGGACCTCTCAAATTTCAAACATGGAACAAGCTGCTAGTGCTGTTCTATATATTCCCAACTTCCAGCGTCTGCAATGATTAGCCAGACGCCTTGCATCGGCTCACTCTCGCCCTTACCGATTGACCAATCTCACCCGTCATTGGGGTTTCTCGAAACTATCCTACTTTTGATGCAAATTAACACTGCCCAGATTCTGACATGTTTGGAAAGTAAAAAACCGGTATATCTTGCACGGCAAACAAAAAAAAATACACCGTTGCTGATCAGATATGTATGAAGCCCTTGATACCTCAAGAGCTTTAGCCATAACAGCTAACATGATAATTAACAACTGCCAAATATTGTGTGGGAATTACACACCAACAGAGCAAGATGTTACGAGCTGCAGTGTTCACACGCTAAGGTAGGGGTGGGTAAGCAAAGGCAGCCGGCAGCCACATGCAGAGCACGCGCAAGGGTAATAGTTTAGCGTCGGTTTTCTAGCGCACATTTACCAGGTCGCGAGAGCAAGTTTAACTATATGTGGTTCCAGGGATAATCTCTGTAGGCGGGTCGATATGTGAAGCTCGATATAAATATCCTTCGGCCGGCAAATTCCAAGGAATGTTCCATAAGAAGGGTCAAGGCTTTCAAAGAGCCAACAGCCGCCTGGTTTTTACTCAGCTAAATACAGCATCATCTCAGGCTGAAATCAGCATCATCGTTTCGTTGGTCAGGCTTCATATCTGCCTATGCGAGAGGTCAAAACTAATTGAGCCTCCGGTTTCGTCTTCTCGAGTTCTCCTGTCGCCAGTAAATTCGAAAGAAAAAAAGGAATGAAGGAAGAAAGGAAGAATACTCCTTTACATGTAGGTTTGACCCATGGGGGGAGCCTTTAACTTCCGATTCAGCAACCAGGATGTAGGGGAGAATTAAAGGTTGCTTGAAAGGTTGGTTCACCTTGCGTTTAAGCGACGCCTTATTCGCAGCCACCAAAAAGGTTCCTTCTGCGGACCCACTTCCGTATGACGAAAACAGGGAAGGGGTCAAGCAAGTCCAAAAGGTCGCAAGCTCAGGGGTTGGAACAGAAAAACGTCCAGTACAGAATCAACTGCGTTGGCTCTTCCCTTTTTTTTTTTTGATCTTGAAGCCTGGAGCTTGAGCGAGTTTCAAGCGGTTTCAGGGCAGTCAAGGCTTCATTGCTTGTTTCTTTCGCACCATTGCGACCTCACATGATTTGCTCCCCATAATCCGAGTTTCCCCCCACAAACATCTCCGACTGACTCGAGCCGCAAAGGGGAGCTCTCAATAATAAACACGGAGCAAATATCAAAAGATTGTGGAGCATCGTCGGTTTGAAAGACTGTCTGTCGTCTCGATAATCACTAGACCAAGCTACTTCAAGAAAGTACACCGGAGAAACGTATCTCCCTTTCCACAGACAAGGCACATTCACACCCATCATCCTAGCTAAAAGCATGAGTAAGCACCCTCCGGAATCCACATTGCTCATCTGCTACAAAAGAGTTATTCCAGCAACCTTCCGGTAAAATCCAACAGAGCTATATAACATCCTCACGAAATTATTATTATAACTTGAGTAACTAACCACACCCCAACACCACCAACTTGGCTCAAAACAAATATATATTATTATTAATTGACAAATCCGTTTCTGGTTATTTCTCCACCCCTCATTTCAACTAGCTATTCCTTCGTCTCAACAGGGCCCCACAATGGCCATCCCATGCACATGACATCCAGCTGAGAGAGAGTAACCGGTACAGCTATAGTTTCTCAAACAAACACCTGTCGAGGTACATGTATACATAGTACATAAAAGTCCCCTACATACATCCGCAGGCATCTACATAATCGATATCAAGAAATCTGACATACATGCACATAAGTACCTACATACATACATGCATCCAGCTTCATTCCTTCCCACTTTCCCCATCTATGCAAATTTATGCACAGATTCGCCCCCGCCCGCCCATGCTGCCTAAAGCTGTAACTTCAAAAAAAAAAAAAAAATCTGCAAAAAACGGCATTGCCGCTCTACGGCATTGAATACTCGGGTGCTGCAGCAGGACGGGGACAGATAAGTAAGTAGTTAAAAAAGAACGAAACAGAAAGATAATCTCTTTTTCACAAAGAATACCAAAAAAGTGGATCATGCGGTCACTTTACGTGTACGCATGCACGCGTGATAAAAGCCAACGTTTCTATAATATCATTCTGATATCATATCATAATATAACATCACCAACCAACCGAATTATGATATTATCAAAAGAACTTCAAACAAGTTACCCTCACAAAAACGAGGGGGGGAAAGAACCAGCCTCTTCTTCTTTCCCCAAGCAGAGAAAATCTCACTACAATCATATCAATCCCTCTGGAACTTCATAAAACGCTGTACGTGACAGAAATCACCAATGGGTCCAGACTATTATATTTGACCGTTCGTATTCGCCAATAGCAAAAAACACATAACTAATTATATCCACACACCAGCCCCATATAGCCTTTTCTTTGTTTTTTTCGTCGGTTGTCCTTTCGGGATCTTCAAAACGTCGTAATATGTTTCTCGCCTATAACATCTGTCACTTCGCGTGCGTGAGGGGTCTCTTTTAAAAAGCGAATAGCTCGGTCAATTAACTAATCACTAACCATGATGAATTTTAGAACTCAACGAAAACTTCTTAGCTAGATCTTGAATTCGCTGTTTCCGTCAGACGTTTCGACGGAATTATCCGTGACTACTCCAGCTCCGTAAGTATATAAACGTTTAACCGAGAAACAAGCTTGTCAAAAAGTAAGTAACAATATTCACGAATAGTATAGACAGTCCACTTAATTGATATCAAAGCTTAGCTCCAACTGTAAGACGGTCCGGTGTAGCCGTTTATTCTCCTCCTATTAAAACTAATTAATTAATTAATTCCTAAAATGTAATTAATTACTTATATTTCTCGCCAGCAAATTAATTAGGTATTTAATTTAGTGTAATTAACCCACAGGAAGTTTCTGTACAACAATGCTGCAGGATGGAGGCGTACTGCATTTGCAGTACTTACAGCCTGCATGAAATCACAAGCCGGAATTCGTCCATGTACATGTTGTTTTGGTTCTGCAATTCGGATCCTTTGATGTTTGGTATCGGAACTTTTTATCGATAAAACTCGTATAATGGTTCCTTGGCATCTGATCAAGTTCGTATCTTTGAACAGGGTATCCGAACCCATCGGCATAAATCCAAAAAAACCTGACGTTCGAGTTCAAGATGGGCAAGAAGATCGCTATATATAAATATTCCAATGGGGCTTCCTTCAAGTTATACGGAATACCTTTAAATTTACAAGCCTTTGAAACTATTGAATTACACAACGTATACCCACATACTAGGTATATAACTCGTAAAAACGCACCCGTATCTTGAGATTCGGTATTTTTTATGCAGTTTTCCCTTAAGTAATATCACATACTACCGGGTAAGGGTTAATTATAAGCTTTTTGTTGAGGTACCTACTATACTTACCTCGTTCGTGTAATAATGCTTGCTGGTGCAGAGTACATGTACTTATTCCTTCCACATCTACCCCGCAAATTTAACCAAGAGGGCTGTTACTGGCGCGAGGTTTTGGAATCTGTACCAACGGGACGATCATCTAAGCCGTGGAATTTGATAAAAGTGAGATGGAGTTTATAGCTATAAAAAAACTTCACGTTTTTTGGTTTTTTTTTTGTTGTACGACGTGTTTGGATTGGAGACGTGGTGAACCAAGTTTAGAAACTGCTTCTCCCTTTTTCTTTCGGCTTGCTCACAGACCAGCGCATATCGAACAGGAAAAGGACGAGAATATGGCCTTTTTCCAACAGATTACCCACAGAAATTAACACCAAACTCATTTCCAACAAACCTCCTCTCAAAGGTTGGGTAAGTTAGAGAGCCGAGGTATCTTTACCATGGAAATGGGTAAAAATTTCCTCAACCTTCTTCCCTTTTGGAGAGAAAGACCTAGCTTTCGGTTGGAAAGGAATCGTATGTGTGTGAAATATGATGAACAAACGTAACCCAGAGTACCGACTGTCACACGGTACCAGTTACAGCTTCTGCTTGTATCACCCCTCCCTTTCTGCAAACGCACACCCCCCTCACCTCTACTTTCCAAAAATTGGTTACCAACCTATTGATATTTCCATGGAACGTTAAACCCAGCTGATATATGTCGTCTACATTACCAACCTACCAACCCAACCCACCAACTTACCAAGGTAATTTTTGTCGACCCGTTATCCGTAGACTGGGGAAGTAACTACTAGCTACTATACTCCAAAGCTAAGGTGTAGAGACATGGTAAAGTACGTTGCACAGACCAATTTTTCTAACCCCCTCACCAGCCCGGCTACGAAGAGAGGGGGAAAGAAAACCGTTAACCTTGAGCTTGCTGTGTTTCAAATACTGTATGAGAGACCGAAAACGGTCTTCTGTCTACAAGTAATTTAACCCCGCCTTCAATCGGTCGGGTAGAGAAATATAAATAATAACGTGATATATATAAAAGTAATTGGGAAGCCGAGATGACTTGCCGAATGAATCTCCTTCTCTTCGGGATGGTATGTAACAAGGGGGAAATGTGTCAACCGGCCCGATTAATTGTAGACGAGGTCCGTGGTTACGGAGTTTGTACAACCCTCGTGATACGGAGTAGAGGTATAAGCTTTGACCAAAAAGCCGAAGCCGAAGCCGATATCTATACAGAGTAAGGGACTAGGGAGGGTGGAAAGCCCGACACAAGCGAAGGAGAGGAACAAGGGGTGTCTACACGACCCGAGGGTACTATCAACCACTTTCTTTTCGGTCAGCAGGGCTAAGTAGTTTTCCCGGTAAAGTTTTGATGTATCGATGTCGATGAGACCAGGGTTATATGGGGCTGAAATATACTTGTTATATTATATTTGATACAAGATAGGGGGTCATAATCATTGAATGTTCAGATGATGATAGGTTGAATACCAATATAATAGACGGATTATCCTAAAGCTGCTTGAAATGGATAAGTATTTAATGAAATGAACTACCGATGTCTACGTGTCGATGTATGAGTCGATCGGTTGGTTTTTTTCTCTCGGGATCTGTGAGGCATTTAGGCTTTGTGGGTGTGTGCACACCCCGCCAGTTTGGTTTTTGTGAAGCTGTGGTTGTTTCGAAGTTGACGGTCTCGGTCAATATGTAGCGTAGACGAGTCATGAAGGTATATGCTACCCGTATACCTATATCATATACGACATTTGACGTATTTTTTCTGACAGCCCCACGAGGCGGAAGTGTCGTCGGGATAGAGACATCTTTACGACAATATTTGCTATTTTCTCCCCAACAGAAATATAGAATAAATGGGCTTTTGGCCTTGTGGGATTATTATTATCGTGACGTTGACGATTCATAGAAAAGCACGGGCTTCTTTTACGGAGGGGGTTCATGTGGCCTCCGCAGTCTCGTCAGAGCAGTTATTTAATATATTGTATACGAGCCTTTCCCGCACGATAAACATATTGACATAGAGAGGGAAAGGTCAATAATTACCGAGTATCGAGGCTATTATAGCTCCACTCATTTCAGAATTTGTATTAATCTGTTGATTCACGTTTACCCCGCATTTAACGCCTCAGACTTAATATATCTTTCAACCTTACAGGTCCCTTCCCTCCCCACCCATCCGGACCGTCTTCGACCGTTGGACGGACGGTACAATACCAATTCCAGCTTTTACGGTCTAAATCGACGGGGTCTAGGTTATCAACCCAGCTTTCGTAGAGGAGGTGGAGGGCTCCTAGGAGTAGAGGGAGTTTGTCTTGAGGGAAGGAACGGGTTAGATAGGAGTGAGCTGCATGCGGGAGATGGATGGGTAAGGCTGATGGGTTTAGTTTACTGGCTGTGGGCGGCTGGGAGAGGAGGTTTGGGGCGAGGGACCAGTAGATTGGTTCGTTGGGGTGTAGAGCTGTGCCTGCAGGTTCGGATACGGGAGGGATTATGGAAGAGGGGTCAGAAGGAGACGTATTACCAGCCGCACTTGCAGAGGGGTTTAGGTCTATGCTAGTAGGGTTTATGTCATCCGAAGGTGGCTTGTGGGGATTATGTGATACCCCCTGCTTTTGGAGGCTAAGTTTTGTTTCTGTTTCTGTTCGAAACGATGTTGTATCCCATCGACGAAGGATGGGGATTTCCTTCGAAAGGACGTGGATTTTCTTATATCCTTCTTCGACGAGAACGTCGTTATTGGGATCATTATATGGTCGGGTGATTCCTAGACTCTTGGCTTTTGAGGATGCGGTAAGATCTAGAAGACCTTGTGCGAGTGAGAACCGTGAGCTGGCGGGTAACCAGGGGTGAGTGTATGTTAATGATATAATCGTGAATACGAGGAGGAGAGGGGCACGGTTTGTAGTTATTGTGGTTATTGAGATGAGGTTCTCGTCACGGATTGGAGGGGGGAGGTCGAGACCTGTTTCCCATGATTGAGGGTTTGAAGTATCTATTGATGGTGTTTGGGTTGTTCTACGACGTCGTTTTGAAGGGGATGGTGTAGGTGGGTTATTCGTGGTAATTTGTGTATCTTCTTCTTCTTGAGTGGATGATGAGCGTTTCTTTGAAGAAGAAGGTTTGGTTATTCGTTTTGCGGCGGAATGGACTTGTTTGGCTGTCTTTTCATCTGTGAATATGATTTTTAATTTGTCTAATGAAGCTTTGGCAATTTCATCTGGACTATAGCAGAAAGTTTGATATCAGTCTTGGAACTGTATTCCTGGTAGGTGATAGCTAGATCAGGTGAGTCCGTGTGGAGAGGAGGTTAACCTTGAAAGACCATCTGCCAGCAGAGGTTTTGCTTTACCCATGGCATCCCGGAGAGGGAGTTTAGCAGGACCCGTGAGGAACCTGAGAAGGGATTGAATATCTGTTGATGTCATTGTGGGATATATACTAAATGTGTTTACGCGATGAAGACGACGATATGATGTAATGAAATGAAGTTGGAGATTGGACGCGACATTGTTGGGGATGAGGTTGTGGAGTGTGTTGCATTAACGTCAACGTTCCGCTCCGGCAGAGGCGGATGGGACTTGTCGGCACGGGCTAACAGAAACAGGAACACGCAATTCTCTTGACAGAGGCCCTCTCAATACCTCGTAGTACAGCATCGGGACTCTACACAGCACAAGCATATGGAACATCGTTGACGCCAAACACCAAAGCCACACAAGGCTCACATATTTCTGTGAGCATTGTAAAATGGATTATATAATTATGATACACAACAAAAGAAAACCAATTCCGCATCGCGATCACTAACAGACACTTACTCAGTTTGGATGAGGGGGAATTCAATTTCTATTAAGTAATTTACCGGTATCTGAAGCCGTGTATTCCCCCCTTCCATTGCATCGCTTCTTATGTCTCTGATGCAGCTAGATGTCACCCTCATCTCATGATCATGGCAGCAGCATATTTAATTTCTTGGGGCAAGCTCATCTTCAAGGTGGGCGCAACCGGATGCAGCTAGAGATGCCGCTATTACCTAAGTCAAACGGATAGCTGTGTACCTGGTGATCATGATCGAGGCACATCATTACATCTTTATTATGCCAAATACAAAACATGTATGTATTACTTCTGGTAATGATTGTGCAATACGAGAATGCTTAACTTAAGCAAGCCTCATGGGAATTAATTATAATTACGAGATTCGATTAGTTAACAGAGCTGTTGATTATAATCCGATTCTTGATTGATTAATTAATTAAAGTACTTGCGTTGCAACGCACGGCGACCTTGTTGGAAAGACGTCGATGCGGCCGTCGTCTTGTTTCCTGCTGTGCCCGTCGGTCTGTTGCCGGCTTGTTTACCGTATTAGGCAGCTGAATGAGCTCTCTCCACGATGCTTTTTTTTTCTTCCATCTTTTTTTTACCCAGCAGAGCTTCGAAGGGGGATTTGACTTTTTTTTTTTTTTTTTTAAAGTCTGTACTTGTTATTATTATTTCGCTCAGGTACATACCCACTGACGCAATATGGAGGGCACATGGACAAATGCTGCAGACGAGGATAGCTACTTCCTTAGCTCGTATGGGCTTTTCTGGGGTAAAATATGGCTAGCTGCATGATACGACTTGAAGAGATTTCCTTTCACAGCTGATATCATTGGATGACGGCGACGCCCTTGGGTTTGGAGCTTGCAAGCTTGCATGTGTGCGGATATCGGTGTTCTGTGATGGAATCGATATTCTATGATTATATTAGTGAAGCTTAGTAGATACTCAAGTAGATACTTCGCAGGAGAGCGAGCGACAGAGGGGGGTTTTGACTGCATTCGGTATGGGGGGCAAATACTAGTTAGAAATTGAAGCCGTGGATCGATTAGACTCGTGATCTCATCTTCGTTTGAAAACATTACATGGGATACGTCAAAAGTTGCTCTTTTTTCAATTCAAGTCTACTTAGTAACTTAGTACTATTCAATTACAGTTTAGAGAATAACAGGATATCAATTCAGTCATCGGGTTTTCCTTTTGGGCGAAGAAGCTTTAAATAGAGCAGGTTTTGACCCGGCCGTTTTTGTCGAGAGCTTGTCCGATTGCGCAAATGAATTCAACGTTCGTCTTTTCCAACGGGGATTTCACCATTTTTTTTAAGATTTATATGTAATATACGCATCGATTTTACTATAAAGGCCTTTCCTTCTTTTTAACCGCCGGGACAATATTTGACAGCTTGGAATTGTTGAACTTCCTGAGGTTCAACAGTGTTTTGTACGAGGTGAGTTTGTGCGAATGTGCAGGTGTTGATTGCGCGATACCCGGTGTTTCGTGTTGGGAATCACTTAAGCTTGCAGCCTTTGACCTGTCTTGACTTGGATGTCTTGACAGGACCGCTTTGGCCTCATAGCGGACTCTTTTTCTTCCCGTCTTCTTTTTTTATTTTTATTTTTTTATTTTTGCAACGTGAAAATTTTTTCTCTTGATCCGTTTTTTTCTATTCCCATATCATCAGAGAGAGACGCAAACAGGGCAAATGTGGAGAACCCAAAGCTGCAGCAGTGGCCAGTTGAACAAATTTTCTCGTGCCCCTCCCCACCAGGCTTTGATTTCCAACGCCGGCGCTATCCCGTTTATCCCTCATTCTAGATCTTCGGCCAGAAAGCACCCCTGCTGCCCGCTTGGAATGCGAGGTGCCAGGTTCCAGGGTAGAGCTTCCAAAATAGCTACCCAATTGCAGTTGGCCCAATCGAAACGTTGCTCTTTCCTGCTGACGGCTGCTCGAAAGTGGGTTTTTTGCATATAAGGTACGGAGTACCAGCAATCCGTCTACTGCCTACTACACACAAGCTAGAACATCGAATCGAATCGTGGAGCTACGTATCTGGTTCCCCAAGTTTAACAGCTGGAGCTGTATACTTACGTATATATAAGCAGCTAGCTGCTGTCTCTCTCCATCTCCGGAGCTCGAGCTTGCCAGCTTTGGGAACCTTTGTATACGTATATTCCATCTATACGATACGTTATAGTCAACCATCTTACACTATACCACTTCAGTAGCTTGCAATCTTGTTTCTTTTTCATTGGATTGAATTTCTTTCTCTTCTTCTTTCCTTTTTTTTTATTCTTCAAGAAGGGGAAGGAGTCTAGTAATCGAATCGACGTCGACAGCGAAGGATCAGGTCTGTTCTATCACCACTTTCAATTCACAGCATATCACCACACGTGCACACCCCCATTGGATATTCTTATTTATATATATCCCCGGTATCATATCGATCCGTATGATATCTTCCCTCTCTGCTCTCCATTCTACCTATCTTTCTCCCGCCTTCCCTCGATCAGCTGGCTTCAGACTAGTATGTACACATACTAGTGCTGAACCATACTGATAACGGGATCCCCCTTGCACCCATCCATCTTTCTACAAGCTCCAAGTGTACGTTTATCATCGTCAAAGCAATTTAAAACCAAATTTACACAACCTTACCGTATCTCCTCTCCTTTCTGCTGTTAGTCTTTATCTCTCTCTCTCCTCTGCTCTGCCACCGTACCGGGAAAAGAACAAAAAGCAAGAAAAAAACAACCAAAGAAAAAAATTTACAAAAAACTCCCGATCATTCCTATCTATCTACATACCTATCATATCTCCACCCATTTCCTAACTACTATTCCTGAGCTCTCCCCAGTTCAGTTCCGTTCAGCTCAGCTGCTCGAGTGTGAGTGACCTTTTACCAATTCAACCGCTGCACCGCCTGTGCCTGTACAGTGCCTGCTCGTCTGCCTGTTTCCTTGCTGCTGCTGCTGCCATGGTAGCCTGCACATGTACTCTATCGTCATTGCTGCTTATCTCCAACACCCCAACACATTACATTCCATTCCATCCTGTCCTATCGTATCGGTGGATTACTCTGCCTGGACCTTCTCATTGCATCCCAGTCTGCATCCCTTTCCCCATCGATATCTCCAGGGGCTCCTCCTCCTCCTCCAGCGCGGCTCTTCGCTTCCAATTGAACTTGCAATTTGTTTTTTTGGCTATCTGCGAGCAATTTCTAATACTAATGCTGTGATAGGCCTCTAGTGAAAAACGTTCGCAATACTCGCACGATAAGGAAAAGGAATTCAGCCAGAATTCAGCCTGCACCACATCCATCCACCACCACCCACCATAATCTCATTCACTATCTCGAATATCCTCGATATCCACACACTACCACCTTACCTAACTACCTACTTAATTTACCAATCCACAAACATACTCTTTTCTGAGACCCAATCAGAAAATACCCCTATATCGAAAGAGATAAGGTTGTAGTCACACGATATAATATCTTCATCATGTCGTCGTTACCTGTCGTTCCTCCTCGTCCTGCGAGGGCTTCCGCTACATCACCTACCGAAAGCTCAGGTGCCGGTCTACCAGTAGTCCCAGCTCGACCAGTCAGAGATCGCTCAAAGTCTCCATTGCCCGGGTCGGAAACAACTTCGGAAAGACCCTCGTCTCCAGAAACAAAACGAAAGATCGATCCAGATCTCGATTTGCACCAACCAATGGCTGTCAGACCTGCTGCAGAGATTCCAAAAGCTCATCAACATGAGGATATTCCTGAGATTGGGCAACGTGTGCCTATGCTGGACTTTGCTGGCGACGTCCAAGCCCCATCTCCGGCTGCTGATAGCCGATCTGCTAGCCGAGCCAAGCGCCGTAGCCAGCATGCTGCAAGTCTTCCCCCAGCAGACGGTCCGATGGTTGTTGGCGATTTTGGTGCATACCCTGCTGGCAAAGTTTACCGTCAGAACGGTAGCTATTCGTTGAGCCACGATGATTTGACCAAGAGTGTCATGACTGCTAGTGGAGCTGGTGTTGCTACCACCCCTGGTTTGGAGGGCGTCCCAGATGAAGAGATCGGATACATAGTCAGTGACGAGATTGCTTCGAGGGATGCCACTCCCCAAGGTACCCCAGGAGGCGTTATCACTGCTGGTCACAAACTCCCGAGTAAATCACCTCTTGCAACCGCCGTCTCAGCTCTTGAGGGTGAAAATGATACCACCCATCAACTCCCGAATCTTGAAGATTCTGGAAATGATAACCATGGGATCTACGGTAAGAGCGGTCTCACCAATGCTTCAAGCACGAGCTTGGGAGTTCCTACTTCTGGCCGTCATACTCCATGGGAAGAATTCCAAGACGAGCGAGCTGAGGGAACACCAATTCTGGCTTCTGATGAGGCTGGAAAATACCCTGTTTGGAATCCACCGGCTATCTCCCCAAGGCTCTCGGCTCAGGAAGTTCGTCGTCCGCCTTCCTCCAACAGGTCTAGAACCTCACCTTCCTTAATCCCAACTGAGGATCTCGATGACGAACCACCAAGCCCCATCAAAGAACACGTTCCATTGTTCCCAGAGGGTGCAGCTCCACCACGTGCCCCATCCCGACCAAAGCTCGATAAACAAGCTAGCAGCCAACGTTTCCCCAGCAAGGATGTCTGGGAAGACGCCCCAGAGAGCTCTCATGCTACATATGAAGTCGAGGAAGAAGAACAGAAGCCTGATCCAGACTACTATGATCCTGCTAAGAACAAGATCACTGAGAAGAGTGTTGAGACCGAGGCTTCCAAGGAATCACCAGCTAGCCCACCAACCGTTCCAACCCGACCAACAAAGCGAGTTCCTACAGACGAAACCTCACCCGATGGATCGAAGGCGGCACCAGTTGTTCCAGAACGCCCGAAGGTTCCACCAAGGCCACTTAGGAAGGCCGGCGAGTCCACAAGTGCCGAGGGCTCGAGCTCCCCCGAGGATTCTCGCGCACCACCACCACCGAAGCCCAAGCCAGTCATTCCGGGTCGTGTTGGCGGTGGAATTGCTGCTCTCCGTGCCAATTTCATGAGTGATCTCAACAGCAGATTATCAAAGGGCCCCGTTGCACCGAAGAAGGAAGAGCCAGCACCAGAACCAGAACCTAAGGAACGTGAACCACTTGAGGACGTCCGAAAGACTAGAGCTCGAGGTCCGGCGAAGCGGAAGCCTAGCGCTGCCGCCGCCCCTGCAGCTGGTACTGCAGCTCCTGCGACCGCTCATGTCCCGAAACTTACATTCAGCTCGATTATCACTGTTTACTCCATCGGAGATGATTACGAAGTCAGCTTTGATGAGACGAAGTTTGATGATGAGCCGAGTAAGATTGCGAGGCCAATTGATGATAAGGTCTTAGAGGCAGTAAAAGCCGAGGAAACCGAAGAGAGGAAGGAAGAAGCTCCTGTTGAGACCGAGGAGAAGAAGGAATCTTCAAGTAATTCTGTTGAAGCGGTTAAAGATATTGCGCAGAAGGTAGTTGATGCAGTTGTTCCAATAAGTTCAACAGCTGAAACTGAAGCCGAAGAGTCGAAACCGGAGTCAACGACGACGACCACCGCCACCACCACCGATACTGAAGAGAAGACTGTGGTTGCCTAGATGGCATTTTCGTTTGAAAGACATAAAAGTAGACTTCCTGTGTTTCTGCTCCTTGTTCAAGCGCTTGTAGCTGTGTCGTTTGGTCGACGAGGGATCGATTGATTTTTTTGTAGTGTGTGGTTTTTTCTTTTTAAAGCTGTTTCGGTGTCATTGCGTTTTTCTTGCTCTTTTGAAGTTGGAACCTCTTCACTCATTCTTAATTTTTGATTGCGGTGGGGCGGAATTACTGGGGGTATTATATTGTTATTTTTTTGGGTTTTGGGGGAGGTAATTCGGAAAAGGGGGGGGGGGTTAACTTCTGTGCGGGGAATATACATACACGAGAGAAAGGAGATGATGATGATGGGAGAACGAACAAGTGGTAGAAAAGAAGGAGAGGGATAGAATTCTTTGATGATGTAGTTTTAGCAGCAATGCTTTTTCTTTTCCTTCTCTTTTTTTTAAGTGTTTTTTGAAATAATTGAGCAATCGTTCGGATCAGTGCTTGGGCGTATGTGGATTTTTTTTGAAGCGTGGTGAAAGCTCGATCGTTTTTGAGGGTGAGCTACGTGGGTATATAAATTTAAGTGTATACAAGATTGTTATTACAGAGGGGGTCTATGATGCCCCGAGGCATATTTCTCTTTGAAGCGTTTAAATATTGATCTTAATATGATAGGAGTATTCTACCTGCAAAATCCATGGCAATATTGTGATTAAATTAGTCTGGGGGACAACGGGTAAAATGTTTTTCTTTGTTTCTCGGTATGGTATTGATCGATCGGATCAAGCTTTCAGTCTCTCAAACAGGTCCGGGCAGTTCTTTGATGTCGTCTCCCGGCTTGGCCTACTGGATTGTAATGTTCATGAAGTTCGTGATATTTACAGGCGAAGATCATTGCTGGAATAGGCGAATATTGAAAATACAACGTCAATCAACGCGGTGATGTGTGGTATTTTGGTGAGGTTGAGGCTCCGAGACTGAGAGGTGGTCTCGTTCCCAGAGGTCACGAAGGGAGGTGGATGTAGGAGGTCATCATTTTGAATGGGTTTGAACGTTGTACTTCCTCTCTGAAGTAATTGAAGCTAGAAAATTATAATTCTGTAGGGTTAGAAATGATGGTTTGTTTAGATCGATGGGTTTAGTCTGGCTGGTCGCAGGTCTGCTTAGCGATATTGGTTAGACAGGTTGGGAACCCTACGAGCCTTCATAGTGATTGAGGTGACGATGGACAGCTCGCATGGTTGCCGTGTAGAGCCAAAATCTTGCTCGGCACTCTAGAGTGCGTGCTGTAACCTGCACGCTCGATGTCAGCTGCTCAGATGAGAAGTTTGTAGTAAAAGATTCCCTAGAGGGAGATGCATCTATATAAACACGTCCTAATCATCAGCAACCACTTTCCTTTCTTTCTTTCTTCTTCTTCTCATCACCCCCACAGTTCTTCTTTGCCTCAGAAACTTCCCAGTGCCACTTATCATCTCTACTTCTCCCACCCTTTTTTTCCTGATTAAAGCCTTCGGCATCATGGATGCCATCACTGCTCTTGCCCATTTATTGGGTAGAGTAGCACCTCCCCCCACTGGGTCCGCCCAACATCACCAGCCACTCCAAACCCAGGAGTTGGCAACATCCCCCATGCAGCTGCTCCAACCGCTGCCGCCGACGGCAAACTCTTCTGTTGGTATCCGTCCAGGAAGTATGCCCGGTGAGCAGTTTTTACTGCTCGTCCGCTGTATAGTCCTAGATGGGGTTACCAACAGACAGATCACGGCTCCGGCCGCGTATAAAGTCGTTAGGATTATGGGCGACGACGTGTCGTTCGAAGGACTGGTGGGGGCGGTTACCTCCAGGTTGAGCTTTTTGAAGTTCCCTGGTAGGCGGCTGCGCTCTGTGCAGGCTTGTGATAAGGAGGGGGTTCAGGTTGTTATTGATTGTGATGATGCTGTTGGGTATTTGTTTGGGATGGTGAAGAGGGATCGTGGGGTTAAGGTTACGGTTTATGCTGTTGATACTGGTTTGGTATGTATATCCTCTTCTCGTCTTCTTCTCCCTCTCCTTCTTATTTATCTCTCTGGTAATTATGTTTGCTGTTGAGGATTTTTGTTAGCTAACGTCATGATTTCGGATGATATAGCCCGGAGAGACGCAAAGAATCTCTTCACCAACTACTGCGACCGGATTCGATCCCTCTGTCACCCCGTTATACGACGCGAGATGTCAAACCCCAGGGTTTGCATCTCCCACTCCATCCGAAAACACGATGCTGATGGATGGCTCTCGTGGTCGTGCGCGACAGCGTACTCCAGAACGTCGTCGGTTTTCCGATGATCGATCTGTGAGTCCTATCGCTCCACCACGGGAGCCATCCCGTGACAGGGGCTACGAGAGTGCCCCTTCGTCCTACCGGTCCCCCCACCGTCGTCGCTCCTCCCGCATTTCTCGCCGTTCTCGTTCCCGCTCGCCTTCTCGGTCGCCGTCTGTCCACTACAAACCGATCAAGGATGAGGAGAGTGAAGGGGTATCCAGATCTCCTGAGCCCCCGTCATCACGTAAGGAGAGTCTTCAACCCCTCCCTCTCCCTCCTGTCCACCCCTCCGAACAACCCCGTTTCTGTGCCGTCTCTATCTCAGAGACTGGCATGAACGACTACAAACACCATATCGTGGACTACCTCCGCCTGCGTCTCAGCACCGTGAACAAATTCCAACAAGGTTGGAACCACATCCTCAACGAGCTCTTCGCTCAAAAACCCAGCGGTAACGACCACCGACCCCACAACCTTCGCATCGAACGCGAAGAAGGGAACTCCACGATCATGATGTTATACATGCGAGTCAAAGGTCGACCGGAAGATCGTTCTTTCTACGATACTTCCGGCGACGTTGGGATAATTATTAATACGAAGGCATTAGTCCCCGGATCATTCAAATGGACTGAAAGAAGTGGTGATGGGAGCTTACTGATTAAGTTCTCAACCGACGCGACGTTTCATGTCGTAAGGAAGAATACGGATCCGAAGAAGGATCCGTATTCACAGGGTCCTCAGGTAAACGGCATGAACCATATCGCCGTTAATATTGAGAATGTACCCGCGGATCGTCTGAAGTCGCCGGGCTTTAGGGCTATTACTTCCTTGCTCGATGGGCTTAACAGTGGGAAGGGGTTGGATGTAGTGATGGAGATTACGGCTTCGCAGCTGCCACCGAATCCGCCGGCGTTGATGAGACAGTGTCTTGGAGCCGAGCGGGACGATGGGTTGGTGTTTGAGAGAGATTGTGCGTTTGTGGTTGAGAAGGAGATGGTGTTTGAGAATAGAGGAGGGAAGTTTGAGAGAGGAGGGAGGTTTGAGAGGGAGAGACAGAAACCTATGAAGAGGAAAGGAAGACATACTAGTGATGGAACAGGATCTGAGAGGGGGAAGCGTGTTCGTAGGACATGAACGCTCTAGGTTGATTTCACGTTTCTCATGGAGTTTATGGTATGGCGTTTGATACGAGACTAAGCGTTTGAAGGTTCTGGGTGTTTCTTCTAGAATGATCTTGGTATACATGGCATCACGACCCACCATAAAGATGGTATCTTGGGGGCTTTATTATGATGAATGTTATGTTATTATGATGCCACTGTCTTTTCATGGGTTATCTATGATGGGCACTAATGCATTTTCATTATAAAAGTTTTATTCCGGATTCTATACGGGTTTGAATGTTCCTCCATTCTAGATCTAGTATGATGGAGATTTCAATAACGGTCAAGGGGGATCATGACTAAGTATTTTATTTGCAGAAGAGGCGGGGCATGGATGAATGAATGAACTGGATATATTCGTCGAACAAAGTAGCATATAGGGGTTTGAAGTCTCGATAATCTGAACCTGAACATATATATAGTCGCACAGTGCTAGAACCTCAATAACACCAAACAAAGTGATTCCTCCCTTTGTGACATCTGGGAACAAGACCAGATTGTAGGTATCGATACAATATGGGAAGATATTTTGAACGTATGAGCTATCCCATGGCTATATCTAAGCGTGGGGAGCATGGTTCTACAGCCCTAAAATCAAAATGATAAACATGCTCTCGTTAGACGGTTTTACACGCGCGGACGCGGCTATAGTCCACGTGGCGGAATTTCATTCTAGATCAATAGACCAAAGTAAATAATCAAATCTAAGTATACTGAATAAGAAAACCTCGTAGTATGAGTAACGTGGGGGGGGGGCATGCTGATGGAATTAAACTCTATAGCTATAGCTATAACTATGGCTATAGTTACTAAAGGGTCAGACTCGGCTGACATGACACTTACATCCGCTCCCCCCCCCGGTTTGAAACAATACTTAACACGCCGATTAAGGTAGAAAAATAGAAAATACTACTCAAGCTCGGCTATGTATGTTTTATCTGAAGTTACAGTCAGTCGTACGGTCCTCGTACCCAGCCATGCCTGTATCGGGTAAATTTTCCTTGAGTAAAGAATTAATAGAAGGTAAGATCAAATACAGGAGTATATCGCGTTTTTTGATTGGCCAATTGGTCCTCCTGCTTATAATATGAAGGGGGGGGGGGGGGGGGGGGGAGGAAATAGCTACGAGACACGAGGGATAGTATATCCTAATGTGGGTGGCTGCTGCCGTAATACGGAATCGATTTGGGAATGACAACGTGGGAGGTTGTAACGCTGGGAGGTTGGAGGGGGGGTATATATATATAAATGCTGTAGTACCAGAAAATAAGGAAAAAGAACTAATGCAGGTACGTACGGCGGCGACGGGCAAAGTAAGACATTATTGCGGTAAAACCGGGGTTTTGACAGGTCGTTCACCGGCGGCAGTTATCTTTCGTTTCCCGGTGTTACATAAGGCTTAGGGCTCTTGTGTGATAGAGATTACATATATTTTAATACAGTTGTATTATATTGATGGTCTTCCCGAATTCCGGTCGAAAGGGATTTTGGGGTAGGGGTCGGGATTCTCGTGGAACCATAAACAGAACCGGTACCGTCCCAGGTTTACCTTACCTAAGGGACCAGACTGGGTCTAGGGAGGTTTTAATGCACAGATCAATAGGATACGATTTCCATGGGCCGTGGGGCCAGCCCTAACCTCGCTCAACCTAAAGTTATTTACCCGAACAATACGAGATGATGAGATAAGCTCTATAGTTTTATCGAACAAACATCGTTTAAGTTGACTCGTCTATATTATGTTTTTATGGTTGTTTAAATGTTTATTCATGCAAAGCGTAAACATCGAGAGTGTGGGGGTTTACTTTTAAAGGCTCGAGGGCGGCTAAACGTTACTTTTTTATCGAGGGTTGGAATGTTATGAAGGTATATGGGGATGTAGTCAGGCGGATATGGAGCTGCAGGTTGGGTATTTGGATCTATTAACTTCAAGTATACACGAATACGAATATGACGTCTATGTTTGATGATGACTAAAGGAATCCTAGGGATATTTTCACCCGGACGCGTGCTTGTAATATTCCTCGAAAGCCTTGCGAGGCAGTCTTCGAGTAACTCAGTCTACGCGCGCATACTAGTGTACTAAACGCCGTTTATAATGATCAACTTAGATATCTAGCATGTTAATGATACTGGTAGTAGAACATCTTCGAATACTCTCCAGACCTTAACAAAGCCATACCCCGAAAGCAAATCGGACTTGAAACTAAGAACCGATTTCTATTCGGCGTTAAAAAACCGAACAAGGGCCTGAAAGAACCGTTGATTTGGAAGAGTAGCGGGTCCATCCGTCGGGTAAGAGTAGTTTAGTAATCAACATCGTAAGCTGGGCGGCTGGAAACGGACAGTGGCCGTGGGGGGAGCCGCCTCGCTATGTTGTCAATTTCATTGGATCTCACATGATGAATATTTCGAAAAAAAGAACTTTTGCGGGGTAGAATGTAAGCAGGAATTAACGGTTGTATAATATGGATTGGTTGCCGGTTGATCATCTGGTTAGGGTTATAACTATGGCCCGGCGTATTCAATGTTCGAGCGGTCCCGGCGCGAATATTGCGGTTAACCGGTTTCTAAGGACATCGTGATACTCAAATTTAACAACAAGTTGCCTTGCGCAATTGCGAGTAAAACACCTGGTCAATCAGTGCCGCCCAATTACAAGAAATTTGTCAAGCTGTGAAGTGCTTTTGGGGAAGATAGAGTAGACCGGCCATTTGTACAACTTCAATGCAACTTGGCTATTATCATGGATATGCTGACTAGGGCAGTTTAATCCCATAGGATTCTGCCTCGGCATAAATTACCTCACGGAACTCTACATGACAGGGATAGTATTTGAGATTCTGTAGACAAGGGAACTATCTAGATATCCTTAATGACCAGCGATTAATTGGATATAAGAGTTTTTTTGTGATTGACATTTTGTGATATATAGAATGTGTGAATATGACATATGTATGAGTGTGACGATTGTGAGGTTACTTTTGACCCCATTTTATGCAAGGCATATGAAATAGACAGAGGCTATAGTGCATGGGTTATTCGTAATCTGACGGGCATCGCATGAATATATCCAATTATATCAATATAGATATATATTCAAACTTCAAGAAGGGCCCGAGTTACGTAGACGGGTGTGGAACGCCTCAAGTGTGGAGCCTGGGTATACGAAAGCAGTTTACGAGATCTCGAGATCGGTTGGATTTGGAAAGGCTATAGCGGAGGCAAAAATGTCTTCAACATCTTAATATTGATTCTTGGCTATCGATTCATCAAGCCAATCGGGAGAAAAATAACTGTATACAGGGTACTTTCATTAAACCCCTGATCGATGTTTCTGTTCCAGCATATGGCACAAGACACACTCTCGTTGTTTTAGATTTTGCCGCGCTTGCCACATCGATTCCCGAAGATTCGGTATCGATCGTGGAAGAGATATCCATGTCCGGGTTTCCGGGTGCCTCGAGGTACCGATTTGTAAAAGATGGTTGCGTAAAGTCGTTCTGCGTTTGGGCTATAGCCCATAAGGTTAACCGCTTTAGGGCAGACCCATGGTAATCAGACATTCTAGAAATAAAGTCCCCGTGGTTGCAGGAAATATGATACCAACTTGTTTTTGTGCCGACAGTTAATGAGAGTTTAAGATACGTGGGGGCCTAAATATTGAAGGCAAAAATGATATTTCGTTGGTGGCTTGTAGATTGGTTCACCGAGAAATTTCTAGCTTCCTTGATCATTTAACTATTTCAAAGATGTTCTTCAATTACATTCTGACCAGTTATGAAGTGGCCGCAGCGTTTCATGCTCTCCTCAAATATAAGTACGCGATCACCGGATCATGTTGTTTTCTAAAACAGTGCTGCTGATATTGGAATATTTGGCCGTGATTGCATGATAATGTACATGTAGCACCTCGCCTTGGGGAATGAGCCTCGGAAACTGTAATCGGAGTTTCGGACAAATCAGGGACATTAATACATACATATGCATGAATCAATCAACGTTGCCTGTTCCTAAGTTTACGATTTTGCCTTCGAAAAAAAAGTCAACTCGAGACGACTATCTAAAACGGTGGGATTATATAACCTCTAATAGTTGAGTATGAGGCCGTACATGAAGTTTAGTAATACTGACTCGAGCCCTTCATCCGGATCGACAGGGTTGGTATGGTACTTTGAGCCTTTGACAATATATCAGAATGTGACAACTATAGGGCATAAACAAACTCGTGTAATGGAGCATTTATGACCCTCGACTATTTTCGATATCTCAAATCATTTCGGCCCAGCCTTAGGGATCCTACGGACTTAAAAAGGTTTGTGTAAAGTGGCTAACTGCGTAACTGCCGCAGTTGAGATAATGCTCCATGGGTGTATCCGGATGCCTCCGCCGGGCTCGGCCCTCTTTAGTAATACCAGCAACGGTAGCATAGAAAGCCTTAGTAAGAGCCATATTGTAAGCTGCTTACATCTTGTAAAGACATTTGCCTCTTTGTGGGGCTATAGTCGATTGGTCTTATAAGATCGCCCGGTTCCGAAATTATGGCTTTCAGCCTCATTCCCAACACACTTGAGGCGTTGCAAGAGAGGAAAAAGGGTTCATTGCCTAAAGTTGCCTAGTTAGTTTCACATTCATTTTTTCAGGGGGGCTCGGGACAGGTTTGCGGGAGTCATAGCTCCACCGGGGGGATCACCGGGTAAGGCCCACGTTTGCATTTTTAGACTAGCCGACTTGGGCGGTGTGAACTGTTGACCTCACGTCAGATTCCACTGGAGGGATATCGAATTTATTAAATCTGGATCATGCCCTCATGCGCTTTGCAAGTTTTTTTTTATTTCCCCCCCTTCTCAGGCCTGAAAGACGTAACTTGAAGAAAATATATCTCACGTGCAATGATCATCACGAGAGTTTCATAAACTGCGGACTGTTGTATCAATGTCGTAATGCGCCTTCCGACGATTTTCGTAGATTGAGATCACAAGATCTGGGTAACCGTTTGCGCCCGACTGTTTACTCGGCCGGTTAAGAATTTTCACGTATGCGCGGTGAGCTTGATGATGAAATATATTCATCTATAGTTCGAGTTCCGATGTCTGGCGAAATGGTTGGGCCGATTTCCAGGCCCGTTGACAAACTAGGTTTCCGCTTCCTTCCCGAGTCACGTTGTCCCTGTCTTGGTACCAAGCCCAGCGATTTAACGTTCTTACGTAGCCTCTACGGCTCTGCCGGATAAGGGGAAATTAGCAGGCATTGCCGTTCATTGAAGCCGACCCTACTACGTAGGGCTCCTAGGGGTATACTGATATGCACTCGGTCGAATAATATATGACTCCAACTGTCAATACTGTCACCCCAACGCCTTCAGGAAGCCTAGCATAACTCATTTTGCTAGTCAATTGTTAAGTTCGAGGTCCAGATATAGAACGTTCGCTGTGAATTTGCGAAACCTGGCGAATTTTCTCCAAGTTTCGATTTAGCTAACGCGCTGCCCGTATCGTATATGTAGACGCATGTTTCATGGCAGCAGCAGCAGGTCGACCTAGGCTGAAAGAGAAAATCATCACAAGAAAATTTGCAGGGTTAAAATGTTCCGAGGTTACCGAAAATTCGGAGACGATGTAAGTATGGCAGGGCGATGTGCAGGTTCTTTCAGCTACTAGAAGCCTCAATCCCGGATAGGTGGCCGCAC
This sequence comes from Arthrobotrys conoides, assembly GCA_036971725.1. Taxonomy (NCBI): domain Eukaryota; kingdom Fungi; phylum Ascomycota; class Orbiliomycetes; order Orbiliales; family Orbiliaceae; genus Arthrobotrys; species Arthrobotrys conoides. The sequence goes on from JAVHJM010000006.1 coordinate 802,220, forward strand.
CTCAAGTATAAAAATAATGTGTGACTACACACCATGGCTCGACATGCGCATGCAGGGTGAGAGGGTGTGCAAAGGGGACCCGCACCGGGAGAAGCTTGGGGAAGGATCCATGCTGGACCTTGAGTCCGCCTTGCACCGGCTTCTCCATTAATACTAGCCAGTAGGAAAGCGTGTTGTTTTCGCCGGGCCATACCGGGGTCAGGGGTCATGAATTCATGAAGCAGCTGTGTAACAATTTCAAATTTGGTCGAAACATCTGAAAATTGAAGATTCAATGAGGGCCGCAAACATTACTCGAGTACCGCATATTCGCTTACAGTTATGCGTCTTGCAGGCTACTGCAATGCTCTTGAATTAGTGATACCACTTGCTTGAAAACTTTTCTAGCTTTTGGTTATTTTAGCCATTTGTTCAGCTGGAAGGTGAAAGTTTCTTCGCACTTGAAGACTAATTTCTGTGGATCGCTGCAGTTTTCTAGACCAAATGGCCACTAGCTTTCGGTATAGAGCGAACTTGAGGATGCATGATCCAGTGGCGGCCTTGCAATTCATGATCAAGGGACATGACGCGGAAGTACTATGTCAGGGTTTGCGTTTGATGCCTGCAGGTCGACATCATATAGGAAATATTGAGCGAGATGAGACAGGGAAACTATCATGGAACCCGAGTGTTCAACTGTACTAGTTAGCCAAAATATGAAGCAGATGACTGACGACGTTTTTGTGATTTCTAGGCAGGATACTCTGAAGAATGCAGATTCAATTGGTCACAATACTATCAATCCATGACCCAGATATTGAAAAGAGCTTCGCCAACCAACCAAATGCCGACAGACCCCTGTCGACTACCCCGGCAGATACGCAAAAGTGGTGGGTGTATCGTCCTTAATTGGCATCCTGGTTTGGCTGAACAACACGAGATGCTCAACATTTTACCACAATCCTAGAACTCGAGCGAAGGATCCAGTCCAGTAGATTATCAAATACCGCTCGAAGTTAAGACGGCATTTTGCGGGAAACTTCGCCAAAATGTGGGGACTGAGCCGCAAGACGGTATAAAATTGTAAATGATTGGGTGCATAAGTAACTATCCAAGTACATGCTAATACAAAGTCAAAAATGAATGTCAAAAAAATTAAAAACGGTGCAGCAAACCCGGCGACACCCTGTGCTCGAAGTGAAATTTCGAAAGAAACAAATCCCACGCGCATAACCCCAACCCTTTAATGTAATGAACTCATGACATGCTATCCTTCTTCTATGCATCAAAATCTGAGCCCTGTTAGTATACGCAATGCCGCTAAAATTGCTAGAGAAAACCAGACGATTTCAAGAGGTTAGTAAGGTGCCCCTCAAATCGGTCCGTCGTATGCATGCAAATAGAAAACAAAAGGATAGGCCCCGGAAGAACAGCCCAGTCTATATGCTCGTCTGTACCACCAAAATAGAATGCTGAAAAAACATGCAGAAGTTCCGAATGACGAAAGCTTGAAGGAAAGAAAAAGATGAAAGCAAAAAAATAAATCAAATGACAGCCAATGCTGCCGAGAATGTAAATGACACAAATAGACTAAAAGGTACCTAGGACATGCCTATAGGGTATGAATCATACAGGAAATCGTGAAAAGTAAACGGGATTGCAGAGAATACAAGATGATAATCTCAAAATGCTGAACAAAAAAAAAAAAAAAAGATGAATAATCAAGAAAAATGCTGCGTCAATTGACAGAAAAGAGGCTGGACCTCGAATAGTAGACAGAGGCATGAGACTGGTCGAACGCGTTAAACTTTCAATGTATTTCGTCAAATGCCAATAACGTTTCAAATCGCTTAACGTTAGCGGAAAGTCTCACCATATGCATATGGCTCTTCCGCTTCACCCCAACCTCGTTTCACTCTTGCGAGTTCGACTTCATCATATTTAGGATCAGGAACCCAAGGATCCTTCGCCATACAATACCTTCGCGAACATTCTTCTGCTGGAGGCACAGGGATTTCCCAGCCGGCCCAATCAGGTAGAGGATCTCTTTTTGCCAGAAAGTGTAGAAACCACAGAGCGAGGCAAATAGAGAGTCGGTTTGTGCCATGCTGGTTCCATTGGATTGGATTCGCAATATCCAAGCATCCAAATATTGGTCGGTTTTCGGCGTCGGTAGCAAGTCGAACGCAAACAAGTTCTTGTTCCGTGAGGACATAACCGTATCTCGTATTATGCTCACGCATATAACGCTGAAGCTGTGATAGAACTTGAAGAAATTCCCGTCGCTTCTCGTCACCGCCTGCCTGCATCATCGTATTCCATTCTCTGCAAGATTTAACGAATCCCGCTACTCGGATTTGGCCATTCGGTCTGGATGGTGACTGATATACACCGGCGATATCGGCGCTTGATCCAAGCTCCGATCCAAGGACCATAGAAAGAGATTGATGGCTGCGTGTGCCAATTGACTGAGAAAGAGCCGCAGTAACCTTGGTGCAGAAATAGTCCCTCACAATTGTCAGAAATGCAATCCTATCACCTTGATGTAAAGTGTCATCGTCAATGAAAGGTTCTGGAAGTTCGGCTTGAGGGATGGGCATTCGCAGTAGGCGGTCAAGATCTGGAGTAGCGAGAATACTCTGAAGATTGAAAGTATTCCACTGGCGAGTGTTTCTGACATCCCACCAAATAAATGCATAGTCTGGTGATTTTGCATTCCGTCGTCGTAAATTGGCACTCTCCATAGGCCCCAGAATTGGTGGGTTTCGAGAAGTCAGGTGGTCCATCAAAGTCGTATAGGGCTCGATTTCAGCGAGTGCATCCAAGTCGCTGCGCTGGTATTCACGGTTTCGTCTGCGATTGTATCCGTCATCATACCCTCCCTCGTACTCTCCCTCGTATCCTCCTTCATACCCATACGACTCCTGCGTCGTATTTTGGAAGGCGTGCTGGCTGCCGTAAGAAGTTCGTCTCATGTTGGAATATTTTATCTTTGAATCGACTGGTCCCCAACCTAGTTTTCCTATCGGTGGAATAGCAGGTGTCTGTGCGCGACTAACGTCAGGAACGTTATAATGCACGAACTGTATTGAAGAGCGCCGGGACTTTTCTCTCCCTTCTCGAGAGCTATCGTCGTAAGACATTGTTAGAGATAATTTGTAATTTCGTCTATAAGGTTATAAGTGTGTATGGGGAACAATTATGTAATCTATGAAGGATGGGTATATGTTTATATGTTTATATGTATTGGAGGGGTATATGTGAATCGTAAAGAAAGCAATGTCGTAATGTCGCAAGGGTCAATGAATCGTGAAGGGGTATCATAAATGAAATTTGGATGCTTGTTAAGCAGAAATAACGAACCTGGGTGGACACCGTAGATGTTTTATATATCCGAAAGATCTCGATCTGAATTATGTATGGCGACTGGGTGGGCCTAGAGCCGATGGTGTGCGGCGAATGATATCTGATTGAGGCTTGTATGCTATGCTGTAGGCTGATTGATGTATAATGATGCTGCATGTGTCTGCCGTGGTGGTGTCATGACCATCTTTATAATCAGGAGAGTCCGAAGCTATTTTCCTCGAAGCATGATGTCTACAATTTATGTTACTCGTGGGGCGAAGTAGAGTCCCAGCGGATGCCTTTGTCATGCAAAGCGCTATCAGCAAGTCGCTAGAAAGGTTAGCATCACGGCCGACGTACAGGTAGATTGGCATCCTGGGGTAGAGCAAGGTCCCAATAGAATCTCAGATGTACCTTCGGGTACCTCTGCAGAACAAGATGACGGGCTTGAGTCGGCGTGAGTCACGGAGAGAAAGAGAGTCCTCGAGATCGTGAAGATGTTTGAAATCAGAGAGCATGCTGGGGAACTTTCTTCTTGGGAAGTCTGGTGATCAGACTAACGCATTTCGCAATATCTGTATTACTTCTATGCAAGGCCCCAGAGTCCCGAGCAGGTCCCAGGGAGCAGATGGGGCAAGAGGGGGTATGTGCAACCGCGGGTACAGCGTAAGGGGGGCGAAATCAAAATTGCATCTAGGCTGTAAGGCATCTTCAAAGTGGTTGGTGTGTTTGGAAATTCGGGGAAACGTCTAACAGCCATTGGTTCGATTTTGATTGGTATCGTCAGCTGAGCTATGGGGCTCTGGAAGAGGGCCGCATTCCAGCTTGTGGACCTCACCGTCGGGTCGACCGGATATATATATGCACCGGGGTGGAACGTTCCCTGGTGGTTCCTGCAGCCCAGCCAGTTCGAGTACATGCACATGGTTCGTTCCTTTTTTTCTGGCGTGAAGATCAAGGCCTTTCTCAAAACAGACATGTTATTACTTTTTCTCCCGATGAAGAAAGCTGATGAGACCCACTTAGAGCCCGTCAAAGACTACTACGATAAACCTCGGACGTCCGTCGCTTACTATGTGACGGTTGATGCAAACAATGACCCACCAGGGTACCAAGCATCCCTCGACAAGTCAATTGTCAAACACAAATAGCATAAGTTTTGGGCCGAACCAAAATTTCCCTCTTGATCGAAACGTAGCAATTTTACGAATGGGGAAGAACAGCTAGCTGCTGAAAATAGTATGCACCCGGCAGGAATGGTGATGTTAACGTTGCCCGTTGCGTAGTTTCGCATGTCAGCACTACTGACGAATATGGTATCAACTGGGGTTTGTCATTGCATCCACTCCACTTAATTATAGGCCGGAGCTAAATCTTGTAATCAGTTCCTGGTCTTACAGAACCCGTCATACATCAACCCGAGCTACACACCCAGCAGTTCGCCTGGAATCAAACGGTTTTTTGCGCAATCCGTTGCGCAGCGCTGCATAGCGGGGGCAGGGGAAGCTCCGAGCAACTAGTTAACTTGCAACTCCAGAGCATAAACTGCGAAGGTAATCTCCGACAATGGCGTTCTGGTCGTGTCGCCCAAGACTGGTCGCGTGTGAAAAGCAAAACGTCAAAAAAGATCTACCGATTTATTGTCAGGATTCGCCGAGAAATTCAAAGCGTTTCCCTTGGAAATGCAAGGTAATCATGAGAGCTTCATCATGGCCTGGCTGTTTCGAAACAGGTCCGTAAAACTCAATGCAATGCAAACCACACAATGGGGGAAACACAAATCGTAACTCTGGCTTCAAGGGCTTGCCATCCAGAGTTATAGCCAGTCAGCACAGTCGAAAGGCAAAGCGGATACAGCAGCAGCTCTCATGTCATCGTCTGGAGAAGCTTCAGCAAATTATGCGATGTTGTATGGTTCTATGAAAGGCGTCGGCTTGTCATGGTATCAAGAAACAGATCCGTCGTGGCGGTGCGCGCACAGACGTCAGCTGCATTGGGCTAAGCTATATCAAGCAAAGCTCCCCACGTTGAGACTGTCAGATTACAAGCTCTTGGTTTAACTCGCGCTTCTATTGGGCAATTTGCCGAAGAGTCTTTGGTAGATCTGGGTGGAGCCTGCGCCAAGGACATTCAAATGTGATGTTGATGTATTGAGCCGCATTGATTGTACAGACTTCTATGGTTCTTGGACAGGCGTTAGTTTTGGATGGTCTAGACCCCCATACCCCCTCAAGGTTAGGATCGAAAGACCGACGTCTGCGCTAACTGCGATAATGTCGCTTCTTGATTGCGCCTGCATTCTCCGGCCGCTCCACGATTCCCAATCAGCCAGATCGGAATGACCGTTCATGTGCGAATCGCGAGTTATCCTTGCAGAGCTGAACGTCACGAACCGATTCCCGAAAATATTTTGGAACAAACCAGAATGTTCTTTAAGGAGTTTACTAGTTTTCACCTGCAATCGGTCAATCGATTCATCACCCGCATAACAATGGTTCTAAAAATTTCCCCCCTCCCTTGCTTAGTCTGGGTTATTGTGAGCGGTGGATCCTCGCGCGAGAGTGACCGATGGAATCCTGTAAGGCCAACACCGCTGCATTTTGCTCAAATCGGTTACCGGTGTCTGGCTCGAACTAACGAGACAAATACTCTCAACCTCCCGAGCGGATTATAACAGCCTCAGGATCACGATGTCTATCTATGCGTCAAAGTGGGCGGGCCCACATTCAGAAGACCACCCGTGCGAGTATGCAAGGATAATTGCGCAGAGTCGGAATCAAAGTTGTCATTCGAGATCAAAGCGGAGTTCCGATAGGGGAATGACTGTATAATGACGACGATTGGATACTGCAGGCCTAGGTGTGCGGTAATCGCATTATCCGATTCGTAAATATCTAAATAGTTTCTCAAAGAGCGCTGCCCAATCGATCTGATCACTAATCTAGCAGTTATGTATGAATATACGTATGGCATAGCTGGGCATTCTAGCGGACCCAATTTGAAGCTCAGTTAAACTTGTTTTCCGATTCAACAACATTGCAGCTCGTATGTTGCAGGTCTCATGATCACACAAATAGCATATAACTAATTATCCAACATTCTTCAAAAGCACCTACAGGACAGTTTTATGTTAAATAATTGCGTTTTACACATGATACGGGAACTGATCGCTTAATTCATATTATTATGAACCGGGCGTATTAATATATTGTATAAGTTGCCTTATATTCACCACCGGTCACCAAGCTGCTCTGCCGTAATACTGACTATTCATGTAGTCTAGATATTGCTGACAATTCCGGCGCCCGGAACTTAGAGCCGACAATGATATAAGATTTCCTTTTTTTTTATATACACATTTTAATAAGCCCCCAATTCTCTCTCATTGTAAGATTCGTAACCTGAAATTCCATATCATCTACATGTCAACTGGACTAATACCGGTTTTCTTAGCTGACTGCAGATTCACTAGTTCGGCGAAACTTGCATTTTTGGGCTCGCATTACACTGCATAGGGCTATACCACTTGATCTCTTTCTTGAGGGTATTTACCTAACTGTGACAGCCACATTATAATTTACGGATTTCCAGGTCCAGGGAAACTTTTCTTAGAAATTCAGTGTTGCCGGTTATCCAGGGTTGTAAGCATTCGTGTTCCCGGTGCCTAGAAGTTGAAACAGGGCGCCAATTCTGGCATCAAGTTATATCCTTCGCAAATATATCTACATTTGAACGAGGCCCTGTACATATGCACTGTTTGTCCCTTGCATCTGTTTTTCTGTGAGCGCATTGACGCTTCCGTCGACGCCGTCACGATAAATCCCAATCACTGGATCTTAAGCGAATCCAACATACTCCAGCATTCGCATAATTAATACACGGATTAGCTCACGAAGAAATTTTCGTGCTATCGAGGCTGGATCCAGCTTCGCCTTGTCGATTTTATGCGCGCAGCGAATACACCGATATATGCGGTCCGGTCAATGGATCTTATAGCTTAGACTACTTCAAGTCTTTAGCATTGTAATGCATTAATATGCTTCTGATCACGCTCTGAGCTTGAGCTCACGAACGACACCGAATGCGTTGGTCAACTTGAGAATGGCTGTTTCACAAGGCGGATTCAACGTTTATATCCGAGCTTGAAAAATAAGAACCGAGAAAATCAACAGGTTAAACATATTCTTTTTAGTGCCATTGAGACGACTCAGCGGCTGAGAACTCTTTTGCATGATTTATCGAGTTCTGAACTCTAGGGTTTCCGGTGGATGTCTGATCATGAGCAAGTTTGGAGCTGTCAGCTTGTTCAGCCGTTTGGATGATTGGTTTCTGTCGTCATATGGAAACATCATCCATCTTGCTCGATTCAAGCACTTCTTGGATAGCTTGACTAGAAACTCTAATTCGAGGACCAGCTGTTGGACTTTACTCTCTGGCTGCACTAGTGCCCTTGTTGTCATTTCATGTTTTTGATGCATCGTGATCTTCCAAATTCAGCATCGTGCTTCTGGAGACGCTCTGTAATCTTGGAGTCTAAGTGAGTAACGAAGTTTTTTGGCCTGAGTGTTCAACACGCATGAAATCTATCATACTGATATGATGATTCTACGTAAACTATTATTAATGTGTGATTCATGAAGTCAAATAGATATTTAGGAAGTACCTCGAGGTACCTTGAACCCCGGGGAGATCTTGAACTTGACACCAAGTTTGATGATCACTTATCGAAACTGATCCCAATGAATAATGCAAAAGAGCTTATAAGGGATATCATTATCAAATTCAATGTCGGGAGCCGCGAAGGAGGTCCTAGCTTTACATTAGTAAAATATTCGTCAGGATTTAAGATTTTTTTGACGCAAGACTTCAAAATCGTTCAACCTATCCTAAATCACTTCACCTTGCTCCAGGGTCTATATTTCGTACTGCATATCAAATTAATCCTGAGTCTGACTACCTTGCTTCGGCACGGATAGCAAGAATTGTCTGTGCAAAAATAGCCATATCGATATATGCAATACTTTAGCGCCCTGTAGACACAAATTTCGAACCTCGCGCTCAAGGGGAACACCTGATTGAATCGTACGAGCATTTGGTAATTTGTTTTCACCTTTGTTTATTTTATGACTGAGCCGCCTTCACAAATCCTGCGGGAGTAAACAAGTGGGGTTAATGCAGCTCGTGAAAACGATAATTGCACAGATCTGACAGATAAAAGTGTACTTATTCCTTGCTTGCCATTTGCTGAGATTCACCCTGACGAAATGTGTCCTGTGCGGAATTCCGAATCGACCGGCTGTGAAGCTGGCTAAACTACAATTTCCTTTTGGCTACGAATCCTGAATCTAAGAACTCGTTACACGTATCTTGTGCAATCATTTTGCTATTTGCCCCGCTTTGCATTTGAATAATTAATTTAGGTTTGGGGTTCTGTAGGTTGAAATGAACCGAAAGCATGATCATGCTTCGAAGTCAAGTTTTGAAATAGGAAATATGCTTACGGTGGAACCGACTGTACACCATGCAAATAACAGAAAGAAATTCTGAACGTTTAATAATTAAAGGGTGTCCGGCTGGAAGGTTCTAGCTGCCTAAGAACAAGCTAAAGCGGGGAGCCATCCTATATTTCCATTTTTTCCCATCCCATATGCGTATTCTGGGATGGGCACTACTCTGGCAGTATCTTCGATCAGTCCTACATATATTTAAAGTCTATTTTGTGGTCTTTGTTCTCGGTTAATTTAGAGATGTAAGGCTATGGGTTTGCGATAAGGTCGAGGAATCAAGGGGGGAAGGAATAAGGTCGGCAGCCACGCAGGCTGCATCGAGAGATGCCAATTTCTATATATCTACGATCATAGGATATGTATTGGCAGACTCAGTACATGTACCTACGTAGCTAGGTAAGTAGTGGGACACCACGCCATTCTCTAGCCTCGTGGCTGTGGGAACTAATATTGAACGTTGAACCTATTTTCGTTGAAGACACCACCTAACTCGGCCGCTAGATTAACGTCATTTTCCAGAGGCAAAAGCTTAATTCCACTCCCTCCTTCAGCCCTCTATTGCGCGCACGATCGATTATTATAGGTATATACCGCTAACCTTAACCTCTTCCTGGAGCCTAAGATGTCATTCGAATATTGATGCTTATCCCCTTCCTCTCGGCCCATACAAAACTTCCTGAATTCCTCCGTTTTGACCTACCCGTTCTTATTTGGAAGATCTCGGAGCTTAACCCAGCTCCTGATAGAATAGCCGACAGATAAGTTAGTAGCCTTGAAATGCTACCCAATTTCCCTGTTTCGACCCCGGTCGATTAGCCTACCCTGTGGTAACCGTATTTATTCAGATCCCCCATTTTCATGCCTCCTGGCATTTTGTGGTACGTCTTTTGGAGCTAGTGGCGTGGTCGAGTGACACGAATTGTTCTAAAATCCCGGGTTTACTGGCAATACAGAGCGATCAAGCGCTTCTATCACAAAATTCGATGGAATTTCAACTCTCAAACTGCGGATTATAACGCAGAGCCATAGGCCAAGTGATATGAGTGTATCCTTGATAGCTGCTAGCTCTCAGTATTCCAAATTTCTCGTAGCTAGTCATCAGAGATCTATAAAAAGGGGAGATATTCCCGCAGGCTGAGTTAGTCGGGAAATCGCCTAGCAGTCTCAGAAAGCCAGAGCTTTGGGGGATCGATAAGATAATCCATATCGCCCAAGAGCTGTTGACCTACACAACCAAATCTCCTCCATCAAGCTTCATCCATTTTTAATCATGAAGCTATCTCGCTACGATATTGGAATCCTTGTCCCATCTCTCATAGTCCTCCTAGTGGGGTTGTTGGGAGTTGGCACAGGGAACCCGATTGCCAACCCTATTGCGAACCCCCAGCTTTTGGGTGGTGTCTTGGGACCTATTCTTGACCCTATACTTGGCGGCGGCGGTGGTGGTGGTGGTGCAGCTAATCCGCCTCTGTACGATTTTCTCTTAGGCTTAGGTTTGAATAACCCTAGAAAATCCAGTGACTTCGGTCGTCCTAATCAAACTGTTCAAATTAGCACGAAATGTTCTTGATCCAGCTCTAGGTACAGATCTGGCAAGCCAGATCGTGCCTGGTACCACTTTAGATGGAGGAAGGGGTATTCTGGGACCCGAAGTCTGCTCATTGTTCAACTGTGCGGTTGACCCAACTGGTGGGCCGGTTGGAGGAGGCTCTGATACTCTAAGTCAAGTCGGTGAGTGTCAAGCCTAGAATTTAAATCCTTTGCCGCTAGTATATTTATAAATTTAGTTTTGCTGATGGTTGATTCTTGACCTATAGCTGCACTGCTCGACCGACTCCTCGGAACTAACATAATTCGGGTTCTACAAGGCGGCGCCACAAGTGGAGATGCAAACGGTTTAGTTGGCCCTCTGGTCTGTCTTCTTTTCAGTTGTAGTCTTGGACCTCAAATAACCACTACAATGACTGCTACAACTACTGCGACTTCTGTATCAACATTTACCACTAGCACGACGAGATTTTCAACAACGACTTTGACTGCAACATGTTCACCAACCACCCTGACAACCTCTATCTTTAGCACTACTACGTGTTTCGTGACACTGACATCCCCTACCACTACTACCGTTTTTGCAGTAAGATAATACATTTTTCTTCTCTTTTCTCGAATCCAATTTGTTATGAATTCCAATAGACTAACCGACAGCTTGGCAGACACGAACTTCAGTAGTTACTGCGCCGGCCGCAACCGTCACCTCCACTTGGTATTCCACCTACAGGACTGCGTATACCCAAGCGGCACCTGCTGCGACAGTAACCTCTATAAAAACGCAGACAGTGCCGGCTTCCACCTATACCACTACCGTTACCTTGCAAGGCTATCCAACTACTAAAACCATTACTAGTACCTGGACAAGTACCGTTTCAAGATGTAGTTCTTCGGCGCGACCATACCGCCGGGGAATTTTCTAATGTGGCCTTAACTCTGCGCGTGTAGCGGCAGTTGTTGATGGCCTTGACATTGAAGGAACTTAATACTTTGGGAGAGGGTTTTCATCGGGTTCTTAAATTCAGTTTTACACAAATTGCATATTGTTGCGGAGAGCTTGTAGCTACCTTGGTCTGTTTAAGTTGATTGTTTGAACTGTTTTTCTCCGTTTCTTATTCTTAATTTGGATTGCTATGTTTCTTTTCGACGATTTAATTATTTGGGATAATAAGCACATGCGTTATAGCGTTAGCAGACCGAGCAGGAAGTTTCGTCAGTCAATTGGCCATGGGATTAAGAGTTGCGTGATATTGAACTATCTGGTACCATGGTTCATGAAACCCATCACCATATAACTCAACGTAATATCTACGGACCTATATTTTTGACACTATTCTCACCGCGATATAATAGCCTACTTAGTTTTGGATTACTATTTTCAATCTTATAACCATGGTACCAAACTGTGTTTGGAGAGATTCGTCATCGCCAACACATACTTCGTGAGTTCTGTTGCATTGTGGCGATCAACGTTGTTGGATTCCCAATCCAGCCTGATACCGTTTTTGGCTATATTAGGTATCCCCTTCCGAAGTGCAGGTACTCGAATTTCAAAAAATGATGGGTTCTGCAATATGAAATGGCAGCTAATCAAGAGAATAAGACATCAATTCCGCAGTTTATCCTTTTATCTACTCCTGGTTTGAGTGACGTGTATGTGCCAGCAGGTCAAGCCGAGTTTGAGAAGCTCTCTAGAATGCTAATATAATTATTATTGTCATATTTTGCAGCTGGTGCAGTGAGGAGGCTAAGTGTAGCTGAAGCTGTTGTCATATCTCGTAGTCCGGCATCATGCTCGAAAAATCCCATTCCCATGTGAAAAGGGGGAATTTTTTTCCCAGGAAAATTTTGTAACCAGGAATCTCCGAGTGAAGTCGTGATTTTGGTGAGCTCACAGACCAAGATGTGAGTTGTTCGGCCTGGTTCTGAGCCGAGCAGATGCTAGATGCCGAGACTCCTGATTGACGTAGAACCTTGGGTGGTGCATGCCGATATTTCAGGAGCTGTATTCCCCATACCCGGCTAGATAAGGCTACTCTAGATTCGATCTACCGTTGGAAATTTCGAACGCCCAGAACCGTGCCGTACCGAAAACGTAACGACCAATACATGCATAAAATTATTCCGCACATATTGGCTGCAACGTTACACACACGGCATAGGCCAAGGGTCTTGAGATTTCTTTGCCAGGTTTACATTCCAGACTTTTCTCGCTTGGCCAAGGGTCGGTCCTTCTAGATCGATATATTCTGTACAGGGTCGATAATCGGGTTCCTGAATCAGGCGTTATAATCGGGTGCAGAGCAAAATTTGAGTCCGGGGTCCCTCAGCTATCAAGGCTATGTCATGCATGGCGATGTTCGGAAATTTGTACTATTGAGGATGCTGAAAGCGCCATAGGAAACTACTTGTCGGAATCGGAGAACCGCCATTTTTGAGAACAGCCTTTTATTGAGGATGTCTTTTTTTTCCCCCTTCGCAACTGCTCAATACAGCGTATTTTTAAAATGTCGTGATATTGATTAGTTATAAGTCTTGCTAGCCACAGTTGCGGAGTCTGGCGACGAGACAGTTGCTAGCGCTCATGAGTAATACTGGACTCAATATAAAATAGCCATTGTCTTCCACTCTGATAGTTTCTTCTCATCCACATCAAATCGTAAACTCGATAACTATTTCTCTTAAGCTCTCGATCACCCGTTTTCTCCATTGATTAAGATTCATATATATATTCTTTGCTTGAATTCAGAATTATCCATCCAAACAAAATGCCTGCCGTTCCCCAAACCGACGCTTCCGCCCCAGTCGTCGTCCTCCAGAGTGGAAACTACTCGGTCACCACTGTTAGGGACCCCACCGGCGCCCAATTCTATCTCTCCAGATCCCCAGCTGAGGACCGATCCCTCCTCCCAAAGCCAGTCCTCGTTTTGCCAAAGCCCGTCACGCTCTCTCCAGTAAGTTCCAACTAGACGATCATTCTTGGGGTACAGGATTCACTAACGGTCGATGTTTCTCTTAGTGGAAATTTACCAGGCACTCTGATGGTTTATATACCATCGAGAACGGCGGTGCTCCAGTTGTGAACATCAGGGGCAAGCTTTTCGCCCAACTCCAGGCTCAGCCAGGCGTTGAAACCCGCTGGAGAGTCACATCTGTCCATTGGCAAGGCAAAAATCAATTCATGTAAGTGCTCCCATGAACAGTCCGCCCAAAGAAATAAAATGCTAACAGGGAATTTTCCTTTATATAGCATCGAAAGTGTTGATCGATCTGCTGGATGGTCCCTTACAACCACCGAGGCCGCCAGCGTCTTTTCGTTCGTTCAGCCCGAAATCAAGCCATTGGTTGCGACCCGCTCCCTCCCACCACAGTATCAGGCTAGCGCCCGATTCATCATCGAGAGAATTTAAGAAATTCGATAGTATCTGATCGTTGTTGAATGAGTGGTCGCATGTGTCGGAATATGCCTGGGATTTCCGTACTCATGAATGTACATATATGTGCCTGGGTTCTTTCAGATGGAGGAGTTCTAAAATTGTAGTTGTATAATAGTCACCAGTATATACACAATATTAATCTAAAATGCCCAGGGTCTATCTATTGTTAGATTTGATAAAGTGAAATCACATACACCACGACTAACAATGTGCGCTGGTCAATCCGAAATGGTTGGGACGTATGATGATCATAGGTGCGGTCAACTTTATGAAATTCTTGACGCGATGAATTAAGTTTTGGGACGACTAGAGGCCGGACTGACTTGCCGTTAGGATGCTTAGATTTGACTATAATTAGGACACATGCGTTTCTGATAGCCCGCTCCGTTATCCACGTGGACCCACTCTCGGAACCTACCGTGATGCTAGCTAATGGTGAGATCGAACGACGCAAGTGCGAGGAACGAAGTGCGATAATCTTAATGGGGTCCGGTAGCCGGAAGATATACTTCGGCCCTAGATTGCGAAGCTTTCTGTCAAAACAATGTTGCATAAGTGGACCAAAGATGTCTTGAGATCCCGGTCGGTGGGCTGAGAACTTGTGCGGATAATCATTGCATATGGCCATATATGGCTGATCTAGAGAATTCAATTGCTCGATAAGGGAACATGTAAAAGATCTAGAATAAAGCTTGATAGTGGGTTATTCATGGTCTTGTAACGGTAGATAGAATATCATGAGAAGTAGTGGCGTTCATGGCGGTCATTATTGCATTCCTCGAGCTCCTACGTGAATTCGCAACAATTTTGAGAGCCAGAAATGCGAATTTGCAACACACCTTATCAATGTCAACATCATAGATCGCACAGAGGAGCCTTGGCGTAAGAAGTTCCAACATGCAAGAATTCGGATTCCCGTAACTGGATCAGTCGAGAACGGATGGCACTTTTGCTGCCTGATAGCGATGCTTACCCCCACGCTCTCAATCCCAAAGGTCTTATCGGCTGGCGGACTGTGACTGGCAGGGGGCACCAATGCAATGCAGTGACGGTCTGCTCGCCGCACTGCCGGTAAGATTAGTGTGGAACAATCATATATGCATAGAGTTCGCAGCTGAGTCCCAATATTCTGATCTGAGGTATTTAGATTGAGTTTGTGATTGGGTCCGTGGGCTCGTGAATTGAAGTTGACATTACATTTGTTGATAAATAGTGCCAAAAAGCTTCGAGTCCACCGGGAGGTTGGATCTTGTCAGCTCTCAGCCCAATAACACGAAGCGCGATATCGATGCGCTGCAAGGCTGCGGAGCCTCAACATACATGGGTTACATAAATCGCCCCAAATGCATGAGTTCGCTGGCAGTGCATGGAATTTTCCGATATGGATGGCAAAACTGAAATCCGAGTGCGATACATCAAAGGTTAAGTGGGTAAAATTGCACAATCAATGTGATCTCTTGAGAGGGTTTGAGAGCTGGATGTTTTGAAAGGATCATGTCTGCGGAAGAACGCCACTTGGCTGGCCATGGCAACAGTGCTGCTTCGGTTACGGCTTGACACAGGTACGGCTGGAATTGGCGTCGAAGAAATAAAAGTAAAATAGAACCAGTAAGCCGATGTACTGGTGAGCTTATATACTTCATTTTAACAAATTCCCCAGCATTGTTGACCTGGAAGAACTTGAGCGGCTGGTAGTTATATGTACTGAGCTAGGTCTATGACTTGTCGTATCTCTGATCTACCCAGATCAAGGGCGGGAAAATTGAGTGAAACCATCAGCCATTTTAATTAGAAGATCAGCCTATGCAGCAGGCCTTAGTTAACTCACAATTGGATAGAGATACTGACCGAAACTGGTGTTCCTAAAACATGTGCTGAGTCTAATTGTATCAGCAATTAGTGACATGATCGTTGACGAACCCAAATGCTAACTGGTTCCGCACGACGAACTAGGGTCAAATGTTGCAACCCAACAAAAAGAACATTTCAAGATATCTCGATTCATCGGTGCCGCCAATGCGGTGACACACAAACAGGGGTGGTAATTGATTGCAGGTATCGGGAAACTAATGAGAACTTCGGGTTAGGTCTGGTAACTCCTGGTTGAGCGCAGCTGTTGCACGTTGATGGTGATGCGGAAAACTGCAAAGCCTTTGCTCTCGTCAACCCTTGTAGTTTCTGCCTCCCGATAGCCTTGCGTGTCCTCGTTTCCTCCTTGCAGGTCAATTATGCAAGCCAAGATTTTACCTTGCCCACCACGGCCGCTAAGGATGCTACATTGGTGGTCTGCCACCAATGCGGGCACGAAGATTCAAATACCTGAGGGTGTCTGTGTGAGGTACCTGACTTCAATCAATCAGGTGTACCTGTGTTCTATCTTGCTTTGAAACCGACAAGTCCTCTGTTCTTTCTCTGGCTTCCCGTTCGATATCCGGGTATCCCGGCTTTCTCCTGCGCCTCAGCTCCAACCCTGGTAATGAGCTGGAGTGTTTTTAGCGATTTGGCAATTGGCCTTTATTAGCCCCCCAGCTAATAGTTCTTATTAAAAAGGCTGTTAAGAGCCGACAGGTCTTCTTTTCGGGCTTGCTATAAAACAGAACCCTTATCCTCTATCCGGGTGTCGACTCGATCATAGGTCTTTCTTCTCCCTCACATCACAGAACATCATATCAATTGCCAGGGCGGCCACCGGAACTTCACAGTCGTATTGCGATTCCCCCTCCCTAACAAGGGTTAAGAATTGTCACGGGGCATAGCGCCTTGAACGATTAAAGCGCAACGCGTAGAGCGTGATCGAACGACGACTGTGACGATTCTCGCCAATAGAAGTTCAGCCCTAATAGGCGTCAGCCACTGACAATGGCGACCGACACCCAACGTTCGCTATCCTTTGTTAGGTCGCCTCGTTCCTACACGAGACTTGATGACGACACATTCGCAAAACAGTTGCTTGAACTTTTCGGAAATTCAACAGAAGCGGGGCGTTTGGCTGAGCCATTGCTCCCTGATCAGGAAGTAACTGTTGCCCAATATGTTAGACAACATCTCTCATACACGGTGTACTTGTTGTCGTTGGTATACGAGGAAAGGTAGAGTAGCATCCTAAATTCCAATCATTGGGTTACCAGCCCGGAGAATCGAAAGCTTATTATCAACCTACTATTGTCAGTCCGAATCTCGGCTATATCGTAATACCCGTTGCACGGCATCTTATGACCGACCAGTATCTGCGGTGCAATTATAAACGTCTGGAACATGTTCCAAATTTCCCTAAGAGTTTGGTTCTAAGATTGGAACAATTGGATCGCGAAACATGGTTTTCGCAGCCCTCGCTAGGAGCACACGTCGTATTCGACCATCAACAGTCCAACGGCCATGAGATTCCATCGCCAGTTAGCGTCGTGTCAAATTCATTTCATCACAACGTTGACCGGATCGATCTTGCCAAAATTTCCACCAATGAAGCTCCACTTTCGGGCCAAACTCACGCTAGATTGCCAATCGATGCTTCGAGTTATCTTATTCCGGGAGGAAAGAATTTCCGAAGAGTAGAAGTTTTGCGGCTACTTGCTCGGAGCATGCTTGGCCACGAGGAAGGCGCCCAGGATGGGCCGTTGAAGCCGCATTTTTCGCTTCCGGCATACACTTATTCTCATAAAGAAAAGAGTTACATGCTGCTTTCCCCGGAAATTATAGCAGATGCTAATCCAGAAGATCCTGCACACCATATTTTCACCCTGTCTCAGTTTATAACTTGCCGCCCCGACTGGTGGGTCGTTTTGCCTAAGGAAGAAAAGAGGGCGCGGGTATTAGAATGGATGACATGCCTAGCCGCGACTGTTCACTTTTTTCATTCTCTCAAGGTTTCGCACGGAGATATCTCGACGAAGAGAATCTATCTAATCAAGAACGGGAAGGGCATCCAACTTTTCCTTGAAGGATGGTACCAATCGCATGTAAACCCACAGGTCATCGAGTTAACGAAAAAACGGCCTGGTCTGAAGGGCAACAAGAGCTTCGGTTATGGAGTCCCAGAGCCGACCCCGAATTCGGAAAGCCGACCCCCTTCGAGGTCTAAGACAGTTATACCAGATCTGTCCAGTGCTGAGGCATCCAGACTCCATGACATCAAATGCTTAGGAGAAGTGTTTGCGGAGCTATTATTGGTACTTCTTGGGTTTACAAAGGACGCATTAAGTCGCCAAAGAAAAGAAAGGCTTGAATGGACGAAAGAGATGAAGGTTCGGGAAGGAAATGGTAGCTGGAACTCGACCTTCTACCCTGTACCCAACACCACTGTCTCCGAAACATCAGCGTCTTCTGTCGCCTCTGAGATGGTTGAAATCAACATCCCACGCCCTGGAACCGCCCACTCAGCCTCAAATGGCCAGCAAGGGCCGAAGCCGGCAGCCAAGCGGGAAGAATCGACCGACAAGACTTCGAAGACTGGGGGCTCCAGGGACCCTTCGAGCAGGCCTGCCAGCATTTTTGGTGGGATGTTTTCGAAATCTAGCAAAGAGCCACCCAAAATCGTCGAACCGGAACAACCAAAGCCTACTAAGTCCAAGATGTCTTACGGAATCAGTAAAATATCATCTTTGAGTGCTTCTAACCCCCCACCCCCTACTTGGTGGCTCGACGAATTGAAACTTATGTATCCAGCCTTCCAAGGAGCAACTGATAATGTCAACTGGAACAAGCATAGCGATTTGATAGGGAACCACCTTCTCCCCCTCATCTCAGCTATGTATGTATCCGAGGCTGCTCTGAGACCAAGAGCTCAGGCCGTGTGGAAAGACCTGACCAGAATAGTCAACGTTTTCTTCAAGGGAACTAAGCTTTGTTGCTCGGCCCACGATGAACATATCAAAGACGCCAGGGAAACTCTAAAGGATAACATTCTCGATGATATCTACAGAAGGGGCATCGCGGACGAAGAGGAAGAGAGTTGGGATGGTATTGGATGGGATGGCCCAGAACGATTTGGGCCAAAACAAGTTGGTAGGAGAGGCGAAGGTGCTCTAGGAGAATGCTTGTTTGATTAGGATTCTCCCCAAATAGACTATGATCTTGCCCATGCGTCGTCTAGCCTCACAAAAGAAAGCTTAGAAATATGAAAGTTCCGAGTTCCAAAGCTAACAGATCTAGGATAGACAAAAGTACCGGAAGACAGTACATTCAGATATACACATAGACGATATACGTCATTAAATCACTCAGTTTAACCGCACTCTACTGTTATTCTTATAATCCCTAAAATTTACAGCCCGCGATTCTTCTTAAATCAGATCTTCCACTTACCTTTCTATTACATTCCCTGTCCATTTGTTTCTTTAAATCTATTCATTTATTTATTTATTTTTAGCCTTTGTTTGCAATCGGGGTTCATTGGAATGATTTTACATTGGAGGAATCGGCTTGTTATTTAAACTTAAATACATTATTACTTGGAAATCGTATTATCATCAGCTCGTTTTGGATACACATTCTCTCGTAAACGGATTTATCGATCTAGAGATCTATGCACAATGATATATTCAGCCCAGAATAAACTGGGAGAGGGACTACCTGCAGGCCTGCTTTAAAATACCATTTCCACCAATACATGTACAATTTACAACTATATAAATCTATACTGAATTCTGAGTAAACTAGAACGCCATTGCCGAGCTCGATCTCGATTCAGGAGCGCTGTTCGAATCCACATCCGAGTCCCTGACCTTTTCGTCTCGTTGTTTCGCTAGCTCGTAAGAATCAGACACAATCTTCTCAAATAACCCTTCTGTGACATGGTCATTAGCGTCCCGGTGTGCCTATACATTAAGTATTAGTTATTGACTGTTTTTACACAGCAATCGATCATAATAGAAGGTTTGGTGAACATACATGAGAAAATATATCCCCAATAATCATAGCCGCTTTTGCCCTTCTCTCCAGGATACTGTAGGGAACTCTCTCGTCGTAAAGGACTATATTGCAAGCCTCCCTGCCACAAAATCAGACCAGCTTAGATTAGGATTATAACGGTATAAGAAAAGCTTACTTGATAATCCCTATTAAGTCCTTCCTTACCAAACCCCAGCAGGCCATTAACATTTTTCCAGCGGCTATTGTTTCTATAAGTTGCTGCTCCTCCGGACCTCTCTCGGCCTTAATTCTCTCGGCCTCTGCCAAATCTAGATCATCCAATCTCGCTTCCTTTATAGCCTTTTGGGCATCGAGCAGATTCCAAACTGTTTTCGCGGTATCTTTCGCTGATGCATACTTCTCCTGGGGATAATAGTATGCAGTGCTCAGAACTCCAAAGGCGCGATACCACCCGTGTTCAGTTGCTTTTGCCGTATAAACATCACCAATCGTATTGAGTATATGGACTCCGAAAGACTCGAGTTTCAGGTGTTCTGCTTCTCGCTAGATGTCACGATATGTCAAGAATATAATAGCAGGTTAATTTCTGCAGAACAATGTTTTGATCCGATTGACTTGCCGTTCCCGTACCTCCATTGCGATCCGGAACTTCCTTTCGCTTTTTTTGCTCTCTCTAGCGAATACATCAAGCTTGTCTGCGAGCTTTTCTGCTACAAAGCTGATCCGCTGTTCGCGCTTTTTAGCCATCTCTTCTTGTAATTCAAAAATTTTGAAATCTCGAATTTCTTCATTTCTGTGTCTGATGTCTCGTCGGTAGTGGTCGCCGTCGAATGGCCCGTAGGACGTCCCTGGGTCTAATAATCAAAGAACCGTAAATCACTTAAGAAATATACATATATTGAATTAGTATCTTGTATCTTACCACCGTCATCTATAAGACGTGAGGAATCCACCATTGTGAATCCACCCTCTGCGCTACCACTTCCAAGATGAAGTTCGGCGAGTCGGATGATATCCGTAAGAATCGTGTTATCTCCAACCCTAAAAATTCGAGCAGCAGCCGTTATTCCTGTAAATCTTCTTCGTAGTCCTAACTATGAATGATAAAAAGAAACATTTAGGACTATTATAGTTATACATACCAGTCTTGAAACGACTCTCCAGAAAACATTCTGCCAAACATCTCGGATGCATCCACTAAAATACACATTAATTCATCTGATATCTATGAAAGTATTTCCTTTTCTTACCTGATCCATCTTCGTCTACCCCTTCTCGCCCTGCCAGATCATAATGTGCACGTAGCTGACTATCACTCAATATTCTATACGCCTCAGAGATCTACTGTCCTGGCGACATCGAGGTGTTGTAATTTTTTGTTAGCAACACAATTCAAGTTAACCGAAAACTTCGGGTCGTGGAACCAGCTGTTCGACTTCGCGAGGCGGGTAACCCTGTAGACAAGCACTCTACAGAGTATGGAAAATACCGAAAATAAAATAGGGCCTGTACCTCTAGAAACTTTTTATGTGCCTCCGCATTTCCGGGATTCTTGTCCGGGTGGCTGATAAAAGCCTGTCTTCGATATGCCTTCTTCACCTCGATATCAGATGCGGTTGGGGGTATACCCAGCAGATCATAGTAATATGTATCGGCCATGACTATGCTAGTACTATAGTTGGCCGTTGGGTGCTGGGGGCAGTGTTGGCTCTCGCGTTCAGCACATATCAACTTCCGCGATGGGAAACGTCAACCCAGGTCAGGGACCACAAATCAGTGAGGATAGACTAAACTGGTCTTGCGGGAATGAAAGAGGTGGTTGATGGGCGCTGGCGTACTCCGTGTAAATCGATTTAAACCTCTAAATACCTAGGCAGGTATGTACCGACGTGGAATGTTTGCGATCGAGGTGTCAAGTCACTAGGTGGTTAGTCTAGTCTCGGCCCCTCCACTAATAGCCTTCGATTCTGCAGTGATGTGGCCAACGCTAGTTTGTGAATGTGCGAATTCCGACCCCGCAATTAAATTTGCCAACCAACAGATAAGGAAGGCTTCAACTTTGGGCTAGTATTTGGACATTCGGTAGAAAATGTTCCTGGCGAGGGTTCAGCTATAGCACCAAACTAATCCAGTCCACTAATAAAGAGCAGATTCCTCAACGACCTGGTCTCGACCTGATAATATTATTTGCTTCTGCGCTAACATGTGAGCCTCGATGCTCTGTTCAGACAACACGGGACCGTTCAAATACATATACAGGTTTCTAACCAGCCGCTGCCGTGAGCACTTGCACATATATATACGAATTCGAATTTAACTTCTACACAATATTTGACCAAGCTAGAGGTGCAGCAAATACAATGAGCAGCACGTGCTCGCATGTTAGCACGACACAATCTAAGTACCCAGGTACTTGTCCGCTTTATCAGTATCCTCAGTCTGCATATTTTGGTGGAACAAGCCAAAGAATTGCAATGCAACAAAAAAGGACGGGCCGGCATCGAACAACCGGAGTTGGGGGGGGGTGTGCCTTCATTAGGGCATCTCATTGGATGTCTTGGAAATTATAGAGATATCATTATACCCATAAACAACCTGTACTTGCAAACACTGGTAGAAAGGTATCTCTGATCCCGAGGCGTTACACATAGATAAATTCCGTGCTGCCCCACACTGCACTTGCAATCAAGCACTATCAAGTTCTAGTATGCATGCAGCGCGGGCTGCTTCAGCTTGCTTATATGACGGGCTTTACCCCCCATAAATGCCGCAGGATTCTACTTTTAAAGTACAATTCGAGTGGTGAAGCAAGGAGAGGAAAATTAAATAGCATAAAATTTCAGCTTGGCCCCTCATAATTCAGGCAGGTTTTGATACTTCTCTTCGTTCGGCTCTGGTCTACAGGTTTTGAGCCTTTCTGGGGATCCGTCCCACTGTATCAGTAGTGTCAGCATGGATGTTTATTGGCAATACGGCGATATAGCTGAGAATAATGGTAGGTAACCCGAATCCTTTCTTTAAGTCGCAGACATATATATTATATATCTGGGGCTTATCGATATCAAACCTAGTCTGGACAGGCTGACTTTTTCGATAGCAGGCTCCAGCTCCAGCTCCAGCTCTGACACGTTACCACCCCCACAAAGATGCACCGCCGTCGAAATTATGGCGCCGGATCCACCTATAATGACCCTAGAAGACCTAGAACGGGAACTTGCGGGGAAACCACTAAGCGAACCGACGAAGTCCGCCATGAGTGGTAGTCTAAATAACATTCTAGCCAATATTGGAACTCTTAGTACTCAATCCCAGATCTTGAAGACAGTTGCGCCATTCTTTCCGACAAACACAGAAAAGGGAATCGCAGCTCTCACCGCTTTCGTTCATGGAATAATCAACAACTGGCTCAAGATCAAAGAGGTGCTAACGAATAAGGGGGTTGACTACTTGATGAAGGCAATTGATAGCACCTGGCAATCGATTTCTAGTATGAACGCTAGCTTTTGGAACTGGTTATCAAGTCACTGGGAAAAGGTTCTCGAAACGGCTTTAACAGCAGTTGGGACTGCCTTGGGGGGTATTGGAGGGACACTCGCGGGTATACATCTTGTCGCACGTGCTGGGGCAGCCGTTATTGGAGGTCCAGTTGGGATCGGTGTAGCTTTGATCGGAACTGCATTAGGAACTGAGCTCGGTGGGGAAATAGGCGGCGCAGTTGGAAAGGCCATTATAAATACTATCAAAAACTAAAGTGGATATTCTATAAGGCATTTTATGCAGGTGCGAGCACGTGGAGGCGGGGTATAAGATCAAGCCATCTTAGTCTACCAATAACTATCAAATACCGCTTGTATGGAGCCGACTATAACATAATATACTGCTTGTTAGTATAAACTGAAAGCTTCGGCAGATCGACGTCAGCAGGGGGATAGTAGTGCTAGGTATAGACCCACATAATTATGTTAACAGAAATATTGATATCATATAGAACCGCTGAATTCCGCATTAACCCATTCAAAGAAAACATGAATATCGAATCCTCCACCAAAAGACCCTGGTATCTGCGATCAATATTATGCAGCCTTAATCTTTTTTGACCCACAAAATTATGTAGCTTACCCGTGCCGACACGTCTGGGCGTAGACGTACGTAATACCTGCCGATTCGTCTTCGAAAAACCACCTTCGATGTTAGTATGATCGAGGCTACGTCAGAACTTTGGAAAGAGCTCAACCTCGCGTGACATCTCGGAGATCCTGCCGTCTACCAGGGCTAGCCGTCCACAAGGCTGACGAAAAGACGCATCGAGCCTATACGTACATGTGCAGAATTACTTATCGATAGGCCTATAGGCCGGACAGGTAGCTCTGTGTCAGTGACTCAAAATCTCGTAATTCCAGCTGACCATTGGACCGAACGAACATGGCTAGCGGGCCGTAATTCGCGCTAGACTTGCACAGCCAACCATCTTTTTTCGACCCGTTCGCACAGACTCGGCTACCATACTGTGTATGCATAAATAGTATTCATGACTCACCCCGAAGCTTGTTCAAAAATGCCTGGAATCCTAACGCAGCGCCCAGCGCCCCAGATGAATAAGTAAGTGGTTTCGATCGAGACTGGGGATGAAAAACCCGATAGGGCGGCAGTCAATATATGTTTCGTATTCACGAACCGATTAATTCGACTAGGATGTAAAAAGTGCGAATATTGTCGATTCTTTGTATGCATGTTAACATGTTTCGGGAGCCCCGCAGTTCGGATTGATCCAGCTAGCTGCGCAGACCGTGTCGAATGGTAAGATCCTGCTGACGAGCCAAAAAAAGAGTTTGCTGCAATGCGATATGCCTGCATGGGTTCCAGCTATGTATGGAATGCTGCATGACCATGTCGACCGTCCCGGGGTTGTTCTCGCCAACAAGTTACCAGATTGAAGCCAATATTCAAACTGAATTATAGTAAAACAAGGTATTAAGCACGCCTCAAGATCTTGAGGGCACCATCAGGCATTGCTACCAGATCCTTGGTTAGGCTAGTAACCACGGGCATTCGCAAACCTATGAGCTCCTTGAGTCAACTGTAAGAACTAAACTCTTTAATGACGGCAAACGGCGAATAGAAGGGACACAAGGGTTCTATAAATGGTGGCGATGGAACGTCGGATGGATGCGATTGTTCAATGTCAATGTGAATGTTTGCGAACCCATCGAGCTAACCGAGCTGCTATATCCCGTCCTTGTTCACCAATCGTAAGAGTTCCAGCATCTGCGCTTCCTATATAAACAGCGTCCTTAGTTTCAATCGTCTATTGTTTACACATTCGATATATCTTTCTCCTAGAGTTCTCGCTTCCATTTGTTCTTCCTATTCGTCCTTGTGTTTCTTTGCAAGATACCCCATATATCTATTCCCTAGTTTTCGAGACTTTCAACTTCGTTCACCATCCAGGAAATCTATATCGATAGACGGTACGGTGATAATTGTGGGTACGACGAGCGACAACGCAGCAACACATCATTGGCGGGGAAATCCCTATCGTTATCCTCCAGCATTATTATAACGGAGGCCACAATCAACTTTCGAACAATGGAGGCCATTTCAGCGGTTCTCCCGGGGTTGGCGGCTTCCGCCACAGGTGACCCCGATAGTTATAGTGGGTTTCCAGGAGGGATGTTTATTGGT
The DNA here is from genome assembly GCA_036971725.1 of Arthrobotrys conoides. Classification (NCBI taxonomy): domain Eukaryota; kingdom Fungi; phylum Ascomycota; class Orbiliomycetes; order Orbiliales; family Orbiliaceae; genus Arthrobotrys; species Arthrobotrys conoides. The sequence continues at coordinate 827,586 of JAVHJM010000006.1, forward strand.
AGTATGATGGCCTCAGCCGGAATCGACCCGTCTGTGTTAGGTATGCTCCTTGGATTTAGTGCCTCCAAAAACTATTAAAAGACAGATTTTGATATTAATGAATTTTCCGTACAGTCAAAATCGGTGTAACTCTTACTATAATTGCGTCGGTTTTCGGTTTTCTGAGTAATGCATGGGAAGGGATTACCCAAATTTCCAAATTTTTGTAAGTCAAAAGTTCTAAAGATCTAGCCATTACGTTGAGTACGCTGGCTAACGAAACCATAGTTCGGACAATTTGGTATCGTCTGCTACGATCCGATCTACTGATGAAGCATACGTCTATGTTATGCGGTGGCTTTACAATCATAAAATATCTACGGATTCGCGGCTTTTCGGTGTTACATGTCGAAAAAATCAGATGAATCCTAATTATCGTCAACATGCTAGATGGTATGGTCAAGACCCCGTCGACGATACCGAAAGTGACGGCATCGATCTTATAGTAAGTTGGAATGATTTATACCCGAATCTCATTTTGCACATATTTAACAATTCTCTCCCAGGATGACGACCTTGGCCCAAAACTGAAATATACCGCCGCTCCAGGCTTTTACCATTTCTTTTATAAGAAGAGACTTGTGCTTATGCAAAGGAAGCTCAAGGACGACTATTACGGTTTTGAAGAACCCGATGTCGACCTTACTCTGTTCACCTTTGGTCGCTCACCACTTATGCTTCGTCATATTCTTGAAGAGGCCAGGACTGAATACCTCATGGAACAAAGATCCAGCACATTAATTCACACAACTGTCGCAACTTACCCGCCTACTTGGTCTTTAGGCCATCCGAAGCCCTCTCGAACGCTCGATTCTGTTATTATGGCGGAATCCGATAAAGACAAACTGTTAAAAGACATGAAGGAGTATCTTAAACCTACTGCGAAGAGATGGTACCACAAGCACGGTCTCCCATATAGGAGAGGTTACCTTTTTTACGGTTTGCCTGGAGCTGGAAAGACATCTCTCACTCTGGCTTTGGCTAGTGAACTTAGCCTTCCGATTTATTGTTTGTCTCTTGCATCCAGTACTATGGCGGACGACGTTCTTTTGGGCTTATTCGCAACCCTACCCAAAAAGTGTATCATCTTGCTCGAAGATATCGACAGCGCTGGCATTGATCGACAGTCTATGAGTGGAGTTGGACTTTATACAGCTATGGCCAGTAAGAATGACGAGGACGATGAGGACGAAGAAGAAGATGAAATCAGGAAACGTGAAGAGAAGAAGAAGCTTGCAGCTTTGAAACAAGGAAGCACCGTCAGTTTATCCGGTTTGCTCAACGCTATCGACGGTATTTCCAGCCACGAAGGTAGAATTTTGATCATGACAACAAATTACCGAGAACTTCTGGATAAAGCTCTAATCCGACCTGGACGTGTTGATATGGAGATCAAGTTTGGAAATGCGGACATCGAAATCCTAGAAGGTCTTTTCAAGGCTGTTTATTCCGACGATGGGGACCTACCAGACTTTGTTCGTGGTTCGGAGAAGATGACGAAAGCGGAACGTAAAAAGAAGCATAACGAGAAACTCGAGGAATTGGCTCAGGAATTCGGCGCGAGGGTTCCTTCTGACAAGTTTACTCCGGCAGAGGTCCAAGGATATCTTTTGAGTCACAAATCCGACCCTGAGGATGCCTTGGACTCTTTGGATGACTGGCTCAAATCGAAACTCAATGAAATTGATGTTCTATTGGAGTCTGAGAAGAAGGCTAAGGAGCGGCTTCAAAGAGCTACAGAGAAGAAGATTAAGGAACTCCAGAAGAAGAAGCGTGATAGGATCAAGGAAGAAAGAAAGGAAAAGGAAGAGGAGGAGAAAGAGGAAAAGGAAAAGAAGGAAAAGCAAGAAAAGGAGAAGAAGGAAAAGGAGGAGAAGGAGAAGGAGGAGAAGGAAAAGAAAGAGAAGGGGGATGAGGCCAAAACAGAGGACAAGAGCAAAATGGTAAACGGTACCAGCGAGAAACTCACAAATGGGATTTCTGAAAAAGAAAAGGATACTGGATCAGCAGCACAAGTTAATGGAGCTGACTCTAACTCTTGAGCCTCCTAATATCCAGCATCCCGAGTGTTTTCAGGGTGACCATTCACTCGATCCATCATCAAGCTCTACGTTAGACTCATATGATTTTATATTTGCGTGTTCCCACCTTGTGCTTACTTAGCGTCATATAAACCCTTTAGCATAGTTTTCTTCGCTTCAGCGTCACCGCTCATATGCATGTTTCTTAGCAGTTCAAAGCGAAATAAGTTACGGAATATACCGTAAAATCGGTGTAGCGAATTGAATATCTTCAATATAATTACCATCATTATATATTCAAGTACTTTGTATTTTGAGAATCCAACAACATCGAGTCATCATACCACCTCGTCACATTTGGACTTTTTGGCAAAGGATGCCCTTAACTAGCTGAATTGGTAACTGGGTAGCTGGTTCGGAGAATTTTATATTCGGAAATACTTAATTGCTATCATTTATAAGCTCCGCACGCTTTAAATCGCAAGGTAGTCGGCAGGCCCGGTGATCATAGTCTGCTATAATCTAGTACTATGGTGAATGCGGGGCAGTTTTGTGTAACAACTTTGTTCCATGGTTCGTCGACCGTTGAGGTTGATCAGCCGCTCGCAGAGCAGGAACTTCCCACGAGCCGAATATTAGGTAATAAGTATTCGTTCGCGTCTTCAATCGTAGCTACATCCACTACAAAAGTTACAAGATTAAAGAAAGACACGAAAAGGGCAGCTCCGCAGGATCATAGATGTCAGGTGTTTAGGTTCCGCGTAGAATTAATACTATAGTACTAGTATCGATATTATGCTGGATAACATGCATCAGTAGCCCAACAGTTGGCAAGCACACGGCCCACTGATCTTCAGCTCTTGACCCACATCCTTATAGGGAAAAGGAAACTGTCTCTAATATCAGGTGCGTCTTTAGACCAGTTTGACGTCGATGAGAATACCTCTTGACAAGCGAGAAATCTGAGTGGTCGCTTTGTCGCAACATCGTGTCTTCGGTGATATCCCACCATTTCAAAACCTTAAAATTTAAAAATGACCATGTATGATGACATATGATATAAAGGGCCTGAAATAACTTGATAAAGATCACAGCACCACTCTATGGCTCCAAGACGATATATACGAATATGCGAATAAATCGTTTGACCAGAAACCCGGCAATTAATCGATTGTTTCATGATGAACATCTAGCATCTATGTTTTGACAAGTACCAATGTATAGATATATAGATGTCAGTACCGACCTTTCGTACATCACCTTAGCTGCATCAGTTAGGATCTTAGCTTATATTATGCTAATTATAAACTATAGCGCAAAGTGTTCAATTCCAAAATACTTTACCCAGTTTGGTGGCTTTGCAATTTTATACTGTTAGAGGGTGGTCAGTGTTCATGCACTACAGCCGACGTTTGGTTCATTCTGGTGTTTGTCAAGGCTTTAAGTAACTTGGTACTGGGTCGAACCGGGCTCTTTAGTTTGAAGGTGAAGGCAAATTCGATTATATAAATATGTATATCATTTAGTTGATTCGCGTTCATGTTAGCACTACCCAGGGTACCCAGCTAAGTTGTTATATTGCTAAATTACTCTTCCAGTACTACAGCACTAGGGGTACCCAAAATTAATTCAAGCACCCCCAATATGCACTACTTACTGGTATTGACCTAAAAATTGATCGCGCGTCATGTCCTCATTGACGCAGACCCGAACCCTAGACGGGTATGTCAGTTTGTGTCCAATGACATCCCCAATGTTGATGTTCGGTTGAAGGCTGACGTTATTTTAGACAAGGCCTAGGATTTGAGATCTGTATAATTTTGAACCTCAGACGTCATGCATCGAAATCAGCGGGTCTCGTCCCTGATTTTGTCATACGCCGAAGGATATATGTATATGTCCACGGTTGCTGGGCTTGATGCTGTTGTGTTACCCCAGCACTGGCATTTGGTACCTGATTTTAAATTTTTGTTTGCGACAAAACCCTCAACGAGGCCACTCCCCCAATTCATCCACCAGATCTTCACTGCATTGCGCTGCGCCTGAATCGCAAGAAAGCTCTCCCACCTGCCATTGCTTGACACATACTCGCTGGGCACCTGGGCAGGATATTTAAACCTGTCAACATTCCTTCTGGTCGGACAAAGGTAATCAGTCCTCCGAACAATCTACCATTACGCACTCTCTTTCTATCCTGCCATCTTTGATTTTTGAAATCCTCAACTTAACGACCTACCATTGCCCGACTTCAAAAACATTTTCCAGCGCCGGAATTTGAGATCCGAAGCCAAAAATAAGTGTCGCGCTGTCGGCAGCCCAAAATAGTAAGTGACTTGCGTAACCCCCCCAAAATGGAATAACACACAAGCAACGCAAAAGGCCCAACCACGCGGGGACGAGCAGGCTCAATTTATCTCCATTTATCTGGAGGCCGGGAAAAATACCTTCATTCCTTATAAATGCCCCACAATATGGACTTACAGGGCTTTATCAAACTCATACTCTCGAAATATTTCATGTTTCTCGTTACCCTAACGAGCCTTGTGAGGCTCTTCGGCATCACAAGGAATGCTGATCGTACGCTATCACATACCGAATATGCACATATCGGGAGATGGCGCGCGAACACTTTAGAATTCCATCGCGAACTTGCTTTGTTCTGGAAACTGTTCAGACGGGCGTTTCAAAACGATGGCTTGTGGTTTTCAGGTGCCTACCTCAAGGCCCCCCTCCAAGAATGAAGTTCGTCACCACCTGATAGCCACATTGGTCTGGATCTTGCAGCACATATATCCAACCCTCTTCAACCTCTTCGATAAGCTTAGTCGTGGTATACCAATAACACGCGCTATATAATTATCCAAGACTTTGATGACGCTTGAGTCGAGCTAGAAATTATCTAGGAGGTTGGTTGTGCCTGTGATTCCCGTTCCAAATAGCTTCATAGCTCAAGCACCTCGAACTTATAAGTCAAACGACGGACCAGCATACTGCTAGATCGACATACTCGTTTCCAAAAAACGATATAGTCTTTTAAAAGCAGTCATGTTTTCTCTATATTCTTTTGGAGCGGCCGGGTCGCTGGAACATATGGAACCCCCAAATCTCCTATCTACTATTTCCCTATCCGAGACTTTGTCGCAATATGCCTTATATTTTTCATCATATTTTCCTCGTTACCGCCTCTTGCGCCGCTTTTCATTAGCTACCGTTATATTTCTTCAACTGTTCTTGATATCTTCTGCTGCTGCAATGCCCTATAATAATCACAATGCACATATACTAATACATGCAAGAAAAGCTCACCAAAATCTAACAGCACCATCAACAAGAGCGTTATACAACGAAATTCCATCTGCCACACTATCTCGAGATACACCTCTTGCATCAACTCATAGAACAAAACACCTCTCCAAGAAACCACATCGTAAAACAAAATCCCACAAGATGACTCAAAACGATACGGAACCTTGTCTTCAAATCGAAAATCCAGCCCCTGTTATTCTGTCTTCACCAGCAGATGGCAAGCAGTTCCCTCTAGGGGACGACTTCCCAAACTTCGGAACTGCCGGATATCATAGCAGGAATGACTCTGGGATTGCCTATGCGGCAGCCCACGCTATGGGCACTCACTATATAAGGCCTGCAACCGATGATATCATGGATCAACCTATCTCAACTAACGCCCCGCCAGCCATGTTTGAGAGAAAGGATAACCACCCGGTGGATCGTCTCGGTGTTATCAATATGGATGGTGTACCTGTTGGAACCAATAAATTCTGGGCAAATCTGATCTTGGGTAATGGGAACCTCGGCGTTTTCACTCAACCGTACGTCAAAAAAATACTTCTTCTAATTTTGATTATTCACTAATGATGATATTTTGCAGTTACCAAGTATGGATCAATAAAGATCCAGCTATGTGGGGGCTCTCCATCAGCCATATCGATGCACCCCAAATAGTAAGTTTAATTAATATTCGCGATGAGACAAAGAATATAATATTTACTGACCGTATAAAAGATTACTGGGCCAGACCCAAATGCCAACCCCGTCCAGTACTATTTCAACCCAGTTGGTGTAAACTCTTTCACATTCTCGGCCCTCGAACTGAGCCCAACGACTAGCACAGTTACTGTGGAAGCTTTGAAACCTCAGTCTGCTTTGGTCCAAATCTGGGTTGATCGGTCTCGATGGCCTGGGACCCGACGTCTAACAGTGCCACTGGTTCAAGGCATGGGCTTCGTCACGGGCCGATATCGGGAGATCACTCCCAAGATCAACTCCGGCGTCCTTATCCGTACTCTCTCTTACGTAGGGACGATTACTGGAGGCGGGATGCCGCGCCAAAAATGGCGCGTTACACTAATGGACGGGAAAGAGTGGAGAATATACGCAACCGCCAACTCAGGTTCCCGAGAGCTTCAGCTTCGTTTGGCCAATTCGAGCACTATCGTTGCGTCTGGAACTTACTCTGGTTCCGTACAGATTGCCAAGCTACCCAATACAGCGCTTGAAAAGGTAATCGATAACTGTGCGGGAACTGTCGTCACTGATGCTGTTGTGTCTGCCAGTGTATCCGGTGCCATTGGAACATATACTTTCACCTTCGTTAAACAAGGAGGGAGTATTTCTAATTCGGCCTTCATGTACGCTTTCCCGCATCAAGTAAACTCGTTCGATAGCACAACGAGATCAAAGCTCCAAGCAGGTCTTCAGCTTAAATCTACCACAAAGGGTCTGATGACTGCAATTGCCAGTAATTCGTGGACGCTTTTGGAACCGAACATGCCAGTTAGTGTTGGCTGGCTCCCAGGATCATTTAGAAAGTGGACTGCGAAGCAGTTAACTGCAATCAGGTCCGCGATTGTTTCGGAGATTGGATTCGATGTGGTCGGTGGTTCGGACATGCCGAGTCAATACTTCTCTGGAAAGGTATGAATTCACGGGTCCCAGCATTCACGACCGCAGTTCGATGGATCTTCTAACCTGGTTTCATCATAGGCTCTTGCCAAATATGCGCAAATCCTACTTGTAGCTAGTGACGTGCTGAAAGATAAAGCCCTTGTAGAACGTGGACTTGCTAATCTCAGGACCGCCCTGAACCGATTTGCTACAAACAAGCAGAAGTTCCCTCTTGTTTATGACAGTGAGTTTATAACTAGCTCTTCAAACAGGTGAAATGCATATAAGCAGTCACTAATCACTTTCTTTCCAGCTAAATGGGGTGGCCTTCCATCGTCGTCTTGGTGGGTCACAAAGAACCCCGGTGAGGATTTCGGAAACGCCTGGTATAACGACCATCACTTTCACTATGTAAGTTTTGAACTATACCTCTGAGTTTGGTTATTCTAATTCTGGTTAGGGATATTTCATCTATGCCGCCGCAGTCCTAGTTCACGTTGAAAGAGCTCACACAGGATCCAGCCCATGGCTCGCCCAAAACAGTGCCTATGTCAATACCTTGGTTCGAGATGTCGCTAATCCAACACCAAAAGACAAATACTTCCCAGTCTCGAGATCCTTTGATTTCTTCAACGGGCATAGCTGGGCAACAGGGCTATATGCTCGTGCTGATGGGAAGGATGAAGAGTCGACCTCTGAGGATTATAATTTCTCCTACGCTATGAAGCTGTGGGGTAATGTCGTCGGGGATAAGAACATGGAAGCCAGAGCCAATCTTCAGTTGGCTATTTTGAAAAGAAGTTTCAATAGCTACTTCTTGTTGTCGAATGACAATAGATATCAGCCAGCCAACTTTATTCAGAACAAAGTTACTGGTATTGTGAGTATCCAACTCCAAGATAGTCTCTTAAGAAAACCGTCAACTGAACATTGCGATAAATAGTTTTTCGAAAACAAGGTTGACCACACGACATACTTTGGGAATCAGATCGAGTACATTCAAGGGTGAGCCATCCCATTTTTTATTTGGGCTTTAGGTAGGAGCTAATAAGATCCCCGATAGCATCCATATGTTACCTCTGACCCCCATATCGCCATACGTCAGATCTAAGACATTCTGCTACGAAGAATGGCGAAGATTCTTTGACGGTCGAACTGAGACTACGAATAGTGGCTGGAAGGGAGTGTTATGGGCCAACGCTGCGATATTTGCTCCTAATGCGGCATTTAAGTTCTTCGCTGGTCAAGGTTTCCAGGCTAGTTGGCTCGATGATGGTGCATCTAGGACTTGGTACTTGGTATTTGCTGCTGGGCTCGGTGGAGGGCAGTGAGTGATATAGGGGAGTAAAGGGTGGTATTGATCAATGAATATTCTGGGAGGTCTCTTCTTTCGTCCTGTTGAGAAGAAGAGTTCCGTTTTGTTTCCTGCAACTGTTTTAATTGGGTGGAGTTTGGGCTTTGGAGTTTCGGAATGGTCATTCTTTTCGGCGTTTTTGGGGCGGTATACCGGTAGCTTTTTAATGATTTGGGTCTAACGACATGACACTCTTTTTCTTTCTGGGTTATCTTAAGATGGCGTTTTTGGTCACGATTATGAAGTCTCTAGTCCTTCGTTCGGTAGAACATTATTCAGACGTGAAGCAATGGAGTCTCGGGTTTCATCAATTTCGCTCATATACAACTTAAATTTTAGACATATTCGGTCGCGCGGCGGCTATATCGATATCCTAGGTAATCTGATGTCAGCAAGTTAATCAAAACAATAGTGTTCAGTAATCTCCATATCAGTTTCTATCGAGTTAGATTCTCATTTTAAGGGGACTAAGAAAGAACTTGTATGGTTTCCACTGCATTATAAATACAATTGCAAATGTCCGCTCTAGCTCTCTATCCTTCCTCAAGTCTAGAGACTCTATGTACTCGCAGGACCCTATCGACACAAAAAATTACACCTACAGGACATTGAAAGCAGATAAAACATCAACCTAACCCCGATTGAACGCCAAAGTATCTACCAAATATCCATGGGCCAAGATATTTATAAAAAAAGCCATACCAATATCAACCCGACCAAAATCCTCACAGAATCCAAGAAACAAGCACCGCGACAAAGGCGGTTACACCAAAAGACTTCATCGCACTAACACCCAGGGCGGAAGCATCACTGCTTCCCTTTCCAGTTATCGACGCAGCCTGACTCTCATTTTTATTCAAATACCAAGCCCCGATATATGTCAATCCACCATCTTGATTCAGTAACGCCGAATTCGGTCCGACATTACTAACATCACTTCGAAATGATCCGAACCACGAGTACCGTCCAACATTATCCAGTCTATCGAAGTATTCCATTGTTAAATTGAAGAATTCTTGCGACGGTGCGACATCTGCATGGGCGAGTGCGAACTCCGTAAGCCAGAATGTCATGTTGGGGAAGGCTGCGGAGTATGTTCCTAGATGACTGGCTACACCATCGAAGTTTCCGTACCAGTGGAGCGGGACGAAGTCGAATGTACAGCTTTCACAGGCAGCAAAGAATCTATATCGATTTATTGATTAGCCTCGCCTCAAATACTTGAAATATGGGGGGTTATCGAGAACATACGCTTTCAACCATTCCAATCCGCCAGGAGCTCCAGTTACAGACGGCGCACCGAGTTTAATCCCCATTTCCGCCAAAGGCTCTATCGACTCCTTCCACCTCGCAGCCGCAGCCTCAGGAGCAATACCACTACCCCCAGTCCCCGCATTCGCAGAAATATCCGGCTCGTTGAAACCCAACACATACTCAATCTCATACCCTTGGTCCACGAGGTCCTTCACATCCTGAACGAAAGTGTTGTCGTAATCGCCCCATAACATTGGTACGAACTGGAGTTTTGTGGGTCCACCTTCAAGACGCGGCGAGGGTTTGCTTTCATAATTGTAGTACCATGTTAGCGGTGATCCGGATTGTATCCAGATATTGTCGTCTTCTGGATGGTCTTTACTTGGGACGTAGACAAGACCGCGTTTGGCATTTGGATTCGGGCCGATGGGGTTTGCGGCGGCGGAGACGAGGGTTAATAGGTGGGTGAGAGATATGAGGATCGAGAATGGAGACACGTGCATGGTTGGTAATTGATTTTGGTTGGATATATCTAATTTCAGGGATGTCGGATAGAGCGGGATAGGAAAACTCGACGGCTTTGCGAAAGGAAATGGGTCTACAGGTATCCACGAAATGTAACCTCTATCGAACAAAAGAACCTGCAAGATCTAATCATTCAAAAGGAAATGTAAAGAGTGACTACGGTGAGAAAAGGATACGACGGATTGCAGGATCAAGAGAGGAAAAACACCAGGGGAAGGTGGAAAGGAGCGGAGGCTGAAGCGGAAAAATAGAAGCCCGGCCTGTGCTGGATCCGCAATGACATCGACGCATCAACGTTAACTAGCCAAGCCCCCGCTGGTTTCTGCGCCAGCATGCAGACAAAAGGGACCTGGACCAAGATAGCGCCCAGGAACGTGGAAATTAGTTGGTCCAATTTGGGCTGGTCGCTAATGTCTTATGTGCGCCTCCTTGCGGGATGAGTTCCTGCATAAGGCGGGCAAATTCCCTTTGCAAGCATCGAAATGTAACAATCATATCCAGGAAGCTTTGTCCACCAGCAAGCGTTACATCTATCCAGCAAGCCAACCTGTCAAAATATTAGCAATACCTTAATTAACCTCAAGTTAACGTTTATCTCAGGTGGCTCATCAGTGAATTCCGACCGCGAAGGTCCTGAAATTCGGGTCCGCTTTTTAATCTTGTCCTCTTGACAGAAAGCATATCCTTGTGTAACAATTCCAACATGCAACAAATCCCCACCCCCAAAAGGGTCTTCAGCTTTGAGTTTCAGCCGTTCGCGGAAACCAAAAGATTTGAGCGGTGGGATTTCCGCTCATGGTCAAAGAATAAAGACTTGGTCCTTAGATTGGCTTCGACGTTGTATACTTGGGTTTAACCTGTAGAGTTGTGTGACTTGGGTCCTTTTGGTATTGTGCGAAGGCACACCTTCGAATTCATAATAACAAAGGTTATAATCAATCACACTGCATATTTGAAATTTTGAGGGGCTATTGATGCCATAGATAAACGTTGCCGCTAGCAATTTACATTTCTAGCTAACAGGTCTAGTCCTAAAGGATAAGATAACAAATATCAAGAAACATAACCGCAGAAACCCACTAACGTATAACTTCACCTCGTTATTTCGATTTTCTATATTTCCGCCCGTTTTCTCTCCTCATTCTCCCGCCAATGAGCATTTCAAGGAAGCGTTTATCTAGATACAGACCTAACGTGTAATTACAGAAGCTCTGAACGATATGCGTACAATTTATAGAATCAGTGCCGCTTTATCTATCTCTGATCGTCCGCCTAGATATATAGAAGTTTTTGTTAGTCTCAAAATTTAAGCAAATATGAATTAGAAAAGCCCATAGGCACCGCATCGCTGCTACATACCAACTTCTTGAATCCAAAAGATCATATATATATCTATCGAGCACCATCAGACCACGGAATAGGCTCAGATAGTTTAGCACTAAGCCTCCTATTCCACTCCACAAGCCTAGCCTGTGCTAGCTCAAGAGTCGATGGATGATTCGCATATCGTGGAATCGATGCATTTTCCGTATCGATATGTCTTCTCAATACCCCAATATCTCGATGCCATTGGCACTCGGTATCCTCTGTCTCCAGGTCCAGGGCAAATGGTAGGTTGAAATTGGGGCACCATGAGTTACCGGGTTCTCGGGGTGTTCCGCATCTATTCCCTGGAGTTCTTGAGTCTCTGCGGACTCTGCAGCCGCAGACTGTATGTTGACGGGTACGCCAGTGACACATTTTAGGCAGAAGGTTCTGTGTAAGACTTGGTGTTATTTTCATGGAGCTTCTATTATTCTAGGTTATGGCAACCTAGCTAGTGTAAGAGTGTGTCTACCTTGAAGTAGTCTTTGGATGAAGTCTCTAGGAAACTTTTCTAATCCTCAGTACAAATACGAGGATTCGATATGAAAAAGAGTAAGAAGGGCCTAAGATAGATAAGAGCTCAAGAAAAAGAAAAAAGATCAAGTTCCGAATATTCGCTTTCCGAAGAGATATCAAAACTGCTCCGAAGTACTCGATGCTTGATTGAGTAGACAGATATCTCGTGGAAATCTTCCTCGCTTTATAGATATATCCAATCCCCAGGTATATCTTAGAATACAGCAATGGCCAACCAGCATCACACACTGATTCTACTCTACAGAAGGTAAATCATCTACTATACTCCAATGTTAACAGCCAAAGATCCGATCGAAGTAGCCTATGATCTCACCGCACCATGCAGTACTCCTCGAGCTCCTGCGAAGTCGACCACACAAATGTATATCCAATGGGGCCACAATTCCCAATACGGAAATACCAAACCTCCTCGTGAACATATCTCGCATGTAGGCGATCGCGCAAGAGCCCCGCCGGGTCCTACTTTGACATCACCCCCTAGGCCTCTGAACATCAATACCTAGAAAACCAGGATGAATGCTGCAGCCGACTCCCATGGAACCACCCACAGCGCATGCAAAAGCAAGGCGCCTTGTCGTATATTATGCAATCTAATGCTTCTACCCGTCTAGGCGAAAACACTATAAAAAATCTAATTGGCCCAAGATAACGACATTTATATAATAAATTCTACATATTCACAAATCCAGCTCAATTTTTTTCCTCTTCATGCAACCGCGGGATAACTACAATACGAAGTGCACATATTTTGCAAGTTGTCGTTTCTAGCGTATTACCTATTCTAGCAATACCCCAGAGCAACGTGCGAGCAAACCTGCGTCTACGGGGCTTATCATTGGACCGTAGATCCGAGTTGCTTGTCCACGAGATCTTTCGACTCTTCTCGATTAGGAAATTCGATCAAGTCAACCGATATGTTCGCTGTACCCAAAACGGCCAGGCGCGGGGTGTCGGTTTATAATGCTTATAATTTTCTGCGCATGCATGTATGGATGTAACCAGGAACGTATGCAAAGGTGCAGACGAAAAGGCGTTGAAGCTGCAGCTGAAGAATGTCGCAGAAACCTCATCAGCTTTGCAGGACGACTGCGTGCATGGAGGGTTACAATGGCCGGCCTACATCTTCTGTAGCCTCGATGTTGGCGGAAAAATAATTCCAGGATTCTAATTGAAAAGGTTTGTAAAAGGTTCTATGATATCGATTGACACGTAAGTTCGTAATTGTACCAGGCATTGAACATGAACTCCTCCAAGCCGGAACATTGTTGTATTCTTCTTAATTCTGTGTTGTTGATGAGACAACAGCCAAAAAGCTCGACTGAAAGTGCATCCATCGAAATTGGAAATTTTTCGCAAGAAAGGGAGGATAAGGTAATTGACAAGAATTAAACTAATACTCAATTAATAGTTCATTTATGTTGAACCAAATGCCTAGAATAATCTCAGGAGCTTACTTACCTACAGCAGGCCGACGCTCGGAATGACACAAGAAAACTCCAACAACAACGCATTGAGTATCATGGCATTTTAGGACGACAACAGCTGAACCACAAAATTAACGGGAAATCAATCGGTTTCTATTGAGTAGCTAGCTTCATAGATGTTTTCGCTACCCTCTCATTCCTGCGATAAAATCTGCTGTATACAAAAACACCGAGATAAAACAGACATGAAGGATATGTATATAGAAATTCAGTTGACGTACGTTTCCGAGCCTCTAATTTAAACCCCCTCTCCCCAAACCTCTCCCCAAGTGCCCCTGTTGCAGCCCTCGGACTTTGATTCTGCGGGCTATAGGTTTAGATTTCTCTTCAGTTTCATAAGCTTCCAAGAAAACCCGACACCTAAATGATATACCCCTCGCCATGCATCCGAATTGTTGATACGCCCTTCTTCCACCGACCCCAAAGAATAGCGGGTTCGAACCCGTCCTCCTCTATCTATCGCCGTAGCAGATTTAAAAAGCAAGGAAGGATATATTTCCACGCGGCGCAGTACGCGGCGTGAAGATACGGTTCATATAATTATAAACCGCCAGTCTAAACCCCAAAGCAATTAATTAGCATTCTCCAAATCCATCAAAATAAAAAAAAACAAGATCATAGTAATTCGGCGGTTGTATCTCACAAGGATAAAAATTGGTCCCCCAAAATCCACTATATTCAATTATAAGGCCCACTAGCAATCGCCTCCGAAAGCTTTCTATCAGCTTGTTCCAGATCCCCCATTGCTTTAATATAGCTCGCCCTGTGGCCAGACGCTTCAGCCGCTGGAAGTGTCTCATTCGTAAGTTTGCGGATTTTCTCGGTTTCTATGCGAATTCTTTCGCATCGGCCGCAGCGTCTATCGACGTTTGTAACCTCGAGTGGGTGGTAATCCCGGACAGGACACACGCCGCGGTCATCGCGGGGGCCTTGACAACGGTGGGCTGGGGAGCGTAGGTTTAGGAGGACATGGCACCGGCAGGTGGTGTAGAAATTTGCTCTGAACAAACACATGCTGGCGATAGAGGTCCAGTTTCTGAGATAAGTGCTTTGGGTTTCTTTTTAAAGTGTGTCAGTGAATTTTATCAGTAGATAAAGCGGTGGGAAAGTCCAACCTGCAATATAGGAATCACAGGATTTAGTTGGTATGATCAAAGTGAAATCTTGTAAGCCTCTAAGTAATTGTACTGATATAGGAAATAGACTTTCGAGTTTCAGTAACGGTCAAGTCATGCATATTTATATATACAAATCATTACCAACAAGCACCATCATTCCCATAAATCTAATGCCACTAGCTAGCTAAAAACTCTCACATTACACAAGCTCATATGTGCCCGATCCTAAAGGCGCCGCCTATACTTTCTACTTCGTAATCCGTCCTTTCAAGTAACCCAGTTCACAAAATTGGCGGGAACAACGTCAAGCGGCGCCGCGGGGCGCCTTGGGGAATATTAAAGAGAAGCTCTCCTCGCGCCTGATGGGCGTATGCGATCGGGTACCCGAATACACCAAGAAAAACTGCAGCTATCCGCTATGTCTAAGGCGGTTTTTCGGTAACCCCCCGCTTGGCGGCATGCAAATCCTAACTTCTTCGCGGGAGCCTACATTTCTACTACATTGCGAAGCGTCTGAGCACGACCTGGGACAGCGCGCCGTGGCGCCTGCGTATTACAACCCTTAAAGGGTTGGGTACCAGAGGGGAACCCACAACCACGGCTAAGGACGTACGCAGAGGCATTAGCCCACATGCAGTGGAGGAATGCTAGTCGATATAACCGATCGATTAGCTGGTTAATACAAATCCTCCCTCGCCACATGAATCTTCGTCCGATGTCCGGAGAAGACGAAGTTAAATCCTGGCAGCAATCAGATTTTAAACAGCCATATTATCACATCAAGCTTATCTTCCCGAACTTTCCCAGCCGTTTTATAAATGACGCTTAAGATCCTCCATCTGAACCCCTGGACAAACAAAAATCTGCACCATATTGTTGCCAAGCATAGCAGTCTCGACAAGAATGTTGGAATCAGTATGCATCTCGGGATGTTGTATTTGCAGCTGCCCGCTGCCCTAGAATTGTATCAGAATTATAATTACCAAGCTCACACTGTCACTACTGTCAGTACTCGGGTATCTACGCACTTAAAACTTGCAATCTGGCTCCCCACGGCCAATTTCGGGGCAATAGGTTCCGAGGAGAAATAAGAAAAGTTCCGGTCCGTTGATAGCTGATGCGGTATCTCCGAGTCCTCGGAATATGCAATCCTTATGGATTCAAAGCATGCTCTCACTACAGCTGTGGAAGTAAAGAAAATCTCATCCCGAGACTGCGGTGTGTCACAAGTGTGAGTAGACAGCACAGTTAGTACAGTTGATAACATGGTTGCATGATAAATGGCAAAGACAGCGTCGACGGAGGACCCGTTAGTCAATATAATATTTTCTATAGCTTCAATGTAATATGATACATGTATATAATATACACCATCAAATTATCAAAACCCACCAGATCGATTCTATCAACTGAAGAAGGATCGAGAGTAAACTCTTCTGAGACATAGAAAGGGAATAAAGGTCGAAAATTATGTGGGCCTCCCATACGGAATTTCAGGCACCTTTAAACTTAACTCAAGGTAAGGCCTTAAGGCCGACCCCGTCACGAGCTAGCAAGGCTATCATGGATCCAACGAGATAAAAGAAACCTTCCAATCCATTCCACTTCATTCGGTCATCCTACCCGAGCATCCATAAACATTCCATCTGGAATATCTCAAGAAACACCGACCATGCAGGCATCAATCCGCCCAAATGCAAGCATCCAAAGCTTAAAAACCCTCGGAGCAACCGTTGCGCCATATGCTTCTCGCCATCTTTCTTCGAAATTAAAATATGAGAAGCGGGCCGAATGGACCGAAACCTTGTGGCACCGTACGGCTGGCTACAACAACCGTCAGAATTTCGATCGAGGCAAGTACTAGCCTGCTAGATGACTTCTTACCATATTACGTATGTGCATAAGCTCGGTATATATATGGGATCTTGCATTATACCTGAATAGCATAGGATCCTAATCACCCAACAGTCAGCTTGCATTAAAATGTCGACTCTGTAGATATCAATATTACAAAACATTTAATCAAACTTTCTGATCCATCTGCCCAATCAACATTGCAAAGTCACTACTCCCCGAGCGCCTTACCGCATGCATGGCGGCGCCTTGTACTACATGTACATCTAAAAACCCGTGAAATTATTTCGAAGCTCGTTTGATCAAACAAAACCATCCTAAATTTTCATACGATGAAATCCCGCAAGCTCATAATCTCCGGCAGCTAGCAAATCCATAGGATTGGAATCAATAGTAAATATGTATACATCGAATCCCGATATCAATCACAAAAAAGGTACGCTGCATCCTTTACCTAACAAACAATTCCAAAGATCCTTTCGAACCATATCCAAGTTATGACTCCCCCCGGGTCTATCATATCTATGCTAGATCTCAAACAGAAACCCCCCAGAAAATCCCAAATATAATCCAGATCGATCGGCATTAAAAAAATTCTAGCCAATCTAAAACCACAGTCAACACCATGTCAGTAGCAACCCCGCCTTCGGTCATCCGAAAATACAACACGATCCACTCAGAGTCACAGGGATATGCGGCGGCATGGCACAGCAAGGCTGGCAGGGGGAAGGAAAAGATCGATTCACGAGCCAGCCTTCCCAGCGCCAGCCCATCTCATCCATGGGATTGATGTTGTACGGGTGGTCTAGTTTTTTTTCTCTCCATTCGAGATATTAACGACACCATCAATGCAACCCATCTTTCGCACACAGACTGATAAACTTCAGGCGCTCTTTTTTGCTAGAATATGGCCTAACCAGCTAAACAGGCCCCCGCCTTTCAAAGCTTTCCATTTTCCTGTAAATTAAATCGATTAATCAATAGCCTCCCTCTCAATTCCATACTTAATGAAGGCCAACATAAAAAAAAAAAAAAAAAAAAAAGATGTCTCATGCGAACTACCTGCACCCAACCGACGCATGCCCGCATATACTACACCATCATAACCCACCGTTAGCAGGAACCATCCCTACTCATGAAGTAAGGCCCATCAACGGCCTTACATGAACTTCAAAAGCAGCGGCAATAAGCTCGCACGAGTAGCCTCCCCCCCCATGACTGAAAAATATTAATTTCGTTTTCGAGACTATGCATATGCTCGGGTAGATAGACAAAGAATCCAACCAAATCATTGTCATCATCCAAAAGAAATTACCGGGAAAGAAGTTGAAAGAAGAAAAAAAGGGCCTGAATGGATATATCCATATAATAATAATGAACATTAATTACATCTCCCTCCTTCAGTAGGAAAACCAAGTGCAATGCAAGTCGAGAAAAAAAACAAATCCAATTCCAAGGGACAAAAAAAGGTACTAACACCGCTTCTCACAATCAAAAAACTAATGCAAAGGGGACAGATGCCTGAAGCCTCGTCCAGCCCCTCCCACCTCTTCGCTCTTCTCACCTTTCCACTGAAGGAAATGTTAAAAAAGAATAAACAAGAAGAAAAAAGAAACCTTCTTTTATGTGTCTGGTAAAGAATTAAAAAATGATATCTAAAAGAAAATGATGAAAAGAGACCCTAAAAAAGAAAACTATGAATCCAAATTTTTGCAACAGCCCGCTTTTTGTTTTTGATCTCTTTCATCCGATCCCCTCCACATTATTGCATGCATATATACTGCTCCAGTCATTAATCCTTCTGTTTTAAAAAGACAAAAACAAGACATTTACAGATTTCCAGAAAGGATGGCTTCCGTAGCTATACGAAAAGGGTTTCTGTTAGTATAATCCATTTTAAACATAAAGCATCACGACGAATGTAGGAACATACCAGAGTTAATATACGCCTTCTTCGCATCCAAGCTCAATCCAAACCTCCTCTCCAACTCAACCTTGATACTCTTCTTCGTCACCGTCATCAAATCCGCCGTCTTAAGAATATCCCTGATCTCAGCTAATATGGCATCATCACTCGGCAACTCCATACTGATCAACTCAACCCCTTCTCTCGTCTCCCTCATCCCCTGTCCACCTAGCATATCACTAGGCGCAAGACTGAACCTGCTTCCATTGTTTGTGTATCTGGGCAATGGAACTTCGTAATGGCTTGGTGGTACACCACCATATTCACTTCCCGCAGGCTTGGTTCCGTACGAAATACCGGAGTATTCGGATCGGGCGTCGCCTTGTGAGGTGTGGGATTCCCAGAGCTCGGCTTGGTACTCATCCCACTTCTTGCGAGGAATCATGGCTGGGTCGAATTTACCTTCGTCTGAGATAATGACCTGCTTACCGCGTTCTCCAGTGACCACACGAGTGTTACCCCAGGAGAAATCGTCCATGTGCCAGAAGGAGTACAATGGGAGTGCGAAACTGAAAATCGGGATAGCCAAGATGTAGACAACCATCCAACCGATCTGTAGATAGCGTGTTAATTCTCTGATATCATTTGTGGTGACAGCATGTGTAATGCAAATCTATGTGAGGGCAACTTACCATTTCCCATTTCCTCCTCAAGATGAAGATAATAGCCTGAAGACCATAAACCGCGGCCAACAGAATGAAAGCCATGACGTATTTGTCGATATCTGTTGCTGTAGCAGCAGTGTAAATCAAGAAGGCCAAGTAACCAACGGTGGCGGGACCGATAATGGTAGAGAGCAAATCAACGAACACCACAAATCTCATACTGAAACAGCAGAAACCGCAAAGCTGGGACAAGGGGATAAGCTCGACGAGATTGTGGACGGTGGAGTTAATCCAACGACGACGCTGAGACAAGAAAACCTTCCAGCTGTCTGGTGCAATTGTCCATGCGTGAGCGCTCATGATAAACTTGGTCTTGAACCTTGGGTGGAACTTGAGAAGCAGTGTTGTGAGGTAACGATCTTCACCGAGATGCAACAGGTTCTTGAGATGCAGAGTGTCGACACGAATGTTGGCGTATGTTTCCACGATTTCCTTACTGACGAATAGAGGCTTGCCGGTTTCCGCTGTTCGAATGCGGTACATGGAGAAACAACCTGGAAGACAAGTAACACTGCCGAACAAACTTTCGAAAGCCTTGGACAAATTGTGGGAAATGAAGTATCTGTATTGCATTCCCGTTAGGACATACCCTTCAAAGACAATATGCGGCATAGAAAACTTACTCGTAGACCTGCATCATAGTGATAAATGTAGCCTTTGCATTGGTAAGACCGGTTTCACCACAGACAGCGATGACCTTGGTGTCGTTGATGAACGTAGAAACAAAACGTGTGCAAGAGTCCGGAGCGACCTCAGTATCTGCCGTCTTGTTAGTTGCCTGTATTCAAAATAGCACAAGTTGAAAAGGGTAAACTCACCAGCGTCAATACCCAGGAGGTATTCGTAAAAAGTGGGATTAACACCGATGATGTTTCTGATCTGATGGTACATCTCGAGTTCAAGAGGGCTCATTGGCAGGTTGTAGTGCACACGGTTCAAGAAGCGCATAATGATCATCTGAGAGTCTCGCTTACCACGATTACCAGGCCTAGTATCGGTTAGTAAATGCTTCTTAGTTAGAATACTAGGAGTTACTCACTTAGAAACTTCAGATGGCTTTCCGACCTTCACGACAACCATGAATGGAACAATGTGACCAAGCGTATCGTAAAGACCCGCATAAATCTTACCCATGTTGTGCTGTTTGAGACCTTCACCCAAACTCTCGAAGCTAAGAGCCTCGGGTTCTTGTCCAGTCCATCCTAAAATATCAAGCACAATTCTCGGGGTAGGCCTATCGTTACCCTGACCAATAATCATACCGTCACAGACGACAACAAGCAATTTCCTCTTATCATCGTACTTCATACGAGCCAAAGAGTCAATAGCACGACGAAGCGAGTCCTCGTCTTCCGTATATGCGGGAACCTGGCAAATAACGAATTTATCCAAGGCCTCAGGGATGTTCGTCCTGGTGAACTGAAGGGCTGCCAAGAACTTGAAACCAATGACGGAGACCAAGGCGATAGTGATCGCAAGAATGATGTAGTTGGCGAACTGACAGACAGTGGAGTTACGAGTATCCAATCTACCGATGAAATAAAGATACCTCAAGCAGGACCGCTGTGAGACTCGGGCGGCAGGGTCAAGCTTGAGGGCATCCCAGTATTTGGTGACATCCTGGCCAGCACCATTTTGGAAAAGAGCAACAACGTTGGAATCAAGGATGTCAAGATCCACATCTTCAGATGCTGGTGGGTCTGTGCCTTCGGGGTAAGCGAGATAAGGGCGGCCACCAGATAGGTATCCAGTAAGATCAAAGACATCCTTCCCAATGATGGCAACCTGTTTCTGCGCGTTACCCATTTTCTTGACAGTTTCAGGCGAGTAGCCGACATAACCCCTCTTGTAATTTGCCCTCATCCTAATAAGAAGTTCGTAGTACCAATCGGGACGTTGGTCATCAGCACTGTAGGAGCTACGGAAGTCATGGTAGATAGAGTTGCGTTCGAACTGAGTGGAGTTGGGGTTGACGTAGTTGATGGAGATGTAAGGATTGACACCCTTGCCATCACGTCCTCTGCAGAGGGCCGAAACCTGGACAGGGAATAGAGCTGAGGCGTCTCGACCACCGTATCCGAGAACATCTGCTTGTGGAACGATTGATGGGTAATGGGTGTTAGAGAAGGCCGAAAGATCGAAAACCTCTCCACGGATTGCAGTCAAGACGTTGTTGCTCTTTTTTGTCTTGTCGTAGGCGTAGGCTTTCAATTCATCGAGTGTAAAGACGTTTTGTTTGGGACAGATCAAATTGGGGAACCAGACGATGAAGAAGATAACGAAACCACAGCTGAGCCAGATAAGAATGTTGATAGCCAATTTTTCACGCCATGCGACACGGATGTCCTTGCGCTTCATGCGGCCGAGCCAACTGAGGAAGAAATCGGGTAGCCAGAACGTAAGCAAGTAAACCAGGAAGAGCCATCTCTTTCGAGATCCAGACACAACAACTTCATCGATCTCCTCCTCACGAGCTGCTGCGCCCTTTTCAGCCATCTGTTCACGGGTATCGAAATGCCTGAACATATCGCCTTGATTAAAGGCGGAAGCACCGGCATCCGACCGCCCGTCGGCGTCCCTATTGACTCCGAGATAACCACCTTTACCATAAATATGGGAACCAATGCCTCCTTCAATGAGATGCGATTTAGAGTCACCGAACGGGCTCCCTTCGTCACCAGGGGTGCTCAGTTTGCGGTCGGTGGCAACGCCGGCATGCATAAACGTGCCAGATCCAACATCGGCAACTTCAGCCCAGCAGGCTTCGCTAAGGAAGACACCGGTCGAACCGCATCTTGCTTCATTCGCAGGCCACCTCTTCTCATCGAGTACAGCTTCCGCCTTTTCCCTCTCGCTTCCGACGATTGAATTATCAGTCGAAGTCAAACCGAGGAACTCTCCAAACGGCATAAAGATTGAGAAATCTGCATTCTTGATTCTCTGGGTGATTTCCGCGATACCCAAAATTCGGACCTGTGTTCTGACACATTTCGAGTCGAATTGATTCGCTATCCTCCTGTCGTTTGGTTTCAAGCAGAACACGAAATAAGGGTTGGTGTTGAGATTGTTGAGCGCCTTGGTGATTGTGTCCAGACCAGCCAAAAACTGACCGGCAGCACCCTGTTGACCATGTTTAGATGTGGTTTCCTCAAGCTCCTCCGCTGGTGGCGGTGACTCTTTACCCTTAAGAACAGGCCGTGTACCCTTCTTACGGACTACACTAGGCTGTCTCAAAGGCTTAGATGAGAGCTGGGCTTGCATAATTGCAGACTTCTCCTGTGGGTGGTGCTGGGTATTCAGGGCCTTGGAAGAAAAGAGTTCCGCGACGAAGTTACTGGTGGTAGTTCGGATCAACTGCATGATGTCGCCGCTAATGACTTCACCGTTGTCCTCGAGCAAGCCATAGACTGGATACTCAACCTCACCAGCAAAGTGTCTGATTGTGAAAGCGCCACGGAAAGATGTGGAAGTAGCAGCTACTGGTAGAGTGGCGTTGCTGATAGGGATAGGTTCGACGGCGGGGTTCTTGCCCTCGAATCTCTTCTTCACACTCTCGAAAAACTGGGCATCGCTGCGTCCACGTCTAGTTTGATCGTCGAGGATAGCAAGAAGACCGTTGCCTTGCTTGAGCAACGCCTTGACGGCATCTCCGTTATCAAAATAACTAGTTGCAGGGACACTAACTTCCTCGGATTCGAGCAATTCTGCGCTCCTCTCGAAGAAGTGTTGAAGAGTAAATCCATAGAGAGCTTCCGTAGCTGCATTATTAAGCAGCTGGTCCAGGTGCGATGCTCCGTTAGGAGCCGTAGCCTGAGCAAAACCGGGGAAGTCAACAATGGAAATAGTATTCGCCACTGTATCTTCAACGGCACAGAGTCTCTCGTTGGCAGATTCAACAATCCAAGCAACTAAAAGGGAATAAAGGGTACGAGCGAGATCATCAGCGTTAGCTCTGGCGCCCTTAGCGTCGAGCATAACAGTGACTCGCTCCTTCTGGATGGTCTTGGTCTTATATCCAAAGCTCGTTTCGAGTGCATCACTTGATACACCAAGGAAAGCAGCAATGATATTTAGGGAGTCCTTGTTCTTGACAACAATGGTATCCTCGCCTCCATCTTGAGGACCACTGTCATCACCAGCACCTCTCGAAGTGTGAGAGGTCAAGAACTCAAGTTGGCCAATGTGCAAAATTGTGGCCAAGATTTGACAAATTTCAGCAATCTCGCCCCTGGGGAATTCCAATTTACGGAGAGCGGTCTTGAAGTGGTCGAAGCCATCAGAGTCATTGATTCCGACCTTAAGCTGACTCGGGTGGCCGAGATATCTCCATCTTTTCCCTATGTTGACGGAGCCTCGGTTTCCGGGACCGTGAGTGACACCTCCAACAACATTGAGTCCCAAATGTTCCTTTTCAGCTTGGGAAGTACCGGCAAGCAGGTAGTACAGAACGTGAAAGTTACGTTCACCAGTTGGCACATGTGAGATTCTGGACCTTTCGAGTCTATGATCCAATAATTTTCCACCAATGAGTGTCGAGGAGGTGTTATCGTACTGAAGCTCAAGGAAGAGACCGGCTTTGGACGCAGTTGGGGTGGTAGAGGACTTGGTTGTTGTCAAAGTATCGAACAGGAATGCGGCAAAGGAAATTTTGTTCGACAAAGGAGTTGAAGAGAAGCTGAGCAACGAGGCTAAAAGATGAGATCGAAGCGTGGTCTTTCCGGCACCAGATTCTCCACTGTACGCAGTTATTTTTGGTTAGTTATTACTATAAAGGATATACTGGATGTATCTAAAAATAGAATAGACGTACAGGAACAAGACGGCCTGGTTCTCTGCTCGGTGAGCGAGCCTATTGTAAAGACGTTCGGCGAGTTTTTCACATTCGACACCGGCTACAGTGGCACTGGTATAGGTATTCAAGCTGATGATGGCATGGGAGGAGATGGAGGCCGTTGGTAGAGACAGATGGAAACGAGAAGCAAGGTGGGCCGTAAGATGGGTGTCGGATTGGACATGAGCCGGCAACGAAGGCAATGAAGCCTGAGGCTGATTGCCCTGAGCGGCCATATTGGATGGCTCGCGTTATTCGCAGAGAAGAGGCTCGAAAGGTCGTCTACTATTGATTATGGTGTTTTGAAGATGTGAAATTTGGGGGGAAGTTGTGGTGATGATGCGTCGTCTACAACCAACAACGACTTCAGGGGTTGGAGCACAAAGGCGAAAAGACGAGAAATCCTACCCCTTCCGAACGAATGTCTTTTTTGCGAATTAATGTACGTATGCTAATGCTCTATAGAAATTGTCGGAATGTTCGTGGGTATGCTGGCCTAAAAGAAAGAAAAGAAGGCCGTGACCAGGGGGGACGAAGAAGCAGATGAAGTGAATTGAGGTGAAGTGGAAGAAAGTAGGAGGAAGTGGCAGTTCTTGGTAAGAGAGAGTGGTGAGATCTTCAGCTAATCATTAACATTAAACGCGTCTATACCGAAGGGGAGGGGGGTGGGAAAAGCGAGAGAGAGAGAGAGAGCGAGAGAGAGAGATAGAAAGACGAACGAATGGAAACGAAAGAATGATAGGAAGAAGAAGAGGAAGAAGTTGAAGTTTGAAGTTTGAAGTTTGAAGTTTAACAGATGTCGGTAGAAACGAAGAAGAAGAGAAATAATTTTATTTCCCGTGCTCAAGGCTAATGGGATGAGTGACGGAATTAATTGTGGAACGGGACGAACGAGGGAACGAAACGAGAGTGAGAAGTATACAGAGCAGAGCAGAGCACAGGACAGCACAGGTGGAATGGATGGGGATGAGTTAGCTATGGGACACAACCAGAAAAAAATCAAAAAAAGGAGTGTTAGTAGCGTAGTATGTGGTGTATTAGCTGGGTGGTGGTGGTGGTGTTTGGAATCGACCAGGTCAGGTCAACAGCACAACCGAGGGGACAGGACAGGACGGGGTGTCCAGGGGGGAGGCTATTCACTTCATTACACTTGCATATGCCACTACCTTATACATCTATCTTCATCTTCGTATTCATCTACAGTATATCATCTATCATATAATTATATATAAGTGTGTATTCACAGAGTATCCCCGAGATACACTCCATCGCCGGTGCCTCAAGGGAGTCAAGTAATAGCTCCCAAAATCATATGATACGATATAATATGGGATGCTCCAACGGTTCTCCTTCTGTTGGTTTGTAATTGATCCGTGAACATTCGGCAGCTCGATCGATCCAGCCCGTCCCGGCACGCCCCTGGGTTCCCCCCATCCATACAAAAATTTCTTCTTCTTCTTCTTTGGCCCCTAACTTTTGCATCCATAGCTTGTCAAATTCAAATCTATTTTTTTCACCCCCTGCTTCGGAAGTTTTGACGAGTCTGGTAGTTCCTAATGAATGAGAGAATCCTGTTCGTATTGAAGATAGATGCAAGACAAGACAAGCTTCCTTTGCCTCTCTCCTTTCCTCTCTTTTCTCACTTACACTCAAACTTGCCTACCAGCCGCACAGGCTAGTTATCGGGGGCATGTGGTTGATGCTTGATGGTCCGGAGGTAACCCAAGGAGAGTTATAAATAAAGAAACACCCAATTAGTTCCCGTTTAGTTATCGACAGGTGCCATGACATGTCGATGTAACCCATACCTCGATTCTTTTTAGCTTCTACCACTACTACTACTACCACTACCACTACCATTAACATGTATCTACACCTTTTCCATTATAATATTAGTAGAGGTTAATAGATCAATGATGCTAATGGCATCTTCCAAATTAAAACCGGGCTGAGAAGATAACAAAAAAAAAAAAACAAGACTTTTCAATCAAATTGTCCGCTGGGTAGCGTCCTTCCTAGCCGGGGTCAGGGGTCTTCAGGGTGGGATCGTCCAAAAATAGTTGACCGAACAAATTGAATGAACAAATCGGCAGCGCCCCACCTGCAATGGGCAATTGGCAGCACAGTTTTCAGGGGTTCGCTTCTTTAAGGTTAGTGCCCCTTTGCGAGTTAAGCCTTAGTTCCGGGTACAAATTGGTGGCGCCCTATTGGCCTAACGCCTCAGGTACCAGCCTAGGTACCGGTACAAAATGGCAAAATAGGTTTTTTTGAGTAATTCGGTTTTGAGAGAGAGTGAAGTTTAAAACTTTGTCGACAAAAGAGCGTCTATCGAGACGATCAACGCGGTGTTTTTTTTTGTTTCAATTCAATTCAATCCAGTGACCCCGGTTAATGTCGACATGGTATGGATGGTATGGCACGGCATGGCATGACACTCTTAGTATGGGAGGATATGGTATGGTACGGTATGGTATGATACACCGTGATGGTATAAGATATATGACGGAATGCTTCTATACATCATATGCATATGCAACTCCCGTAGAAGGGTCCTGTTAGCCGGGGTATAATATGAATTACAGAATAAGCTGAGCAAGGGGGGTTTTGAATTGAATTGGCATTTCTCGAATGGTCCGTTCCTCGCAGGGCTTGTACTTACACTTCTATCTCTTCTTCCTCTTCTTCCCCCGAATGACAATTTCACTTTCATAGAGGACATACTGTGCAAGTAAATAAGTAAGTACTTTGTGAGTAGGAGGGAGGTATGTGTAGGATGTGTGGAGGGGACTGCATGCATCTTGTACATACTTGCATGTAAGGAGGTATCAAGTTGAGCCGTTCTCGATTCCTAGTGCCCCAAAAGCGAAGCCCATCTTCGAGTTTGTAACCTTTGTAACTTCGTAAACCAAAGTACTTACCGGTGGATGAGGTCTATATGCATGTAGCATGTACCCGTTTAGTTAGTCTGTTTTAGCGTGTCTCCTTTTTTTTTTTTTTTTTTTTTTTTTTTTTTTTTTCTTTCGCCTTGCCATGGCCATGCCCACCACTAACTAAATCACCTTCTTCCTCGCCTTCCCTGCCCTGGCCTACCTTGCTTGCTTGCTTGTTTGCAACCCATTCTTAGCCCCGAATCCAACCCGTCCATCCTCCCTTTTCTGTACTCTGTGACTTGAACTTCTTCACTCCACCCTCACCTCACTCACTCACTTCCTTTCACTTCACTTCATCTTTCTTCCAATCTCCCAAGCCTTTTTTTTGATTTTGTGTTCTTCTTCACACTCGTTCGTTTTTGGCCCTTTGTAGACGGTCGTTACGTCAAGAACCTCCCCATTCGTTAATCTGGTTCTATCTCTTTTTATCAAGCTAATTCTTTGGGGTTCTTTCCGCTCGTTCTTCAGCGTCGATATCCGGCTTCAGCTCTTACTCTTACTCTTCTGCTCCTGTCGGCTATTTTTGGTGGTGTCTGTCTTCAGCTAATTCAATCCAATCCGACCGATGCATGGCAACCGCCTTGCTTTGAACCACTGCACTCACATACAAACAACCACAACCACCACCGCCACCTCTCGACAACAATAACAAGAACCCTTTGGGTGCTCTTCTTATTCTTCCTTCTATACTATCCTAATAATTATCTAATTCCAAGCTCACGAAAACGACAAAAATATATACAATCACTACTACTACTACTACTACCATTAAAATACTACTAATAATTTGTATCACGATCCGAGAAGAAAGTAAGAGAAAGAAAAAGTGTTTTGGTCGCGCGG
Source organism: Arthrobotrys conoides (assembly GCA_036971725.1). NCBI lineage: Eukaryota > Fungi > Ascomycota > Orbiliomycetes > Orbiliales > Orbiliaceae > Arthrobotrys > Arthrobotrys conoides. The sequence continues at coordinate 855,277 of JAVHJM010000006.1, forward strand.
GTTTCCTTCATAGCTTCGGTTCATCCCTTTCCTCAACGACCTCCTCTGGGCTGCGGCTCCTTGACGACCTTCCAGTCCATTCGGTTGGGCTGTGAATGCTTCTTTCTTTCTTTAATCAAAACACATTGAACAACAAACAGAACGACTCTCGTAACTTCTAGCCGTTCGTGCTAGACGGTCTGACTGACAGGTATGTACTTTCATCACGTTGTTCATCACCCCCATCGTGTCCTGTCAAGCATCCCGCCCCCCCCCTTGATGGCTTCACGAAACCCGACCCGTCACAACCCAAATATTTCCCATTTCCCATCCCTTTGTGTAGCAATCAATTGAAACAAGAAACAAACAAACAAGAACATACCCTCCCAACTAACATCGTAATGTCCGACTTCCTAGTCGACGAGATGGCTCACGGCCACCGCCATTCTGTCTATTCTACTGCCTCAGGGGCGATGTCCTCTGCTCCACAGGCATCGGGCAACATCAACACTTCTTCCTTGATTGCCTCTCTTCACAATGCATTCCAGGCTGGTTCTTCCTTCCAGCTGGATGCCAGCACTAGTCTTGTCGTGACTAGCGCTCTTGCTTCCAGCGGTTCAAATGGTACCATGGGCACCAACGTCGGTGCTTCAGGTGCCGATACCATCGATACTTCTCTCACCTCACGAGTATGGGAACATGCTCGTCGACGTGCTGAGGACCAGTGTGTCGTTCTTGCGTAAGTCCACCACATACCCATCCCTAAACCTTCAATGAATAACCTTAACCTAACCCTTAAATCCCCAATAGTTCTCTCACCCCGGCATCGACCACTCCTGCTCTTACTCCTCTCCTAGATAGCTTTCCTCGTCCTCCAACAATCTTAGCTTCCACTTTGAACACTATTCGTCCATTCCTTACTGCTCTCTCCCCGTTGGCTCCCCAGACCCCACTCCATAATGGTCTCGTCGTCACTCATCATATTTCCCTCGACGGAGAACCAGTCTCGTGCTCTATTGCCCTTACCCCTGAAGGCATTGATACAGCCAGAGGTCTTACTCACATTCCAGCTCAGGTTGGTTACCGTGGTTTTGATGTTTTCTACTATCTCCTTTCATCTGCCTCCTCTCCCCAAGAACGTGAATACCTCTCCCTCCAATCACCCGACAAATATGCCCTCCTTCGACGATCCGGCACATACTTCCCACCAGCATGGCATCCAACTGCAGACGACGCTGCCGGTGCGGAGGATTTCCGACAAGGCCTTAGGGAAATTGGTATCAAGGGCAGTCTGCTCAGAGGTGTTCTCTCCGTTCTTGCCGGTGTCCTTAAGCTCGGAAACACTATCAGCGTCTTGACACCCGATGATGAAGTAGAGGAAGTCTGCGAGGATGTTGCCGGTCTCTTGGGAATCGATCCTCAGGTCCTTGTTGATATGGGTGCCGAAGACCGTGAAAGATTCATCGGCACTGCCTATGAGAACCTCGTCAACTGGATCATCACCAAGGCCAACGCTGCCATGGAGTCCCAATTCAACGCCAAGAAGGAATCCGGCGACAGCAGCAATGGAGACACTGTTGCTATCTCTCTCGTCGAGATCCCCAACGAAGCTCAAGCTAAAGCCCTATCTATGAGAATTGTTTTTGATGACGAAATGGGAATCAATGCCGAAATGAAAGACGATGGTCTCGATGTTACCCCTGCCAACAGCGCGGTCCTCCGTGAAATGAAGCAGGCCATCCTTGACTTCGATGGAGATTCCTCCAAACAACGCGAAAAGGAATACGAAAAAGATAGGAAGGAGGGCTTGATGGAGAAGATTGGACGAGAAGTCGAATCCGAGGGCTTCTTGAAGCAGGTTCTTCTCCCCGAAGAAAACGGTATCAAGTTTGAAAAGTTGGACGTTATGTCCGTTCTTTCTACCAGCCGAACCTGGTTCCATCTTTCCCTAAGCCCTAGCGATGGCACATCCGCTCCTGAACCCCGTGCCATGTCCCTTTCTACCCAAGCCGGTTGGTCTGCAGCTACCGTCTCCCGACAAATCAGAGCTTGGAGATTGGTTGAATGGTCTAATCGCAGGAACAAGCGCCTTGACTTCACAGCCGACTTTGATTTCGACGAAATCTACCAGAGATACAACATGCTCGGCTGCCTTTCCGGCCGTGATGGTGTTGAGACCTGGATTATTGAAAAAGGGTGGAGCAACGGGGAAGCCGTTGTTGGTAAGGAGAGGGTTTGGATGAGCGAATCCGCTTGGTGGCAAGTGGAGTCGATGCTCGACATCAGGCCCGGAATGGGAATGGCTGCGATGGGTCCTGGGTACGCTGAGACACCTGGGTCTTACAATGCTCTGTCTCGCAACAATAGCGGCTTCTTCCCACCCATGGGATCTAACGGCCTCATGGGGCAAGGTGAGAGCCGTGACAACCTGCTTAACAGCGTTGCCTCGCAAAGTGGTGACAATCCCTCAACTGGCCTTATCAACAGGCCGATGTCCATGGCTCCCCCTCGTGCTCTCGGTGCCGGTAAAGGTGAAAAGGAAATCGACTCTGGATACAATCCAGAAGCTCTAAAGGATGAAGAAATCGCCAAAAAGGTCAAGATCCAGAAGGCACCACGAACTATTGGTCGTCGTGTCTGGGTTGCTTTCGTCTGGGCTATGACTTTCTGGATTCCCTCTATTTTACTCCGATATGTCGGCCGTATGCGAAGACCGGATGTCCGATTCGCCTGGAGAGAAAAGGTTGTTTTGTTCTTCTGGATCTTGGTTGCAAACGGTGCTCTCGTCTTCTACATTGTCGGTCTCGCTGATGTTGTCTGTCCCGAATCGAAAAACACTTTCAGCGTACAAGAAGTTGGATATCACACGGATGAAAATGACTTTTGGGTTGCAATCAACGGAACAGCTTACGATATCACGAAGTTTTGGCGTATCGATCACAGTGATACTGACACCCCGGTTCTTGGCGCCACGATGAAGGCAGTTGCCGGAATGGACCTTACCGCATACTTCCAGATGCCTCTTACCGTTGCCTGCCCTGGGGTTGTGGACGATAGCACTGTCTATCTCCGGTTCAACAACACTAACGCCATCGAGCAACCTGCCGTTGAGCATCTTATCGGAGACAGACAACCTGACCGACGTTCTGTCCTTTACAACAAGAACTGGTACCAGGATCGCTTTAGGCCCAAGATCAAGGAGTATTACAAGGGTCGTGTTGTCTACAAAAAGGAAGATGTCGCCAATCAAGGTTTGAGATACTCTCGCATGTGGTTCATTCTCGATGGCCATATCTATGATCTTACCAACTACTTCTACTCCCAAAAGTTGATCGGTGATCGGTACTTCAACTTCTTCAATGAAACATTCACTGATATCGTTCAATCCAACCCCGGTGGTGATATTTCCACTCTCTTCCGAGACAGCCTTGGACCGAACCGTCAACGCAACTACCGCAACTGCTTGGACAATGCTTTCCACATTGGAACTCTCGACGTCAGAGATTCCGCCAGATGTAAGGTCCAGGGCTACATTTTGCTGTCCTTGGCTGTCGTCCTTTGTTCCGTCATCGGTATCAAGTTTTTGGCCGCGCTCCAACTTGGAGGAAAGAAATCTCCTGCCATGCAAGACAAGTTCGTTATCTGCCAGGTCCCCGCGTATACCGAAGGTGAAGACTCTCTGCGGAAAGCTATCGATTCCTTAACCGCTCTGAACTATGAAAACAAGCGTAAGCTCTTGTTCATCATTTGCGACGGAATGGTTATCGGTGGCGGAAACGACCAAGCGACACCTCAAATTATCCTTGACATCCTCGGCGTCGATCCTAGCGTCAACCCTCCAGCTCTCCCCTTCAAGAGTGTTGGTGAAGGTTCTAAGCAACTCAATTACGGCAAAGTCTACTCTGGTTTGTATGAATACGAAGGTCGAGTCGTTCCTTATATCGTCGTCGTTAAAGTCGGCAAAGAATCAGAGACCTCAAAACCCGGTAACCGTGGTAAGCGTGACTCGCAGGTTCTTCTCATGGACTTCTTGAACAAGGTTCACCATCGTACACCCATGTCCCCACTTCAGCTCGAACTCTTCCACCAAATCAACAACGTCATCGGTGTGGATCCTGAACTTTACGAGTACTTGCTCATGGTTGACGCCGATACTTGCGTCCGTGAAGATTCCCTGAACCGTTTGATTTCTGCCTGTGCCAATAACGCGAAGATTGCCGGTATCTGTGGTGAAACCTCCTTGGAAAACGAAGAGCAGAGTTGGTGGACTATGATCCAGGTTTACGAATACTATATCTCCCATCATCTTGCCAAGTCGTTCGAATCTCTCTTCGGATCCGTCACCTGTCTTCCCGGATGGTAAGTTAAATACCCAATTTCCACATTAGATTGGATTCTGCTAACGAAATAATAGTTTCTGCATGTACCGTCTTAGAACCGCCGACAAGGGTCGTCCATTGATCATCTCTAGCAAGGTCATTGATGAGTACTCTGATGGCAACGTTGACACCCTCCACAAGAAGAACCTTTTGTCCCTCGGTGAAGATCGTTTCTTGACTACTTTGATGACCAAGCACTTCCCACACATGAGCTTCAAATTTATTCCTGATGCCTATGCTCTTACCGCCGCCCCCGAAACCTGGAGCGTCTTGCTTTCCCAGAGACGTCGTTGGATCAATTCTACAATCCACAACTTGGTTGAGTTGATGTGGTTGAAGGATATGTGTGGTTTCTGTCTATTCTCTATGAGATTCATTGTGTTCATCGATCTTGCTGGTAAGTTGCTCTGTTTCCTCTACGATACAGAATGCACAAGCTAACATAACCTATAGGTACTATTATGCTTCCATCTACTTGTGCCTATATTGTCTACCTTATCTATCAGGCTGCCAATCCTTCCGGTCAATTCCCCCAGATTTCGCTTATCATGATTGCTGTTGTCTACGGTCTTCAAGCTCTCATCTTCTTAATCAAGCGTCAATGGCAGCACATCGGATGGATGATTATCTACATTTTAGCCTATCCGGTTTACTCCTTCATCCTTCCAATGTACTCCTTCTGGAAGCAAGACGATTTCTCATGGGGTTCCACACGTATCGTCGTTGGCGAAACCGGTGACAAGAAGATTGTTGCTGTCGAAGAAGAAGAGTTTGACCCTGCCTCTATCCCACTTCAAACCTGGGATGACTATGCCGCTCAGAACAGTCTCCCCGGCCGAAGAGTCGCTACCCATGTTGAAAAGTACTATGACGACGCTGGCGGTCACGGCCACGGATATGAGATGGATGATATGCAGAGCGTTTACTCTTCTGTTAAGCCCGCTAGCACCCTTCATTTCGGAGGCGGAAACCCATACTTGGCACCACACCCACACAGCCCATCACCTCTTGGTAGAAACTCCGTTCGCCAGAGCTCTTACTCGAATTTTAATAGAAGCGCGAGTCCGAGCCGAGCGATGAGCCAAGCTGGTGATTATTGGGCAGAGACACATGGTGGTAACGGACGCAGCGAGGGTAACTTGCTGTCCCCGCAACCAAGTCCTGGATTCCAGAGGGCGCTTAGTGGCTATGCTGGGTCGAGACCGGCAAGCAGCGTGCTTGATTTCCAGAGAGGTCTTCAGGGACCTGATGACGCTACGATTATGGCTGTTGTGAGGGATTGTCTAAATGCGGTTGATTTGGACACAGTGACAAAGAAACAGGTCAGGGCACTAGTCGAGCAGAGGTTGCAGACTGAGTTGACAGGAGAGAGGAGGAAGTTCTTGGATTCACAGATTGATATACAACTATCGCAGATGTGAGCGCGAGCGTTTGTGATATATATACATAGTCTTTAGTTCTGTCGTTTTTTCTGTTTTGTGTGTCTCCTCTTTATTCTCGTTGACTTACCTTTGTGCTTGGAACAAAAAAAGAGCTTGTGAATTTGCATATTGTTGGGAGTTTTCTTTTTTTTATATTATTTTATATTTTAACTTATTATTATATTATATTATTAGTACTCTCGCTACCCTCCCTACTTTTTTAAAACTTATTTTTTTCCCCTGCTTTTTTCTTTTATTCACTGCGTGTATCTTAACATGGTTGGTGGAACGGTTGGCGGATAATGGGTCTTTTTTTTTTTTTTAATTATGCGAGCCCTTGACCCTTCGAATACGTATTGATATGTTGAAGCACGCCTTAATTGTTTCTAGTCGTCTTTTAAATTTGTAGTAAGAAAATGCAGTGGCTAGTCGACTTTTATTCTTTTCGTGATCGATATATATACAGGTAAGTAGTTTTGTTATGCCATGATCAATTCCATGATCGATCGATCGATCAGAACTATAATTTATTATTCTTCTTCTTTTTTAAAAAAAGGCTCGTAGTAGTAGTGTATTTACACCTAGCATAGGTATTTTTGTTATATTAGAGTAGGCATAACTTTGAACTATACTACTATGATAGGAATAGAATATTCGATACTAATTACATATATATAGAGAGAGTGTTCGTTTCGAGATTTTGATTACTACTGTGTATAATACTAGATACTGTTGTAGCTAGCGGACTACATATGGCTTTTGATATTGTGAATCGGGTAGGTGTGTAGGAACTTAGGTGGTATTTGAGGGGGGGTATCGTATTGCATATGGATCCCTTTTATTACACAATCGTTTTATATGGAAAATATTTAGGTTCTTCTGGGTGATTGTGTCACGCACTGATTGATAGCTTCGGGACCTTTCCCCCTTTCTGATATATATACATATATACTTTATATCAAGAGCTAGAGAATCTTTTATAATTCCTTTGCTAACCTCGTTACTTCATCTTTAGTAACCTGACTAACCCTCCCGGCATTTTTAAGGACTCTATAATCAACATCAAAAAAGTAATTAGCATCTCTCGCAACCTCTCACTTCTAATAATCACAAAAAGAAAGAAGGGAGAGAAAAAAAAAAAAAAAAAAAAAAAACCATACTTCTCCAATAAATGCTCAACAGTCTGTCCAGGATCCGTAATCACAATCCCCTTCGATTGTTTAATCCTAGCTACTTGGAAAGCTAAAAAGAATTTTGGAGCTTTGATTGCTAGGGACCCTCCTATGCTGCGTACTGCGGCTTCTTGGGAGAGGTAGGTGTTTAGACGGTTTGTGAAGAGGGTTAGGGAGGCGGAGGAGGGTGGGGTTGGGGTTTTGAAGGTTGTTAGGGCGACTATATAATGGTTTTGAGGGAGTAGTTAGTTTGGGTTGCTTGCTTGGAAGTATTTGGGGAGGGGGGGTGGTTTATGGAGGGGAGAGGGGGGTTGGAGATGTTTTATTTGTGGAAGGAGGTGGTTTGGGTTGTGGATTTGTTTTTAGACTATCGATTTGAGGCTCGCAGTCGGTGTAGTATAGTGTGGACGAACTGGGGGATTATAGAGTTTTGAGGGAAGGGAATTCAAGGGAAGGGGAGTTTGAGGGTGGAAGGGATTGGGAAAGGAATTTCTATATGCGTGTGTAACCTCGAATTTATAACGGCAAAAAAAAGCCCACCACAACCCTAAACAAAAAGGAAACCGGGTTAATTTAAAATAGTAAGAAAAAAGTAGTTTAATACGAACAATCCAAAGGTAACAAATCACTATCCTCGAAATTTATAGAAGAGAATCTAACCCCTCCGGATATCGTATCAGGAATATTCTGTAACGGACGGATTGAGGCGTCGCAGGTGACTATTGAGGCTAAATCGTTGGCGATCTTGAGGGTTTCGGATGGTAGTGGGGTTGTTCCTATTAGGAAACAGGGAGTGGATTGACGACGGAAGATGGAGGGCATGGAGATTAGAGGGATGGAGAGGGTGAAGGGGAGGAGGGAGAGGGTTGTTAGGAGGATTGGGATGTGCATTTTGGAGGGAGAGGGGGGAGATCGGGTTCGGAATGGAGGGGAGGGAGGATGGATAGTGGATAGTGGATTATATTATGGATTTGGATTAGGTATGGAGGAGGGTATGAGGCGATGAGGTGATGATGATGATGATGAGGGGGGGATGGAAGAGGAGACGGAAGTTAGTGGGAAGTTAGGAGAGAAGTGAATGTAAATATTTAATGTGAAAACGAATAAGAGATAGTGAAAGAAAGGCAGGCTGCTCAACAGCAAAGAAGCGAATATAAAAATATCAAATGAAGATGTCAAAAACCGTCCTGGCGACTCGCGCTGAAGAAGAAAGAAAAAAGATATTGAAGTTCAACAGCAAGTACCCATATTTATATTTTTCTATCAAAGCAACCTTATAGAAAGAAAAGGAAGCATGGATGATTAATTCAGGCATCAGTTTCAACCGTTACCGTTCTTTTTTAGACTTAGTAGTCAGAAGGTTATGTCGAAACATTTGTATTTTTTGTGAAAGTCACGAAACATGTTACAGCTTGACAGGACTAGCGCCGGACCCACGGTTTTGGTGTATCACCCGGTCAATTTCTTTTGAATTCGTGAAACATAGTTCTGTAAGTTAGGAAAAGTTTAAACCGTAAAGGAAGAATGGAGATATTCGGGATGCGAAGAGTGGGGCGTTCGGTTCGAACCGGTTCCAAGGAGGCGAGCTTGAACGGTTTGTGTTGGAAGTCGATGCCCCTTGTTGCAGATTTGGCAGGGTATTTCTTTGGTGATCGCGGTTAAATTGTCAATTGTCGGCTGTCATTGATGGAAGAAAATATTAAGAGATTTTATGGAAAATTCCGGAATGGCATTGAGAAATATACTTCTTTCTATTTTTGTTTTTATTGTTTTTCCTATTCAGTTCCCTGGTGAAAGGTGTAATTGAAGCTATCGTGATGTCGTCTGGTCTCGTAAATCAGACAACACACGGATGTCGTCCAAAGTTACCCAAAAGCGCGCCGTTTCGTGTTGGTGTTTTCGCCAATGCGCGTAAAGTAACCCCCTCCAAACATCCCCAAATATTGCAGCTATCTACAACCACCAAGCTATCAATATCAGCTACCAACAATGCTACCAGCTACCTAATCCCATCCAGCTCAAACCTGCATAAACCAATACTACTTCTATTATTATTACAAATGGAGCAATGAACATCCCATCCGACTTCTCCTTCTCTTCCTACAACATCGACTCCGAACCCCAAATACCAGACGAACTCGACGAAATACCCGAAGAAGACGAACTTCACGCCTTACAAGAACAGCAGACAGCTGAAGGTATCCAACTGGATTTCCAACATAGTGAGGATACACGCGAGGCTATTGAGGATACGGTTAGAGAGCGGAAGGAGCGGTTGAGGAAGGAAGGGGTGGTTATACAGCATACTGTGCCGAAGGGGGTTAGTTTGGGGTTTAGAAGCGATTTCGAGTATCCTGGTATGTTAATTTATACCTTCTGATATCTCTTCAAAAAGTATAGCTTAGTAAATTGTTTAATGAAGTTGATACTAACTGTTCTGCAATTGGATTATATAGAGTCGCCATCTAAGAGATACGCTCAAGGTTTACCAATCGACCGCTCTCAATTCACAGATATAACATTCTACCCGAGCTCGCAAGGAGCACATATACCACCTTCATCACCACCATTACTTACAAATTCATCACCGCCTAAGCAGCGAGGAGAATTGGAGGATATGGAAGATAATCCGTTTTCTATAGAAGAGGCCGAGCCTCAAATGGACGCCGAAGAAGGCAATCCATTTAACATGCAAGACGACTCTACAACTTCGAAATCAAACGGCGATAGTCAATTAAGTAATCCTTTTAGCATAGAATCGGCAGACGATGGAGTTAATAACCCATTTACAATGCAAAACGATACGAATAATCAAAATACCGTGGAGGAAAGCATATACGACAAGGCCTACAGCAACCCCTTCAGCATCGAAGAAAATCTAGAAGACATAACCACCCCACGTCTCCCTCCCAAAACTAGCAATTCCTCTAAACCAATCGATAAGGAAAACCAAGATCCTGAAGATACACCCTTCACCCTCGAAGAAGATACAGCCTCACCATCAATCTACACAGCTCCACCAACATCCCTCCCCCAAACTACACAACCAAAACCAAACGCCTACACCCGGATAAAAGTAATCTCCTCAGCCGGCGAAACAATCCACCTCCTCCAACACCCTCCAAATCGTCTAAAAGTCTACCGCAACTCCCTCGTGAACTCCCACGAATCAGAAAAGGAACAGAATGCCTCCCTCCCACGCTCTCAACGAAAATTCTACGGCATAGACATTCACAACCTAAAAGAATCTATAAAATCTGAAGCCAAAACCGCAAGATTACAAGCCGAAGCAGACGCCGCCGCTCGTGAATTAGCCAATAAAGTCCAGTCGTTGGCAATAACCCACAATACCACCACCAAAACTACAATTAGTAGCTCTGACAAGAAGAGCAGAAAACTACTATGGACGGAAAAATACCGTGCCAAACGATTTACAGATCTTTTGGGAGACGAAAGAACCCACCGTCACATATTAAGATGGCTCAAAGGATGGGATTCTATCGTTTTTGGAGCTGCGGCAGGGAAGAAGAATGATAAATCGATGTTAAGTGAAGAACAGAGGAGTAGGAGGATATTACTCGTTACTGGACCACCCGGACTCGGAAAAACAACAATGGCGCACGTCCTTGCAAAACAAGCGGGGTACGAACCTCTCGAAATCAATGCATCAGACGATCGAACGGCCAATGTAGTCAGAAACCGAATCAAAGACGTTGTCGGAACGAATACAGTGCACATGGGGGATGCCAAACGTGGGAAACCGGTTTGTGTAGTCATCGATGAAATCGATGGTGTTACTGGGGATGGTGCTGGTGAAGGAGGATTTATTAAAGCATTGGTAGATTTAATAGAGCAAGATAAACGGAACTCGGGGGATCCGGATGCTCAGATTATGAAGAAGAAGGGGGGGAAGAAAGGAGAGAAGTTTAGGTTTTTGAGGCCGATTATTGCGGTTTGTAATGATCTTTATGCTCCGAGTTTGAAGTCCTTGAGACCGTTGTGTGAGGTTGTTTATACCAAGAGGCCGCCGTTGGGGTTGGTACTTGGGAGGTTGAAGGAAATATTCGAAAGGGAAGGGGTGGAGGGGGATTCTGATGCTATCAGGAGGCTCGTGGAGCTAGAAGGAGGAAATGGAAATCTTAACTCAGCAGATTTCATGGCAGAATGGTCCGGCGATGTTAGAGGAGTTATGGTCGCTGGAGAATGGGTCTGCGGAAGACTATTAAGCGCAGCAGCAAAAGAGAAGCTCAAAGAACCATCAAAACCGCCTATGGGAAAAGGCAAAGAAAAAGAAATCCCAAAAATCCGAATGACCAAAAAATGGGTTGAAGAAGAATTCTCAAATGGTGGTGGACTAGGTGCCAACGACGGGGCCTCAAGTGGCGGCCGCGGCAACGGCGTCAGAGAAGTCGTGGAAAGAGTCTTCCTCGAAGAAGAAACCTCCTCCGGCTACATTTCCTCCAAAACCACCAATACCAGCCAAAAACCCCTTCCATCAACATCCTCAAAATCTCGAACAATCCAAAAACTCAGAAATCTAATCGAATCATCCGGCGAATTCGACAAAATCATGACCGACTGCTTCGCAAAATACCCAACCCACCCATTCCACGACGACCCGATGCTCACAAAACCAAACAAAGCCTACGAATGGATATTCATGCACGATCTCTTAAACGCCAGAGTCTTCGGTGGGAACCAGGATTACGAACTTACCCCTTATCTTAGCACCCCGTTATTGGGATTACATACATTATTTGCCACCCCTGCTGCGACTACATTAAAGGGTAGAAGGGCATTTGGCAAGAAAGGAGCTAGTAATAATACCGGAGACGATGAAGAAATTATTACCCCGTTTTCGGGTATAAAAGCCGATTTTGAGATGAGAGAGGCGCAAAAGGCTACTATGAGTACTCTGAATCAATTGATCGGGGTACTTCCCTATAATCTCATCAGAGGATTCAAACCCGTGGAAACGGTGGCATACGAATTAGCACCATTCCTGATACAGATTATTCAGCCAAAAGTTAATCCCGTATTAGTGGGTGGGAAAGATGGACCTGGTGTGGCTAGTGTTAGGAGAGAGGTTGAGAAGAAGATGGTGGGAAGGGCGGTGGAGGTTTTGGCGGAGTGTAACGTTGGGTTTGAAAAATTGAGGGTTGAGGGGGATAGTATGGGTAGAGGTGGTGGATGGGTGTTTAGAATGGAGCCGTGAGTATAATCAAAAAGCAAAAATCTCTTAAACTATGACCGGTTACTAACTTAGAATGCTTATGAAAGACCATTCGACGCCCTATCAAATTACAAAACATTCACACAAGACACTCCAACCCTAACCACCCGTTTCGCAGTCCGTCAAGTCCTCGACCAAGAACTACGAAAGTTCACGGTTCTCCAGCAAGAAAGACTCCGCCAAGAAAGATTCGCAGCTGCAAATCCAGGTGTAGATATTGGATTATCAGCATCCACGAGACAGAAGGAAAAAGAAAAAGAAAGGGAATTGAAAAAGAATGCAGCTGCTGGTGTTAAACGAGACTTCTTTGGTAGAATTATAGCTCAAGATGATGATCATGATGGTGAAGATGGTGGGGATTCGGGAAGGAGTAAGAAGAGGAAAGTTGTGGGTGGTGGTGAAGGGGCGAAGATTTGGTGTAGTTTTAGAGAAGGGTTTAGTAATGCGGTTAAGAAGCCGATTACTTGGGATGAACTAATGGCGGGGCTTTGAAAGCAAGGTTTTTGACAATTGATATACTAGGGCTTGGGTAGTATTTATATCACTAGAATCTGCATGGATGGGCGTTTTTGAAACTTGAATTATTTTGGCATTTTATATTTCTTTCATGGGAATTCAACTGACGATATTCACTTGGTCTCATCAGCAAGATAGCATGTAAATACAAACTTCCAGCGCGACTAGCGAGGAAAAGCTTCATTAAACAATACCTGAGGTTAGCTAATCACTTCCCTCAAACTATTTTTTCATTTATAGTCAATGGAAAAGGCAGGCCTAAGAAGGCAAAACTCCTCCAACAATAAACCAGGCAACCACGGGCAACGCCAACGACGTACCCGCATTCTGCTGCGAATCAATAATAATCTTGCCATCCATCAGAAGTGCATATCTCGCCCCTCTAACCGTCAGCCCATAAATACTCACAAGCTTGTTAACCGGACTCCTAGCCTGCTTCTCAACGCTAATCATCACCAACTGACAATTAAAATGCCCACCGGGACAATTGGGGGCATAATTATCTTGCCCGCTCAACAAAGACGTAGAATAAATCGCCACATTATCCGAGTTAATGATTCTCAACCCGAACGCTTTAGCACATTTTGCATATGCAGCTCCAGTGTGGGCCTTACATATAGTTGCGAAGTTTGGATCAGATAAGGAGGTGTTGACGACAGTGAACGGTGCCGGTGCTACGGGGTTTGATTGGAAAGAAGGGTTCGTGGATTCCAAACTTGAAGCGAAGATGTTGGCTGAGTTTTGGATTTGGTATTGGTATAACACACTATTTTGGGATGCGATCGAGTACAGCCAGATTCCACCGGGACTGCCGTCTATGAGTACCCCGCGACCTACGTAGACGTCTAAAGGCTGAGATGGAGACGGTTGGATGGATTGATAGGCTGCTGAGGCGTAGTAGTTGTTTTCAAGGTAGAGATTTGATGCGTGACGGGTTATATGTAGATGCATGAAACCGCCAGTACATTTACTCAAAGGTCTAGCGCCGTGGCCACATTGTGCGGCTTCGAGTCCGCTGAAGGGTTGTGCACCAATGACGGAATGACAACTCCACATTCCTCCGACGTCGTTATAGATATCTGGACCTTTGAGGTTCCATTGGAAGGATATTGCTCCCGCTGAACCGGCTTTGGCTGTTACTAGAATATCTTGGATTTCAACACGACCTGTTTGGCCGGGTTTTCCAATTTGGAAGACCGGATGGGGGTTTTTGGCATTGGTGAAGTAGGCGCCGGCAGCTAGGAATTTGGGCCAGACTTCACCGATAATTCGGGTGCCTGGGTGGATGATTAGGGTTCTGGTTACGATGTAGATGCCATAGTCAACGAAGATGGGACGGTTGGATGATGCTGCTAAGTTGAAAGCTTGTTGGATTTTAGCGGTATCGTCTGAGATTCCGTCGCCTTTGATACCTCGAGATCTTAGGCTGATAAAGTCCGAAGGTTTGAAGGATCGGTAAGGTGAGGAGGATGGTTGATATTGCTCGTAGTAGATCCCTTCTTCTTGTTCGGTGCGTAATATGGGTTGGGAGAACTTGGGATTGGTTATTGGGTTTTGCATTGTTGCAACTTCATAGTTTGGTGGTGTATACCTTCGACCTTGTGCCCACAGGTTTATGCGGCGATAAGTGTTCACAGGGGAAGGGTGGTAGACGTTTACTCCATTATCCCTTTGAACGACGGGGACACCGGAAGCAACAGTGAATCGCTCTATGACTATTGAACCGGCGCCATTGGGGTACTTTGAACTCCCACCCCTGGCGGTTCTTATAAAAACTTTGGCTGAGGTTATTTCACCTTCTACTATGACCAAAGAATTGACGGGTTGAGAAATGGGAGGCCCGGGGTTTGTTTTTGAGGCATCAATTCCAATTGGAGTATTGTAAAGATAGAGATTTTTGAGGGTTAAGGAGTAGGATGAAGTTATTCTGATACCAATGCTTTTCCCGTTACGGACTGCAACGTTTCTGAGGGTTCCGGATTGGACTGATAGGTCGAAGCCTATGTCACCCTGGTCTGAGCTGACGTCGGACATCCAGATATGGGGGGCTGTTATCGATAGGCCGACGGTTAGAATGCTTTGTGATAAAGTGGGCATAGAAACTAAACTGAAAACTTACTATTTGAGACTACTATACCACGGTGTTTAGTGACTTTTTCGTAACTCATTGAAGTTTGAACCCCATATATGCCACTGGCATATCCGGCATTCCATCTTATTGCAGCAAAGTCCCTGTCGGCAGGAACCGCCCCACCGATAAGGGTCAAGTCTTTGAGGTCTATAAAATCTCCAGCTCCAGCACCAATATGCTCTTTGGCTTTCGTCTCGAATATTGCCGAACCAACGAAACCTTTTCCATTAGCTCTAATGACCGGCTGCTGCCTTGCACTCCCAACAACCTGAGTGTTGCGGTATATAGGAAGTGTTTTACCAACGATATATTCACCCTTTGGAAAATAGACGAGAGAAGGAGGAATGTAGAACTTTTGGCAGTTGGAGCCTTTGCAAATTTTACCCTCTGTTAAGGCTCTGATTATGGCGTTGGTGTCATCTGTTACACCGTCGCCTTTGGCGCCCCAACATCTTACGTTTCTGTAGACGGGGTAGGAGGCGTTCAAGTGCCATAGACCTTGATGTTTAAGTTGGTCTATGTAGTATGGATATTCGCCTTGTGCTACAGCCGAACAGTTGGGTTTTGAAGTTGTAGAAGTAGTCCTACTTGGTGTTGTAGTAGTAGCTCGAGAAGAAGTAGTACATGGAGGAGGAGTTGGAGTAGGGAACGGCTGTCCAGGACAATGTGGGACACAGGTTCCCCATAGGCCACCGCAACTGTTCGTCATAAAATCTATGCATAAAGTCGGACAACTTGAAGTTGTAGCTGGAGGAGTCGTAGTAGGGTCTGGACACGATGGCAGGGTAGGTATAGGTTGACCAGGGCAGTGTGGAAGACATGTACCTGCGAAGCCACATCTATCCGTTGAAAAATTGTCGATGCATAAAATGGGACAACTTGTGGTTGAAGTTGTAGTCATGCATGGTGGCGGAGTAAACGTTGGAATTGAGTCGCCAGTGCAACTTGGAATGCAAGTTTGCCAGGTGCCTCCGCAGGCTGTATTTGGGAAATCGAGACAACGGATTGGGCAGCTCCTGGTTGTAGTGGGAACTACTCCTCTCTCTTGGAGGTGACGATAGTCAATTCTGGCAAAGGTAGGATCAATGAGATAGACCAGTGCCGTAATGAGGGACACTTTCCTGAATATCGAGCCGCTATTCATTTTGATCATGATCATATAATTGAAAGTCTTCTGCTTTCACATTGACTGTTCAAAACTGCAATAATCAATTGATGTCTGGCTGATATGAAAACGAACGTAGAGATCGATCTCCCAAGCGAATGAATACAGTCGAGGGTGGGTGAGGCCTACAGAATTCGACCATGATCTTTCAGTAACATCATGACCGGCGGCATCGAGGGATTATAAAGACGTTGAAACGTTGTAAAATTCCAAAGTGGGCCCACAGTCATTCGCAAACTTCTCAAAATTTTATACAATGAGACCAAAGCTACTGCATCCGAAGTCGAAACACGGCATAGTGCTAATATTCTCAGCCGCGGGGAAGCATATTATAAAAATGGTCCGGTGCTTTGAATTCTGTATTCCGTCAAGCGAAGGATACCAGTTGTTCTTTGGTTCTGTTCGTTCGCTCGACCCTGCTTTCGCTAGGGCCAAGCCAAATTCTCGTCTATTTTTCCCGGGAGTGGACATCGTGTTACGTGATATCTCTTTTTAATCTTTAGTTCTCGTGCATCTGATAATATACCAGTAGGTATAACGAGGGATGCAGTTAAGTGGAATGCATGTTCTCCTTGAGAAGGTGGGAGGGATGTTCCGTCTCGCTCTTGGCCAGCAGCCTGAGGTAACCCTACTGCGTCGATACTGATCTCGTGAAAATGTTGGAAGATACCTGTTATTAGTAACATATCAACTGAAGGATCATTCAATCAAAAGGCTCGGACGAATCACAGGGATTAAACTCCGAATGGAATCCTTGGAAGGTTGTTTTCTGTAGACGGATTCAGCAAACGTCGGCGTTGATACTCCTAACTGTTAAGAAAGTTGACGTGGTTGTCTGCAGGATGATATAATAATAGAATCAGGTTAAATCGGCTCTCATCGGGTGATCTTGAGAGATATCGGACTTGACATTGATATTGATATTAGTATCGACTATTATATACTTACTTAGGTACCTACATAGGTAAGTACTTAGGCATGCATTTGTGAACCGGGACTGGGGGTGACTAAGCTGGGCGGCCCCAGGATCGGATGGGGCTCGAGGTCGTCTCGGCTCGCGCGCCAAGCCCTGTCGCAAAAACGAACTTCCAAAATTTTTTTCATTCGCTATCAGTACAACCACATCTCGACATCGACGTCTCAACAGTCTACACAAACTCACCACCAGAAAAATGACAACGTCGGCATCCGCTGCATATAACGAGGCCCAGGTATGCTAACTCATACCCCCTGAATGATATTATTAATCTCAATTGCTAATTCTTTTCGTTCTTTAGGCTGCTAAAGCCGTCGCTGCCCTCAAAGCCCATTTGGCGACTAAGAAAACAGCTGCCCCCAAAGCCGCTCTATTCGATGATGCCGACGAGTCCGACCTCGAAGATGGTACCGTTGGTGTCGCCGATCCAGATCTTGCTCTGTGGTTGATTGTTACGGCGAAGAAATTCTTTACTCAAGATAAAAAGCCTAAGCAAGAACGAATGTATGCTGCTATCTTCACTTTCTTGTTCTATCCGTCGTAACCGCCACCACTAACGTCAATATCATTCGATAGTGTCCTCCCAAACCCTTACCTCACCTCTCCATCTCCTACATTCACTGTTTGCTTGATCACTAAAGACCCATCGACCTATTATCGCTCTCTCGTCTCGCATCTTCCATACCACCCATCCTCCCTTACCATAATCGCTCCTTCCAAATTAAAAACCAACTACAAAACCTTCGAGTCCCGTCGCCAACTCGAGAGATCTCATGACATCTTCCTTGCCGACGATCGTGTAATCCCACTCCTCCCTTCCTTACTCGGTAAATCCATCTACCGGCGTTCAGCCAAAGTCCCAATCCCCATCAAGCTTTCCAAGATCGAACCACCGGCCAAGGATGCCGAAGCACCAAAGTCGAAATTACAAGCCGACGCAGAGAAGCTACAGAAGGAAATTGAAAAGGCGATCAAGGCCACTTACTTTGTTCTTGCTGCTTCACCTTCTCAGACCATCAAGGTTGGGATTAGAGCCCAATCGCAGGAAGAAGTTGCAGAGAATATCACAGCTGTCATGACACATTTGACTACTAATATCTTGAAGGCTGGGTGGAATGGTGTTAGGGCTGTTCATTTGAAGGCCGCGGAAACAGTTGCCCTTCCTGTGTACTTGGCCGAGCGTATCTATGACGATGGAGATGTGTTGACTGAGGAGGAGATCAAGAGGATTGAACACCTGAAAACAAAGGAGGGTAGAGAAGAAAGAGAGAAGGAGTTGAAGGAGAAGAAGTCCGAGAAGAAGAAGGGTAGAGATGAGAGGCAGAAGACTAAGAGGAATTGGGATAGTGATGCGGAAGATGGAGAGGACCAGTATTTTGTCAGGAAAATAAAGCCCGCTGGGGAAGATAAGAACAAGAAAAGGAAGGCCGATGGTGAGGTCGAAGCACCAGGAAGTGCGAAGAAATCGAAGGTTGACAAGAAAGCCACCACGACTGAAAAGGATGATAGCGAGGACAATGAAGAAGAAGACGGAGGAGTCAAGTTACCACAGACCGCCGACCTATCGGAACAAGCAAAAAAGTTGAAAATTGGGGACAAGAGGATTGCACCACCAGCACTAGCGTTAAAAGAAAAGAAGGGCAAGAAGGAAACCAAACCAAAAGGTGACAATGGCAAGGTTGGGATTAGGGAAAAATTGAAGAGGAAGGCGAAAACAGATGCTGCTAATGCCACTGCGTCAAAGGGGAAAAATACGAAGGCGTATCAGTGATTGGTCTATTTGTTTTGAAATGAATGTCACTACGATTGATATTGCGGTTTCTGACGGGTTCCTCTTTATGCTTTGCTAGGAGTTTTAGAGAAAAGTGGCATCTAGTTTACATGTACAATAGCCTTATATATATCGATATCGCTGTCTGCTGTTCTGGATATGTACCGAATGAATTCTGGTTACCTACCACCCCAAACTGTCGATTGGCCCCTCGATCTACTTTACTACTAATACTAAATGAACAACATCTATCTTGCATTTCAACAAAAAAAAAAAAAAAAAAAATGGAAAGGAAGAGATGAAACAAAAAAAAATGAGACATGAGAAAGATCCCGGACCTCGAAGGCAATGGAAACGCTGATGCGCTAGCTGGGAATCGAACCCAGGGCCCATCGATGGCAACGATGGATTTTACCACTAAACCACTAGCGCCTTTGAAGGTTGAGATTTTTCTCGTGTGATGGAGGGGCTGGATAGGGACAAGAGTATATAAGCCGTGGATATCATGGATACTGTAATTATGCAAGAATCGAGCAAGATTTATATAAGACTTTGATTAACAGAGGTCAATAGTCATTCTCTATATCTTCCCGTCATTTTTGAGCCACCGTAGTTCTCTCTGGTCTGGGAATGATATACCCAAATGTACAAACTATGTCAGTAACTGCAAGCTCACAATTGATGTTTCATCCTGTAGCCTTTTCGTTCTAAGTGACACGAGGAAGGTCACGTGCTCAACGCATCTCAATCCGTAGACGATGATCCCTGCAGGTGCGACCTAACAACGGGGCTAGAGAGTCCTTGACATCGTCACCAGGCCCGTCGTCTCACCATCTTGGGGTCCTTGCAGGGCCTCGAACCTCAAATCTGTAAACATTAACATGATATGTGCGGCATGCGGGAAAATGCCGAAATTGCAATTTCAATCCATATTCTGTGGCTTTACGAGGAACGATAGTATTGTATATGTTGACACTTGCATTGCGCGCGTTCGCTCTGCATCTAAATTAGTAACTCGCCAATCGCACCCTCCAAGAACACCACACGTCTTCCGGCGCTGTCGCAAGCGCATTCGTAATCCTCCCCCCTTCCCCCCAAAATTCTGAAAAACTCCACGGATATATGTGGACTCGGACAGATTTATAAAAGATCGCATTCTAATATACCTTGTAGGGTTTCTTGACTCCCAAGGATTTGGTTATGCGCCAATAATTTTTACTCATCTTACACGCCAGCAAACCAGACCCTTCGCCAATTGTAGATTATAATCATTTGAAACGTACGGACAAACATAACACTCACGATGGTTCTCCGGACAACTTCTTTTTATGTACTCCTAGGCGGTACATTGGCGTCACTTGCTGGAGCTGTGTCGCCTCTCCCACTTGTCATTTGGCATGGATTGGGTATGTCTGCATCATGATATCAATCCGACTATATTGTGTATTATTATAAAATTGTCAAGAGAGCACCGCAATTAATTGATTATGGCTTGAACGTTAGGTGATACCTTCGACAATCCGGGTTTGCAATCCGTCGCTGACCTGTACACCTCCATCTACCCCGGCGCAGCCACACACATCATCCACCTCGCCGACGATGGCGGTAACGACCGTAAAGCGAGTTACTTCGGATCTCTTCACGACCAAATGGGCCAGGTCTGCGACCAACTAGCCTCCAACCCAAATCTTACAACCCCACTGGCACCTTACGGGTTCCACGCTCTCGGGTTCTCGCAAGGAGGATTGTTTATGCGTGGATACGTTGAAGCGTGTAATTTACCAAAAGTGCATACGTTGGTTACGTTCGGCAGTCCTCACAATGGAATCAGCGAATTTGTGAAGTGTAAACCTACGGATTGGTTGTGTCGGACGGCGTTTGGATGGTTGAACGCGAATAAGTGGAGTGAATGGGTGCAGTCTCATGTTATCCCTGCGCAGTACTATCGACATCCTAGTCCTGATGAGATGGGCAGGTATTTGGAGTCTTCAGGTTTCCTGGCGGATATCAATAATGAGAGGGACACTAAGAATGAGAAGTATAAGTCTAACCTGGGCGGGCTAGAGGGAGGATTGGTGATGTATAAGTTTGATGAGGACCAGGTTATTATTCCGAAGGAGAGCGTATGGTTCGCGGAGGTGGTGGAAGATGGTGAGATAACGTGGTTGACGGATAGAACTTTGTACAAGGAGGATTGGATTGGATTGAAAAAATTGGATGCGGCGGGAAAGTTGAAGTTTTTGAAGACTGGAGGACAACATGTGAGTTTTTTTTTTTTTTTTAGTTTTTTTTGAGATAACGATGGCTTCGAAGCTTTAGAGCGCTGGATTACATGGTTACTAATATATATCGGTTGACTCGTAGATGCATATCACGGATGAACTACTGAAGGAGGTATACACGAAATATTTATGGCAACCTGAGGGGGTTGTGGCGCAAGAAGCCTACGGAAGAGACTTTAATGAGAGGCTAATGGCCTTGGGTGAACCACCTCTGGGTGAGGAGGGGGTGAATTATGGTGTAGATACCCAAGAAACTCTGCTACGAGTACAGAATTAGGACCACAGCTAGTTAGCAGGCAGCCCTAACTAGAGTGTCCTCTAAATATCTATTTTAAGAAGATCTGGTGCAATCTTGGACCTGCTGTTTGGTATTTGGCAGGTTGAGCGTTGAACATACTTGCGCATAGTTATACGTACTAGTATATATAATAAGTACATTGAATGAGTTAAGATACACTTGCAATGGCTTATCTAGAACCGGCACTTGGAGGATCAAATTTTGTCAATCCGCTACCTACATCAAGGCCATCAAGGTTTCGACGGATCTTTTATGATTTTTGGGATCCCGCGGCCAGGCCAGTCATCAACCCTAACGCCATTCCATACGATCTTTGGCCCTCCCGGGATCCGTGCCCACGCACAACCATATAGCTTCTCTATTACTTGTTCAATCGGGACTCCTTCCGAGAGGAATGCTGCTAGAAGTCCCACAACTGTCGCAACAGCTATCGACGTTTAGCGTAGAGGATTAGCGAACAACTGGGGAAAAGTGGGATAGTATATAATTGGACAGGCGGCTCATATTCTTACCAAATGAGACTCCCGAAACCGGCACTATACTCGGCGCATTGTTCTGGTCAATTCCAGCCACGTGGACACCCTCGCCAGGAGCCCATACCTTGGTTTCAAAGCCCTTCGCGACTCCAGTCAGGAACATCATCTTGTCATTTCTGTTTGATGCTCCTACCGGTACTACGATATTGGGGAACCTATCATAGTCACCTGTTGGGGATGGAAATAGGTAATTCTGATTGAGTCCAAGAGAAATAAGTATGATATTAGAGTGTCAGCAGTGGGTTATATAGAATCTAAAGCTTGGAAAGGACTGGCCAATGCTCCGTACCTTCTTACGACGT
Source organism: Arthrobotrys conoides (assembly GCA_036971725.1). Taxonomy (NCBI): domain Eukaryota; kingdom Fungi; phylum Ascomycota; class Orbiliomycetes; order Orbiliales; family Orbiliaceae; genus Arthrobotrys; species Arthrobotrys conoides. Next base: position 877,438 of record JAVHJM010000006.1, read on the forward strand.
GGAGCTCCGGGTGCATTCTCGACAGCGTGGTAAAGCTCCTTTTCCAGCAGTGCCACATTCGTAGCGGGACTGACAACGATGATATTCTTCCGAGCGTGAAAAGCCTTTAAGAGCTGCAAGGAGAGCCATTTTACTAGGAAATTCGTTTCCAGTGATTGATCATGAATAGTCGGTTCGTATACATCTGCAAACAATGGATTTTCCGGCTGTATCTGATCATAAAGCCAAGCGCATGATATTATAGATTTCTTGACTTTGTGGTCTAGTATATGGTCATAGGCTAATATCATTGCGTTGAATAGATGCGCTGTAGTATAATAACCATATCGATTGTAATATTGTATCACCACAACATTTGCCTTTGGTGCCAGGCCAAGCCGGTCAGTTGCTATTTTACTAAACATAGCTGTCCCATGGTTCCCGAGTGAAGGCATGTCTCCTTTTTCGATGGCAGCGTCCTGTTCACAAGAAGGGAAATGGGACTCAAAGTGTTAGCGTGGTTGCAAAGGACCCATTGGATTTTAGTTTTGTTATTTCAGTGTATTACAGGAGAGGATGTGCGTCATACCGGTCCAACGGTGATATATACTGGTATATTTATCTTCGCATTGTCCATGAGACCAGGCAATTTCTCCTGTATAATCGATTCCAAGGATCGAGTTAGCTAGCTGTAGATGCTCATCTGAATGCAATGCCTTTAGCCTAGAAACCAAAAAAAAGGCGGAACCGGTACCGGTGACTCACAATAATACTCAGGTCTAAACCTGTGTCTACAAGATAGATATTGACGCCGCGTCCACCTGAGCATGAGTCTGTTGACTTAAGATAGTATCGATTACCAAGAAGCGCCATATCGATTCCTGGTGGTTGACATATTTTTCGGTTCTCTTCAAGGTAGTCTAGTTTTATATCAACATCATGGTCAATGGGGGGGCAGAGCTGGCGTGCTCGTGGCCTTAGTTTTGGGCCTGATTCTGAAGCTTTACGATTTTCTTTTTCCGGAATGATTGGTTCCGAATCACCAAATCTCCACCATAAGTCCGATTCGCCGGGGGGTTCGGCCCAGGTAGTCTTTTTGCGAGGAGGGTCATAGTTTATCATTGGATCGTATTCGGCCATATGCTCGTTGTTTGGCTCTGTGACGTTTGGCTCCATACCGGCTGGTTTTGCATTCATGGAGCCGTCTGTCCGCCTGGTAATCGGCCTTATTTCTGGGGCGGCATATGGAACCTCTCCCCATCCAATTAGCTATAATAGAAGTTAGGAAATTTCTGTTTCGCTTCATGCCATAGATCTCTCTCAAGACAAAGAACCCCCATTGTTTTTTTTTTGTGTTTTTTACCTTTCTTCGAAATAAATGCTAGAAAATCGAAGAGGGTCATACATATAGAAACTTACAAATGATTTAAACTGTCTAAAGATTTCTGCCATCTCAGCCTCAGTACAGGCCGGTTCTTTATCCGTTTTTAGAGTAACAAAAGGTGTACCTAGATATCCACTTTTATAAAACTGTATTGGGGATGCATCCTTGTTACGGCGAGACCCGCAATGAATTAAATTTTCTTTGAGTAGCTTGGGTAACCGCTCTTCTTTCCAGTAGTCTCGTTTTAGAATGAACCACCAAAGTCGGACGTTAACCCCGATTTCATCTTTTCCTTCTAGATCGCGAGAGGTAAGTTTTGACTCGTATTGATCAGGGTAGAATAGGAGCAAGAAAGCAATAAAGAACGATACAGAGGCTAAATGTGTAAAAATAACCATCTTTGACAAAAGATAGGTATATATAGAGAGTATAGTTGAGGTCGAAAGTTGTACCACGACCGAGTTTCAGTGCCGTTTTTTTGTTGCAGACCTGAAAGACTGATTGAGAATACAGACATATACCATGCATTAGCGCAGCTAGCTAAGTAATGGAGATATAGATGTATTTGTGGTTTTAGGGTAGTTGTTAATACAGAAAAAAATGCATACTTATATATTCATTTACTGTCGAAATCTGGAGGGCTAGCGCTGGATATCCATATGAGAGTCTAGAATTCTGATCGTAAAGCTAGAGCTGGATATTGTCGGAGACATTGGGCGCGGATTCAAGTATTTGTTATGTTCAAAATGCTACAGCAAAGATCCGAAACCTACTTTTGAAACGTCAAACATAGGCACTTTAATAATACTACATTGGTGGGTCAATTTATTCGTTATATACGACGTTGGGTCGGTGAATGAATCTATCTATCTGTTGTAATATTGGGGGTTCTGTGTTGCTAGCTGGGCTTAGCTAAACACAATTGTACAAGTTGTAATTGTCTAGTGCCGAGACTGGGGTTTTAATTGCAGGTTTTTCACTTCGAATACGCGAATATTAACCCCGGCCCTCTTAGGTTGAGGCAGAGGGCCGTAGTAGCTACTAGTAGTGGTGGTGGTGCTGAGTTTGGATCAACTTGAGGTTAGTGCTGAGTATAGGTACCTATTGAATATACAAAAAATATGAATACTTATATACTGAAAACGAGTATCTCCTTAATTAGGTACTTAATTTAAATAATATACGTGTAAACCCGCTTGGCTTTCGTATAAAAGGTTCCAATATTATAAATGTTCTGCGATAGAATATGATTATATTACAGGCTGAGGAAGATGGAAAACTTTGATTTTGGAAGGTTGAAGTTTGTAACTATGATGCGGTAGAAATTAAAGTTTAGATCAATTATTAGTATTATTACCGCCACTGGTGTGGTGATACCCTGAGCTGAGCGCCTGGATTCGATTCGAGGCTATGCTGGGTTCAGGTTCAGTTTCAATAGTTACGTATGTACTTGTCGACCGCCTGCGCATGCGGCGGCACTTATTAAATCCGGGTGCTTATATGTTATTTGTGATAGTGCCGCTGTTAATTAACCAGACCAGTAGGCTTAGGAAAAATGATGATTCACAGTGCACAGGCTGCTAAGTACCTAGCTACTAACACTTGCTAACTACTTAAATTATAAAGTTAACTGGTGATCTAACTGCCTACCAAGTACCTAGCAATTACAACCTAGTTACTAATCTAACTAGCTACAGGCTGGCTGGCTAGCTATTAACCTGGTGATCTAGTCTAACTGCTGGCTAACTACCTATTAACTAGCTAACTAAATATTAGGTACCACAAGCCTACCTACTAAATAGGTAAGTACTTCAGTAGGCAAGTATACTAGTACTGTGCCAGAAGAAGGGATTTATTGACACAGTATTGGCATAGGTTTTTCATCATAATGTGATATTCGAGTATTCCGACGTTGGCTACGGCTTCGAAGAGTTATTAGAAACGAAAACTCACCAACAATCCGGACTGAAACGGTATTCATGCAAAAACACCACTTTCCTGGCACAAGTAGCTATTACAACTTCCAAGACTGGTGACGAGAAAACTATTACAGCGACTAACCTTGCTACTGAATTTACTACCAAAAGGTACTAATTACTTAAAAAGTAAGTACCTACTAGCCCAAATACTCGCCTAACTACTTATGTAGGTACCAACAGAACAAGTTCTGTATCAAAACGCTTGGTATGCGAGACTACAACAGAACTACTAGCATAGCCCCTAACATAGCCCATTTTAAAAAGTTTAAACAATTCACTCGTTTTTGACCCTACCGCCCCTACCGGTTTGCCAAGTTTAATTAGACCCCTTCCTTGCAGTCGGGCAGTGCAATCCAAAACTAGTGTTGCAATTGCAAACGAATATAATTTGAATCCCAGCTAATTCAAAATCATGAGGTTAGAGTGGTTGACACCCGGTCTAGACCTCACCGACCATGATGAGTTAGTGTAAATGATATTTGGATGAATCGTTTGATTAGTTGAGTAGCTATTGTATGAAACTCGAGAGAGCTCTTAAAGTTGATTTTTTAGAATCGAACTGTTTATAACTTTACGGATTCTGATGTTGGGGGTTGTTGCGTCTATAGCGATCAGAGAACTCTGGGTTCCTTTTGAAACTTTACATAGCCCCGTTGGGTAGATCTCCTGGCACAAGAATACAATATTGGTATCGTCTCCACTTCCAGAGCTCGATTGTTGTGTATATCTTGAGCGAAGTACTTCAGGTGGATTTTGCAGCTATGTTTGGAATGACAAGCCGATGATTTAGTATCCGGAATTGCGAAACTACCCATATATGTACTCGACAAGTTGTCATTTACGTACCCACATCAACGGGGCCATATTAAGGGCGCTGTGATCGAATCAAACACCTGTGTACTTGCAACATGGATACTACTAGTTAAATTTCCAGCGAGTTCAGGGCGGAGGCGGGTCTAACTCAAGATCTAGTCTATCCCGGTGCCGAAGTTCTGCGGGGGTACTATTCAGAGAATGAATCTTGAAGCTTCTGGCGCAGATACTTCATCTTTACAATTTTATTGAGAATTCAGTCCGGGTACATGTATGTACATGCAATTAAATTACATTAAATATTTAAGTTCATGTTTCACTTATTGGAGGTTGGTTATAGGCGTTTCAAAATTAAATTTCTCATCTGATCATAATCATATGAGAGTAGGCCTAGGCCTAGCTAGCTAGGTTGACGTTAGTCTCGTATCCTGACAGTGTGCTTCGCCAAAGAGAGTCTTGCGTTTGTATCATTGGATATCCAAATGTATTGTTCATTTCAGTGTCTTCTGTGCATATATAGCCGTGGGGCCATAGCAAATGTGCTCACAAGTTTCATCGACATCAATATATATCCCAAAATTTTTTATATCGATATATCATTAATTCAACCCGTATATACGTATATCTCACTTGTTTAAAGATCTAGTACCCCATAGGCTGCCCCGAGTTCCCTCTACTTCAAACTCGGGCTATGTATTAGAACTGATCCTCACCAATCATGGCAAGTCGGTTATATGTCAACATTCTGTTAACATTTTTCTTTTCCTTTTTCCTTGTAGCCTTTTGCATTTTACCAGAATCAATTTCTTTTGAGGCACCCGTGGTTTGGGTATTGTGTGTAAAAGTGGAAGCCTGGGGCGTCGAGGATGGTCCTAAAACGGATGCTCTCAATGCTCAGGATCTTTGGTATGAAATACGTGATATTCAAAAATCTTATATAAACGCTGGAAGGCATTTTCAAACATGCAGTGGTCCGCACGCTGGATTGGTGTATGTAATATTCCCAGCGACAAAGTCAGAGGCCTGGGCCATTTATTCCAAGTATAAGCATTTGGTAAGTGGCTACCCACTTTCTCCTAATTCATTTTATTTCGATCGTTTTCGTTTTCGTTTCTCTTTCATTCTCTTATCAAAAGAAAGAAAGGAAATCTTTCTACTTGGTATATACCGTGTCGCTATTCCTCCCTATATAAGCGCTTTTGGAAAATTATATTACCTTGATTTTTGAATTTTGTGCGGCACGCAAGCACTCTAGTTTCTCAGTAACATGTACATCAATATAATTACTAATCGTGTTTTCATCCATAAGATCGCCCTATTCCAGGAGACTGTTTTACTACGTGAACCGGTTTATATTCCCGGTGCCTCTATTGATGAGAATTTTATTGACGGTCCTGATTTATCTGCAGCAGGCTTGGCGAGCCCCCCCAAGCCCTGGCCTACGGCAAGTGGCCCAAACAAAAGGAGCACATTGGAATTTACAGAAGACAGTCTCGGTGAACGAGCGGAGATCGAATTTAGCAGCACTATTGACGGCAATAGCCATATGTTATATCCCGGAGGGAGCTTAGAAGTACATACTCAGGGTGTTAATAGCCTAGAGAGGAGGGATGCGGGAGATGGAATAGTAACGATGGGTATTGAAGGCGATTATATGTGGAGGACACATTGCACATTGGAAATGGCAGCCGCTGCAAAGGAACCAGAAGGATGGGATCCCGAAATGCCCTCCGAGGACATGGAGGAGAGGGATGACTGGACGACTTGGTGGCATAAAAGCGAGGGCACTGGTGCGGTTGTTTATGTGATTGACACTGGATTGGACATGAACCATGAGGTGAGTCTTAAACTAAATATATAGATTACTTATTACGCGATACACAGCTAGTTTCTTGAAACAATATCGTACGGTTTGTTCACAAGTTCTTATCTAATATAGGCTTTTGATGGTATTCCCAACAAGGAATTCGACGGCGGCCCATATATGTGGTAAGTGAACATCATCCAACGGCTCGAGCTTAGGCCGGAAGTGTGGTTTGCGTCGACTTATAGAGGCGCCATCATGCGCTGTGATATCGGGCGTGCGGGTATCTTCTAACATACAGATCTTCTGACGTAGGTCGGGCCCCTATCCAGAACCGTGGATAAAACAAGACCGCGATAATCATGGGACACAAGTCATGGCTAAGATCGCAGGGTACGCCGGGAATTTCGCAAACAATGCGACTCTCAAGTCCATTAAAATACGCCAAGAATATAATTGGGGATCCAGCTTTATAGCGACCGTAAGCGTTTTGGATGCATTTGTAAAGATTTACGAAGATATTATTTCGAATCATGGTCAAGCACCAATTATTATCAACCTTTCCTTGGGTTTGACTTTCTCAAAGATGAAGAAGAAGAGGATCCAAACCACATGGTACGAACTTGCTTTCAGAGAAATCCTTAGGATGATAAAAAATTTAGGTAATGTTGTAATAACAATTAGCGCGGGAAATAAAAGTCCGGTAAGTATTTATATATATACATTTCCCAATCTCGTTTCCAGAGCGCCTTTGAGGCCATAGCGCCACATGCACAGAGTCGATATTCCTCAGAGGATGTATCTTAATAAGCAGGCTCTGATGTTATTATATTATATAGAATGTCCCAATAGCCAAATTCCCAACGATCCTCGCCGAAGAAGATGAATTTAAGGATTTTGTGATAGTAGTAGGAGGTGTCAACAAACATGACAGGCAGAACCAGTTCCAAACAGCAGACTATATGAAGATTTGGTCGTTCGCAACGGGAATAGGTGTTCCTGTGTTTGGAGACAAAAAGAAGTGGAACAGAGTTCATGGGACATCATTTGGTTAGTATAGCCCTCTCCCCAACTCCTCGATATTAGATCTCGTGAGGCGATTGTCTTGGAGTTAATTTAGCATACTAACTCGACTCTAAATTGCAAATAGCTGCGCCAGCGGTTGCGGGCATGCTCGCATATTTTACGGGACTGGGGATGACGATAAAACAAGCGGTTCATGCTCTGTACGAATATGCATATGACCGGAGGGACCCGAAGAAGTTTAATGAAACCCCGGCACCCGTGGTAATATACAATGGATTCCATGGCGTAGATGGTGGAGGATGGTCCCTGGACCAACCTCGTACGCATAAGGGTTGGGATAAATTTTTTCGGGACAAGAAGGCGGCCGATGCAAAAATGAACGATGCAAAAGAAGGCGATGCAAAAAAAGACGATGCAAAGGTGGATGCTGCAAAAGTGGACGAGTCAAAAAAAATAAATAAAAAGAAGAACAATACAAAGAAGAATAAGGGAAAAAAAAACATCAAGAAGAAAATTTTTTTGAAGAGAAACAATGCAAAAAAAGATGATGCAAAGATGGATGATGTGGAGATAGATGCAAAACCGCTCCCAGTGGATGTATCAAATCACGTACACAATGCAGGTGACAAGGTAGTCCTCGAACAAAAGCTGTCACATTATCCAAATTTGGCATCTTCAACAAGTTCAAGTTCAAGACCGTCTCCAGTTGATTCTTCAATTAACCCAAGCATTACTTCTTCGGCAAGTCCAAATTTGTCTTCAAAAACTCCGATTAACTTGACGGGACCGAAATCAGGACAGGGTGTGGCATTATCAAACTTGGTACCATCATCTCTAGATCTGAAAACCCATTCAGCAAAGATTGTTCTAACAAATTCCACGATGGCGACGGATGAGAGTTTTTTGATCCCGTCATCTACCAGTGCATTCAATATTAGTCAGCCGACATCCGCGATGACCATTTTGACTGGTTCTTGGTGGAAACCTACTGTTACTCAGTCTAGGGTTGAGCCCCCGCTATCATGGAGCACAAATTTAACAACCCCCCTGATAAAATACCCATCAACACTTCATAGATCCACCATAACTTTAACAGCGGAGGCCCCAGAGGATTCCACGGTAAATTAGATGATCTGTACAGACATATTAAATTCCTTTGGAAGTGGGTCGACGGCCCACTGGGACCAGAAACTCCATGGGGTGGCGGGCCCCTGGATGGTCTCGTGCCCAGGCTATTAGACATTCGGAGAAAAACGATCGATTCCTGTGTGGAGAAAGTTTCCGAAGGTGGAGCAAAGTTCCGGGTCTCAGATGCACGAAACAGGATCTCGGAAAGGATGTTGCAGACTTGGACTCGGCAAACAAGAGAATATTCTTAAATCAGAAAGGAAAGTCTGGTGTGAAGACTCGTGGGTAGGTAATGGATACGTTCATGCAGGCATGTCCGAGTGTGAGGAAAGGAGTGGACCTGATTTTTGAGGGTTTGAAGGACAATAGATCGATTCACGACGAGGTGGAAAGGATAGGCACATGTTTGGCTTTTGTCTTTAATTACTCAATGTTTTATCTTGCATATCTGTAGAACGGTAAAATTTGACCTTCTTTTATACTTACTTTATAGAGCCTCGAACCCAGCACCAGAATCGAAGCCGTTGATTCCATGTGCATATGTGTTGATGTTGTATTTTGTAGCTCCATTTTAGGACTAGTGTATTTTGGTCTCGTACAAGGGTTAGGAGCCTCAATTCTCGCGCTACATCCTTCCAATGTATCACGATACATATCTCTTCCTCGATTACAAGCCGGCGCCGGAGCTTCACCGGTCGGCTTCAGTAGCGTACGACTGCTATATATATGCTTGCTTATATGAATCGGTATATTTCAGTTGGTGGGATCCCCAATTCACTATATTAGGCGTATATATAAGCAAGTGCTAATACTGTGCGGCCTCAGATCGAAGAACACATTCGATTTCACGCTTCATGTCCCTCACGACAATCCATAGCGGCTACGAGCACTTTACGTTTCCATCACGGCCGTTTTTTATCGCACTACGTTTCATAGTAATCTAAATCATGACTGATAGCCGATGCTGAGACGTATAAACCTAACTTCTAATCGTTGTCACCTTACGCCTCTTGACCACCACCACCACCACCACCACCACATCTGAAGCACACAAAATTTTCGAATCACCGACACTTCGGAGGCCTCAAGATGGCACCAGCTAGCGATGACGAAAGCGGAGAGCCGAGGCCAAGGGTCCTCCAACGTTCTCGACCGTACCTGAATGAACAGATGATTACGGATTTGAAACCGAATCGGGTGTTGACGCAGTCGCGCGATCAGCAAGGTGCTATTCACGTTTTTAATATGGTCTGGGCGGTCTCGGATGTTTTGGGATTGTACGTACCTCTGGCTATCCTTTTCTCTTTTTGGTTTGGTGGTTGGGATGAAGGGCTAATAGGTTGATGGTAGTCCAAATCGGACGCGGTGTACAGCGATGGCATTGTATCATCGAGTGCGGCTATACTACCCCGATATCGACTACAATATTGCCGTAAGAAATCCCTGCAAGTATATTGGCATTAAATATGGATGAAGTCTAACATGATTTCTAGGATGTTGGCCTAGCATCACTCTTCACTGCTTCCAAATTCGAGGATACCCTCAAAAAGTCACTGGAAATCCAAGCCGTGGCCTATAACATCCGATACTCCGGCGACGATCCCATAAACTCCGACTCACCGGTATTAGAAGAACAACATCGACGTATCATCGGTATTGAGCGACAGATCCTTGAGGCCTGTAGCTTTGACTTCCGAACACGGCATCACCAACCATTCCTAGTAAAATTCTCCAAGTTTTATAATATCTCGAAGGCTATAACGGCGTTGGCGTGGTTGATTGCGATTGATGCGCATAAAACATTGGCTTGCTTGAAAGCTACGCCTCAGGAGCTTGCATTGGCGGCATTGATTATTGCGGCTAGGTTACGAGGGATTCGGCTCGGAGTTACTCAGCTGAATACGACCACGCCGTCCTCCGCTACGAATTCACCAATCGACCCATCTACAACGATGTCACCGGGGAATTTTACTCCATCGACTGGTCCGTCTGTACCAATAATCTACGACAAATGGAAGACTAGTTTTGCAGCGGTGTTGGAGACTTGTCACGATATTCTGGATCTGTATACTGATCACCTACACCATACGTTCGTGGGACCTAGAAACGGAGCAGATGCTTTTATAAGGGTTCGGATTGAACTGAATCGTGAAGCAAAGAACGAGGGTATATCACCAAATAATAACAATCTTGGTGCAGGATTGCTTCCAGCTAGTCCCGTAACACCGGGGAATTATGGGTACGGACCTCCTTACGGTGATTCTAATGGAAATCTGAACGGAAGGGCCGACCGGGAGAGGAGTAGAAGGGACAGGGATGGAGAAGAGGAGATTGTGGTTACTGCTGGCGATAAGATTAGAGGCGGGGCTAAAGGGCAGCAGTTGACTGACAGAAGCTTGCACGGGAGTGTGAGGTTTACTTTGAGTAAGAAGAGGGAGGATGAAGAGTGGAAGGCCATCAATAAGGCAGTTGAGAGGGGGGAGCTGTAGTAGCGGGTATCTGTCGGGGTGGATAAACTGATGGTGCTGATAATTCGACGATTTTGAATGGCATTTTCTGGATAGCTGGATGGGATTCTTTCGAGATAATAGTCATTTTGGAGTTTAAGGCGTTCTGATGCGACTATGTACCATAGATATACATGCATTGAAAGAATTGATATCGTGACGGCATAATATATCTATTCCCTGACAGCTTTTCGTATTCGTCTGTATGATTCGAAGACATGGAAGGACTACCCGTCCTACTGCAATGCCGTAACATCCCGCTGTTGAACGAAATTTTATTTGATGTACTAATATATACACATATCGCATGACTATCGAATAGTCTTCCATCGGGCATAACCTCGACAATACCATTGGATCCTCTCGTAAGGTCAATTGAATAGCATTGCCAGGATATCCTCTCTGTACAACCAAAACAGCCGATTGCCTGGTACCCCATGCCCCGGTTTATGACGATTCCCTCGCTCGCTGATTCGCTTCATATTCTTTTATCTCTCTCGACCACTATGAATCCAAAAGCCTTGATCAGTATATGCCCTCACCCCTCACAGCACCCGAACAAAAACCAAGGAAAACCTACCCAACGACTAGGATAAAACCTCCCCTTCTCGGGCATATGCTCGCGATGCTCGATCCTCGAGCTCAAGTGAAAGGTCATGGTGCAGATACCCAGTAACAGGGCTCCCATTGTAATAGTATTTGTTCGCCAGTTCTTAGGTTGGCCGTACCAGCCTCCGGATGGAGACCAGACGTGTTTTGGGTAGGGGATTTTGCCGCCGCCGCCGCCCTAGAGTTTGCATGGAAATGTTAGGAATTTGGATATATCTGTCTCGGAGGTTTTGTCGAATCGTACCATTGTGAAAAGGATTTCTGGGTGGTGTGGGTGTGGTATTGGAGAAGGGTGGACTGGAGGACTGTTATATTGATGTTGAAATCGAAGCCGTTGACATCAATATCGGTTACAGACAACAGACAGAGAGCACAACCAATCGGAGGTCCTGTCAGCCAATGGCGCGGGTGTTCCAGCTCCCAGTTCAAGAGCGTCTAATAAGTCCAAAGCGACCAGTTTGATCGTGTGCAGGGATCCATGACTTTGACGGAAAGGGAAAAGCGCCGTGTTGAATTTTTGGCAGCGAAAAAAAATTGCTTGCGGCGGGACCACAGCACTCGCTCGACACAAAATTGTGAACTTCGAACCTCTAACCTCTAACACCCTCCCCATCGGACTATACGAAAGAAAGAACCCCCACCCCGTCGACCAGTTCCCGGCATTTTCTTTTGTATACCGCTGGAAATTGCCGTATGTCGCTGGTCGCCTGATGAACTGACGAGTGCCTTTTCTTCTTCTTCTTCTCTGTCAAATTGTGAGTGAGCATTGACATATATAGGTATTGTCTAGGTGGGATATTTAATCCGGCACCCCGCATAAGTCGATACATACTGACTCAATTGGTATGATATATAGGAAAAGGCTCAAAGTCATCGTCAGCGAAGGGGACAAAAAGACGGGATCTTCTTTTTGTTAGTCACTCATTCGTTTGTTTCAATTCCGACTTTTATTATCTCGTCCGTTGGAGTTTCACATATATCGATGAGGAGAGCCTCGCGGTCGACATGGGACTCCCTCGCCGTCCCTCGACGATGCGTCTGCGGCAACCCAATCCGCCTTAACGACCTTCTGTCTTCATCTTTCTCTACCTCTTCATCATCCTCTTCATCCTCATCGTCACCTTTATCACCGTCAGTTTCTTCTAGTACTGCTTCTCGTTCTTCATCGATACCCACTTTCCGTCCTCTATCATCAGCACCATCATCAAAGTCGAGAACTTCACGACCATTCTCAACAACATCATCCCTGGCCGTAATTCCTACTCTCCTTCCGACACAATCGGCCAAACTAGCTGCCCTCCACGGCCGTCTTAATCTACCGAATGGATACCCTCTCACAACTCTCGGCAGGGCATTAATAGATCCAACTGCAGAACCAGAACACCATCTCAACAATGATGGCCTTTCTAATCTGGGAAACGTCTTGCTGGGTTACTACGCCTCCGAATACTTGATGGTTCAATATCCTCGTCTACCTTACGAAATTCTTAAGACTGCTATGGACGGTTATATCGGACCGAAAGCGCTCTCTGCAGTCGGTACGGGATGGGGTGTTGAAGCAGCATTCGCGCCGGGTCAAACTGTTGATCCGGGATTACTGCAATTCAACAGAGTAGCGCCAGGAACACCTTTGTATAAAGTCCAGGGTGGAGTTGGGTTCAATATCCCACGTAAAAGGAATAGGATGGTACCAAATTTCGAAAACAACCCATCCGTGGACCAACAACTTGCCGCTGAAACTCCAGAGATGAAAGCTGCAAGGGAAGCTCAAAGGCCCGGACAGGATGCTACAACTCTTCAACTCGCCATGGCTAGCTTTGTTCGGGCTGCGATTGCCGGTGTATACCTGCACAGTGGTGGACTACCGTCTACAAAGGAGTTTGTGTATGCTCATGTTTTGAGCAGGAAATTGGATATTGATAAATTATTCCAATTCGAGCAGCCTACGAGAGAGTTGTCGAGATTGTGTGTTAGGGAAGGGTTCCAGCAGCCAATCGCAAGATTGGAAAAGGAAACCGGTCGGTACTCGAGACATGCGGTGTTCATTGTTGGGGTTTACTCTGGAGAAGAAAAGCTCGGTGAAGGTCAGGGAAGCAGCTTGCCGGAAGCCAAGATCAAGGCAGCTATCAGTGCTTTGAAGGGATGGTATTTGTATAGTCCGGTTTCCGGGGCAGATTTGCCAAGCAAAACGGACGGGAACCCCGGTTTGTCATATACGCCAGCGGTGATTGATGTCGGTGATATCGTCTCATAGGAAAGGATATCATCGGATAGAAGAGGAGAGGCGAGGTGGGGCCCGGGATGGTTTCAGGGCAGTTTTCTGCAGGCTGTGCTGAAAACTTGTACATTTTTTTCTCTTTCTGTCTGCATAGAACAGCAAGCAAGCAGTATATACGCCTCTTACGAAACTAAGAGTACTATCGACCAGCTAGCTGCTTCACGGCCCCCCATGAAATAGTACCTCGAACTATTTTTGTATATTGTAATGTACATATTTTGCGCTTTTACTTGTCCAAAGAAACGTTTTTTTTTCCCTATTCGATCTTGTCATCCAGTGGTATAATTTCTTTTCCAATTACACACGTAGCATAACGCCGTACTATACTATTCTTGAAAGGTATACGTAGAAGTAGCCTCGAGTGCTTGGAGTCGAGGCTAACATACTAGACTAGTATGCTAATATACGACTCGACGACCGAGAAAAAAAAAAGCCATATCTGGCGTGCATATTTTAAAACTCTCAATCATTGGTTTCCCCGGACTGACCGTTATTCAAAGATCCCTGAAATAACATGGTAGACCAGGGGCCTGTCATACTGCGTACAATATTTCTCCGTTTTGTACAGGACTTTGCACCGCCATCAGCCTGAGCCAAGCAAACCATCAGCTGGGGGCTATTAAACAATTGACTAAAACTATACTAACAACCCTGCGTTGTCGCTTCAACTTTCAATGACCTCAAGTTTCGCAACTTCGGAAGGGAAAAGTATATAACAGGTCGACCATTTCTTCGTGCGCTTCATGTGCGCCTTCTGGTAATAGGTATAACCCTCTGAAAACTAAAAGAAAGCTTACAGTTCTTTCCTGTTTCTTAGAACTCTTTCGTCGCCTTTTTATAACCCACCCCGCATTCTCATATATTGCAAAGCGGTTCACCAATATTACATACCATACATACTACCTACCTTTAAGTGCAATACATACACGCACACACCTTACACAAAAAACCATGCTTCCAATCCGTTCACCAATTTCTCGATCTCTGGTTGCTGCTGTATCAAGACCGTCGCAGACGACTGCTTTACGGTTATGTACGTGTACCACTGCTCGACGGGGATTGTCGGTTTATAGACCTCCGGTTCGTGCGAATGCTGTTGCACCGGTGGCAGTCAAGTCGTTGGGTGTGAGGACGTATATTAAGAAGGCGGATGAGGTGGAGCCACTTAAGGTTGTTACTTTTGAAGAGGTATGTGGGATCATTGATTATATGAAGTTTATGATTTGGATGGTTTGGTTAATTGGTATACGTTATGATGTTTAGGTCAAGAAGCTATCTGATAATCCGGATCCTAAACGGTTGATCGTTGGTATGTATATCCTGTCTCTGTATAGAATAATTTATATTATGAATTATACTAAACGTTCCTTTTTATAATAGACGTCCGCGAACCCCATGAACTCCAAAAATCGGGAATAATCCCAAACAGCATCAACGTCCCCTTCAGCACAGCTCCAGACGCATGGTTCCTCCCAGCGGACTCCTTCGAAGACAGATTTGGATTTTCGAAACCCTCGGAAGATACGGAGTTGGTGTTTAGTTGTAAAGCGGGAATTAGGGGAAATTCGGCAGCTAGGATTGCGAAATCGGCGGGGTACGGGAACGTGGCGAGTTATGAGGGGAGTTGGTTGGATTGGGCGAGGAATAGTAGGTTGATGACTTATCGTGTGAAACAACGTGTGCCGATGGTGCTGACTGTGGGCGTAGCTGGTGCGCCGACTTATTAAGTGGGATGTGGTCGAATAAGAGGATTCGTTCTGTTTTGTTCTGTATGTGATGGTGGCTATTTGGGATGTGGATGTTTTATGGCTCGGTGGATTGATATCATCCTACATGCATGGGAATGCTCTAATTATGAAGCGGGAAGTAGATTGGAATCGTCGCGGGACTTGGTAAATGTAGGATGAAAGTATGTACGATACAATGATATATTATTCTGTAATAAAACTTCTCCCTCCGAATATGAGCTTCATGGGGTTTCACCGGTATACATGTGGCCTCCACATTGCAACCACAGGAACCCATCCATAAATCCATTCAATAACAGGAACGTCCCCCTTCTGCCCCACTATTCTGCCCTTAACCTTCTCCTCCTTCAATAACTCCAAACAACCCGGTTCCTTCCTGTCCACTCCTTCCCAAAAGGCTCTGTATCCTGCTAACATACGATCATATGTAACCAATATCCCGAGGTGGTAAAATCCAATACTGACGAGTAAATGCCACCATGCGTGTCCTTGTGGATTAAATGTGGTAAAGACCCATTCGAAACCTTTAGTGCCGAGTGAAGGGTATATAAATGGAATCTGGCTGATGTATTCGCAGAAATTGAGGTCGGTACTCCAGATACCGATTGCGACGCCGTAGAACCAAAGTCCTCGTCTATGAAGCGTTTTGACGTCCTTCTGGTGTCGTTGTAGTAGTGATTTATAAACTGCGTCTGAATGACATCCTTTTATATACCCAACACCCCGTGGGTGAGAAGGATCCGAAGCCTCCTTTGAGATCGTATATGTTAAAAAGAACCCAGCTAGTTCCACAGATCCGAAGAGGATGTGAAAAATAAGGAATTGACTTGGTCCGCGGAACAAAGTGAGTAACAAACTACAGGTTACAGCATGTGCTAGAAAAGTCGCTGTGATAATCGGTGTATACGGTTCTCCACTGCTACCGCTGCGACGAAGCTGAGGAACCAAATAACTAGCAATCCATCCCTTCGATTCTATTCGAGACGACGAATTTGCCAAAGGGAATGGATCATATCTCCCCACCAGACCAGTCGATAAATGTAATATTGCCGTCCAAACCATTGGTACCTCATCGAAAGCTTGAGACCACCACTGAAGACTCCCATGAAACGCCACGGACCCCCATCCAACGATTTGTAAAGCAAACCATGTAAGCCATATCCTATTCACCCCGATCAAGTTGGGATGTTCTTGTAAGGGATCGTATATATCTGGATCAGGTCTGCGGGGCCTTGGCGTGCTATTGACGTTTTTGGAAAGGTATGAAAGGGACCATTGGCCTAGAAGGCCGAATGATACCATGCATAATGAACTGCAGGAGTTGAAGAATTCGGCGATGTAGAAGGTTATGGTGTAGTCTGATTCGCACCAGTTTACGGATGAGGTTGGGAGACCCCAGAGGCCGATGGAAGGGTTTGAGGGACGGGGTTGGAAGATGGAGGATATGGTCATTCTGGAGAGGGTTCGACTGGTTGGAAGCACGTTTTATTAGCGATAACTTTATAAATCTCGAATAAGAGGAGAACGAGAAGAGTCAAGCGAGTCTCTTGAAGCAAAAGGTATAGACACTTACAAGCTGTTTGTCTGGTTACCTATCGATATCTTATCTTTTGTGAAGCTGACATCCGCTTACAGTTGATATCTGCCGTGCACGTCCACGTCCGTCCGTATTACATGGATATCAAAAGAAGAAGGCACAAAATAAACCCGTACATGTCAAGCTTCGCTCCGCTTTAAGGTATATTCGGGATCTCACCGCATTTATACTACTTAAACAGTACCTTTTCGGTTGAATTGTTTTCGAATCCTTTCGTCAGCCTCATCTCGCTACTCAATCCATCCAAGTAAGCCCATGATTGAACCGTTTATCGTCTAGCCGTGCAGATAGCACGATGCACCAACTGACAACCAACCGAACGAACAAGGAACAGGTAGCATTTGTAATGGATCCTGTTTACATCGAATCGAACGGAATACAGCGGCGGCGGCGCGTGTACATACCGCAAGCTGACTGGTACAAAACCGCAAAATCCCGTCCAACATTGGATTATCACGGTCAATCGTCGGCTCGTGTTTCTACAAGAAGCCTGGTCATTCTTCATTAGCTCAATTGTTTGAATCGGATTAATCCATATGATTACATGGAACAATAACCAACCTTTATCATTGACAGGCGACGTCAGAGTCGGGTCTAGAAATGCAGCATGGCATGGGGTCATGGTCATGGTCAGGTTGTGGCTGTGGTGGCGGTACACCCAGTCGCAGTTGTGACGTCAAAAGCCAGTTCGGTTCGCAGGCAAAAACTGTGGCGGTGGCTTTCTTTCATCAAACAGGCATTGTATCCCAGAGCTACTGATACTAAGTACTTACTTACTTAGCTGAACGACACCCACCAATTCAATTCACCTCTTCAAACTCGAGCTTCAGATTGAACCAATTTTTAACTATCATTTTCATTCCTTTCAACAGCCAATCCTTCACTCTCGGAGATATCACCTGAGGCTAGTCATCATAACCCTTTTTCGCGGCGAAGTGCATGCTTATAAGCTGCATATTGGGAATTGTCTGCGTAAGCCTTTTTTTTTCTTTAATAAAAAGTATCTCTCTGTCGCTAGTATACGTATATACTTCTTACTAGTTTGAGCAGCTAGTTGGAATAGTATATTGTCGCCTCAATTTTTTTTTGTCGCTAGCATCGCAGCCTTGATAGCGTTGGGTGCTCGGTCGAGGGCTTATAAGGCGGGGGGATCGGTACTAACCCGCTCTTTTTATTTCTATGTTAAAGACTCTCTATTCCATCGCTGCTCGGGCTTTCAATTACATCCTCGACATCATGGTAAGTAAACTGCCATCTCCAAGACAAAATCAATAGGTTCTGTATTAACAGATGTTATTTCGCAAAAGGCTCAAATACTCCGTCAAATCGTCGCCGGTCCTCGAGTAAAACATCCTGAGACCGGCCTCGACCTCGTCTACGTCACCGATAACAGTATGTCACTATTTTCGAAGTCGCATATACAATCCTTCATCTTTTCCCGATGTCATATGCTGATTTAAGGCTCATTATACAGTAATCGCAATGTCCATGCCCGCCGCCTCCGGTCCAAAACTATATTATCGCAATCCTCTCCACAAAGTCGTCGAATTCCTCGAAAAGGAACATGGCTCAGATTGGGCAGTCTGGGAATTCCGCGCCGAAGGCACAGGATACGATGATTCCGCATTTCACAACCGTGTATTCCACTCACCCTGGCCTGATCACCATCCTCCACCATTCGCATTAATTCCAAACATCATGGCATCGATGAGGAATCATCTCAAACAAACACCAGAAAAGGTCGCAGTGGTGCATTGCAAAGCCGGGAAGGGGAGAACTGGAACGGTTACTTGTTCCTATCTAATCTCCGAGGAAGGATGGTCGAAAGAAGATGCCTTAGAACGGTTCACGAAGAAACGTATGCGTCCTCAATTCGGTGCCGGAGTTTCCATCCCATCCCAGTTACGTTACGTCGATTACGTTTCACGATGGGTATCCGAGTACTCGAAAATATATGTGGAAAGATCGGTGGAGGTTCTGGAAGTACATATATGGGGACTTCGTGAGAATGTAAAGATTGCGATATTGGGGTATGTTGATGAGGGGAAGACGATCAAGAATTTTCATAGCTTTACGAAGGATGAGAAGACATTGGTCGATGCGGATGAAGAGAAGAATAGTCAGATGGTCATATATAGGCCGAAAAATAGGGTTGTGCTGCCGACGAATGACGTTTGTATTGACCTTGAGAAAAGGACCAGGGCTGCTGCTGGGTGGACTTTTGTATGACACCTACCTAACTCCAATCTTTTGATTTCTGATTGCCTTTATACTAACAGGGAAACTTTTTTGATCAGGTCTCTGCTCTGGCGCACTGCTGGTGGAACTGCTACTTCGAAGGCGGCGGTGCCTCTACGAACTCCGGCGTTTTCACCCAAGAATGGGATAAAATGGACGGCCTAAAGGGCACCCTAAAAAAGGGAATCCGCATCTTCGACAAAATCTCAATAGTCTGGAAAGTAGTCGAAGACCTAGAATCTCATACAATCGGAGAACCCGCCCCAGGAGAACCGGTCTCGGGAACGCACAAGGCTTCAGAAAACCGTGGTGAAACAACACAGATGGATCCATTGAGTAACAGAGATCTAGGTCTCAGGCCTGCTAATGTTGATGATGATACTTCTTCATCTTCAGCCGGTGGGTTGTTATCGGCTTCTAAACCCGGGAGCTTGACGAATAGTATGGAGAATTTGGTGTTAAAGGATAAAGAAGATGCGGAGAGGGAGTGTAGAGGCGATGATGATGGGTCTGAAGGAACGGATACGGATTCTTTGAGGCCTAGTGATTCCGTTTCTGTTACTGCTGCGAAACCAGGATCGACTAGTACTGCTGGGACGAATAGGTCTTTGACAAGAGGTGAGGATTCGATATCGTCACCTTCTACAGCGAATTGGACAACTAGCGATTCTTCGACCAGTACGACAGCAAATTATGAACCTATAAACCTCAACGCTCAACAATCCCCACCCTTGGAGAACGGACAAGACGATCAGCAGACATTCCAAGCCGGTCATAGAACCCACCCTTCAAACTCAAGCGTACCGACAATAACTACCACTCCACCGCCTCAATCAATTCAAGAGGAGGATACTCCAAAGCAAGGGGTCATGGCCGTGCGTTCCGACCCAGGACCTTCTATCGAAGGGCCCATAAAGGAGGTCATCACAGGTGATCCCGATGCTCCAAGGGTAATAACAGCGTCCACGGGTCATGGAGAAGTACTAGTCTCCACCGAACCAGAAGGTGATGCGAAACTTGGTCATAAGGTTGGAAGACTGGTACAAGCTGATCCTGAGCAAATGGCGAATTGATTTTTCCCTTTTTTCATTCTTCTTCTTCTAGTGGGAGTGGGATACATAGCGTGTAGATCCATTGTATGCTTTTTTTTTCTATTGCTGATTTGGAATGTTGCATGGCATTAAAATGGGGGCGGTGATAGTTGAGCGGTGTGTTTCCCTAGGGGCGTTCTATGCGGGGCTCGTCATTGAATAGGTACTTACTTGGTTGCTTCAGTGTCTACTTGCTTTCGAGTTCGTTTAGTTTTTTTTTTTTTTTTTTTTTGTTAGTTTTGCAATCGCAGGGTTTAATACTAATTATTATACCATCATCCATGCATGTATACGTAACCATTAACCTTATTATTACTTTGGGCAGCCATCGAATTCGCGAAATTAATTGAGATCGGTATACATATGATATGTATGTCTATACTTCTCCATCAGATGCTGTACGCATATTATAAAGAGATATATATCATGTTACAATAAGTAATATTTATCTTTAAAAACCACCTAGGTAGATTACCCTAGACTTATAACTCAATCGCCCATATGTAGTGTTAACTTCCCGCTGAATTAAAAAGTAATATTCGCTATCCAAAATAACAAGAAGAAAGAAGAAAGAAGAAAAAAAAAGACTTCAGCAAACCGATATAGGTGCTATCATACTCTTTCGAAGGTCCTATAATCAAGTGAAGCAAAAGAGAAAAACAAAAACATTGCCTACTAACCCCCCCTAATTAAAAATAACCACTCTTCCATGCATGCCATGTGCAAAGGGACTGTTATGCAAGCATCATGTTGAAGCCAATCAAAAAAAAAAAGTGTTTTTAAAAACAGAGAATTCAGAACGAAGGAAGAAAAACAGCAACCCAAGAATGCCCAAGAGAAATTCCAAAAACAACAGCTGGATCCAATAAAGTGATGTGGGCCGAAGGGAGAACCAAGCTTTTATTAACATCGTTATTTCTGTGACGAGGATCACTTTAAGAACCTGCACCTTACCCCTCTCTCATTTTCATCGTATCATCGTGTTGGCCCCTTATTGATAACCAAGACCGCATAGCTCTTATCTCACAGACTTATCAAACCTAGAACTTGCTGCTTAATTATTTCGAGCAAAGTAGTAAGTCAAAAGATTCTTCTGGCCTTCCGTTAACCCTTCTAGGCAGTCTTTCCATAGCCTTGCTTCTCCTTCCTCAACGTCTCCGTTCTTGACAAATCCCTTCCTCACCCCAACGCAGACCTCAACAACGGCTCTCCTGACCTCTGGGTCTTCATCTTCCATATATTTCTTCGCGATCGCTCCGATTGCAGTCCATTGGCTCTCAAGGTCCTCCTCATCACTTTCTTTAACAAATGCTGCGAGCGTCTTCAAGGCGAGGACGTTGGAACCGACCTTCTTTTTCCCGGCCCCTTCAGCCCCTATACTAGCATCTGGTGTCGTCATCATCAAGAAACTAGTGATAGTTGGCAAAGCGATCCCGGAGTCTGCAACGCCCTTAACATAATCTTCCACCGTGTCATCGATGTTGGTGCTGACAGGGCTTTGGGTTGGGTATTCCCCTCTAAGCTTGAATGCAACTGGCAAAACGCTGTGCTCTCGTCCCGTGAAGTACGGTGTGGCCTTATTCATCAAAAGTCGGAGTAGTTGAACTCCTTGAGTACGCACATCGGCGAGCGCTTCGGCGGTTTTAGTGGAGCCTCCGGTGAACGGCTCGCCTAAGAAATCCAGGAGCGAGTCCAGCATTTCCTCAAAGGTTTGCCCGCCGGCCCAAAAATCAATCGCGTCTTTATTTTCCTGTTGTTCCCTTCTGGCTGGGTTGTCTCTGACAATGGCACATAGTCTCCGAAGGCCATGGGAATCGATATCGCCATCCTTCAATTTACGCAAGTAATTTTGGAGGCTCTGAAGTTGTTGTTCAGGTGTCTTGCCAGCTGTAGTGGAAGCTCCGAAGTCTAGGGGTAGATTATTAGTGATGTTCTAATTTTCCGTAAACGAAGCGGGAAATCTTACTTTTCTGTCTCGGACGCACACTATTTGTAATATTGGCGAGCGGTTCCGGAGATCTTGGCACATTGACACCCGACTTTGTTGGGGTGGGATCTTGGTATACTTGAATCAGATCTTTGTCTCTACTATTTGTAGAACCAACTCCATTTGTAGTACTTTTCTTAGTCGTTGAAAGGAAATCTGGAATATCGAGACTTCCGCTGGAGGATGTTCTAGTCTCTGTAGCGGCAGGTGTGGTCGAAGATGTAGTGGAAGGAACGATGTTCAGATTAGCGAGGGCACTCATTGGGTTGATCATAGTTAACTCTTCATCTTCGGTTACGAAGTCAGTTCTGTGAGAAACATCCGGAATGTCAATGCCACGATTAGGCCGAGGTGGAGGTGGCATCCCGTTGACAGATGGTATTATTCCCAGGACCTTTTCAACACGCGCGACCTCCTCTTCAATCTTCGAGGCACCTTCGCTTTCGTCTTTCATTCCCCAAGCTTTCTTTAGGTCCCGTTGTATACTAGGATCAAAGGTCGCAAGGATTCGGTCAAAGACTGTGGGATTTCTTTTTTGGATATTCTTGAGTATGTTCGCCAGGGGGCTAAAGTTTGGTTGCTTTGTAGATGGAACCATTGGGACTAGCCTATTGATAAAAAGCTTATAGGTGTCTGGTTGGTCTATATAATCATTAGGCTTGATCTTGTCGCCGCCGGCAAGGGTATTCATCCACTCTAGGGCCCCATGCAGAATACGTTTCCGCTGGACGGAGGTAAAGGACATGGCGCCAGGGAGCATCTTTCGTGACATAGCACCACCAGAGCCCATGCTCGTGATAACCTTGAACAGAAGCTCCGCAGACTCGGCTGACGTAAGAAGTTCTTTGAGAGATGCTAAGCTCTTTGTTGGGTATGGCCGCGGGTGCTCAGTTTCATCAACCTCGTTGAGGAGCAGCACACGAGGGACTATTTGGTCGTAGCCAACGAACTTGACGAGTTCAGGGAGAACCTCAGGTGCGAGAACGCTTTCGACGACCTCGATATGGGGATCATTCAGGAGTTTCTGGAGAGCCGGGGCGAGCTGATCGCTAGGGGGTACGGGTGGCCTCTTCTCGTAATTTGGCGGCGTTCGGCCGGCTAGGGCACAGCCCAAGACAACTATTCCCTCCAAACGTACTTTATGGTCTGCGTGGGCTAGTTGTTCTAGAATTGTTAGTTTTCGAGAGCTAAGAGGGCTTGCTCGGATTGTTGTTCGGACAGCTCTTGTTGAGCCGGGTGGTGAGGTGGTGGATGATTTTTTATAGCTCGAGGTAGAAGGCGAGAAACCTGACCGGGCTGACGAGGAAGGGCTCATTGCTCGATTGCCGTTCATTCTTTCCAACGTTCTTTCGATAGCATTAGCAGAATCTCCATTACTACTTGATGATGCTGGCCTCTTTGCTTCGTCAACACGAATTGAGAGCTGGGATTTAGGTCGCATGGGGCGACTAGGGCGGACAGGGGCGGAAGATATACCGGACTTTTCTGGTGCAGTTTGCGCAGACGAAGATGAGCCGGCGCTCAGTGGCCCAGAAAAAGAATGAGCAGGTTCAAGCTTTGGTGCTTGCTTTGCTTGGGCAGCGGCAGCGGCCTCTTTACGGCGTGCAGCGATTTGCTCCTTAATAGAGAGTCGAGTTGTATTAGAGGCGCCGGCACGGGTAGTCGCTGGTCGGGAGGATGAAGGACCAGCATTGGAGCTTGGGCCGGCACTGACGCCGGAACTGCCATTTGGATTGTCCTTGTCAAGCAATTTGCGTGTGTTTGCGTCTTGAGCTTCCAAAATACTGCCTTCATGTTAGTAGCGTTCCAAGAAAAAGTTGCAGCGATATGAACTTACACAGTGGCACGATCAGGAAAAAGGTCGAAGTAGGTCCAGAAAGCCGCACGTCCACCCTCTCGGACAGCGGGGTTCGAATCCACTAATACCTTCTTCAATCCATCCTCGAGTTTTTTGATACCATCTCCATGGTCAAGTACATACTTTTCATGGGCATGTGCTTCGACCAGAGTCCTAAACCACGATGTCGCATATAATCTAGGCTGAATATTCTTGTCCGTGCAGGCACCGTACAGGTAGTTCGGGATCTTGTGATGGTAGGAAGTCTTTGCGAATATGATCGCGCAGGTGACATTTGCTGCTTCTGCAGTAATTTTCTTTGTACCGCCGCACAATTTAATCATGGTTGGCAGAATTATGTCGACTGTCGGATCCATTCCATGTCCTAGAACTAGAAATAGGTCCTTGACGCACTGGCAGCCTTTTGTTGAGACGGTCGTTCGAAGCGATTTGACCACATTGACAAGTCCATCACAGAGTGTCTTTATACAGGCTGAAAATATGGCAGGATGGTCGGTAGGGGCATTCCCCCGTAAGAGTTCCCGGATTCTTGTAACGTGTCGTTCTCGTGCAGCCCAGTTTTGTTCCGTTTCTTTGCCAGAGAGATCCCCTAGCATGTTATTTAGCTCGGTTTCAAGTTCCCGACCGGTATTGGCGTATGCTGGCTTCATTTCATCCATGGCAACACCCGTAAGGGAGCTGAGGTATGTGCTTTTGGCAGCCGGCCGTGTCGGTTTCTCATCTTTGCCCTTATCCTTCTCGGCTTTGACGGAGCTTCTCATGTCGGGGCCGCTAATGTTTTCGATAACGTATGTTGCAATTGTCTTGCGAACTTGGTGCTCTGTAATCGACTTTTGTAAATCGGCTTTTGCTGGGCCTGAAGCGGACCTAAAGTTCAGGAATATTAGCTCTAAATCTAGACGACATCATGAACTTAGAGGAGCGAAGCGTGTATTACACGCCTTCCCATGACAAACTCACTTGAATAAGTCTACGACCACGTGTTTCGCCTTTTCTCTTACCCCGTCACTCGCATCCTCGAGTAACCTTACTAAAAGACTTGTATATGGCTTGATCGAGAGCTGCCCGCCATACAAAGCATGCACTCTAACCAACCATTCCAAACTAGACTCCTTAAGTCTAGAGTTCTTACTAGTTAGGCCGGTTTCACGGATGACTCTCTCGGTCTCAACGGGTGCAACTGTCCAGATATCAACCACCGGGGAAAGTGCCATTTCCCGAATACGTTCCTTCGCATCACCCATTTTGTCTAGTAGAAGCGGGAGGAGGTCGATGGACAAACGTTTCAGAAGGGTAGCATCGTTGGCCCGACACCGTTTAACCAGATATCCGAGGCAGCTGAGGGAGTGTTGGAATAGCGTCATATTGGATGCCTGGGACATGCCGATGCGAACGGCGGAAAAGGTGGCTTCGGTGGCATCTGCATCGATGCCATAATGCTTGATCTTTTGTTTTGCTTGAACAAGGTGGTCGACTTTAAGAGCGTCGTCTATAAGGGGTCACCGAGAATGGAATCAGTAAAAGGTTTCAATCGAAGGCTGGTCCGAGGTCCGGTTGGTCGCGTACCTCTGTTGGAGCGGATGAGAGTCAGAAGCGTATTCGCTTCTTCCTCGCCGAGGTTTTCACCCATGGTGACCGATATCAGCTGCTACCACTACGTGATAAGCAGTGGGGAGTCGGGGCGACTGTCGTCGTCGAGTTTTGGCGACCTAAGGATAGATTTTTGGTGTCCGAAGGGAAGAAGTAGGAAATGGCGGGATCAGGAGATGATGTCGATGAGGAGTGGAGGAGGTAAAATTAAGGTGCGAGTCGATTGGATAGAGTGCTTGCAGAGATATGCGGGCTAAAGCGAGGTCCAGTGGCCAGGGTCAATGCAATGCGCGATAAATGATATAAACACCATCCCTGCAATGAAACATTTACTCACCAATGGAATTCAACAAAATGAAGCCGGAGTTAGAGCCGTGATGGTTTAGGTTGGGTAATTCGGATTGAAGTTGCAAAGATTAGGAGCGTCGATGGTGATGAAGAGGGAGTTGGAGGTTAGAACAAAGCCGTTGGGGGCTTTCTGGGCTGCGTCTTTGTCGTTATGCCGCATCTTTGTGTACACATAAACACTGCCGCCCTGTTGCTATCGCCACGGAGGGTAATGGTAACTAACCAACACATCGACATCATTGACAACACAAAAAAATCTCGCCCAAAACCGCAACAGTTGCGAGTGAAAGATAGTCGCATGCGTCTTATAGGCCTAAGATATCGTTGAGTCTCGTGACCATTCTTAACGTCGTTTTAACTTCGGAGCCTATTCTGGCCGCAATGTGCTACGAACGTCTCTTGTAGCTACTAACGATATCCCGAAGCTTTCGTAATGGCAGATATGCCGGAGCCCTCTATACATTTTGTGACGCTGGGAATGTTTATTATTGACCAGATACACTTCCCTGCTTCTGGACGAGTTGTAGACGATATCATTGGCGGTGCTGGTACCTTTGGTATCATCGGCGCTCGTCTTTTCTCACCACCACCCGAACTCTCCAGAACTCTTGGCTGGATCGTTGATGTGGGTAACGACTTTCCCAAAAGTATTAAGCTTGAGCTTGAACGGTGGGGCACTAGCTTGATCTTACGAGAGACTCCAGAACGGAGAACCACTAGAGGTAAGAAAAATACTTAGCATGTATCCCTTGAATTAATTATGGAATACAACTGATTAGTCTTTTAGGTTGGAACTCCTATGGCCCCGCTGATTTCCGTTCATTCAAGTATCTCACGCCAAAATTGCGTCTGACACCCGATGATTTTGTCAACACCCCTTTGGTGAATTCTCGATCATTTCATTTGATATGCTCGCCGGATCGGTGTCGGGACATTATCAATTCACTCTCTTCGTTGAGGAGCTCCCCCAAAGAACCAATTATGCTCTGGGAACCGGTCCCAAATCTCTGTACACCAGAAGAACTGCCTACCTGTCTCGAAGTACTAAAGTTGGTATCCGTCGTTTCCCCAAATGCTGCAGAGCTTGGGGGCTTTTACGGACTATCAGAATCTGAAGCAGAGAACAGGGGCTCTATCGAGGAAAATGCCGAAAAGTGGTATCTCTCAGGGATCGGGCTAAGAGGCGATGGTCCTATAATCGTCAGAGCTGGAAAAGCCGGTTGTTATATTAGATATTGTGGAGGAAAGAAATGGTTACCTGCGTATTTTGATGATGAACATGGTTCACGAGTTGTAGATCCGACGGGGGGAGGGAATTCTTTTGTAAGGGTCCATCGTCCCTTAATTCCTGGTCTAATGAACGTTACAACTAATCAACGAATGTCCTAGATTGGTGGCCTGGCAATAGGCTTAGTTAGAACTAGTGATGTTGTTCTTTCCGCGGCATATGCTACTGTTGCAGCTTCATTTGCCATTGAACAAATTGGTATGCCGGTGTTATCGCAGAGTAAAGGGACAGAGCTTTGGAATGGAGTAGAAGCAGAAGAAAGACTAAAAGAGTATTTGAGAAGAATAGGCGTGAAAGTGAAAACTTCTTTATAGAGGGTTTGCCATCTAGATGCGACGCTTAACGGTAAACGACTTTGACCTCTGGATAGAAAATAGACCAATGCAATACTAGCTTCAGACTAGTCTCGTATTTTCGAGACTAGAAGTCCTTAGGAAAACGTAGAAACTACCACGCGTAGCTAATATAGTGCCTGCTAGACTTCACTAGGTATAGAGCTTTGGCTAGGTTCAGGTATAAAAGCTAAGCTTGCCCTCCCAAGCCTCATCTCTTTCTGCTATTTCACACATCAACTCTAGATAAACAATACACTCGTCTCGTTGCTAGATGTCACAATTTAAAGGGAGGCATCAATACACAGGTCATAGGGATATTCAAGGGTTTTTTATTCGGTAACAATTTAAATGTCTAGTATACATAAGAAGACCTATAGGCCTGACGTATCGGGCTGTTCTAGTTTCGAGACTGACTTATATATATACCTATCTCCCGTGGCCGAATACTCAAACAAAAACTCGTGAAAATAGCAACTTCGCGAGTAGCTAGCCTGTAATCAATCTTGGATCTTGCATAAGAGAAAGCATTAAAGATAACCGCGGTACCTAACAATGGGACTGGTCTTCACACTCCACAGCTTGGGGGTTGTCATGATATCAACGGACTAGCTCTCTCAGACCCCCAACTCATCGTCCGTTCTATCACTAACGCGGTGTTGACGTACTCGCAGTGGCCACGACAGTGCCTGGGATTGGGGAGGAGTATATATATACACTTATTTGCATTTGTCAAGCAGTGGTAGTCGAATGGTTGTTTCCAACCTCTCCTTTAGCTATTCAATTACTAATTGTGAGAGGGGATAACAAGGCTCTCCGAGATAGGATCCGGTTTCAACCCTCGGCTACCCCCCTTCTTTTTTGGACTTTTTTTACACTTTTCTCTTTTTCTTGTTGGTCTCTTACTTACTTAGTACTAAGGAGTATATATATACATAATCGCGAAATTCCTCCAACCTCTCTCTTTCTTCCCTACTCGTCGTCCGTTCTATCAATGTTTGCAACGTCATAACTGTTAGGCCAAGGTTCTATTACTACTAAATATGCAATTATAGAATCTAAACCCCGCTGTATCCCAGAACGTTCTATGACGTATATACAGACAGCTATAAGCTTTCAAATCCTCTCTAGAGATTAGCTCATCGATACAGATATATCAGATAGGCCGAGTTACAGCACACATAACATAACATCATCCTCTCATTTACCCTCCGCCTATTACAACTCCTATTATCAAATGTGAGATCTTAATTTTAGACCCACCTTGCTTCCAGGGCTACGTACGAGAAGACCCACCTTGTAAAACAGGCCATTTATAGAACATTCCAGAATTCCGCTGCGCTGACTATCCATAGCTTTGGAGGGGTGGGAGTCTCGATTAATATATTAGCTTCAAAACATATAAAATTCTATAGGAAGATATAATATCGTCTGGTAACGAGACCAATATAATTGGTTCTCCCTGGTCTCGTTGTTACCTCCAACGCGAAGTAGGTAATAACGGCCT
The DNA here is from genome assembly GCA_036971725.1 of Arthrobotrys conoides. Classification (NCBI taxonomy): domain Eukaryota; kingdom Fungi; phylum Ascomycota; class Orbiliomycetes; order Orbiliales; family Orbiliaceae; genus Arthrobotrys; species Arthrobotrys conoides. Next base: position 906,529 of record JAVHJM010000006.1, read on the forward strand.
AAGGCAAAATACGAAATCTCCGTAATGGGAACATATATAGGCCGTTTCCCTGCGGCGAGGAATGCCAGAATATGCATTAATCATAATCAAGAACATAACGTTCCCCATGGTGATCAATTAGAATCACTCTGCCGAGGAGAATCGCCGTATACGTATTTACCAAACCAAAAACTCGGTTCAGTCTCCAGATCCTAGCTTCTTATGTAGATTTAGTTTCTTCAGGCTCGCTACTACTTTTGTTAAGAATACCAGACTGAGGCTAGGCAGTTCGGAAACACGGGAAATTTCGAAACGGTACGAGAAATTATAATGGGGTTACTGACGATCTATGTTCTCGGAGAAACAACCTCCTATTCATGAAACGGGAGCGTCATAAAACTCAAAATAATATATTTCAGTAAATAACCAAATTATATTGTACAAAATATGTAGTCTATTTTGAGACAATAAAAACAACCTTATGTCGGGTTAAAAGTGTACGGGGAGTGAAGCTATCGTGCACGTGGCAGAGATGTCGATGCCAGCTAGCTACCAAATGTCCTTGTAGTAATTACCTACGGGTTTACTCACTGAGGACGTGTGCTCTTCATCGTCGGGCATGCACGTCGGGCATCTATTTTTATGCGACTAGCTTGAGTTCTCCTCCATCAATATAAACAAAATATTCGGAATATTCTACTCTAAAAACTGTTTTAGCCCCCGGCTATTTTAGATCCTCTAAGTTACCGTTAATCTATTAATATAGCTAACTTAGGTATTTAGTATATACCCGAACAATTGCAATTGATTATATTATATTTGAGATGAGCCACTGGCCCTGCCTCAAGTGTTTATTTGCCGTCAGTAAAACCCTTATTGAAATGGTGTTTACGACCAAGTCCCGCAAGTCATATTAGACTCTAATTACCAGATATAACAGTCTTCATAGGCCTGGTACCTGACGACAGGCCGCAATTCTATATCGCAGTAGAGGTGCAGCCCTATGCACGCGAGCAATTAAGACTTTGTAAACCTTCTCATTCTTGATATGTTTAAAAGTAATAGGATTCTTTACGAATTGCCTAGAGACAGATGTAGGGGATTACACCTAGAATGGATGTCACACTTACTTATGGACTTGGAAAACGATATTCGAACACTAAACCGGTGCGATGGGCCCATGGCCGGGTGTGTGCCCATTGCCCAGGTCTTGTTTATTATAAGATCTATAGCAACTTAAGAATCTACTCACTATGGACATTTTATCGATAAAGTATTATTTTTATCAATATATATTTCCTGCCTATATATTTTTTAAAGCTGCTGTATTTTAGCGTTATAGGTTACCTTAATTAGCGCTATAGCACTTTAGCCCGTCATAATTAAAGGAAAACGTTCATGACCGTAAAAAAATGGTTGTGTCGATCTAAAGCCAATGGCTAATTAGAATGCAACTTGAAGGGTTTGTCTCAATTTGCGGATGCCTTGCCTAGTACAAATTGTAAACTTGCCACGAGAATATAGCGGTTCAACCTAATGTATTCGGGAGTCCGAGGATGTTGCACCCTCCGAAGCTTAGATTCTACTTACGGGCTTGAGTCATCAAATATGTGCTGTACTATACTACTAGTTAACGCCAATAGTTAAAAGGTAAGGCGTAGAGTGCTAGAGTTAGCTAGTCATAAATAGAGCTTAACTAAACTAGTCCTGTTCCTAGTAGGTATCGTGCGTGCGAGCGTGATATTCATCAATTATAAAAGGAGAAGCTAAAAAAAAGAATAGAAAAAAAGATGGGAGAACCCAGGAAAGATCTGACAAAAGTCAAACGGTGTTAATAGGCCTGGACGAAAGGCGCGTGCAGACTTACCCCGTCGACTACCTACCGAAGTAGGTGTCTCTGAGTGCCGCGAAATAGGTCTACGAAAAGATAGATGTTCTTATCTAGGATCCTAGGATTATGTGTACATGTTTATATATCCAGGCTCGAGCCACCACCTCCACCATCTACCACCCCATTTGAATACGCCTCCTCCCCCTCCCCCTCCCCCTCCCCGTACATCCACCGATATTCTGGGAGTGCCATATCCAGGATTGTTAATCCTGGGAGTTGTGCCGTATTGGCAAGGGTCGCAGTGCATGTATCGCACGCTTTGATATCCTCGCCATCCTTGTTCCTAATGGCCAGCGAGTACATATCGCTGGCCCCCGTTTTGCTGCGTAACAAGACGGAAAGCGGAAACGTTTCGGCACAGCTCCCCGCCGGGAACCGGCCCACCTGTTCGGCCCAGACTCCGGTTCCCTCGACCAGCTTATCCCTGGCCTCTTTGGCCTTCTGCTTCATGGTTCCGTCCCCAGTATTTCTCGGTGGGCTGGTGCCTAGCCAAAGCTCTGTTGGCAGGCCACTTTCCACGGGACATCGTAGTACTCCACACATCGTCGCGGGCATCGCTTGTTTAGTCACGAATTTGTGGCACCAGTTTCGCAGTAATCTTACTGCGGCTCGTAGATAACGAAGCCGCTCCGGGACGGTAGTAAGAGTGGGCGGAGGCTGTAACACGTAGGATAGGAGAGCCGCGAGGACACAAGTGTGTCCTACGAGCGGGAGCTCCGCACCTCGTACGGTTACGGATTTAGCCTCGGCAAGGCCACAGTTACTGTAAGAGAAAGCGAAATTTAGCATCCTTCTGTGTTCGGGGAGAAAGGTAATTCCTGGTAAGTCGTCTGGGGCTCCGAGTATCTATAGAGAGAGAAAAGAAAATATCTACGCCACGCCAATATTATCATTGGCCCTCACTGGTAAGTTTCTAGACGACATGTTAGATCTTAAGATTAGCGAATATAAATACCTGTCTGCAATACTTTGCAGAATCGTGAGAAGAATCCGAGCTTGTGGATAATTCTCTTCGATAAGGCCGGTGGCGTAAGCCAACCAAGCCATAATACTCGCCTTGTCATAATGCTCTAGAATTTTAAAAAATATGGGCGAGTGGCTGTCCTTCAACCATTGCAGGCATTGGATAACGTTGAGCCCTTCCGGCGCGGCAATTAGGATCTGATTAGGCATTTCAGGTTTCGAGCGTGGCTCTTGTCTTGTCTAAAACAAACTAAGAGAGAAGATACGGGTGTTGGTGAAGATAGTAGACAGAAGAGATTTGATAGGATGGAGGGGTGTGCAAGGCTTCACGCTTTGAATCTATTATATAAAGTCAACCTCTAATTACAAAAAGCGGGCATATATAAATCGAGCAAAACTTTAAATATTGCACCTAAAAATTTTATTTACGAAAAAATTAGGGTAATGGTGCCTGTCTCATGCACGCGTCGAGATGTGGTTGACATAGGCCATGGTCGGACCAGCACCCGTCTTGCTTCTAGACTAAATACCTGACTACCAATATTCAAATTTCTGCCCCGTTTTAACATATGTCTTTAGTAGAAGAATGCTGGCTATACCACGCTCTCATTTTATCAAATACTTAGAAGAGTTTTACTAAAAGTGCATATCAGCTTCAAAGGAACAATCGTCTTAGTCTGGGCTCGCACCTCGAGGCCTCAAGCCCTACTTCTGGCCCGTGAATGGTAGTTAATGTGTTGTGTTTGTTGCATTTCACAACGGACGTTTTGGGACACGAGACCATTTTGGGTCTAGCTCGGTATTTGATTTGGGCTGACGTAAACGCCGACAGAACTGAGAACTGTCTTCAAGTCAAGTTGAATGAGAGTGAGCTTGCTTGGTGTTAAAAGTCAATCCTTCAAGGGAGGGGGTCTTCCTCTAAGTAGCCAAAACTCTGTGCTTAACAGCCAGGTTTACCTCTGATTTAGTATGCAAGGCTTTGTAGTGTGTGCTGCATGCGCCCCAAATATCACGCTGACGAACATTGCATAAAGGATCAGGCGCAGAAGGGCAAACAGACCCAAAGCAAACGATCGAAGCTGCTTCAGTACCCCATCAGTTCTCTGGTTTAAGACCTGAGCTTGGATTTCTTCTGAAGGATATTTGACCTTGCCCACCTAGTTACAGCTACACCTACCCTGAACCACTATTTCAGCAGGTTAGACAGGAGAATCTGTGGCCTCGAGACGTCTTACTGGGTCGAGTGTAACTGGTTGATCGGCTTGAGTAAGATCGTGTGCACGCGTGGCTTTCTGTGCCACAAGTTCAACATTCCGTATGTAGGTACCCCTGCCTGACTGTTCATCGTGCCTGAAGTTGCTGCAACGTTCAACCCGCGTTATAAAAGCTATACTTCTTTCTCCCTTTTTCGAAGTACTTTAATTAATTTGTTAGTATAGGAGTTAGTTCTGAGTGCAATATTGACCTTATAGTGTTCTAACAAACCCATTTCAGTACCTTAGTACCTACGCGTATACGTAGGTACTTTCCCATATATCAGTTCTCAGGCTACTTAAGAAAGTTCTCGGCCTCCACCATGTCAGGCGAAAAATCCCCAATCCTGGTTGACACCAAAGAAGAAGAAGGAGCCTCTGCCTTCTTACTTCCAGAAGAAGCATTTTTTCTCACTCGGGAGAGTAAGCCGAACGACTTAATCTTAACTTCTTCCGAACCACCTTCTTACCTGCCCTGCGGACTCAAGCAATATGGGTCAGAAAACTTCGTCAAGGATTACGACAAGATTCCCCTCCAAACCCGACAGGAATATGTCGATAAGATAATCAGCGTGATGTCAAAATGGGATACCACGAATGAGCGACCAAGACCGCTGGTATTCCAGCTTCAGGAGTCAGGGGAGATTATCTTACAGCCACCACCAGCCAATATGGGCGGCGAGAAGACTTCTGATGAAGATGAGAAATACCCCAGTCAATACGATCCTCACTTCTGGATTCCGGAATCGTGTCTTTTTGGCATAAATGATAAAGAAAAAACGTTCCGCCGAGAATTCTTTGCTGTTGGTTGCCTGAAATATCAAATACTCAAAGGAGAGACGGTCTGGCAGGGTTTTTTGGGCTCCCAAGCACAGACGCTATTTGAGAAAGGTGTATATCCATCTGATATGAAAGAGCTTTCCCACTGGAGGGGTATTCTATCATATTGGAGTTGGGAGTATGTTGCTGAGGTCAATAGGAGTACGTTGCCTAACCGCTTTCCCTTTCGTTGCAAATGAGCAAGACGGATGCTGACATTGTTACACGCTTATAGAGCTCAAAATAAAAAAGGGTCTGAATGTTGCTAAGAATATTGCTATCGGTGGGATTGCAGTAGGGGGAACTATTGCTTTGACTGCAATTCTCACTCCACTCATTCTTCCAGCTATTGGATTTGGTAGTGCTGGTGTGGGTGCCGGAAGCATTGCGGCAGGCTGGCAATCCGCCATAGGAATTGTTGAAGCCGGCTCATTATTTGCTTTGTGTCAAAGTGCTGGAGCTGGTGGGGCTGCTGGAGCTGCTGCTGTTACTGCAGTAGCTTTGGGGGGTACCGGAACAGTTGTTGCTGCCGGAGCCGTCGCTGGTGCTTCGGCGGGGTTCGAGAACAATGTCCTCAGAGACGAAGATCTGTTCGCATTATTCTTGCAGGTTGTTAGGAAGGCATCGCAAAATACAGATGACGGCTCTTCAAAGCTGGAATCTAAATTGTGATGAATATTGTGAAACTAGGTTTATGTGGAGTCAAGGCTAGGTTTATGGAGCACTCGGCGCCTGTAGTTGGTTGTTTTATTGTGGCGAATTTGTTCAGCTATGGCTACGGGTTTTAGTTTAGGATATAGGCAGATTGTATTGTTAAATTTGGTTTCTATTGGCGTCAGATATTTCAGCTCAGCCCATGATTGCATTGTATACACGTATAGTTTAGCATAGGAATAATGTATTTCTCGTGTAGGTATTAAACATTAGTCTTTCGAAATTTCAGAAATCTTTAGAAGAGATTGCGTCTCGTCAGGCTGGACACTAGTATAGTCTCGATCTCGTGCCTGCTTCATAAACTCACTTGTGCGTCCTCGATCGATACATAGACTAACCTTGTCATTTTCATGCCTTGCTAGAAAACTCCGAGAGAGTCTTATTTAAATTCTTCACCAAGGCTTCCATGAACTCATCTTTGAATACTCCTTCCATCCATTGCACCACGATTGCCATATTCCCGCCGACTGTTACGGCGTTCGCTGAAAATGCAGGTCCTGGGACGGAGGCACTTTGGCTGAATAGTGCCCCCTCAATCCTCCACCCTTCAGAGCCTTTTGCTCCCATTTTACTTCCTTCCCCTTCTCCCTCCTTCTGTTCCTTCTCCCGTCCCTTCTTTTTCGGATCTCCAATCTTCCCTGCATCTAAAATCCCCAAATTAGACACCTCAAACGTCAATTCTCTATCTTTGCCGACCTGTCCCTTGAAAAAGCCAGCTAAATCCCCAATCAGTGCGATCAAGCCAACTTCAGAATCTCTGGTGACAGTGCTTTCTTTTTTCAGTTCTGCGGTTAACTTTTTCATCCCGCTGACCTCCCCTTCCAACGACTTAAACTTCCCAATGTCCCAATTAATGGCTCCTACAAAATCCGACATGACCGTATTATCCCACCCAGCATTCTTTCTATAACTCATTGGCACACTAACCTTTACATACTTAATCTTTGCAAATTCATCCTTCTCCCAAACTTTCAAGATAGTAAACAATGAATCCGCAACCGCATAAGTTAGGAACGCTGTCAAACTGATCTTTTTTGCCCTTAAAGTTTTGACCAAGTTCTCTAGAACGTATGGTTCAACCGTCAAAACGTCAATTTTCGTTGGGGACAACTTTTCGGGGATCTTTCCGGCGGCCCAAAAGGTTTTTTGCAGGAACGATGGTAACACGGATTTCCCGACAAAGCCGGCGACCTTTCCAGCGGTTTTAATGCCCATACCAAAATCGAGGATTTCATCCATTGATGGGAGTAGTTTGAGGTCCTTCGGTGGGGTGTATATATCCCAATTGGCTCCAGAGTCACCAGTCTCATCCACGCTGTTCAAAGCACTGACGAGGGAATAGTGGAACGCAGCACCAGATAATCCATCTGCAATAGCATGATGGAAACTGAATGCGATTTCGTAGTCAATTCTTCCTTCTGAGTTTGTTTCCGAATCATGAGCTGTCGGCGTATTGTACGAACGTTTTAACACCCCAATCCTCCAGAGCGGTAGGGTTTTAAGATCCTCATTGGAAAATGGAGTATTGTGGAGCCGGCAAATTAGATCTTTGTATTCTTTCGCATGGCCGGGCGATGTAGATGAAGATTCCCAAATTATAAATTTCTCGCTTTTGCTAAAGTCGATCGAAGGGAGGCGAATGAATGATGGGGTACCTGTTGGTTCTTCTGGGAGTTGGATGCCGACGGAAAGACTTGGATGGGCGGACAGGACGGTGTGTAGGGCACGCACTAAACGGTCTGGAGACAGTAGATTCGGTGAAGAGTAGCTTGCGGAGACAATTACGTTGTTATAGAATGAGATTGAGGAACGAATGATGTGGAATTTTTCGAGGAGACCTAGACGTCTGTTAGCAATTCAATGGTGTTGAGATTGTGGTATTATGGATACCGAGACTTACCGGCTTGGCGCAGGACGGCGGGTGATTCCGCTGCTGGTGACGATTTTGCATCGGCGGCGGTAGACATTTTTGGGTAGATCTCGAGGCTCAGGTGCAGGGGCTTGCCTAGGATTGTACTACTCTATTAAAGGCTTTGGACGGCAAGATCAATTTGATATCGTAGCGAGGAAGACTAAGTTGGTATTAGAAGCCGTATTACTCTATATCGGAAGACAGTGAACTAGACAACTGTAACTAAATTGTGGAAAGCTGATGAGAAACCAAGTATGCTAAAACGCTACAGAGTAGAGCCGCCAACCAATGGAAAGAAGACACACAGGAGCAAAAGGAATGGAAGATTGTGCAGCAGTCGCAATGGCAATTTATAGTCGAGTCTCCGGTTCCTGAACTGTTTCTTGCGTATGCTCGCCGGAAATAAAAGGCCTCGGCGACGTTTTATGATGGAGCTATGTGGAGCTATTTCGCAAGCTGCCTCGTCAACCCTTGCCATTCCGGCCTTGCTCGCGAAAACGAGTCCAATGCTCCAGGAACCAGTCACGATGCCCTCAAGAAATGCCGGATACCGTAAAATGCTGCCAAGCTGCCGACCACCAAATATACATTATAGATTGATACTGGTACTTTTTCACAGTAGCTACCTTAGCCACTTCAAGACTAGGTAACAGAACACAAAGAAAACGACGACCCCACCATAGAATATCCATTTATCCTCTTTCGCCCGTCGCTCAATCATACGTATTGTATCCCCGCTTATTCCGAGAGTATTCGCGACAGTGTATAGTCGTTTTTGTGTTTCTTTCAGGGTCATTTTATTTAACGCTAATTCTTCCTGGACTGCTCTCCCACGGGCTAAGAACTCGTCTAGCGCATCATTGGTTCGACTAAGGAAGTTCTGCTCGTGAAGGGCGTGCGATTCTCGATTCAAGTTTGAGGATGTGAGAGGTGCGCCAAAGGCTGTCGAGCCTTGTGGGGCTCGATTGGCAGGCGCAGAGTAGGAGTACGGATTATCGGGTGTGGCAGATGAGTGACCACGGCGGCCGTATAGTTCGGAGCGGTTCGTCGCTGTGTCCTGATCGCGCTGTCAGTTCAAATTCCCTTCGTATACTATAAACCAAAATCGGATGAACATACGGCTTCTTCCTTTTCGCTGCGTAACTTGTCAAATTCTCCTTTTAGTTCAGAGTATTGTATCCGAAAGTTCTGCACTCGTTCCTTCGCTTTCTCTTGTTTCGCAGGTATCAACTCCCTCTTGGACATTGCATCGTAGTCGTCTATCGTTCGATTGAAAGACGCCAAAGAGGCTGATATTTGTCCTATTCATGGCATGTCAGTATGGTCCCTCCCCGAAGGTAGTCATGACGATGCCTACCTTGTTCGGCCGGAGTCTTTTGTGAATTGGAGAAGGCATTGATGTCGCGTTTTAGGGATTGACTCTGCTTAAGCGCAGAGTTGAATAGGGCATTCTATTACATCCAAGAGCTCGTCAGTTAAGTAGCTAGGGCCGTGGAGAGTTGGTGTGCCTACCATGGTATCGTTCTAGATCGATGGCGGGGCTTCAGGGGTGAAGCCTTCCAGCGTATAATAGCCAGGATATCGTGAAACTTAGGCTGCAGGTACTCGGTATATCGCGACTGATTCTGGGTATCTAGGAAGGATATTTACGACCTCGCTGTCGGAAGGCTGGTATTTCGCTATTGTGATTTGTTTGTGGTTGGGACTTCGTTAAATGGCGAATGTCGGTGGGAAATGTCAACGGTGTTAAGTTCGGACATACTTTTTGGCGCCCACCAAAACACGCCCAACACGGTGGCAATATAACGGAACGCCGCCGTCCTGTCATGAGAGCATATGTATTTTGGCTTCAAAAAAATAAAAAATGAAACACATGAAAGAAATGAAAAATACTGAAAAACCGAAAAATACTACAGAGTATAATGAAAAAAGGGAGAGTATATGAGTCATTCGAGAGAAAGAGAAGGCGTAATAGCAGAATTGTAAGACCACGTATTGAAAGTTATGCTTCTGTTTGATATCTTGTTAATATATTCGGCATCGCGATATCGATTCACCATTAACAATCACCAAGTTCCATAGAGTCGAGTTATTACATACCCGAGTTTAGATTATCTGGAAGAAGAACCATATTTCGAGAACACTATAAGTACTATAGCTAAGTCTCAAGGGTAAAGCTTGACAAGAGTAAATAATTTTGAAACCAAGCGGCCACGGGTCTATATACTATATCTTTTCTTGACTGAAGATTCCAGATTAGGAGAGATTTAGAACTCGAGGACAAGCTACGCAAAGTACCTATGAGCTATTAGAGTAGGTACTCCCTCTGAGGGAAAGTGATAGGGGATTTTGCAAGCGGTAAGACTTAAATGTCCAGAATGCAGCCAGTTACTCCAATTTCAGAAAAAAATACCAATCTCAATACAAACAACCGAAGTAAAAATCCAAGAACAATATCTATTCTGCCTGATCTATATGACAATGAGCTGTCTCGTAAACCAGACCGCTTTGACTCATTTTGTTCGAGGGATGACGACTACTCTTAGCTTGCCATCTCTTTTCGGGATGAACTGGTCTGTCCACCCATCAACTAACGTGCTATTCTCATGTAGCTTGAATGAGTATCTCCTCCATAGGTTTGCATATGTGAGGTATAGCTCGGCCCATGCTAAGTTCATACCCTGACACCCTCTGGATCCTTTTCCGAATGGCACAAAAGACTGTTCTGGGATTTTATCGTGGATCCATCGTTCGGGTTCGAACTTTGAAGGGTTCTTATAGACATTTGGATCGTTTTGCTGTAGGATTGAGGACATGCCGATTATAGTCTGGTTCGTAAGGGATAAGTCAGTACAAGCTCTGAACAGTCGAAAATTGTAGTAGAGGTGATAAATAAATCAACATACATCACCAGGGATAAACTGTCCGCACACAGTTACGCCCTCCTTAGGAACAACTCTGGGGAGACGACCAGGGACACCAGGCGGGGTTCTCAATGTTTCCTTGATGAATGCGGTAAGGTATGGTAGTTGAACGGCGCGTTTGTAAGTAATAGGTTCGGCGTCCGGATCGGGGAACTCCGCGAGTAACTCTGTATAGAGCTTCTCCTGGAAGCTGGGCTCTTTGCAGGCTTCGTAAATTCCATTAGAGAGTGCTGCAGCCGTGGTTTCAGAACCGGCTGCGAGGAATCCTACAATATTTTTTAATAACAGTGTTTCTAAAAAAAGAAAGAGCCAGGCACTTACCCCAGGCCTCCTCCTTCAAGGCCTTGACGGATGGAACCTCATATCCCTTTTCTTGGTTGCCAGAGAGTAAAACTTCAAAGACCGTTGTATGTGTATACTTTGCTTTGGCCTTTTCAGGATCTGCAAGGAAAGAAACAACCCGGTCCTCGGCTTGCTATAAATATGAAACACCGTCCCGTTAGCATCCCGAATACCAGACAAAGTGTTAATTTGTGTAACACCGTCCTCGTGGTCATTTTTGTGTAACAATCTCTATATGTTACTCATGAGGTTTTCCAACTGCATACACCGCATCACCCCCTAAGATGATTGAGGAAATGAATGAACCTACATGCTGGAAGGCGATCACGCCTAATGCATCCTCCGGCATGATTTTACTGACGAGCGAAAATGGTAGTGTCATCAGCAAATCTTGAAGCTTCCAAGTCCAACTGTATACCCAAGTCAACCCGATCAAATTATCCATTCCAACAAAAAAGGGATCATTCTCTCTTTCATTTTCAAGCATTCCAATGGGTTCGCTGTACGCATACTGCGATATAACATCGACTGTCAAACATCGGAATACGCCGTTAATTTCAAATCCCTCTTTCTCTGAACTTTCAACGTTGCGTCCGATACGAGCGATGACCATGTCGACGAACTTGCGGATTTGTGGTTCCAGCTTGAGCACAGACTGCGTCGAAAAAAGGGGGTCGAGCACCGCACGACGAGCTTTATGGACTCTAGTATTGCAGTTTCCCAATCCACCTTCTGTTTGTTGGGCAAAACGATAATGGCCTTGGGACTTGGGGAAACGGTAGTCTTTGCTATAGAGGATATTGTAGAAGGATGGGTCGTTGACGTGCACCTCGTTAGGGCCGATTCGTACTATGGGACCGTATTTCTCGTGCCACTCTACTGTTTTGAATCTGCATTGAGCGGTATTTATGTTAGTATGCATGGCTAAAACATTCGAAGGGTAGAGGTTAGAGATAGCATACATAAATTGACCATCTTGTAGAACATTGTAGTAGAACTCTACAAGTTGTGTCGCAGCTGCGAGTCTTGGACCTGGGACTCTAGCTAGTGGGTGAAAAGGTGACAGTCGATAAAGAACTCTCAGAACCCAGAACCCTGCCCAACCACCTGCTGCATAGCAGGAGACTGTGAAGATGTTTAACATCTTTTGCTCCGTATTCTGAAGTCCGGTACGAATGGGTACCGAGTACTTCGGCTCTTAACAAGATAGCCCTGAACTCAGTGCCAATAAAGAATAGTAAGAATAGTAGGTAGTTAAGAAGGAATTAGGATATAGGGGAATAGCTATAAGTATCAATATCGATAAGAGCTCAGGTACTGGTTCCAAAAAGGAAAAGTAGGACCCAAACCCTCGGGGAAGTGGGAACTTTATAGGCTTATAATTAGAGGCAAAAGCCACCCATGAGACCTCAGAATTGTGCAACCCGCACCAAATATCCTAAACCCCGTTGGTCAGCAAGCCTACCGACAAGGGGGGTTACGATAGCGTCGCGATAGTAGTTGGCTAGCTCCGACCTGCTCCACCTAGGCGGAAGCGAGGTCCAAGCCGGTCCAAAACATTGGAGGATGCAAGGGTATCGGCAGCACAACGTTGCAAAAATGAGGTAAATGCACGTTTCTGCCAAACTTAATCACAAGTATGGTTGCTGGGACGAAAAGGAAGAACATTCTGCATGGAATGTTATGGTCCCAGCTACAAGATACTTGCGACAAGGGTTCAAATTTGGTGTGGTGGGTCCTTCCTCTGACGGCTAATTTTTTTTGACGCTACGAATTCGAAATCGCCCTAATATGCAAATGCGACAGAATGCATGGGGATTTCGACAGCAGGTTCTTTCAAAATGTGGAGCTGGAGGACACCGGCCCGGGAGATATTGTGATTATTCCAAACGGAATGAACAGTTTCTCTTTCTTGATTCAATAGCTCTGCATGATTCGAACGCAGTGAAATTGTGGGTCTTTTCGCCGATATTCAAGGGTGAAGGTCGTCTCATGCTAAGCGGGATAAGCTGGAAGCGGGAAAATCTGGCGAGCGCCTGCTCTAAATCGCCAGGATATTCGTGTTGAAAAAGACAGAAGAGGAGGGGTTGTTGGGTTAGGTAAACGTCTTCATTTCCCGTCCTTACGATTGGACAGACAGCAATTTCGATTTTTGTGGCTTGAAGCCGGGGATTCGGGTCGAGACTGGGGTTTGGGATATCATATCGATAGGGGAAGCCCACGCCAAACATTCATCTTCACAAAATACAACATTCTAATGTGTTGAACAGAACAAGGAAGAATTCTAGCGGTAGCGTTATAACGTCACCGTCGAAGCGGACCAATAGAATTGAATAGTATGTACATTTCAATCGAGGCACTAGCTCAGATCTTTTTGCGCATGCTAGAGTTTGCCGAGACATAGCAGGAGGTACTAAACTAGCCCGAACGTTAACGTGCTTGCGTCAACATTGCAAATCCAGCGCACTGGATTCCAGCTAACAGCACTCAAGTATTTTCATACTAGATACATCAAACCAAGGGCAGTCAAGCCTACAACGCTGCAAACGTGATCCAACATCCACAGCCACTCGACAAAATATTCCGATCCCGTCATAGTGCTATGGACTCCTAATGTCAGGACACACATGATCACCAGTTCTCTGTAATACAGCTGGGCGAACACACTACGGCGGTTGTTCCCACCAAAACTCTCGTCAATTGCAGTCGACGGATGTGAAGTCCCGGCACAATTACGATATCCCTTCTTTGGTTGTACCTGTACCATCCTGACTAGTATCAGAGGCAACAAAACCAAGATGGATGTTCGTGTCAGAAATACAGTCAGGACTAAAACTAGGTTACCCCAGGGCTTTTAAGGTAGTTCTCTCGAGCAGTAACTCCAAGTATTAAAGGAGTTTGGATTCCTTGTAACATCCGACAGTCTGCCCAAGCTGCTAGTCGAAGATGCTGCAGGCCTCATTCGAATTTTAGCGGAAAGCAACTCTAGAGCTCTAATATCAGCTCAATTTTGATATGGAGTTTGAGTTGTTGGTCCGATCATTCCCGACTCTACCTGCGCATAATGGCTTCTATCGAAAGTATTAGTCGCGAATCCAAATTAAGTATAAATATATAGTAAAGGTATCTTTTTACCATCAATCACTTTGAAGGTGGAAATTTCGAGCTTCGGCTCAAAAGTGCACTCAATCAAAGTCGTCCGCTGCAGAGTTTCGGGCAATATAATATATAATCTTTGCCGTTTGATTCTAGCAAAGAATCAATGTCAATAAACTGGTATTCTTCTGCTTCTGCTTGTGCTGTTTTAATCGTGGTTGTTTTTTGACTTTGAAGCCTTGGCGCAGTTATATTCTTATGACCATCCTTGCTCGCCGGCGTGTTACGAAACAAAGTGCTAGCAATGTAGTATCCGGAAGCCGAATTGAAGCGAAAACCTTTTCTTACATCCAAAGGGTCCCGGTATTCGATTTGGAATACAGCGTTGAAGTGAGGCCTGCTATATAACCCATGCAACACGACAAAGCCGAAGTAGCTAGTCGTATATGTGGAGTTGATCCCTCTGCGAAGAGTGAGGTACGTAAACGAAAAGGCAGGAAAACGAACTCAAGAGGGTATCGATGCATTATCTCCGCCTCGCTTTTATCCAACTCTAGATTTTGGGTACCTTCCTCGAGGACTTCCTGAAGCTTCGAAGAACTGTGATGTATGACATTGAGATGCCATCTCGGAGTGATATCAAATCCTGGTGACCAATACTCGTGGTTTCACTGTTGTAATTATAACCGCGTCATAGTTCTATCTGATCCCAATCATTGCTTCCATTTTTCTGAGTGAAGGAATCCTGTGATTTAACCAAGGCGATCTGCCATGGATGCATAACGCCGATACGGTCATGTAGTACTGGTACAAAATAGCCTTGGTGAACTGTTAACAAGGCTGTTGTGAATATCGATTTAAGACCTAAAGAGTGGATTATATTACGCTCCCTTGGTTATTATTATCCGTTGATATGAAACCTCCATTCTCGAGGTATAGTGATGCATATTTCTCATTGATATGAGTGGTATTTCGAGATCCTATCATAGTATTTCGCAACCAAATTCTCGATTCAGCCGGTAAATAGTGCAGGTTTGGGTTACATCCAAACCGAAACTCGTCCTGGGGTGTAGGGACAACAGAAATGATGAGGGCTCCAGTGAATAGCACAGCAGTAGCGGTATAAATAACTGAATACAATTTTAAAGTGTAAACCTAAACAAGTTCGTTAGTTTGCACCATTGTTAAAACAAAGGAATATCTCATCCTGTGGATAAGGCTCTAATGCATTAGCTCTGCGGTACTACTATCATCAATAGCTTGGCTGACTTACGAAACTTAAGGACGGGTTACATAGATCTATTAGAAATCTCAAAACCATGCAAATTCCTGAGAATGTGATCCCTAGTAGCCAAATTGAGTGTCGCAAGATTCCGCCTATTGATGCCCATGCGAGAAGCACAATATATCCTATTCTTATAGATTTTGTATTATTTGGGACAAAAGCGTCCTTTCGGGAATGGAACTTCCCAGGACAGTGATTTCATACTGTATTATATCTTTGGCAGCTACCAAGCAAGAGCCTATCCAAGAAAACATAAGCATTGCGCAAGCTCCTATGGCGGGTGTGTTTCCTCCTATCTCCCAAAGATATATCATTTCCTCGGCTTCTAGAGCGGTAGTGGCCTGCAAATACCAGCATACTAATAGTGCTAAAGATGAGCTCATAAATATATATATTTGGCTTCTTGTAGAGAGAATTTGGTTGGTGAGTGGAATGGCTAAAGCGATAAAAGAAATTGCTGCTAGAATATATGGGTGAAAGTAGTGTAAATTTTGCATTATGGCAAGGTATTTTATTATTTCTAGAATGTACTATTCCTTCGCACCAGTTAACCAAGCCTTAAAGTCTAAATGGCGACAGAAGCTTATTGTAGTGACAAGACCGAGAACTAATTGGCCGTTGTTATGGAATTGGCCATCACTTTGAACGCTGTTGCCTTTTTGGAATTTGGCATTCTTTCAGTTAACTGGGCATGGGAGCAAACGACATTTGTCGGTGCTGGAGGTATCACGACTGTGTCGAAAAACGTTCCAGCGTCTTGCAGACCCTGGCCGCTTGCAAGCCCCGTTGTCACTAATGAGCCTGCTACTTATCGTATTCCTTCCAATATGAATAATCTCCCGGTTTGGCCGAACTTGGCTACCCGAGATTTAGAGGGCGGTGGTAGTAATTCATATATCGGGAAGACATGGGTTCTACTTTGGGAGGGTATATGTGATAACTCACAGGGCGTTTGTACCCAGACTTACTGGCGTGGACAGGATTGGACAAAAACACCACTTTCAACAGGGGACATTGCTAACGCTTGCGGAAGTGAGTTGCAGCAATCTTGGGATATACTCACCAAAGCCGACGGCTTGTTTCCTAATTCGCTTAGTGGAGTTCGCCATCATGGCCAGACATGCTCTTATCAAGGGAACGGGAATCAAAAATTGGAACCTGGCTTGGAAGTCGGCATACTGACTTGTGCCAGCTTTGCCACTAAGTGTGCCGCTTTACGTCCACGAAAAGAACAGCCATACTTCTGGGGCAAAATAATTGCGTTAGCAACTTGTATGGGCGTATGTTGGCTACTTCTAAACGGCTGTTAACGGGGTTAAATTATTAAAGCAGTTAAGAATACTAGGTGGTACTGTACTTGATACTTCAACTCCGTGCGCTAGCGCTGGCGTATGAAACGAGGCTAAATCGTCCCAAGCTTCATGGAAATTAGGCCACTATCTTAAAAAGAAGTTCTTGTCAACAGACTATACTTTAAATTAGCTACTCAAGTATCTATTAAGTGCTTCAAGATCTTAAGACTTGTTCCTTCTTAGTCCTGGCGATTGCATTTTGCAAACCAGCAAGGTTCACAGGCTGGTTACCCAAATGCTCGTTGTTTCGTGTTGTATTTCCCGAAGGAGATTAAGGATTCCTAAACGAGAAATACAACAATGCAACGTATTACCGTTATGGCGTGTTAACGTGTTGCTGAAGAATAACTCAAAAGCCATGCGCGAGTTGGTTGGCTGGCTAGCTAGCCAGGCTAAATCATGGCAATTAATGAACTCTTATTGCAGACGACCGACATTTAACTATTCCAAGGCCTAGCCATAAGCGCAATTAAGTCTCAAAGCCGTGATTCTTAAACACGTTCTCACTTGATCTTCCATATAGCAATATGATATAATTAATGGCGCGCAAATACCTAAAGCTCAATGGATGGAGCCCAGCCCGGGCGCCCGGGTAATGAGCCCCACAGCAGTTATATAGAGCCATTGGTTACTCATATTACCAGGCCAAGCTTTGCGGCATGAAGCCCGAGCGCTCTCTTATTTCAAGGAGCTGCTTAATCTTTCTTTATCTTTGATATGGCTTCACGTATACAATATGCCCGACGATTGAAACAAGTGACTAATTTCTTATGGTTTTCCAGCATACTCTGCAAAAAGGATACATTTTCGGGCAAAGACCCGGCATTGCATATATTGTCATCTCAAATGTATGGGCATCGTCATTACTTTTCCATGGGTATTCAGCCTTGTGACTAAAACTAAGCTCGAGAAAGTAATAGCTCCGATCTATCCTTGTATGCTCGCTAAAGACAATTACATGTAAGCGCTTGGCTTGGTTTTATGTTTATAATATTGGTACCGCCATTCTTGATATGTAATGACTGAACACCAACCATCTTAGACATCCATTCTACCTGTGAAGAGCACACATGGTACATACATTTGCCCTGGGGCTCGTATTGAAATTCAGCCCTGCGTCCCGTCACGTTACCCAGCTTCTGACTCGTGGCGGGCAATCGATTGGTAACAACTGTGGACCATGAGCAACAGCCCTTCGGCTGTGTTGATTAGTGATCGAGGTTTCTCATCCGACCCCCTGTTCGTTTACCGAATATTCGATCGGGCCGACAACATTCTCATGGACAATCCCTGCAAAATGATGATCAAGTTGAAGCGATTATGCAAATAACTGTTTTTGAACCTTCCTTCATTCCAAGCTGTGTCGTGCATCGAGTTTCTGGTTTTTGTGCTGTACTGGTTATATCTCCACTAACTACTTAGCAGGCTGCAGTTGGGGATCCTTTGAAAGTCCCTGTCAATGTCCCTTAGCTTCCTTGGCTGCATTCAAATACAGCCGCAGTCTCTGAGGCTTTAAGTATACCTGGATCACTTAACCTTTCGTGTCGATGGCTCTGAGGCTTAAATCTTTAAAGCCTCGAAATTGAAACCTGTTTAAAAAAAACCAATCGAGATATTGAAATACCTACATTATAACAGGAAACACGGTTTCTCCAATTGATTTCTCTAGCAAGCCACAACTCAACATTCGGATCCATCTGCTTAATATTATAATGATTTGTTACTTGTCGTTACAAGATTCTCAATCTCCCCCCTTATCAACAGAAGAAAAAAGTTCGGGCGGAACTCATGAAGTCTCTGATGAGGATTGGACAAAGATAACAGACCTCACTGAAAGGCGAAGGATGCAAAACCGAATTGCTCAGCGGAATTTTCGTAAGTTGATTTGAAGCACTACCGCAACGACACTCGCTCTTACTAAGTCTCGATGTCGATGACAGGAAGAAAGCAAAAGTCTATAAAGCAAAACGCAAAAAGGTGTAGTAGCACTACAACCGGCCAGCAAAGACCAGGAAGTTCCAGTCCGGTTACTCAGCAAGCACCAATACTCTATTCATTAAGCCAACAACAAATTCCCAAAAAACATTGTCGGTACGGGCGCAGTTGCCTCGAAACAATGGGCAGACCTGCTTTTTTTGTCACATCGATGGCGTCTAGCCACAGTCAAAACGAGTGGGCACATATAGGGACAGCTTATGCTGAAAATATGGTCGGGTCGACATTAATACCAGTGTATCCCTTATACGAGACACCGGGAAGCAGCCAGCAATATGTGCAGTACGCGAGTCCGGCTTCTACCAGTGCAGATTCACCATCTATCGAAGGAAATATCGTCGAAAATGTAACATCTCCGGCTGACTTTCATGATTACAATATTGGGCCGAACGATCTTGGGCCTATCGATGATATGTCTGAATTTTTGGACGAACTCGGTAGCAACGCCGTGTTCGAAGACAATGCCAACGACTTGGCCTCCGACAACATTTTACTAGAGTGGGATCCTACTTGGGATCCCGAGGCAATCCTCTGTAGTGGATCTGAATTCAATGGAGCCGCATCTGGGTTTAATGACAATTCAGCTAGAACAGCATAGATAGAGCCCTGATCTAGTGCTGGAGATTAGCCTTTGTATTTCTTTTTGCGTCTTATGCCTGGGATACTACACATGTGCACATGTACAAAATATTTGCTTAGTTAGAGAGAGTCTTGCAGCTCAGTATCAATGACACGTTATTTCCGGACCGCATTGCATTGTTGCAAGTCACACGTTTTCCGAATTTCTTATTTTTCGTGTCTTTCCGAAGTATCCTCTCGAGTTTCCTAATATCAAAACAGGGATACTAGGGCAACTGAAACTCTTCGTGTTCAAATCTTACGCTGGCCCTAGCCGAGGGATGCTCTTGATATTACAATGTTATTGGTGAATGTTGCGCAGTCTGCCTTTCCGAGCGGTATTGTCAGCAGAACGGCTTCAGTACGCGAATATTCCCACACGGTCGGTTAAAACCGCTTTGAGCCTTATCGCTGGTTCCTCCTCCTATGGCGAATCTGAACCCTACTGATGACAAATTGTGCGGCAGACCCGACGGATGATTTATAATTTTCCTAGGCCAGAAGGATTGTGGCCAAGAAATATTGAAAATGTTTAATTCATCGTCACACAACGTACCAGTCTGTACGTAGAACGAGACTAAGATAACTTGAATATTCGGCCCAATTGTTGTCAACTCGGGGCTTTGATTCAGATCATTGCTAGAGGAAAATGCTACTAGCCTCACAGGTTTAGGGTACTCCTATCCGAACAAATCTCGACGCTGGCCACCCATTCCTGTCATTGATTGATCAATCGATTTCTCGAGCGCGAGCGACGAAAAATACGAATTCTGATCTGCAGTAATTTTTACTACTAAGGAACAAATAATTCATCAAAAAGACACTCGCTTTCAATGCAAAAAAAATCTAGCTAGCTTTCAGCCGAGGTTCATAAAATCACTATCCATACTAGTAGTTTCGGAGCCACTTCCACAGTTGAATTTTAAGGGGACTCGACGGTCAGTTGATCAATTCGGTAGTCGAATTCTATCTTTTCCAAAGAAAACTCGTTCTAACATGACATCGGGGGATGAGTTCTGATAGTCTCTAGATTTTAAGTCATATGATCATATGAAAAAGCACCGTATATTTTTAACACGGAGGTAAAAGAACCCACAGAAGAGCCAGAGCGGTCGAAAATTTTGGTTTATGAGACTAAGTACTTAAGTACTTAAGTAGCTATTTAGGAACTAAATACATGCAGCATCAAACAATGGACTCAATAAATAAAGCATATACATAAGCACATGCGGCATTCAAACTATAATATCATCGGTAAGTCACAAAGAGGAAATTTCAGCTCCCAGTTCGATATCTCATCCCCACATCACAATTCATGAGTTCAGAAATGATGTGTATACAAGAGGCATTGTGAGTTATATATACATATCTTTGGGCGATTACATATTAGAATGTAGTAAAGGAAACAGAACTGCGCACCAGTATAAAATGGCTTACTCCAGCACTAAAGTAGTCCATTTGACCCAGGAACTACCAATTTGATCATTATAGTATCCGGCGCTACGATTAGAGGCGAAGTAATGCTGGTAGAGATCACGAACTCCTGGATAGTACACTGTCGGAAGGCAAGGCCCTCCGTTATAACGTTACCGCAGTTCGCGGTAATCCAGTCCCTATCGGCACAATTATTGCCCCTGTTTATAAGGAAATTGAACCTATTAGTTTGTCTTAACTAGGTGTGAGGGGTGATACCAGGGTGATCCGAGCTGAACGCATAATTCCAGTGGGTGGACCTTGTATCCACATTCCCCTTTCCAAGCGGCGTCGATGCACATGTACACCTTCAATAGGATGGTTAAACTTCCGGTCAGCCAATCTGAATGACAATTTAACTACGCATTGCTAGAATGGGTATCGACTTTACTTGCACCGCCGGAAGTCCTTTTACCGGTGTTATCCTTGTCATTCCAATACGGTTTCCCGGTCCCATTAACAATCGTCTAGCCATCACCAATGAGAGATTGGCGTTCTGCCTCAGTAAATCTTGCAGAGGCCTTCGGTTTAGGGGCAGCTGCAGCCTGGATACCGAGCGCCAGCGTGGAATACGCGAGCAGGCGGCTAAACATATTCTTCTCGGGGTGATATTCAGGTTTGAGTTTAATGTTTGCTCTACTGATTGAACAATCAACCGAGGTTGAGTGTTCGATTCTCTTCATAGTGTTTTCTCTAGTTAGGGAAGCTTATATACTACATTTGTTCCCCATGCTCATATGATCATGATGTTGGATCGAATGAGAGGGCTCGAAATCATAATAACGCTAAATCGCTACGGTGGGTCAAATTCTAGACAATGAAATCGGAGACCAGAGACTGTAATCATTGTCGTAAGGCTCGGATAATTGTTGAAGTAAGCTGACCATATCAATGACGACAAAAACTTCTCTTCTCTTAATTCAAGCATCACAGTATTTTCCTTGGGGAATTTAACCCTGATAATGTCTACGAGTTTAAGATCGTCACTACTCAGACCTGCAGAATATAGATAGCTTGTAAGCATTATAGTTGCTGACTAGCTCGTGAAGATCCCGAAGGTCGTCGCTTAAACTCAAGTCGAGCATCAGGATGTCAATAAACATAGAAGTTTACGTTTGGCCTCCAAGGCCAAGGCCCATTCTTTCTAACTAAGTGCTATTCTTCTCGAATAGTATACAATTCTAATTGAGATGCCCGTGATCGACATCTTGAAATTAAGAATTTTCCACGGTCTTTGACAGAGGCTTACCGTATTTGCGCATCACTTGAAATACCACTTAGGAGAATTTCCTGACCTTGACGTAGCGTAATCCCTAGTACCATCTATATCTAGAGCTGATAACTCAACCACTTGCGGCTAGTCGATCCTGAGATTGGTTATGAATGGAGTAAAATTAAACGGAAACGCACCAACATGATGACAATGCATTGATGTAGCTACCTACCTGCATATTCACCCTTAAATTAAGAACATGGGAGTTATAAGAATGATCAATCAAGTTTATTTTACAGGCCTAAAGGAATTTTCAAAGTCTGAAACGTTCACCACATTTTCATACGCGTATGCGTTTCTCTCCACCGATAGCACTGCCACATTGTAATTCACAGGAAGAAAAGAACTCTGTTCGGCGCATACTCTGTTCAGCGCATACCGCCTAGCAATTATATGACTTATCGCACCAAAAGCTTCCAATCTTATCGTTCCAGTTATATGGTGGCCCCAATGAAGTGTAGTCTCGGAGATCACCAAAGCCAGGATTATGTATGACACACTTGTAACCATCCGGACACTCACTCTGGCAGTATTTATCCCTGACCGTAGATTTCACATTAGCTACATAAATTTTACGCTTTTATGGTGAAATAAGGTGCCTTAGGTGTGGATACAGCTGGTACACTCATCCGGGCCAAAAGAAGAAATTTTATGCCACCTGGTAATTAATTAACGCTAGTATCAATATACCGCTATTCAACAATACATTTTATGCAGCAAGGATCAACATACTGGGGAGCATCAAGGCCAATGCAAGTCCTCAGGGGCTGGAATTTGTAGCCGCAGTTATTCCAACCGACATCAAGGCAAATGTAAATCTAGTTGACGATAGTTACATGTTGAATAATTCGAAATCTTGAAGATATCAACTAGAGGTAGCTGGGAAGATTCTTACACCACTGATAGCTCTTTTTGATAGCTCAGGGTCGGTGTCCGTGCTGTTACCCCATAGGATGACATTTTTGGCTAAGACCTCGGAATGGTGACTGAGCAGCTCAGTTATCTCCTGTTGTTCTGGTGAAATGGCGGCTGCAAAGGCTGAAATTGCAAAGCATAAATTTAAAGTACGAGAACGGATTTCATTTCCGAAGTTTTCGAAAAAGTTAAGATTTCTCTGTATATAGAATGAAATACGGGCTTCCCCGAAACGTCGAACGGGGTTCAAACCGCCGCATATTTTATCCAAAAACTTTAGCTGCACTCCGACACCGATTTAATATTTATATAGAAGTTCCAATTGAAATCAAAAGTCATGCCTGCTAAGTTTACATCGAGATTCAGCGTTATGTCATGCTCCGAGCTATCAAAATGTGTTCATCGAACGAAAATTGTTGTTCACTGACTCTTTGGTTGGTAAGCTTACGACGACAGGTAAGGCGCGCGTGAACGTCGATGAAAAGAAAAAGTTGACGAACCTGCGACATGAAAGCTCACAACCTAAAAGGACTGTTCTTTTAGACTATTTCATGTAGCCCAGCAGTATTGGCATTCTACAAGTATCTGATAAATGGTCATAAATTTGAGATTAATGTCATTGACTCGAAGTGAGTGCTATACGGAGATGAATTATCAATTTGATTAACATTTGATTCCATTTGCATCAGAGCACACTAGTACTGATCTTCTGTTAAAAAAATAAAAAAAGAGTGTGCACGTGCGCTACTGTGAAAGTTTCTTTCGTATATTTTTCTTTCCACCTGATAGATAGCTTAGGAGGTTAAGCTCATGCGTGTACGCAATCGTAAAAGTGCTATTCACATCAAGTGGGTTGGGATCGGAAAGGATATTTGGTTCACTCAAGATCTGAAACAATCGATGGAAGTGAAAGGGGGCAGAAGAAAATAAAAGGAAATATAGGCCAATTTTCGGAAAGTTTTCCGTTATCGGAATTCGTGGAATCGATCGATTCCTGATGGAATTTATGCCATCATAGCGTCTCAATATTCCGGATTAACATTGAGAACCTTGCGGGCAGCAGTCTGAACCGCTTCTATTGCAGCCGTTGCAGCACTTTCGACAATTAAACTCACGGGCGGGAGGTAGGCGGTCCCGAAAGCATTGGCCATCTTCAGTCACCTCATAACACTTCCAGGACCCGGTTTGATCGTTGAAGTTTTGGTCCCCCAAGTTCGCGCTACCAGGATAGAAGATTAATGCCTTTTTGGCGGAGTTAGAGTCGCAATTTGTTGAACTAAACAGAATTGTATTTTAATTAGTGGATTTGAGGTAGAGCAAGTGCATTCGCGCAGATGTAGCTATGAGATACCTACCTATACAAAATGCAGGCGGTTCCTCTATCTGGCCCAAATGAAGAGATCGTATACAGCCTATCCGTAGCCATATATCGTTAACTACCTTCGTTCATACTTGGCCGCGTATTTCACAATCTACGGATAGTCTTCCTTACCATGGTGCGGTGAGCGAGATACAAGTCGTAAGGGGTTGGACTTTATATCCTGTTTGACCCTGCCAGTTGATATCGGTGGTAATGTAGATCTAATCCCGATCAATATATTAATATCGGCTTCTGATCTCTTCTATGACATGGAGCTTTGGAGCCAGAATATAATTTCTTTTTACATTGCATAACAGCCAAATGAAGGAAGTGTGAGAAAACCTACTCCACCAATTGTTCTCTTCAATAATTTCTTTTCTGGGTTTAAGGAGGGTCCAGCCGCTTTCTTGTCAAGTTGCAAGGAAGTTCCAGTCTTCAATTCATCTAATGGAGCCGCTATGATGAGGGCTCCGAACAAGAGGGTGCTGCCGATGAGCGGAGAGAAATTGAATTTCATTATGGATATAGTAGTATGTCGATGGTAGTAGTTGCCCGATAAGATTACGAGAATTTTTGCATTGAGAAGTGTGGTGGTGGTGGTGCTGAATTTAAAACTTTTGAATGATGGACGGGCCGTTTTATAGCTTTATGGTCTCCCATAGGTCCATCGAATGATTATTCGATGCATTGGAGAATAAGTACCTGTACCCGCCAATTCCTGTTTTTTGTCTTTGGAAGTGCGATCTTACGACGAATTCGTATTTCCACCAATGCAATCTGTGTAAGTCAAGGACTTCTTCGCCTCGATTCCAGAGCACTTCTGCACGGGAAACCTGTAGAACATACACATATGCAATATCTCAACAGTTATCCTTGTACAATCATATGGTATGACAGTGCTTATGGGTCTATTATGGTTGGACAGCCCTCGTATTGATTCTAAACCTATGAAAAGTATTCAGTCGGGACTCAATATGAATTCAAGCTAACGAGAAGCATTCTAGTTCTTTGAATTTATGCGTGGTTTGCTCTATATATTGATCTGGCGTTTTTTATATATCAATTGGTCAATTTGGCAAAAAATTACTTTGGCTGCCCAGCATCCGTCCTAATTCTAGAACTGGCAAGTAACATTAGATCTTTGAGATGACGGTTTCAAAATTACTTTCGAGGTGTTTACTGGTGAAGATGTAAAGTAGATTAATTAGAGATCGGGTCAAGAAATTTATTGATCTTTGAGCCTACCCATGAGCAATTACAACGAGACCTGTTGAATATCTAAGGTCGAGAATATTCGAACCAGTCCGACAGGCGAGTTTAGATTAAAGTTAAACACCTTACAGCTACTATATACTTTGATCGGGAAATTTCGAAGTACAGAAGTTAGCCTTGGCTATATCTATCTCACAAGTGATTTAAACAACATAATATCATGAGTCCGCGTAATCGATCAGAACCTGAGCCTTAATGAACCTTCGAAGGGTGCCAAGTACATGCAAATCTTAGCTCCTTCTCATCGTATTAGATTTAACTGAAATCAATATATCAATATAGCTAGGTATATATAAATAAAATGCACTGATGCCCCACTTTTGGTCGAGACTCGGTTACATTCAACTTCGAACTCCGACCTCGCGCTCGGGTCCAAGTGTTTTTTAAATTTCGAGGCCGTATCAACATGAACGTCGAGGCCGCAGCCCGGTAAATAAATTCTTGTGTTCGCGAGCTAGGATGTTCACGGACCTCCTTGTACTCTCTAGGTTCGGGTTCCAGATTGGAAGGGTATCGGCTCCAGCTTCAGCCGTTAGATTCTGTACGTAACACAAAATTGCTGGAACTGCATTATGACCCTCTTATATAGTCCGTTTTTGCTCTAGAGCTCTAGAGCTCTGGGAACAATCGTGAATTTAAAGGCTAAACTTTTATATATAGCTTATATGTACATCTATAAGTTTGTACAGCATAACTCGCTAAATTTGAGATATGTACGCAGAATGTTCTCGGATTATGGGCTTGAATATCTAGTACGACGTACGTATCGGCAGTCAACATCAAAGCGTCGCTTCATCCGGAACGTTACGCCACTTCATTGCCGAATGATTATTCGCCCATTCCAATAGGGCATCATAATCAACGCATTCATGCTCCGATCCCTCTCCTGGCCCTTCGTCTGTTTTACCCTCCAAAGTTATGTCAGCCGAGCACATGAGGCCCTGACGGATATAGTTGAAGCAATGTGCTGTGTGATGCGCGACTTTCTCGGTTAGTTCGATCCCGTCGTAGCCTTGTTGGTAATGTTCCGCAAGGTATGACAAGCAGTGCAGCTGATGGAAGACGGTCATCATATATCCTGGTCCATCTTTATAGCGGTCAATCGCTATAGTATAGGGATTTGGGAGGTCGTATCGGTGTGCATCCTTGACAACTACGTAGCCACGACTCCCTACAGGCGGAAATACTATGTTAGTGGTATGTTTTCCTTTCGCATGGCTTATCGATCTTACCTGAACTTAGAGGGATCCAGTTGTGAAGGGTACGTAGCGTATCTGTTTTGTTGAAGAACATTTTATCGTGCATAAGTGTCGAGTTACTTCGGAACGTGTAGAGCTTGCGTGGGACTTGCTATCCCTGCATGGTTAGTGATACCGTGGCCACGAATATTCGAACTTTAATATGCATGATGGATTAGGACTGCTGGTGGGTTTACATACGCCGTGGCACCGGAGTCCTTTTAATTGTATCCCTTCCTTGATACGAGTTCAATACTAGTAAGACAACAATCGCGGCGCCCATGGCTAGTTCTAGAAAGAGCCGCAGATACCACGAAATCCCACGCTTCTCAGGCCGCTTTTGCCATATGACATCTTCGCTGTTTCGATCGCTGGAAAGAAAGGCCTGCCCTTCCTCGGAAGTTTTATTGTTCGTGATATCGTTCATTATGTTGCATATCGATCTATTGATATCTGCAAAGGGTGCTGGAGGCCGAATGGAAAAAAACGCTAGCTTTTCCAATTTTACATTTTTCTGGGGAGCGGTAAGTTTATATGTACCTGGGTACCTATAATCCGGGGTATAAATCATGCGACCTTCTATCCGTGCAGCGAATTTGTTAAGATTTAGGCTTAATAGGAGTCGTCTGGACTGGTTTAGGCTATAACAACACCTGAGCAGGGATGGTTGGACAGAACCCGGGATCCCGGCCGTATACAGTATTACAGGTCAACTGTGTTTACTATGTTCTAAGCTCATGAAAGACATCCGGGTAGTAGTCCGAATGTCCGGTTTAGAGTGGGTGGGGTGATAGTGGTGGCCAAGGTGTCGGCCCCTTCCGCGAATTTATCGAATCTGAATGATTTTACTACCATATCGGTATGTCTCGACATGCTCGATAGATCATCGTTTTGTTGGATATGCGCTGAATTTCTTTTAGCATTAAAACTGCAAGTTGGGCTTTCGTATTTCTCATAGCTATATAGGTCCTGGGATAATTATGATGATACCCGTAGCCACTAGATGTACTGAACGTAGTTAATGCGACGCTATTATGGTGTTTTAACGCTTCTTTGCGCTTGAAGATGACTTGTCTGGGCTAGAGCACTTTTGAATCTACCTTAAAACGTTTGTCGTAGTCTTGGCATCTGAGGACATTGCATCAGCCCTGCGACCTGGCCTGTAATCCAAGGTTTGAACACCAGGACGGCTTCAAAAGACTTAGGATTTGTATTTGGGTTTTATGTGTTGTCATCTTGGTCTTGGGCGGCTGGCTCCGAAGGAGGTCTTTTCAGAAAGATTTTCATAAGATTTGTTATTGCATTATCTCAATAGAATATTGGTGAGCTTATGAGGCTCAAATTGATGACAAGAAATCAATAGTGGGTAGCCATTATGAGTCTTTCAATGGAAGTGGAAGAGCCGCAGTGTCACTAACCAATCATATGCTGTGCGACTCTATTCAAGCCGACTTTTGTGTTGTCTGTTGTATTTAAGCCTTATCGATAAGAAAGTTTGTCGCGCTCTGATTGGTCATTACTCTCTTGGCAACCTGGGGTGAGGAATTCAGATGGCTGCTCAGCTTAAAAAAAAGTTTTTGCGACTCATCGCAGCGCACAACTCACCACGCCGCGCTCAGTCACCTCAGTCACCTCCAACTCGATTATTCTGCCTACTTCAATCCCTCCATCCATTCCTTCTTCTCCTTCTCCTTCTCCTTCTCCCTCTCCCCATCACCCTCCCGCTTTTCTAACAACACAATTCCTCATAACTGTTTCTTACAAACTACCAAATCCTCACGACTCGACTGCAATCCCGTTGCACTATCATAAACATCATAACTGTCAAGTCACCCTGTGACCTCGATAATACATACGAGATGACCGACATTAATCCGGAAGAGCCTGTTCAGGCACCTGCTATTGTTGATGAAAAGCCCATTGAGGCTGTTGCTGAAGAAAAGTCTGCTACTGAAGATAAGGAAGACGTTGCTGAGGAGAAGATTAGCTCTCAGGAGAAGAAGGAACGTGTCGGAATCGTATCTGATGCCTCAGTTCTTCCTGAGTCGGATGATCCCAAGGAAATCATCAAACAGGTACGTTCACCTCTACGTATAACTTTATTTTCAACGTCTGGCACGAAAAAACCATGGGATATATTTGTGTTGTGCATGGGCCGAGTTTCGAACACAGCTAACAAGAAGGCTACCATTTAGGTTGAGTTTTATTTTGCAGACTCTAATCTGCGATTTGACAAGTTTCTTTACGGACTTGTAGGCGAAGAGAACAAATGGGTTGATATCGCTCTGGTCGCCGGTTTCAACCGCATGCGTCGATTTAAGAACCTCGACAACATCAAGAAGGCCTTGGAAGACTCTGAACTTATGGAGCTTAACGAAGAAAAGACTAAAATGCGAAGAAAGAACGCGATGATCATGTTGAAGGACCCTAAGCTTGTGGATAAGTCTATCACTCGCTCTGTCTACGCAAAAGGATTCGGTGCTGAGACCAAAACCTCCCAATTCGATATCGAGAAGTTCTTTGAGAAGACCGGTATTACAATTAATGCTGTCAGACTCCGTCGTGATGACGATAAGGTCTTCAAAGGATCTGTGTTTGTCGAATTCAAGACTATTGAAGACATGAAGAAGTTTATGGAGCTAGAGGATAAGCCTGAATGGAACGGGCAAAAGATGGTCCTGATCGACCCCAAGGCTGAGGTAAGAGTTTGCAGTCCCCCAATTGGCTCTCGTAAAACTTAACTGACATATATTTGATCCTAGCCAAACACTGATAAGGAGGGCAAGACAACCGCCGAGCAGGCCATTGCTGAGGCCTCAGAGGGATTGAAATACATGACTAAAGAGGACTTCGTCGAGATGAAGATGGCAGCTATCAAAGATGGCAAGATCCAGGCCAAGAACTACGCAAAGACTCCGAAATTCGACGCCTTCAAGCAAGAGGGTGGGCCTTCTGCCGGGGGACGAGGTGGGAGACGGGATGGACGAGGGGGGCGTGACAATAGGGACTGGCGGGAGCGACGCGACGATGATCGCAAGAACGGGTTCCGGGGCGGGCGTGGCGGTGGTCGTGGTGGCGGTCGTGGCGGCAGAGGCCACAACAACCGTGGCCGGGGCCGGGACCACCGGGGCGGAGACAACTCCGGCCCAAAACTCCGTGCCGATGGGGTCCCCATCGTTAGGACCACCAGCGCCTCCCCGGAAAGGAGGTCAAAGAAGAGATCCCGTGATGACGGGACGGAGGCTGGTGCCTCTGATGATAAGAAGAGGAGGACCGAGGGGTCCACCGACGCCTCCGCTTAGAAAGCGGAGGGTCAGGTGTCGGCCAAGGAGCCGTCCCGCAGGCGCGGCCGGGTTGGCGAGGAGGAGGAGTCCACCGTCAAGGTGGCCCCCCCCTCGCCGAAGAGGATCAAGAAGTCGGCCTAAGGGCCGCCCAACTCTCTCTCCCTCTTCTCTTCTTCCTCCCACCGCCCTTTCCTTCATTTAATGGCGTTATGAGATGTGGTTTTTTTCACCTAGCATTAATGAGATGGGAGGGGATCCCATAATTCCCCAGTGTACACTATGCCCTACCGAGCTTCCGTCCTTTTCCCAATGTACTATAGAATTTGCCGGCAGATCAAAAGCTTTGTGACATTTTGAACTTTCGCGTATTTCCAACCTACCGTAGACATATACATGACCAGCCGCGAGGCCATATGATAGGCTAGCCTGAAAGTTTAATGATAGGTGACCCTCGATGTGCGGTGCATGCCACCGCCCGCCACTTCTGTTCCCGTTACCCTAGCCTTGAAGCCCAATACTTCCTAGTTCCATATCCAGAACGTATCCCGCTGCCCATCTCGCATGTAGCATCTCGGTACACCAAAATCAGCTGCTTGTGGAATGTGCTCTTATGTGTTGGTCTTGTTGGCGGGGCGTTTGCAGTGACATTCCAGCCAGTGACGTCAGAATCCGCCTGCCAGAAAATTCAACTGGCAACAGGGAAACCACTCGAAAAGAGTACCTGACTACAAGTACCAATGTTTTAGCTCGTGATCATCTTTTCCTCTTCCTCTTCTTCTCTCTTCTTCCTCACGCTCGCATTCACGTTCACATTCACCCTTACATTCACGGCCTTCATATAGTCAGGTATGTTATTCCTCCCCTCTGTCCTCTCTCAATCTAAATTCTCAAAGAGCAAGTTTGTCGAGTAGTCACTGCAGTTCTATATTTTGTTGTCTTCCGTCATTTTAGTAAACTTTTACTCATTTAAAACAATATCGAAAAAGCTTATCAGCTAACAGGCATTGGTTTTTCAACAGCCAGAGATACCCCTCATTTTCGCATCTTCCTTCCTCAACGATATTAAACTTCGAATTCAGCTTCTCCTAGTATCTCCATCATGTCATACGCTGAAGTTGTCGCAAAGGGCGGTCCTCAGGATCCTGAAGAGGTATGGTTTCTTTATTTTCACCCGTGACTTTTGTTCGCTCGCATGATGAATTCGGGTATCTTGATGCTAACTTTCAATGACTTCTAGGCGTACGTTATCCCGATTCTGATCTCCTAATTGTCTTCAATACACCTATTGTCTAAGATTCATCCGATGCGTTCTTGTTACGAGCAAGAATTTCTTGGTAGCTACTGTATCACGTGATGCTAACCCCCTTCTTCTGAACAGCGCCGCTCCACCAGTCCCAGAAATTATTCCTAGTGACTCCTCCGTCGCTTCGTTAGTAGACGTTGATTCTGGTGTCTCTGTCGTATCCTCCGACTTCCCCAACCAGCCAGTAAAGACCTACACCCAAGCCGAGCGCCTAGAACTCGAAGCGGCTGTCGAAGCTGAAGAAAATGCTGCCCGTGAAGCCGCAGCTAAAAAGAAGAAGGGGGGAAAGAGCGACTCGGATCTCGTAGTATGGCTCAAGGACCCCGTTCACTCTGGCGGCGCAATCGTCAGCACAGTTCTTGTTGTCGGATTAGGAGTTGCTGGATGGAGGAAGTACAAGCTTGGACAATTCTCGTGGTCGACTGCGGGTATCGGAGCCGGTATACTGGCGGGTGTTAGCTTGGTGGAGTACTTTGTTGGAAAGTCAGTTCTTTTTCCATACCTATGAAGGCTTTCTTTGATGAATTTAAGCCTGGGGAGTCCGATGCTAACATATTCCATAATAGATTCGCACAAAGCTATCTTACCAAAAGGAAGTAGATCTAAGCGTTAGATAAAGGAAAGGCAGCTTTAATAATTGGGGTTGAATGCTGAACATAGGAGGGTCTCTAGGCTATATCTGTACATTTTTACTTATTCCCTTTTCTACTTGCTGTAGCAAGGCTATTGATGATCTTTGCTTCCTCGATCAGTCGGTAGAGATTATTTTGGGCCGAGGATGCGGTGTCTTTGCGGCTCTAATATCATTTATGTCGCTCTTTCTCTCTTCTCTGAAGCAAGTATTTAGATTTATGGACTTATAGTAGCTAATGAATCACTAGCCTTTTGGGCTCTATTCTCTTATTACAAAAATTATTGTGGTTTTGGTCGATGGTATCGGTTTACACCGTCAACGTTTGCCTCACTTTGCGACTCAAAGTTCGACGAAAGGTTACACCTTTCACTACTTTCGGCCTTCAATTGCAACGATCAATTTATTGAGGGTTGGGGGTTCTTGCTCTACTCACATGTATTAAATTGGCGTAGAAGCTTAAGAGTTCGGTAGATCGATCTAGACATCTATCAAAGGATTCTGGTACTTGCAGCAAGATCAGCAACAAATTCTTGGAGAATCAGAGTACACAGGTTTAGCTTCACTGGCTGCTTTTGTGACTCTTGAAGCTGATAGACAGGACGCCTATAGTGCTGTGCGGCTGATTGAGCTTGGTAGGGGTGTTATTACTGGTCTACGCCTTGGAACGCGATCCGATCCTAAATTGACTGAGCCGAGAATTCAACACCCAGAGTTAGCAAAGAAGTTCGAGCAGCTATGAAACATATTAGACCCTTCGGGCTTGGGGGTTCTTGATTCTAAGGCTATAAAAATGATAGAGACTCCTTCAGCTTCTCTAGAGAGATCGAGAATATACCAGCGGCATGAGGCGAGTCCCGAATTCGATAGAACCGTCGACCAGATCCGGCTTCTACCCAATTTTCCCAATGTCCTGTTTCTGCCTGAAGCCCATGAGTTCATATCCACTACACATATGGGCCCCACCGTTCTTATCAATGTTAGCGATTCTTGCTATGCACTCATGATTGAAAAGGTTGGAATTCGGTCAATATGTCTCAGCAACCTACACAAATCTGAAATAGAAGGAAACTTCAAGCTTTCGTGAAAAGTTCGCGCCGCTAGCAGTTCCTCTAACACTTTAACTCCAAATACTGCTAGATAAGTATTCCGCATGCTAGAGTGGCTCCCGGACGTAGTAGTGAGCCCTATCTTGAACGAGCTGGGTTTTTGAGCTCTTCTCCGAGCGGGGACCCTTCGCTAAGTGACTACTTACCTCGTGTGTGGTGGATCCCAACCGGACAGCTAAGTCTATTGCCTCTGCACGCCGCAGGTGACCATTTCCCACCACCCGCCCTCAGGCGTCTGCTACAGGCTCCCAGGTCCCGCAACTCGGGCGGACCACCCTTGACCGAGTAATATCATCATACAGCTCATCAGTCAAAGCATTATCATACGCCCGGGAAAACTCGCAAAGGTTGCAATTCAACGCTGAATGCGAGTCCGCGAAGGCCCCGCCAGTATTGATGGACAGGACGCCAGGACATTCCAACCTTGAATTTGCGAAAGAAGAGATTAATATGCTGGAAAATATTCTTCCAGGCGATATCTCGAAAGTAAAGCTGAACCAGCCAAGCAAGAAAGAGATTCTGGAACAACTAAATGCCTGTACAGTGTTCCATTTCGCAGTCCACGCCGAATTAAATCCAGTAAATCGATCAAAGAGTTCCTTGTTTACTAGTGATTGGCAAGACAACTCTTCAATGGTCGAAAATCTTATTGGATTGGACCTTCGCGAAAGAGCACCTTTGCTAACGTACCTTTCGGTGTATTCAACCAGTGACAGCGATGCAGAGGGGCTACAAGACGAATCCATACACCTAGTATCAGCCTGTCAGTTAGCAGGGTTCCAGCATGTGGTGGGGTCTTTGTGGGAAGTTTCTGACCGCTATTCTGTTGAAATAGCGAAAGAAGTATACAAGAGCTTCGGAGATGGGGGTGTTATAGATGATCAGAGCATCTCATTGGGGTTGCATAACGCTATGAGGAGTCTACGATATGGCATGAATAAGTGTAACGATGGAGAGTCTACAAACAATAATTCGCCTCAGGAAACGATAGAACACGGCGATAGTGGGCTTAGAGGTCCAAGATGCGTAAGGCCCATAAGGGCCGAAGATAAGAACGAGAAAATCACCAGCAACCCACTTATTTGGGCAGCATATATTCATGTTGGCCCATGAACTCCATGCATAGGTGGCATTACCCATTCCATATCACAATACTAACTACTATCGCTAATACAAATAGCGTTGGTTAACAACGTGCCAACTTATTTCCATATCCCAACCATTCATGCAACTTTTGCGAAATCTGATGTGTTTATTTCTTTTTGGGTGGTATTTTAGGAGTATAAAGCGAGGTTTATTTTGTATTCATTTCCATCAATTGAATAATACTATTTAGTTTGATTTCTTGCTATCATTTCCCTGGTTTCCTTACACCCTGAGGGCCGCTGGCCGGCAATACTAGTAAAGAAGTAAATTCAAAAGAGTAATTAAATAAACGGGCATCAATCCACCGTAAGATTGGATTAAACATTAGAAAACAGTTTTCAGTTTCACCGACTTATCTGCAGAGTGGAAGCGGAAGCCTACAAGTATATTAGTTCACTAAATTTCCACATGTACAAGCAGTCAGTGCCGGTGAATCACAGAGACATTAATTGTTACAGAATATAAGAGTTTTTGGAACACAGTGTGGTTGTAACTAATCTATAAATTTCACAATTCGAACGAAAAACGTCAGAAGAAGCTTAAATAGCGTCCCAATCGTCCTAATGCCGGTATCCTGACATCACGATATCAAGCCCCTTAAGACTAATAAAGTAAGCATTATTCGAGATTTATGCCGTGCGCCTGGTCTCGTCGTGCGCCCGGCTCTTTAGAGCCGGGTTTTAGCGGCTAGCTCGAAGGTCTTAAGCTCAGCACGAGTATGGATGCGGCGTGGCCCGCGTGCCTATGGATGCAAAGGCGCTTTTCAGCGCGGAAAGTATTATTTACCCATAATAGAAGAGATAGCAAAGAGAAAGAAAGAAAACTTAGGTTGAAAATTAAAACTAGACGACGATGTCCTGGGGCACGGAACCTCGAATAAATCAGAGGCTCCCGCTCCCTCGTTTCTCGTTGAAGTTTCTGCGTTGTAGCTGTTGTATTCCCTAATTCGGCTGCGCCAAAACTATAGACTTGTAACGCTTGTGTTACATCAGATGATCCTTGGCGTTTCACTGTGTTACTGAAAGTTGGAGCTTGAGATAGAAGTGGACTTTTGAACCTTGAAATTCACTAATACGTCCCTGATCTAGGTACCCTTGATTATTATTCTGGGCTTTGTTAAAATTTTGCCAGTTTGCTATGGTACTGTCATTCAAAGCCGAATAAAGCTATCGAACGTAATATTCTCTTGGCGGCTCGGGCCTGCTCCTCGGATTTTTGTTTCCGCCTTGTGGTGATGATATCAAACTAGCGGTGTTGTTGCATGTTGAGCAATTGCCCAAAGCGCTTTTAATTCCGCAATGCAATGCGTTCACGTCAAATTCTTCTAACGCTAATGAATATATTGATGTGCCGCGCGCAATTTTTCCTTTGATCTAGAATTTGACTTGGAGCTTAGGCTTATGCAAAAGGATCCGCAGATAATTTTCGGCAATGGAATGTTTAAGCGCTTGGGAGAAGGTTTGGAGTGGTGTCGTTCCCAGATTGGGGCATTATCGATTATCTCACCTTCCGATTAAGAGCAGAATGCAACATCATCTTGCTGCTGTGCTTTACCCGCAGATACATCCGCCTCCCTAAGCTAGTAACACTGCCGATTTTCTATAAACCGCCACCTCAATCGCAAAGGCGATGTATGTATCAATATCTCGATGGTGCCTGATCTATCAACCTTGGCCTGTCAAAGATCTTATCATAATTTAAACTTCAGCTTCACATTCGAATATTCATCGCTGCGGCGATACATGCTAATAAGAATTTAGATATTCTAGAATAGGAACCTTGGCGCGATCTTGGTTACGAGATGCTAACCTTTTCGCTTCATTAGAGTAATTAGACTGTAGCAAAGAAATATTCTAGTCAAGGTGAATGCGTGATCCGCGCAAGCTCAAGTAGTATATATAAAGCAAGAGAATCGTCCCTGTTAACAGCTATCACCAGCATCGATACATCAAAGAATCCTCTAGCAGTTTTTATATATAAAAGCCTAATAGCTATTCATACTATCAATCCCAAGGGTCACTTCTTCTGACCTTCCTCATCGAAGTATTATATTAAAAGCCTAAAATTAAATCTCTATACAACAAATCCAACTTGATTTACTTTTATAAAGGCCAGCCTTCAGCAGAAAACCACAATGAAGTTCTCAATCCTCATCGCCGTTGCCTCTGCCATCGGTACTCACACTGTTACCGCTGCGCCAACTGCCGAACTAGTCAACGATCCTATCAACAATTTGCAAGCAAGAGAGAATAATGGAGCTGGATGCCACTACCGCTCACCGGTGGCACCTTGGCGGGAGTTCACCGTCCTAACCTGGGGCCCTTGGACACGCGGCAATTACGGTCGCGGTCTTTTGGACAATCTCCGTGGACAATGTGGTCTTATTACCGATTGGGAATTTGAATACAATGGTTCCAACGGTAACGGCAGAGCTACATTTAAGACCGATCTCGTACACCCCGCCGAATGTGTGAAGAATGCGGTCTGGTTGGCTAGCGGTCCAACCAATGTTGACGTTTTCTGCCATCACGTCTGAGCGGCCAGCCTCGATCAGCTCTCTACTGTTGAGTATCTTGATCTTTCGCTCTTTTTTTTGCTCCGACTCCAACTTTTTTTACGCGTTCTCTTTCCCTTCTTCCATTTTCTTTTTTGATTTCTATGCATAGTGCCCCGCAAGTCATCACCCCTACCAAAAATACGCCAACTCTGGCAGCACAACGACAAAGAATTCCGGCTTGGGGGGGTGGGATGGGTGCCATATTTTGTATATTAAAGAGCATGCATGTAGACTAGAATTAAGTACCTAACTGCAATGAAATTCCCAGCAGGAGTCCTTGTTGATATACATCGTGTTGAGAATTCTACACATCGATCGCAATCAATATCCCTTGACCGAAGTGGATTTGCATATTTGAGCCATCTTAATCTTAACGTGAACAGAATTAGATTTAATGATGAGATGATATTTGCTAGGGAAAGATTAAATTGACTATAGGGTACTGCTTTCGAAAGCTTTTTAAATCGAGTTACGTACTTGCTTTTAGGGAAGTGTCCATGCCTTTACAAGATAGGCTCATTCTATTTAACCAAAAACTCAGCTTTGGTACTCGATTGCCTAGAGAGATCAAAACCCCGGTGTTTCTAGCAGCTGGCTTCCGTGGAACAATCACCAGCTTGCGAGATTGATGTGCACATGTACATATGTGTCGTCGAGCTCCTGATGACCGGGGAAAAAATGCGAAGTACAAATAAGAATACCCTCCAGACTTAAAGATATTTCCTCTTCGAATAACATATCTAAACATTCCACTGACTTGCTCCTCAAATGCGAACTCCTATGGGGGAGGGTTACGGATGGTCACAGCAGATGCATGTTACTTAATTAACTTTTCCACAGTCTCAAATGCGCATTGTGTAGACTGCGCGGCCACATCTAGAATATGAAACTACTATGAGACCAGCGAATTCTGACCCCTCTGGCTTTATTTCATATGGCTAGCTACCTAGCTTTGAACCCCGAATTTATATAATCAAATATTTGGCTCTCTTTCGGTTCATTCCAAGCCTACCAAATTTGGATTCGTGTGCCTGGGCCTGTCCAATCCCACAAAAAATACAACATACGTAGAGGAAAGCAATTGTGTTGACCATTATTCTACCGGACCTACAGATATAGGTATCAGTTTCATAATCACGTGCCCCATAGGCTTAACTTCCAGCCGAAAGGTATCCACCTAGCCCGAAGTTGTCCTAAAACCCGATGGAATAAATAAGATGACGCTTTCGAGATATATATACTATTTAGATCCAGTGTGTTGACATCATTGTAGAATTAATTGAATACGAGAAACAAAAAGACGTCCACGATCTAGAGTCCCAATTTGATTGAAAATGCCGAAATTAAAGCTTTAAATAAGGAAATTGTGTTTATAAGCTGTAATCAAAAGTGGCGTAGGGACTAACTTGGGAGAGCTTACAAATATCTTATT
Organism: Arthrobotrys conoides; assembly: GCA_036971725.1. Classification (NCBI taxonomy): domain Eukaryota; kingdom Fungi; phylum Ascomycota; class Orbiliomycetes; order Orbiliales; family Orbiliaceae; genus Arthrobotrys; species Arthrobotrys conoides. Next base: position 944,665 of record JAVHJM010000006.1, read on the forward strand.
ACACCTGTGTTTCGGAGCCAGATTGAATTATTTTTCCATATATATACAAATGATGAAACTAGAAACGAGGCATAGACTATTTTCATCATAACTAGGCCTCGATAAATCGCTTCCGTCATACAAGTTTGCTTGTGTAATTGTCTAACTCTATATACACAAGGAAAGACAAAGACTACCCCTAACCTCGGTGGAATCTAAGCTTTATTTTTTATCGTAGTATTCGTCCGGATCGGAGATTTATTCTCCTGACCAACCTGACTCTTAAGCTTTTCCTTTTCTTCGTCAGTAATAGGTATATTCTTCAGTTTCTCGATGACATCATCATCATAGTCCTCTCCACCAAGACCTACCTCAAGCTCTTCCTTGGTAGGCTTTTTATTTGCTGGTGGTCTAGCAGTAGGCCAAATTGGTTTTCCGATTTCTGTAAGCTTCTTAGTGGGCAAAACTTCTGTCTGAACAATAACTGTCTTGATCGAAATTTCGACTGTTGTTTTCGGCGGTCACTCGATAACTTGAGTCAATGTGAGAACGCTATTCTGAGTGATTACAGAAACCTTAGTCTGTCCACCTTTGATGATCGTGGCGGCGTTGTTCTTCGTGATCGAGACAGGTTGAGGAGGAAGCACAACTGGTTTGACAGGTTTGACGACAGGAACTGGAACTGGCTTCTTCTGCACCGCCTGCTTCGCAACGGGTTCGAGTTGTTGGAGGGGAATACATCCTCCAAAGGAGCCGTTCTGGTAACTATCAGTAATCTATAATGCATATATATAAGGCTCAGGAATCAAAAGTATAGTGTACCTGGGCATGATTTTGGAATCTCAAAATACAGATTCTTTGAGCCATGCATTTGCCAATACCATTCAGGTTAGCGGGTAATTGAACCTCAAGCTCACATGGCGCCGGGGAGCCCCACGGACGAATGGATTCAGCGTTGCCTTGACAGTTTGTAGTTACTAGCAAGTTCTCGGTTGTCCATTTCTGTCCATTACCATTATAGTCGATCATGAATTTAAAAGGACCACCGCCGTCCTAGTTGATCTGCCAGGCCGTGATCTTCACTTTTCAGCCATGAACGCTAGCCCACCAAAATCCAATACAAACCAAAGAGTCATACAATATCGACTAGAAATTGGGAGCTCCATTTCCAAACCACTGTGAACCCATTGCTATGCGGAAGTTTCCGGTGCATGGAGCAGGTCGTCATTATTCTTGTTGCTAGAGGCTCGAGCCTGGTCTCTTCTAGGTCGGGCCAGAACTCTAGTTCTAAATATGAACCATAGTCACACAAGTTACAACTTCCAACTCCGCAGCAGCAAGCGCGCACAACAGGTCCCTGCGAACACAAATTGCACATATGCGTATACGGGTTAGATTTACATCGTACGAGCAAGCTGCTTATATAGACACGGAATATCGCAAGTACTAGTGCACTGCAAAAATATTCACACTGGGCATTTCTGCCTGAAGGTTATTCAGGAATGAATGTAGAGTATACTACCAGTCAGTTGATGGTTTATCTCAGAAATTATGCCAATATCCTGCCACTGTTTTGCATTCCTAGTTTTAAGAATCCCTTGTGGGTTAGCGGTATAGCGGCCTCGAGACCTCAGACTAATTATAGGGCTTAACATTGAATTTTATTTCTGGGGTGAATTTGGGTGGTCTGGGCTTGCGAGCGCAATTTTGCTTGTTTCACCTGGGCTTTGCTAATTTTGGTTGATAATCGAGATCATCAGAGGATCACTGTCAGACTTCAGGCTTTTCGAAAGTCTTTCCATCACATGGACATACCTATATAAAGTACGTATGCATGTAATGCGCATGTGAGTAGATTATTACCCTCATACAAGCTTCTTCCAGGGTATATATACCCCCGCTACAAACCTACTAAGGCTAAGAAGACCCACTCCCAATTCACTTACTAAGGAAGAGAAGTCCTCAATTCAATTCTCTATTTACCTAATAACTGAATCTATAAAGCTCATATCACCAATCCTCTTCATCTCTCTCGAGATCTCGAGATATATATTTTATATTCTTTTCGACCGGCGCGTTAACAGCACCGTGCACCTACTCTAGTGCAACTAGTTGCTCTGGTAATACCACCCCCTCGTTCTAAGAGACTTTTGGAGCATCGATATCACAGCAATCGCGATGGCCGGGACGGATTTGGGACCCAACGATATTCTATGGGATGATCTCTTCTATGTAACCCCACAAGGCGGGGTACGAATGAAGGAGCAGCATCCAATACTCTTCCGGCGATTTATGGCACCTTGCGATATCTTCGAATACAAAGGCTTTGCAATCAAATACTTTGTCGAGGATAGAGAAATAGAGTTGACCGAGCTTGCCGGGGATTGCTCGGTGAAAATATATGGCCATATCCTGAAATTTGACGTCGGTCCGGATAACGAGTCTCGAAAAGTTGGCCTGGTCATGGAGATAGGACGCTCCCTTCAAGACTATGTGAAGCAAGCGGACGAAGCGGAAAAACATAGAATCAAAGACGAAATGATTGCGATCGTTGAACGATTACACAAAGAGTACAATATGGTACACGGGGACATCAAACCACAAAACTTTCTTATTTGCAACGATGGCAAGATAAGGTTTTGTGATTTTGAAGCCGCAAGACCGTTAACTGAAAGTCTCGAAATCTGGGAAGGGCTGGAAGAACTAGCGCTTAACAAGGCATATACTTATAACTACATCAATAAAATGCGGAGCCAGTTTGTTCCACCTACAGAAGATGACGATTGGTATGCCTTAGCCATATCAATTTGGGAAATCTTCACCGGCAAAGTACCATTTGAAGGTATTGAGAATGAGGAAATAGTTTCACGTCATAGTACTGGCCAGACGGTAGACTTAACAGAGGTGAAAGATATTGAAACAAGAGAGTGGATAAGAGATATTATACAGAAAGGAGGAGCTTTAGTCTAGACCGCCATGTGCGGCCTTGTCGCCGAAATCTTTTATTGCAGTGCATGAATGTTCGAACTCAACTAATTCTCCTAGCTTTTTAAAATTTCTCGCTCACGATCGCTCTGCTACGGCAAGCTAGCATATGGACCGGGAGGTGGTAGTCATTACATAATATTCTAAGTATTGATATATTATGATTATAATTAACTATGTCATTTCGCGCATCATTTGGTTTCAGCATCACCTGGACACTTTTCTTCGGGGTGTGATAGATGTCACTATCATATCCTAACATTGTAATATTATATGAAATGGATTATCTCTGCGCTCTTGTTCCGAAATTGATACATCCTGCATTACATGCTGCCATATGACTATTTCGAGGTCAATGGATGGTATTGCTGGGAAAAGTGCCATGATATTACTGCTCCTTGAATTAATAAAAGGTTTTCTTAGGTAAATCACTCCTATAATCCCTTTTCCAGTACACTTGCTCGTCCTTCTCTATAGCCTCGCGAGCATGAAATCGTTGCGTTTTTACTAAGTTCTCACGAGATACCACCGTGGGCTCGCAAAGTGGCATTTAGTTTACGAGATAACTGTGCGCCGTTGGGACAAAAAACTATTTGAATAGCCCAATCCTTTTCTTGAATCTCTTTCAGAAGCTGTTCTCTAAACGGTATACCAGTAGGTGAGCATGGATTAGTCTGGGGGGCATAGATTGAGTGAGGCAATAGGACTTGCAGTTCAACTTACTACCGTTATCATCCTTGGAGGCCGTCCAGCTACTCGGCTGAAAGCTGTTGTGAAAATTCCTATGCTTCTGCTTTCTTGACCTATCATAATCCTAGGACCGTCGTGTTTCTTCTTGTATATGTTGTTCTAGAATTCTAGTGTGTTCTCTAGGTTGACTTGTGACTCTACAACATAATTAACAGTCATAACGCATCTCGTACATAAAGTTTCAACCCGCCAAGGATATGAATCTAATACCCCCTCCAAGTACTAATCAGCTCGCCCGTTCCTTCGGAACCCCCGTCACCCAATCGAGTTTTTTTATATTTGATCCGAAATCGAATATCTCGAAATTCAAAATTTTGTCTTCTCTCTAGCCCTCCCATGCACCATAATAGTTGCATAGCACCTAGACCCGGGTACCTAAAGTTATTCTGCTATAAGTAATTTATAACCGAATACTTTATCATACACACATACAAGAAACCTACATCGAACCATGCTTCGTTCTTTATTCTCAATTACACGTAGAGCCATCAATTCTGCCCTGCTAACTGTCAAGGGCGCCGCAACCCGGATCAGTGAAAGTAAGTCCTCACTTGCCTTTTTACCCTCGCAACCACTGCTGCCAATATCCAAGAATATACCAGCCAGCAGCTAATCAATTTTCTGTGGGGTATAAAGTTCTCGTAACTGATGTCATATTCAGAACGACGATGCGTGCTTTAACCGATTTTAATGGCGCACGGCTTCCTGAAGCTCGGCCGAGTAAATGGTGCAATTGTACAGAGTGTATGGATCACCCGAGGGCAAAACAACATCTTCTTGAGAGGAAAACCGCAGCTAGGAAGGATTAGATGATAGTATGGTTTTAATGTCATTTTACTTAGTCTTTAGAAATGTCGAAAGAAAATTGTGGTGGCCTTGGCACCATAGAAGATTTATAAATTTACCTCCTATTCTATGGATAAAATATGAACTATTGTAAACCGGGCTCGAGTGGGATTCCTCTTCCAAACTGTGGTTCAAATTTAGATAAAATAAGCCATTCATTTTCTTTTTCTTAGAGGGGTCTGAATTAACGATTTTGGTGTCTAATATGATCAATGGATATTTATTTCAAGATCATTTATGCTAGGACTCAGAAACTTCTCATTGATCTTTTAAATAGTTCAAGTTTCGCATTGACAGCCGGTTGAGTAAAAGCAGCGACTAAGCATAAGTGCCGGAGCTGATACATATGTAGAGTGTGCCTATCTTAGGGTTATAGTATGATGTTCTCAAATTGTTAAATTTTGGGTATCGCTTTAGAAGTCTGGTTGATTTGACATAGCTATAGCAGTAGGAGTCCTATAAAGTCACTAGGCGGTTGCCCAAGATGCAGGAATAACATGTGTTTGAGCTCTATGAAGGGCAGCCTCCTCGCCGAAGTTGTCTTCAAATCTTTAGTCCGCAGTTACGAAAGCGTATCCTTCATTATGGGCTGTACAAGAAAGCATTAGATCTATTTCTTCCACGAATAAAACCTCGTCTGGTCTAGAGATAGTTATATATGTATTAGTATTAAAATTCTATTTATATCCTTAGACTGGGTGCCCCTATTGATGGTTGAAACGCTCACTTGATTCTACTACACGCGTCTTTCGTAACTTCGCACACTAGCCAAACGTATGATCCGTAGTATCCCTGGGAGTCTTAAGTATTTTAACGCATATACTTTGACGGTCCCGGATGATAATATTGGCGCCTGCTTTGGATTTTCAAAATGCTAGTATGGAAACATATTTGATAACGGAGAGGTCTGAGGCCGCGAATATCCTCGGTTGTTGAAAAAGAGAGGTAGATAGCCAAGGGCATAGAGGTGTCGCCTTTATAAGAGGGCCGATGAATTGGTATCGAGAATAATCTCTCCCAATTTGCTGGAAATTAGAGCGCTAGATTGAACCGACTGGTCTGACGAGTATATTATGGGACGGGGCTTTTCATAAAGCTTGCGGTGGCTATCGAATTTACAAAGCCTCTAGTCCCTACACCGGCTGTGGGGTGCGAGATTCCTCCCTTTGTGACGTCTGGGAATGAGATCAGGCGCGAGTGCGAAAATATATCGGTGTGCGAGAAGAAAGATACACTCTGCTACTTCGTCAGATGTGTACCTACGTACTGGACGACTTGTACAGATTAGCTTCAGACCTAGCCCAAACGTATGTCCACAGTAGCACCCCTGATTATTAAACTAGATAAACTACTTACTTTTGAGATATAAGAACCTGTAATATAAGGGTTAGCGCTGTCGGAACTTGTTGAGATGTATTGATATTGTGGCTCAAGATGCGGAAGTTCGAAGCCATAGCACTTGAAAGTGGAAACTGTCAGGTATCAAGTGTAATTCTGATAATTGAAGTACATTAATTATGTCTGAGATATCGATACAAAGTTGGCGTGCACGTGATCACCGCCTGTAAATCTTGACATATTCCTTTATGCGCGAAGTTGAGGTAGTCGCTGAAGAGATCGATACCGTCTGGCTTTCGAGGCAGTCTCAAAGACTGGTATAAGATACCACCTCGACAATTTATTCTATACTGTTGCCACAGGCTCACACTCCTATTTCAGCTTAATGTTTTCTAGATGTGAAGCTTAGCACTGCGAACTTTTGAGCAAAAACCGGGCACGAGAACGGGACGAACAAAAATCCAGATCCTATACAGCGGTTTTTCCATAATATATTAATATCAACCATTATCAGGGCGTCCCACTATAGTGCGCGGCCACAGGCTAGTACTCCGGTGCTTAAATAGACAGCATGGCATCCATATCTACCCGTACCCTCATGTCAATTGACCGCATTCCCGCCTTTAGAGCTTTCGGGGCACCCAAAACCTCCCCTCCGCCTTTTAATTTGAGATACATGAACCCGAACCGGGCCCTCAGGACAGTTCGCCGTACGATCTTTATATCCGCTAGTCAATATACGGTTCCCTAGATATCCGAGTTCGAAAAGGCTAATATCGGCATGACCGAAGCTGGCCGCCAAACAATTGAGTCCGTCTACTCCTCTGCCACGGGGGATGTACTTCAATGCTCCGAAGATCTGTACGACCACTGGATGACCGGTGATCACAGCGGGTTACCTTCTGATGATAGCATTTTGTATGTCGACGAAGATATATGGAGACGTGGGGAGCTCATTTCAATAGTTTGTGATTATAAAATATTTAAGATTTGGGAAGCTATTTATGCATGGTTGGAGGTATTCAGACGGCTAATTGATCAAGATGAAGAAATATTAAAGGGGGAAGATTGGGATGGAATAGATATGGACGGTCTACGTGATCAATATCTGTGGAGATTGATAGAAGACATATTTTCTAGCGAGATCTTTGACAGATACGATGTGTATAATTTAGAAGAGCCTTATCTGCTCCGCGATATCTTTGACAGATACGATGTGTATAATTTAGAAGAGCCTTATCTGCTCCGCGATATCTTTCGTAAAGTTACAATATCCAAATAATAACGTATCTCTCTGAAACCGGACATACGCATAGATATCTAACGACAAGGAGGCCCAAAATTCCAAGTCGTGGGTCTCCCCGCCTAACATATTGCAAAACCGTTATACATTCTCTACTGGATTTTCTGTGATATAGCGGGAACCTTTCTAGCTCGAGATTTTGGAGCTTCAAATTCATAATTGAGATGCTGGTCATACAAATGTTCCAATCTGATATTGGTGAACCGGCAGCAAAAAAATCCAACGCTATATAGAAATCTTCAAAGAAATAATATCAATCGAAAGATAAAAGCAACTTAAGCGCCCGAAGACGTACTTGTAACATGGAAAGCGAGACATCCAACCTCAGACAAACCGTACAAAAGGAATACTTTCAAACTCCCTAATTTTGAGCACCCCTTATTCTTTTAGTCATAAGGGTCCGCTTGTACTAGTTCCCCGGCGTGGACATGGATTCCATAAGTTGGAGATTGTCGGTTTGCTCAAACCAGCCTTTCAGGTAACGTCGGAGCAATCTCTCATTAAGAGGAGAGCAACCTTCTGGGTTCTTAGAATTTGCGATTGCCCCACGCGTGTTATTTGTTTGATAGATAGCCATGTTCTCCCATACCTCCCACCTTGTTTTTTCGCCGTAAACCTTCTCTTTGAACATTGGCATCAACGGTTGAAGGCGCTCGTCAACGGTGTCTGGGAGCTGGTTAATCCACTCCGCGTAGGGATAACCCTGGAGTTTAAAGTCACCACACTGTTTCAACAGCTCAAAGGTATCGTTCCACTCGACGGAGGCCGAATGATCAAGGGGAGCGATGGTATACGCCCGGCCAAGGTTAGAATTCGAATAAGAGATGTGCAAGATATCTCTGATGCAGTGATTCACTGGGATAAATTCCTTTCGCTGCTTAGGTAGCAGAGGGTAGGTACCCATCTTGATGCAACTAATAATGAAACGACCCATGAAATCATCAGGATTACCATATCCACTTTCGCTATGCCCGAGGATGAATCCGGGACGATAGATTGATATAGGAATTCCATTTCTAATAGACTTCCAAAGAAGCTGTTCCGCAACCCACTGGCTTTGAGAGTACCCTAGGTCGTACATTAGCCCCTCCAAGTGAGGCTCAAGAGGTTCGTCTTCAGGTAGGCTTATTGGTCCTTTGAATAGACCTGTGGGGCCGTGCGCTACAAAGCTAGACGAATAGTGTATTGCTTTGGGTTTGCCAGTGACGGCTAAGCGTATAATATTGAGGGTGCCTATTGTATTGGCTGGCCGGTGAACATTGTAAGGTTGCACGTAGTTCACCAGGGCTCCGAAGTGGAAGATCGCTGCGCAAGACTTAGATATGTCATCGAAGGATGCCTGATCAAGGCCCAGATTGGTATTTGCAAGGTCTCCGGGTAGTATGACTAGTTTTGAAAGGAGAGGCTCTTCATGTTTGCCAATTGATATCCCATATTTCGCGAACGCACTTAGGAGACGGGACATGCCGTGGGCAACATCTTTCGCCCGGACAAGACACTGGATCTTCTTTGTTTCAGGCATTAGGAGAAGAGCATGCACGAGGTAGGCTCCTAGGAACCCAGTAGCTCCAGTGACAAGAACATCCCCTTCGGCATCTGAGCGCCAATCTGGGACCGGCCCGTCCAAGGGTTGAAGTCCTTCTGATAGAAGAGCATCCTTTTGCATGCATTCTTTAGCATCGAAGTCGTTTTTTGCGCCGCGGTCGAGGTATTCGGCCATGGTAGCCAAGGTCTGGTGCTGGTATAGCGCATCTGTAGTGAGAGCTACCCCAAATTCTTTACGAACCTTGAGTATCAGAGTCGCGCTCTGCAAGGATGTACCTCCCAAAGAGAAGTAGTTGTCATTGGGTTCAATTGTAGAGGGTGGCTGAGCAAGAGTCTTAAGCCAAATAGACTGGAGCCTATTAAGAGTAGACTTGGAATCCGTCTCGCTAGTTTTTTCTAAAGACGAGTAATAAAGCTGTGCAAGACTTTTGCGATCAACCTTGCCACTAGCGTTCAGAGGAAGCTGGTCTATTAGTCGGAGGCAAGGGATGGAATACCACGGAAGGACTTCTTTCAGCTTGTCAGAGACAGCCTGCAAGCTACCACCTTCCTCAGATTTTAACACAATGTAGGCAAGCAGGAACGCGGATGTCCCAGGTTCAGACTGCAGTGGCTGGATTTTTAGCACTGCAGCCATGGACACTGCGCATTGTCTGACTATGGTAGCTTCGATGCCCTCTAGCTCTACCCTAAAGCCGTGGATCTTGACTTGGTTATCTTTACGCCCGATGTATTCCAACTGCCCGTACTTCCTATAACGCACCAGGTCTCCGGTTCGGTAGACCCGCTTGGGCTTGCCATCTTTAGTAAGCTCTTTAACATTGACAAAAGCTTTTTCAGTGAGGTCTGGCCTGTTGAAGTAGCCGGGTGAGAGACAAGGACCTCCGACACACAACTCTCCAATTGTATCTAGATCTTCGGTCACTTGCTGAAGGTCTTCGTTGAGTATATAAAGATCAGATCCAACGATAGGACCGCCGATACCAACACACCCGGAAGCAGCCTCCTTAAGAGTTACCTCATGGTATGTACACCAGGCAGTGCATTCAGTCGGGCCATACACATTGATCAACTTTCCTGGAGGGCCATTCTCGAGGACTAACTTCATTGCCATGCTATTAGCTGCTTCCCCGCCTGTAGCAAGAATTTCAACAGACGAGAAAGCATCTGGACACGCAAACGCTACAATATTAAACAGTCCCGTCGAAATGACCATCCAACTGACGCAAGATTGTTTTAAAAGTTTTGAAAAAGTGAACGGGCTGCTTAAGATGTCTTTGCTGAAATGGACTATAGTAGCACCACTCATCAGGGGAATCCATATATCTATCATCGAAATGTCAAAAGTAGGGTTGGTGACATGGCCGACAAGGTCACGAGGCGACATCTTGGCCCACAGGAGCATACGGTAGAGCCCTCGAGCCAGGACCTGAACTCCTTTTGGCTTGCCCGTTGTTCCAGAAGTATAGAAAATATGAGAGCGAGTATCCGGGTATGTCACAGTTGGGACACAATCTTCGCCTCTGACCGCGGTAGAAGGCGAATTAAGGCGTTCGTGGGAGATGCTAACTTGTGGAACTCCGTCAAGCTGACGATTTTGGTTTTCTACATCGGTAATTAAGTACACTGGTTGGGCATCATCCAACCTGACTTGGATTTGTTCGTCGGAGACAGATGGGTCCAGAGGAACGCAAGTACCCCCCACGAAAACGATGGCCAGTTGTGCAATGATTTGATCAAGACCCTTGGCGGTCAATATTGCAATGGGCGATTCAAATGGAATCGTGCGCTTGCGCAGTATAGAAGCCAGGTTCTTCACCTTCGCAACAAGCTCGGAGTATGTAACGGTAGTCTCTCCACCGGCATCGACGAAGGCTAATTGAGATGGACATTCTTCCGCCCGATGTAGAAAGAGGGATATCATTCCGCAACTTGGAAGAAGAAGATTTGGAGGGTCGGCCCGTTGGATAACCAGCATGATTGCAAATTAATAGACTGGGAAAGCTATAGTAGAAAGAGAAGATCTTAAAAACTCGTAGATATATGAGGTGAAGATTGTCATATACGAGGCGAGTAACCTTTAGATTATGGATAGCAAGTATTGTATCTGAAAATATCGCGGCAGTTGACGAGGGTTATATACTTCTAACAATTGAAGATCTTATATATATATGCACTGCCCCCCTTAAAAATCTATTGCAGTTTCTTAGACATAATATAAGGGCGTTGCATTGTTCTCTGACCACCGTGCAATCCGGTGCTACAGATGTAGTATGTACGAGTTTTAACCACAAGTGTACATGCACAGGTTGCGAACTCGACCCTGTGCCATCGACGGTCATCTGCAGAGCAATATGATGAGTCTTGGCACCTATTTCAGCTATGCAGAAGAGCTTCCCGAAGGAGGAAATTTATAATTATTAGCTTTTGATACTATGATAACTTAAACCAAATTCGAACTGTATATATACGTATGTGCCCAAGTGCTTAGTTTCGATTCTATACCTACTATATAGTGGAGTAGCCATGCATATATGCACACATTCAACGCCCTAGTAAACTATCTTGCCTTCAAATCATCTTAGTTTATGTTGCGATGGGTTAGTAATATTATACTTTCTTATTCAGGAGTAACATTAAACGTAATTGATTTGACTAGCTACATATATGTATCCTTCCTTTGATTTACGGTCTATAGATATCAAGATCTGCTGCTGCTACCGTATGAAAGCGAAGATTGAGTTCCCACTTGATCAACCTCTGGCTGCACGCTTGGATGTCCTTTCTTATATTGGTAGTTTCAGGCTGTTTTTACTGAATTAAAACATTTTGAGTTACAAAAAAAATACATTTGGTGTGACTCGATAGTAGGGTGTGGCGACGGGCAACCGGCACCCCATATGATGCGTCGGGCTCCACAACGACCCACCTATGTCCTCATTGCCACGGAGCCGCATTAGCCAGATATTCACTAGTGTATGGTATTACTCTCATATCTACCCAATAGAACCACGGCCATCCAGACTATTGGTCGGGTGAATATAATAAGGTTTCTCCGGGTTGTCCTCGGTAGCCGACCCGTGGTACAGTTGCCCCACAAAGGATCGAGTACATCAAGAATTCATTATAGCAACCCGTTCGCGTTCTCGTCCAAGCCAAGGGCCCTAGAGCCACGGCGCCGTCGAGGATAAATGTAGGTTTTCCGCTCTTCAACGTCGTCACTTAAATTATTCAGGAACTCAAAGGCGAAACTAAACACCGTATCAAAACCACATATCCATTAATCATCTTCAAGTGCTTTTATCGAAATGAATACCGAAAAGTTTGTCCGTGTCACTATGCTCTTCAAGAAAAACCCCAGCCTATCCGATGAGAAGTTCAACGAGTACTGGGCTCATATTCATGGCCCGTTGTGCATTGATTGGATGAAGAAGTATGGCATCCTAAAATGCGTGCAGGTAAGTTCTGACTCCTCAATACAATCTTGAACGCCGCTTGGATTCATCTCGCATATACTAAATGTAAATAATAGAAGCATATAAACAAAGATGGCATGCAACATTTGGCGGCTACGCTGCCTACGTGGCCTTTATCGACATTCGATGCCATTGAAGACTTCTACGTCCGTGAGTTAAAGGACTTCACGGACGCGATCTTGGATGATTTCTACCAAAAGACTTTACTTCCAGATGCCGGTGTCTTTGCCGACGCTGCAAGCATTTTTCTCTCGGTTGGGGAGGATTATATCGTCATAGACGATGGAAACATGATCGAACAGCATGAACGGGATTATCATTGTACTTGATAGCCCTCCGATCGGAGAGCTAGATGAGGGGCATTATGCCTTGCAGGTTTCACCATGATTGTACTCCACTTTAGATCTCATAGTGGATTCGTGTATATGATCACATCCGAAAATTCTCCAATTGAATATTTGAACTATTGGCCTAGCGGATATCGTTATTAATATCTCATGTATTAAGTGGTGTAAACTCTAAATCTAAAGATTGATTGTGCGTAGGTGCAAGATCCCGCGAGCGCGAGCCGTTCATCTTCATGACAAGGGCCCGCGTGATGATGGCTCACATGCACCACGTATTTCTACATTAGTTGACATGATTATAATACTCATACTAAATAATTGCAAAGTATTCAACAGGGACACAAACACCCCTTTCCGACGTGTGGAAACGGGACTCGGGAACACTATAAAGACATCTAGTCAATCTCGAATCAAATATTGCGGCATGAATGTAGTCGCCGACCAGCTCATTTTTCCACATTTATGGTATAGTTCAGTGCTGCTATAATAGAGGCTGAAACGAAGCAGCATATGTACTTGACAAAGAAGATTATGATATCCCTTCTAAATCCGTCATAGCATGTTCGATGAATTGCATAATTGCCGCCGCTAATGTATTAACTAGTACTATAAAAACGCTAACGCTATAGCTGTATAAGGCATACACCCCAGGTGGCAATTTTGACCCTGATAGATGCCCCACATTCTGGGTATAATATCCCATCTTCAGTGAACATGCGAGCCGGAACCAACCTCGTTACGGGTCTAACGTCGTCGATCGACGCCAGCGAATGAAGTTAATTTTTAGGATCCCGCTTTTATGCCTAATCCCGTTACCTCAAAGCGTTCAAACAGAAGCGCGGGGATAAAGAGATATCTGATATGCCTTGCAGTTAATATTGCGAGGATCACACTTTGCTTACCGCGGAGTTGATATGCGGATAGAGCTCTAGTGAGTCTAATTCAAGATTTCCCGGCTGAAATCGGAAAAAAACCCCACTTCAAGTTGCATCGTGGGCGAGGGCCCAGGGACCGAGCCGGTGACATGGTCGGCCTGACCTAGCGGAAGAGTTTCACCCTCTTCCTATGTGCTATGAATTTTAGTCTTACGCCTTATCAAGGTTTTTCAATGCAATTGACAGAGATATATAATTACTGTTAACAATGATTTACCATTGAGGCCACCGAATAACGAGTAACTCAAAGTTTCCCTTGGAACGAGACCAATTTCCCTCCTCTTTTGTTATAATTGTATTCTACACTTTTCTTGACAAAATTAAAAATGAAGAATTTCGAAATATATTCCAACGAGCTAAAGCAACGTCTCTCAGAAGGCGCCAAGGTCGTTGGAAAAGATGAGAAAGTCATTAGATATGACGAATTCTCTGCACCAAATCCCTTCATGACTGTGTTTCCTCGCTCTGAGAACGACGTCGCTGAAACCGTAAGTTCTCCCAACCTCAAATTTCGGATTGATGAAATCGCCTAGAATCTAGAAGGTAGAGAGTTAGAAATGGGTTTACTAATCAAGTTGAGTCATATTGATAGGTTAAATACTGCCGCGAGAAAGGATTAAAATGCTTCGCTCAAAGCGGTGGCCACAACTGGCGCGTCAGAAATCATAAAATCATCGACGTCGTCATTTGTATGAGAACTTTGAATAATGTTTCGATCGATGAGAATGCTCAAACCGTGACGCTGGGCGGTGGTACAATCATCGGTGAGCTGGTGGAGGCTGTTGCAGCTAAGAAACTCGAAGTTGGTGAGTTTTCCCGACACAATAACCTATGAGAAGTCGACGATTCCATTCAATTTGGGTCGCAAAGTTTACGGACAGCTCCCTCCAGAGTTGGATAAATAGATTATTCCTATCTAAGAATAAAGAGCTGATATTGTAATCCACCATGAATCTGGTGAATATAGCAACCGGTGTTTGCAACACTGTTGGTGTCCTTGGAACCCTTCTCCATGGAGGTACCGGTCGCTACACCGGAAAATATGGCCTTGGAATCGATAATCTCTTTTCTATTAATTTTGTGGACGCTACCGGCAAGCTTCACCAGAACGTCAATAAGACCACAGACCCAGAGCTCTGGTGGGCCATCTGTGGTGCTGGTGCATCCTTTGGTATCGTGACAACAGCAACTATCAAGGCGTACCCACAACTAATTGACTTATCGTGGAGTTGTACGATCATATTTAGTGATCCTGATGCCTCCAAGATTGAGAAGATTTTAGAAGCTGTAGAGAAGACGAATATGGATCAGAATATGAGTCTTCTGTGTTCATTCGCCTGCCTTCCGCCAACGGGACTTCCGTCACTATTGGTGAACGCTTGGTACTATGGGTCTGAAACCGAAGCAGAGAAGGCATGGGAACGACTCCTTGATCCAAGCCTGAAGCCCTCCGTAAGAACATCAGCGATGCTTCCTAGTAATAAGTTAAATGAAGCAAATGACCCAATTTGCATTATGGGCGGTAGAAAGCCAGCTCTCGGAATGGGGATTGAAAGGCTCGAATCAACTGCTTTCCTCGAGGTTTGGGATTTGTGGACGGAGTTTACGAAGAATCAAGGTGCTGAGGGATCCGCTATTTTGATCGAACGGTTCCCAAAGGAAAAGACTTTGACTGTTTCCGACGATGCTACGGTTTTTCCGCATTCGCATCGAGGAATCACATATGAAGTGTAAGTGCCCTCCCCTGATAATAATTAATGTACACCACGCTCACAGCTGATGTTTGCACTTAGTGTTTGTTTCCCGATATATAAAGATGAAACGCTCGACAGCAAAGCACAGGCGTTTGCTAATAGTATTCGAGATATTTGGGTGCAAAAATGTGGTGACCCAGAGCAACCACGCTGCTACGGGGCATGTGCTGGATTCAATGAGCCTCTTGAAAATATTTTTGGAAGTAAGGACAGAGTGGACAAGTTAATCAGGATTAAGAAGAAGTGGGATCCTGAAAATTACTGGAGTGCTTTGTTTGATATTGTATGATGTACATGTAAATACCTGTTTTGATTAGAAGACGACGGAGTGGCCAAAATATTATGACAAGCCAATTCTGAGGAGTCTAGCTCACAAAATCACCCGACGTTTTGTATATTTGAAAAATCTATGTTATGGTAAAATAAAGAAATGCGGAAATAATCGATGCGAGTCGACCGCATAAAGTTGCAACAAAATGCTTGTGGGATGATGTGAGCCTCGGCACCTCCAACCTCCAGCCTCTGGAAGGGATGACCATATTACATTTACATTTAATTCGGATATCGCTATTCCGATGTGAATGAAATTTCTGTCCGAATCCAAGTTGAAGGTCGACTTGACATGCATGCCGGAAGCCCAATTCGGAAAAAGTCGACTTCGTTGAGGCGCTAGGCGGTGGGCCTAATTTGGTTATAGTGATCGATTCGAGTTTCCCGGATCCAAGCCACAAAGTATCTATACAGAAGCTTAACCAATAACATGTTGCGTTAGCGCAAAAGATCTACGTACTATAGTAATCCACAACTACTAAACCTTAATCCTGCGGGGCCTTTGTTCGGGATCTTCCGTGATTCAGCCGGGCCGGTTTTTGTTCCCAAAATTTCTCTAGCGTCTACCTTGTAGCACTGAAACACAATTATACTAGTACCATAGTCTGGATATTCAGAAGAGATAGATGGGTAAATCACCCTAACGCTGGAAAGAATTAGAATGTGGAAGATACATATATGTAGATCGCAAAGTTTCGCTAAGCAGCTAGCTATCCAAACAGGAATCATTCGTAATAATGCCTTTCGAGCTAGTTTCATGACAGGTGGATGGCAAAAATGACTACATGGATAATTCAAATCTCTAAATTCATTCTTGGTCTTATAAGAAAAAGATTCAGTAGCAATACCCAAAAATGAGGCCGAACGAGGTAAGGCTTATATCAGTCAACCCACTTTGTAGCCTGAACGGGTGGGCTGCGCAGGTGGCAAGTCTTGGCCCCGCGGCCCGAGCACAGCAATATCGCAATTGGCCAATCAGAAGGGTTCCAGTTTGTATTAGATCCTTCCAAAATTCCCCATTTGAGTAAAGAGTATCAAACTGCTTTGCCCTTATTTCCTATTTGGGGGCGAAACATCGCAGCGCTGCCTGTTCTTGGCATCCTGTTTCATGTTATCCCAATGCAATGAAACAAACCATAAATGCATTCTGCGATCGATATCTTTTAGCCATGGTTTGGTATTTACTTGGTGAGTTCGAGAGTTACATGTACTCATAATATATAACATCTGTAACTAATACTCGAGACTCTGTCCCATCCCATGTCACCGTATGGCGGGCCGAATCATTAAACTAACATAACCTTGGATTTCCAGAGTTAGCACCCGATTTGTTACAGGCTGATTTGGTTTCCCGTCTCGGCGTCTTAATAAAGTGTATCGGAAATATAATACCCTCAATTTAATATTTGATTATAGGCCGGTAATATAAAGTCAGGGAGTTAGAAAAATATACTATATTGTGTCTTGGAGATAGGAATATTCGATTTCTTTAGCCGGGATGGTTCTGGAAGTCCTTATACATTTGACGAAAATAACCCAACTTTGCAACAAGTAGAAGTTTCTAGATGCGGTTCTGGAAATGTCTGAAACCCCCCGGGCTCGTAGAACAATTCAAAATTGAGGATATCTCTTATCAGATAATCGTGAAGTTAATCTCGTATTTTCAAAATTTCCAGTTACTCTGGTCTCGACTGCCCTATATTTAAGTCTTCATTTTGCGGAGTTTAGTTGCCATATTTGACCAAATCCCAATAGTTTGACTACGATTCAGTAATTACGATAAAGGAGGCCTGTATAAATCTAATATATACTACAAGGACTAGATAAATACAAGATGACACAGATCAACAACGACCTGAGTATCAGAATATTTTTATATTAACTATCACTACCGGTATTTTATTATGACAAGATGCCGGTATATAAAATTAGTACAAAATATAAAATACCGAGCTTCCTCCGGCGCACAGCTTGTAGCCTTCCATCGATTGCTTTATTCACGTAACCCAATCAAGCGTATGGTCTCCAGGAAGTGGACCCGGGCAGCTAAACAATGCGGAGAAGTACTACACCTCTAAGTTTTTGCAACATTACAACCCACCAAATCAAGATAGCCAAACGATTATAGATTCTGATAATATATAACTTTCTCTTACTATAAGAAATTTAACAACAATCACCAACTATGGGATATACATCATTGTGTCCCCTTAACACCCCCATAAAAGATAACGATAACCCAGTTACTTTTATATGCGAATATAAATCAAATACGGAGTCAACATACGCGTATTAAATCGAATAATGCCGAATACCATCGTGGGTATAATGACACTAATCAGATATTGAATATCTGTGGAGAATATACGTATAGTATACTCGCACGGTGAGAATATTGTTACAAGAAACAACCATAAAAACACTTGTATGTCAACTCAGCCATCCTTTGAATTTGCACCTGACATACAAATCGGAAAACCTGTACCAAACTCTAAATGAAGCAAATCATTCCTGACGAGTGATCCCGGATAATACGACATTTCGATACAGAAATCGTGACTGTGACTAGGCCGCCAGATGAGACAACTACCAAAATAGGTGTCACCAATTAGCTCTTGTTCAAATATGTTTCTAAACGCAAGGAAAATCTGTCAATGTGTCCCGAAAGTCCCCACAGTATAGATGGTGTGCTAGATTCTATTCGGAAGGATATAATTATATCGGTAAGCTGCCAACAACTTTGGTAGTGCCGATGAATATTATAATTTAAAGTATTCATTATCAAGTTTATCGTCTCCATTAATTAAGATTAAAATCAGGCGAGAGTAGTTCTCTAAGAGGTTTGTCTACAGCCTATTAAAACTTTGGTAATAAGTTCCTGAAGATATAATGAAGCCCCTAATCTTACCGGATAGCCGGTCATCGAAGTCTGTTACCCTTAATAATTACTAGCTAGTTCACATGGTTTAGGTACCATAAGAAAGTGAACTAATCATAACGCGAGTATCCATCTAGATATCTATGAATGTATTGATACTACCTAGCCCACTGCACTATAGAATAGCTTATCAGATAAACCTATAGGTTAATGGCATTGCCGATAGGGCTAGGATCTTTTGATACTAAAGAAGCAATCGACCAGTCATGTGCCCTTGATCAATTGAGACCCGCTTTTTGAGTTGAAACCATCAAAATCATAAAGAGCACCCGTCTGGTATATATTCTTGCCCTTCACAGCTATTTTGACTGAACATCCACTAGTATAGTCTTAGTTCATGGCCACCTTGATATATAGGTATAAGTTAACTGAAAAAAGTTTACGTGGGGTGTTCTGGCTAGTCGATCTAAATCTGATGTTTCCTACATACCTAGTATCCAATATATTAATATTCGAAGATCACATGTCACTAGCTTCAGAGCTAGGTTTTCTAGGTTTCCGCACCCGCGAGCCCGCCAAGCGTTGCAACCCAGTGCCATCCCACGATTTTCTGCACCGAGTGTCGCGGTGCCATCCGAGAGCTCGTGGTCTTGAGCCTCAACACCAAATAACGTTGCAGTCGACGATCAATCGAATAGGATCGTGACAAATTTTAAAACCTTACTAGCAGCTGTACCGGTAGGGGAACCTGCGTGTCCCGCTGGTTGAGAGAGAGGCGATTTCTATCATATCATACAGGAAACTGTCGAAGAGCTGAACTCGTCCTGTTAGCTGACTTTAAACCAGCCTCTATGAAGAGTCGTCGTGCGTGCTTCATCAATTTTTTGGCAATTGTAAGATATTATGCCGCTCAAATCTAACCTTGAGTCCCCCGCGGGCGGTTCAAAGCGAATCGTGGCGTTCAGGAACACCGACCGTGGTGCCGGGATAGCTTGGCGTGTCGTTAACCTCATAGCCAAGCCGGTTCCGACACGACCACGGCGACCTTCGCCCCTGCTTTCGTCATGCAATGTTCCGGATACCGATCCCTTCGACGATCCGCCGCTGGTGGGCATACTCCCGATCCATACTGGGGGGTTACCACGAATATGCAATCTTCATTCTATTACCGGGGTTGTACTTCCGCTTCTCGTGCCCCATATTCACGCACAACTCCGCGACCTTGAGCCTGTACCTGGCCACCGTTTTCTGCTTTCTGCCTATCAAAACTGCGGCGGCATTGTGGAGCTTGGTTGCTGGCGGCGGAGACAGCCGGAATCACTATGGAAAGTCGCGGTATTCCACCGGCTTGTTAGCGACACCTCTAAAAAGGACGTCTCCCTGGCGTGCCGCCATCTGGATAGTTATCGGTATCTTCGTAGTCTGGACGTATGTTTATGGTACCGCAAGCCCTTTCCCGGAAGCATCAGAACTCGTCCGCAACCCGGTTCTCCTCGAGCACCGATCGTCCAATGCGTCCTATTTTATCGCCGCCAGCTTTTGGAACAATGAACCTGTTCTGGACCATTGGACCCGCGAAATGACGTCCCTCATTCAAGTTCTCGGGCCGCAAAATGTCTACCTCTCGTTAACAGAGAATGACTCGGAAGACAACACCGCTTCCATGCTGCTGCACTACGCGCGGGAGCTTACAAAACTGCAGGTGCCACATTCGCTAAATATAACACGAGAACTCCGGGGATACCCTTCCAACATGCCATGGGAGAACATCCCACACCGTATGGCTTATATGGCCAACTTGCGGAACGGAGCTCTACAACCGCTTTATGAAAATACCACGCCGTTTCGTACTCTTGTGCTAATGAATGATGTTGTTTTTCATCATACTGACGTACTGAAGCTGATTATTGCTAGCAATGGTAAAACAATGGCTTGCAGCGTGGATATGGATGGCGCAACGCTATACGACCAATGGGTGCTGCGTGACTCGTGTGGGCGTACTACGACCGGGTTTTGGCCATTCTTTATGGATAGCGAGGATAGAGCTGTGGTGAGGAGGGGTGGTGTCCTGAACGTAGGCACTTGCTGGAATGGGATCGTGGTGCTGGACGCTGATCCGTTTCTGAATGCGACGTTAAGACAGGGGAGTTGGACTGGCGGTATGCGCTTATATAAATTATCTTTTTTTTCCAAATAAAAGCCTCAGAGGAGGACTAACTGGCTGTTTTCAGATCCGCTAAGATTCCCGCAGCCGCCGGATTGCATTATCTCCGAATGCGCGCTTTTACCGCTCACGCTTATCAATCGAACGTCAGATCCCATTGTGGTCATGGATTCGTCTGTAGTAGTGGCGTATACGGTGCGCTGGTGGAAATACTACGCAGTATGGCTGCGTATGCCTGTTGTCAGGCTCTGGATGCGGGTGTTTGAAGAATCATGGTGGCGGGTATGGTGGATATTTTTTGGGGAGGGCTTACGATGGAAAGGGCTCGATGATGGCAAGGAAATGGGAGAGTGCGTCGTGGAGGGTTGGCCGGAGTGTGGTAGCAAAACCGCATGGAAGAAAGGGGGTGTACGGTTGAAGAAGAAGATAACTGAATGAGTCTCGGAGATATATTTTATAGAATGCCTCGAATTCCGTCTGCGACTTTACCACGTGGTCGCTAAACCCTTCGCTAAAATGCCTCCCGATGCAATGATCGAGTCGGTGCCGGGAATAACGGTGGATACTATTCGACCATGTGTCAGACTTGAGGCTTATGGGGTATTAATTTGGATGAGCACGGATATAGTGTCGGGGCAGATTGGTTAACTAAGATATTTTTGCATCACGCAGAGGGGGCATATCCCCGTCGTGAGTCGGAGTCCGAATACAAGGTATATATAGGTACTTGGTTAGTAGATAGAATGTTTGGATACAAGAGTAGATATATATGTCCACCTGCTATTTTAGATATAACGACAATAGAATCTTCATATCATCCCACGCCATCGTTATAAATTAGTCCTAAGTGGTCTCGTTCCCAAGTGCTAAGTTAAGTAGCAATAGATTATAAATACCGTCAAAACTACCCTTATCTTCTTACAAAATCCGGATGTCACATTAGGTCGGGCTCAGCCCTGGGGTTACATAGACTGCCACGTGCTAGCCCCATCGATCCGACCAGGCTGTCTTCCTTTTACTTTTCTCTCTTTTCGAGAGAGATATATATATAGCGACATGTTTGCATCCATGCCGCCCATTGCATCGTCAGTATCCAACTAATTGCTAGAGCCCGTCAAGAATATTCTCCAAGGAGTGAGTCTCCTCATTACCAAAATGACCAGCAGATCCACAGAGAGCATTGTGGGTCCAGAGGTGGCTCGTTACTTTGAGAAGCTAGGGCTCTTCGAGCCTATCAAAGGAAACAAGAGAAAAGTCTCGCCTTCAACAATCTCACAAGGCAGACTTTCTCCTACTTCTTCCCATCAAGCATCTCACCATTTCGCGCCGGCAAATCTATTAGACGGCCCAGCCTTATTCTCTTCAGCCTCTATACACGAAATGCAAGCGTTCATAGAGATCCCAGTCTTTCTACGAAGCCAAGAAACCCTCGAAATCATCGGCTTCAACCCAGAAAAAGCACAAAGTATTTGGAATTCATGGGAAGGCATTCCCGAGACTGAAAAGTCGCCAGATCTGTTTCTAGAATTCGTTCTCGAGTTTATTAGTGATCCTAGGGGATCCCAACAAGCAATCAATGGTGATGATGACTGGAACGCGTATATGGACAATATCGGTATATCCTCCTGGTTGAAGTCCGCAATTCTTCTACCAGAATATGAAATCATTCGATATACCGCATCCTGCCAGTTTTGGCTTTTGGATTCTGTGAAGTGGACATATCGGGCTCTGGAATCTCTTCCGGAACGTTTTGAAGTAGCCGCAGAATATTTTCGGTCGGGTCATAGCAGAATTAAGTGCCAGGACTCAGACCCCGACACCAACAAGGCCGATATCAAAAACCCTGCTACATACAACATCAGTAGCTCAGACCCTCCAGCGGGACAGTTCAGAGCTACAGGAGAAGAATCCGGTACATTTATTCCCGATGGAACGGGAAGAAAACTATATAAGGCTACCACCATAGAAAGAGCCAAAGCCTTCTACAGCGAACAGACAGGATTGGTTCGGGAAGGAAGATTTGGAAGCTTCCCAGGAGACCTAAGTGGCCAATCTTTATTAACTTACTGGACTCCACAGAGGGAGTTGGCGGATATACATGCGGGATACCTAAAGCACAGAGTCCCTATCAGTGAGATCATAATCACTGAAGTTGACGTTTCGGGGGAGTTGATAGTTTCTCTCAAACCTGTTTATTTGTGGGGTCGGAAAGATATGGGAATCAACCCCCATTTTCAAGAATTCACTTGGTCCTGTCGAAATGGGTACCAGAAGAATGAGATGCCCTCCTATCTTAGATACTTGGCGAAAGGCCAGCTGATCATTGCCCATATTCTCGATCACAAGACTGTTGATTATAAAAAAAGGGATAGTTGGAAAGACGTTGAAATCTCTAATCTGCTCCACTTAAACATCGACGGGGCGGAAAGTTTAGGAGTTCAATGGGTTTTTAGGTCTACTGACGCCAAAGGTGCTTTTAACAAGCATTGTCAAGGAAGGGTTATCCAATATAACTTGAACATGCTGACCATAGCCGACTAGTATGGTTCTCATCTTGATTCATTTCAGGGTCAGTCAGGATAAATATATAATTATATAATCAATGTCAGATTTTCTAGGTCTAGGTCCCGGGTCATAAAACGGACCTCCTCCGAGATTATATTGTCTCGTACCCAGCCCTGGAACGGGGTTATAGTGCGTAAAAAAGCTTGAACTTCAATACGAGATTCAAAGTTCTTCCCCATATTAGGTAATTGAACATCGTGAGAAACCCGTATACTAGTACACATACATATATTGGTACTCACGCTGCATGCCTCGGAGCTCCACCAGACTAATTAAGGCCCGGCATTAGTATTATGCCAAACAAACTGATGCCTCCCTTTGTGGCGTCTGGGAACGAGATCAGATTGGCCTGGTATTTGATGCTTACACCCTGTGGACCGAACCTGTATACATGTACGTCCAGATGCTATATTTATACCAACCTAACCTAACACCTTATACCACCATCATGCGGGAGCCTGTGTATAGCCTTTTAGGTAACTTCTGGAAATGACTCGTAGTTCTAGTCGCCGACGATCGGCAGCATGAGCCTTTTTTCCCTTTCCTTTTTTAGGCACTTCATTTAATATTTGCAACTAGCCAGCATAGCAGTATATATCACTAAGTAATCAATGGAAGTGACCCAAACGTTTAAACACGCATCAATCTCATAACTAGGCTAACCAGAAAACAGCAACTAGATTCAGCCCCTCCTATCGCCCTCAAAGCGAACTAGAATTATTAAAATCGTACAAACCAATCTCCATAATATTTCAATCGCCATCTCGATGGAAGAAAAAACACTCCCGAAAAGCTTTCACCTCGTGCTTTGCGGCGCACAACGTGCATCTGAGGATTCATGGTTCTTCGGAGATTTCATCGGCCTCTGCAGTTTGTTGGGAGAGAGCGGGATCGATGGCAACTTTATTTCTTGTTACCCCGTGGAAGAATATTTTGCCAACCCTACGGCTCCTAGCTTCATAGAATTTGGGGTCTTTCGGAATTCGACAAAAGTCACGGCGGCTTACACCAAATATCAACATCAGTTGGCATCGCCGTTCTATACGCAGATTAGGCCGGCTGATACCCACATATATCTGCTGGGTTGGCTCAAGAAAATATCGCTGACAGCGCAACCGGGCGACACCGTCAGCGTTTGGATTTTATCCCACGGAAATAGCGAAGGTATAGCACTTGGGGGGGAAACTTTAGACCCAAAGGCGTTGATAAAGATCACAAAGGAGTTCAATGATGGTGTCCAAGTCAATATCGCTTTCTCGGCCTGCCACCCGAGCAAGTTTTCAAAGGCATACTCGAAGTGCCCTCAGACCTTTCGCTATATTCGGTGTAAAGCCGAGGAATATGCTTGGACACGTCATAAGACAGGAACTATACGACGACGGAATAGCCGTTTTATTCAAGCTACGGTCAATTCTGTAACGGGGAAGGGGCCGGCTATCCAAGGTTACCACTATCAGCGGAATGCTCCGAACGAGGATAATATAAGGGATGAAATCGAGCGAAAAGTATCCGATCCAACTGCAATGGCGATGCCCTCATTTTTCAAAGATGGAGTGCCGCTCATTAGTATTGTCAAAAATATACTATTTCGGGGCTTTAAGGATATCACTTACGATCCTCTGTCGGCTTCGAGGCGAGGGAGGATGGAATGGCCGCGTAGGGACGACCCAGTTGTCAGAAAATTAGACACGGTCAAGAGCTACAGGCCGCCAAAGGCTTCTAGAGATGAAGCAGTCGCACTATTTACAAAACTATCTGTGCCTTTTCCTGCACACGCCAATGGAGCAGGAGTTTTTCAGTGCGACTGGGGCTTCGAGAACCCACGTAAGGCGTTATGGGCTGAGGATACCGTTGAGACAAACTGCGTAGTATATGCCATGTATATCCGTGCGAGACTACAATCCGCGATATGGGATATTATATTCTCCCTTTCGATGGACGGGTATCTCGACATAGCGAAAGTCTTCGTACACCCGGTACCTCTGAACGGCAGCGAAAAAGAATCTAGAGCCTTCTCTCAGTACCTCTGTCACTTAGAGGCGATTTCGGACTTTGAGGACTTTATATGGCAGTGGCCGGACTCCATCAGCCCATACTTAGACTGTATTGTCTCATTCTTGCTAGAGTGGTTCTCGATCGTTGTCATTCGAGGGATGACAGTTCCCTTGGTTGAGATCCTTAATTATATCCTGGACTCGGAATGGTTTGGTGGCGTCGATGAAGAGAGGCTCAAGTTCGAGGAGAAAATTTACTCTCAGGACATCGTTGACCGCAGTATCCCAGGTATTAATAAAGTGGACATTGGCTGTAAACTTTTCGGATTTTTCTTACCCAAGCAGCCGGTTCCAGATGCTGAAAGTGTCGACAGTCTTTCGCTTTTAGAACGACTGAATCAGGATGTTGTCAGAAACTTTGCTGGTATCGAGGAGTTCACCAAGCGCTATTTCAGTTGGGACGATACGGTCATAGCTTTGTGGAAGGAAGACCGGTGGACGGTCCAACTCGCCAAAGTTAGGGATTTGATCCCTTCGGAAATTGACCCGGAGCACGAGGAAGAGGAGTGCTGTACAGACTGAAGATATATTATTTAGTTTAGAGTCTCTACAGTATTTATTTAGCACAGTTACTCCCGAAGTTCTTGATAGCCAAAGCCACTGCTAATTCAAATTGTTCGAGTCAGGGTCTTAACGGTCGGCAATCTCGGCATCCTATTTACTCTTGCGAGGAAGGGGGCTACGAACCGAAACTTCCTATGGGCTGGCACTATCGAGAATCGTAGACACTTAAAGGTTATTTCTAATTTATGTATACCTACTATCTTATTAGGTAGGTTAAGGCGGTCATGTAACTAACAATTGTAGGAACTGTGCCAATAGATATGCCAACAGCGCTCTTACACGGTTTACAAAGTATTAATACGCCACCAAACAAAATTCTAAAACGGTTTTATACGTGATAAATACTCATAAGGTAGTAAATAGTTCAGAGGCTGTACAAGTATCTCTTTGTTTCTCTGTGATATATCGATATTTGTTGGTGTCATAATTACGAAATCTCAACTTGATTTCAGGATAATTATAACCCGGATGAGAGTGGAATAAAAACCACGCCCGTCATTCTCGTGGGATTCGCTATTGTTTTGTGCATCTTTCGCCGTCGAAATACACCTATATTAGGTACTTAGTAAGCAGCAGTCTGACGGATCTGCATCTTCCTGTATTCTGGAAGGGAAGTTGCTCAAACCGAGAACGACGGAGAGTTTTCCATATCTGTCCTTTACACCTCGAGCTCGTCCTCATTAAGCGCGATATCGCCGACCACCGCCCCAATCGCCAAACGAGCTGACCATGGGCCAGCTTGTTTCTTCACCGTACGCATATTCGCCCCCAAGCGATTCAGATCCTCATCCACCAGATATGATTCCGATATTGGATACCATTGGATCGCCACACCAGAATCGAGATGGCGAAGTATTTTACGTTGACTTCGGCGATCCTCAGAGTCTCGTAAGGGAGCTTAAACGTTACCATATGGCTGGGGGTAAGCTAATACAGAAGCTACGTTGCAGTCCCCTTGTGATGTAAACCCCAGCGCTATCGCAGTAATGCTATTTGCTATACAACCACGATATGGGACTCAATTTCTCTAACTAAAAGATAATTCTGCATAGTCGTTATTTCTCCACCAAGCAACCTCCCAGAGATGTCAAAAGGAAACTTGTATCTTATTGATTGGGATAACATGCCCACGTCTCTGGTAGAAAACCAGACAGTTGATATCAGCGCTGTATATCCGGCTAGTCTTTCACACATAGCAACTCTATTCGTTGGGGGGGAGATTCTCAGTGAAAGAGTTCGTGGGCATAGAAGTTTCGTTTCTATGGAGATCAACCGATCTGGGGATGTGGGCGAGACACATAAACACGCGGATCCGGAGAAACTTCGGGTGTCGACTGCTTCGAAGCGTGCAGCTTACGCTTCGCAGGATTTTTAACTAGAGAAGGGCATCAGAAACGTCTGCGCGTTTGTGAGTAACCGGTACCTAGGTAATTACTAAAATTATGAATTTCAAGCTTCGGGCTTTCTAACGGCGATCAAAAACAATAACATAACTTTAGGTGGGATTAGAGAGTGCAAAGCCTTTTCCTCGGGCTCCAATAGCGTAAGATCCGATATAATGATACTTTTCTGTAGATAGTCAACGGAACGGCATCAAAATAATCTCGCTGTGAGGTGAAAGCGACGCAACGTAGATCTACCATGATCCGAGTATTGGGAAAGAATCTTATGATAAAGAAAAGCCCTGTTTTTCAGTAATTGTAAGTAATTGAAAAGATGGAATACTTCTTACGACACCGTTTATTCCATCGAGAGCGGAAAGCTTCCCCCGTGCAATTGTATTTGACTATATACCCTGGAAAAAAATCGAATGCAAGATGTCAGACGTCGCCAACCCCATTGAACTGGTGGCCTTTCCGGGAACAAGCAATACCAACCACTTGCGAGACTTAGTTCTCGCCCCCGTCGCTGCTCCGCCGACACGTATCCGCATACGATTCAGGTATAACGTAAAACTTCCTAAAAGGTTCATCCTAGATGCAATGTGGATACAATACGAGATCACTATCAACGGCGATAGGGGGCAACTGGGCAAGATTCGTCAAAAGTATAAGCCCATAATGAGGCTTCTACTCCGAGAAGCGACAATAAACATCATCGTACGTAAAGTAACTCCGCACTAAGACTAAAGTACCCATACCGGCTTTCTCCTACCATGGGATATTTATCGAAGTTAAAATGTTCTTATTTTACGGCGACAGTTATTTCTGTGAAGTGGCACCGCCAGTCTTTGGTTTAGAAGACCTTATGGCCGATAGTTATAACACCAATTCGAATCGTGTATATGTGTAATAGGCTTGGTGTAGAAGTTGGGTGACGGCGAAGATCTACTATTCTAGATCTATAAGCATATCGATATATACTTACTCATAGCGTAGTTCACTGACAGAAAGATCGCTTATATATACAGCATCTAAACGATACACTCACGGATATCCAA
Organism: Arthrobotrys conoides; assembly: GCA_036971725.1. NCBI lineage: Eukaryota > Fungi > Ascomycota > Orbiliomycetes > Orbiliales > Orbiliaceae > Arthrobotrys > Arthrobotrys conoides. The sequence continues at coordinate 972,918 of JAVHJM010000006.1, forward strand.
ATCGCAATAGCCGAGGCCAAAGACACACACACATTTCATATTCAGAGGAGCCGTCTGACCAACAACATTCGACATATCGAAATTACATTAACTGCTAAACGGTGGATCAAAGGTTACACGATCTTTTCTGCTACCATAGTTTTCATTTTGGGCGCTATCTTAATCAAGCAAGATTATTTAGCGATCAAAATTGCATCCGCGGTGATTAGCCTTTTGGGGATTTTCGTGGCGGCTCTTTTAACATACTGGGGTCTAAACTAAAAGAAAGGGATACACGTGTGTGTATGGGAATGGCAATCTTGATTAATTCAATGTCTACAAGGGTATGAATAAGGGGGCGCTGTAAGCGCACGAAATCGGGGTCATCAGTGCCTTGGGGCCATCGGACAAAAAGGATAATTATCCAATATTATATTGGTAAAACTGGAATAGAAAAATTTAAAAGTCCGTAGATAGGTTTGTATTTAATCTTTAGGGTATGACGACCTTACTTGAGCATAGTTAGTCAAAAACTTCTTTTTGAGGGGAAAGTAACTAACGTAGATACCCAAAAGTGGCAACCCGAGGGGCAGAAAGATTTGCATCAGAAAAAGAAGAGGGTTTAATTAATATTTACAGATGCTAGATGACAAACATGCAGAATATGCCAATCCACGATATTAAAGTATAGCCTCGAGATAGGGGGTACTATTACTATTAAAGTAAGCGGTATTAACAAAAACCTTGCTACTGAAAAGACATTTACTAAGCATTTTACTTCCATAGAACTCCAACTATTAGGCGTTGCCTGAAACATCAGCTTGCTAATTAGAAGTGCTAGAACTGACTAGATGTAGCTGTGAACGAACAAGCGCTTAAGCCTGAAATGCTTGGTACTATAGTAACTCCGTAAATACATATCAAGATTCGAAGCTCTATACAAGTTTAAAGCTTAATTAAAGTACCTATGCGTTATTTATTCCATTTGAGACTTCATCACAAATTCAAGGGCCGTAGCTTAGGGCCGACATTTACCCGATCGTTAATCCTTGAATGGAGTCTGTTACTTGGATTAAAAGCCGATTTCCGTGGCGCCCCTAGCTTTTTATATATCTAGTTACCTACCCTTACGATTGAGGGTTGACTGAGATTTCGGTCTGCCGAAAAGCTTTCTTCGTGAGCCTATGTGCTTGTACCTAATGCAGGATCATATCGTATATCAGGCCCGGAAAACCCCTTGATGGCGACTGGACTATTCGTAAATCACAGACCAACCATGATAAATCCTAAGATGCTTCGTCCTATTTGAGGTCCATCCACCATACTAAAGCCTTGAGTGGAACAACTAAACTCAGCTGTGATATGCTCTGGGCCCAAAACACTACACAGTATTAATACATAGGGTTTTCAAAGTGACGATTACCTTCTGGACTCGAGGCTAGAGCTAGATTACCTCTAAGGGCTGGGGACGAGACAAAATGCACAAATTAATTGGCGGATAAGGTCACGTAATGTTTTAGCTACAATAGTTTTCGTTGATCGTCTAACACTGCGCTACACCTTTGTAAGAGCATAACTGGAATTTGATTGGGTCATGATTCCGAAGGATCCTAGGAAAGCCTCCTGATCTGATGAAGCTCATGAAGTAGATTTTCCACGTTGTCTAAGGTGGCCCAGTCTCGTAACCAGTCTAGACTTTTATGTTGCAGACACCAATTTTTTTGGTGGGCAAGCAACTGAAGGTGGCCATGGAGTTGGAGGATAGGACAACGATGCGCGTCACATCTCCGAACCAAGTTATTCGTAGAATATCTTCCCATCACGAAATTCTTTGAAGTTGATAGTACTGTTATGATCAATCGCTGCTAAATGACACGAAGTATAATAAGGTTGAATCCTATAGATCTAACAGCCTGATATTACACTATGTGGGTCCTGGGATCCTCATTTATATGTCAACTTCGTCCTCAAACTTATCATCGAGCTTTTGTTATAGTAGTGGTGTAGGAATATCACTATCAACCAAGAGCGGGATCGAGATTTCTTCAGTTCTCTCTGGGAGATCACTCGATTCTCCGATTTGGGACTACAAAGATAACTTAGACAAGCCTAATTCTTCCAACCACCGGGACCGAATCTACACAAATATCTAGACTTGAACATTAACACCCAAACCTCACACCCAAAACTCGAGCCGAACGGCCCACCCTCCAATTCGACGTGATGATGAGCTCCATTGACAAAACAGTATTCGGTAAACGGGTGGTGGAAAACTGCAACGTTAGACCTCGGGAACACCTTGCACAGAATCGATGTTCGGTCAAATGTCTTGCGCATTCTCCCTTTCTCTTTTGTCGAGCGATTTCTCCGATCTTGGCGCCAGTTTCTGTGGGCATTTTGCAAAAAATTAAAAAGTAGCCAGATATATCTGCCGTTCGCGTTCGTCACCATTTCGATTCATATATATGTGTTTATACCTTACCACCGCATTTCCAACCATCGTCACCACAAGGGTTCTTTGGCTTCGGCATTGTAAGGAACCTTATGACGCGAAAAAAGAGATATAGTATTGACGATAAAATTAGAAACTAGATAGTTAATATAAGGGTTTTTGGTGCTTTATGAAGATAAATATAAAACCCGTCCAAGGGGTATCGGCGTCCTTGGTCCCTTTTATACACAACCCTCCCCGGCTTTTGAGCCGTAGAGTTATGTCGACTTGCAGAGAGGAAGAGCTTGAAGGTGGAGTCGACCGAATAATTCAAACCGTTCGGATCTTTCATATAATCTGCGAGATATCAATTGTTGAGCAAAGGCTACGTATTAAGGATCTTAAGAAGGTTTGACCTCGTAGTATATGAGACCTATCATATATTGTATCAATTAAGAGCTTCGGACCCCTGCGTGCGCGTGCAGGGGTAAGAGTTAAGTTAGCTGCAAAGAAATAAACCCTGTTGTATAGCGATAACCTTGCCCAACCTAGTACTAGTTCTGGTGGCTCCGGGTGCAACGGACCATAAGGTTATCCTAGCCTTTGCCTTAGAGCCTCACCCAGAATACGTTTATCGGAATACTGACGATAATTAACGGAGTAGCGCAAGCACCGCAGTCTGGGGCTGCTCCCGACTGCTCATCTATGCCTTAGCACGGAACCATCCCTAGCTAGCCTCGTGTTACACCTCCACTGGTGTGCAACAATGGGGCTTGTATCAACATCGATATTTTGTGTTGAAATTGTTGCAGTTATATACGGTATTCTGAAGTCTCCACATTTAACTCGATCTCTGCGGTCGAGTTAGCTGTCTTAGACTTGGGTTTTTTGTGATGTCCTGCTCCTCATTTCGTAACCGAAATTGCTTTTATAAAACCTGAGCGGGCAGGTTTGTTTCCGAGGGTATACAAAATACTCTTAGCTCAGCAGTTTTGCAGCTTGCGCAGGCTGAAGCCTCGAGTGCTATCCGGGATTAAAGCGAGTCATTGCGTTGGCCTCTGGATGCAGACTCAACGGCCCGATTAGTCACAAAGAAGAGGAAAGATTTTTGACAACGCCTACAAAAGCGTACAAAACGTCCCAAGTCCAAGGACAGACATAGCCACTCCGTATTGTGCCTGTTGTCATTGGTTCGGTTGGTTACTGGTGCTCAAACGAGGCTGGGTTCTCCGAGACTTCTCGGGGCATATGTTCCCAAGACCTCAAGAGTAAAATAGTTATATGCACTACGGTATATTTGTCGTCTCAAGCGACCAAAACCAGACGCCCGAGGTGGGCTTAATGTCAAAAAGTCGCCTGTCTAGTGCTCGATAGTGCAGTGTTAGTTGCATCCCGCACGCTAAAACGGGCAGCCTTGTCGGTTTGTAGACCCATCATATCCTGGACGACCCACACATTGGTATATCGTACTTAGATTTCGATGTGAACTGCAACTTCTTAGAGCCCATATAAAAAGCGGAAAGCTAGCCAGAAAAAATATTGATCCAAACCAAATTCCCCTGCACGTGAAATATCATAAAATATGGCACACGATCTCAGAACGATAAATGGATATCCCATGGAGGAGGGTTTATACCCTCATCCAACAGAAGTCTTCGCGTCACCCCTTTTCTACCGAGAACAGTACCTTCGCAAGTTTTCCGCTTCTATTCGAGAAGAAATCAACTGGACAGAGAAAATTACCGACCGCAAATTTATTGCAAACAAGCTGAGGGAAGCCGCATCAGTAGATGGGCTAGTTTTCGGGAAACGTATTCATGTTTGGGACAAGGAGGATCTCGGTTATATATATAATGAACTAACGCAGGAATATAAACCGTACGTTGAGGCATGCAAAGAGAGTAGAATTCAACCTAGTGTCGATGGTGTTTGGAGAATAGACGATTTTGCCGACGAGAGTCTAAGGACGGACCTCATAAAAGGTTAGTATTAGCTTGAGGATTTCCTTATTTTGTACACTTTGCTCTCATGTCGCTCCCGTCTTACAGGTTGAGAACTATGTGCTAATGGTATAGTAATAGCCGCGGCCACTCTCGAGAATGATCCTCGGAAGAAATGGCATCCGGAGTCCAACCAACAGCTTTTAGATCTGGTACATCCGTCCTGGTGGCCGATTATCTACGGCCGCTCGAGGACGATTGAGGGCGAGATTATCCAGGCACCAGATTTTCCTGAAAGTAACTACCATTTCGATAACGATTATGACTACTCGAAAAGATTCTGTTGGCTGCCCTCCGAGTTCGAGATCTCCCCTGATGGTAAGACTACAATAGCGTCTTATGTCAACAACTTGGCTTTACCAGAACAGGCCCAGAGATTTTACCCTATCTTAGAAAACATATTTTCTATGTTTATTCCTCTTTTTAATCACGTCCTCGCCGACTTACGACGCAAGGTTGATCGCCTTGAGAGAGTCGAACAGCTGGGTTACAAAAAACTTAAGAAATCTGACTTCCAAAAGTCAGTCCCGGAAGAGACATATGCAAGAACTTGGGAAAAACTGGTCATGCAGTTTGAACAAGGTGAAAAGCTAGCCGCAGACATAGGTGATGAGCTTCGAATATCCCGTAGCTTATTAAGGCGTTTTGTTACTTCTAATCCCTTTAGCACGAGGGTGCACATCCCCAATAGAGGGAAACTGACAAAAGCAAGATGGGAACCACCATCCCAACAAGTTTTAGAGCATGTTAAGCTTCAAGGAACCACGGCTAGAGTGATTGTCAAGATGGCTACAATCATTTTGACACCAGGGAAGCCACAATGGGAGGGAGGGCCTTGGCATATCGAAGCGCTGAAGGTATTAATTCCACAAAAAGCATTTTTCAAATGAGAATAAACTAATGAAATGTAGAACGAACGAATTATTGCGACAGGTATCTACTACTACGACCAAGAAAACATTACGCCCTCTTCGCTTGCCTTCCGCCGGTCACTCGACCGAATGCGGGTAACTGGGCGTAACGCATATCAGGAGCTATCAGGAACGCACAATCTGGAAGTCGAAGAAGGGTACCTCATGACTCAAGAGCTCGGAAGTATCCCTACCAAGGTGAGTCAAAGTCGATTCCCTGAAAAAAAAAAAAAAATAGCGCTAATATTAAGTAGAAAAATCGAGCTATTGTCTTCCCAAACATTTTCCAACATCGGATTGAGCCATTCGAGTTAGTAGACAAGACGAAAAAGGGATATCGCAGAATCTTGGCTTTCTTTCTCTGCGATCCGTCCGAGGAACACAAGGTATAACAAATTAACTCCTTTTCGAGAAAACAATGCTAATAGCCGGTAGATTCCTACAACAAAGACAGTACCCCCCCAACAGCTGGATGTCCAAGAAGCCACGGTTAAGATTCTCTGCAAAACTGGGGCTGGGAAGCTACCTGTCGAACTCTTCCAACTGGTCACAAAGGATATACCACCACCAATATCCCGAGAAGAAGCTGAGGAGTACAAGCAAGAGTTAATGGATGAGCGTACGAAGTCTCGTGAAAACAGTCGGGCTGTGACCGGTAGAATGGCTGTGACTATGTCCGAAAGACGTGAGTTCCCCATTAATCTTCCTAGTTTGACCAGAATGCGAACAGCTTATGTGGTGTATCCAGTTCGTTGTTCTGATTAATCAAAGTCCACAGAAGTCATTATGACCTTTTCGAGTAGGATTAAATGTTCAATGAGTATAATTGACAGACTTGGGAAATGCTAACCGGGATTCAACCTACAGACGAGTATCTCTACGGAGACCAGGGGCTAGGAAATGCGATTTCTTAACTGCAGCCGTTTCCTAAATATAGCATGTTTCGAGAAATAACTCAGATATAATAACTTTAGAATAGTAATTTTAAAAGCGTGTAGTAATAAAGTAAGAACTAGGAGAGATTAAGCTTTCAGGATCCCCGTGATTAGGAATTCTAAACTCTTCCGGCCAGTCTAATTATTTCTTAGTAAGAATTCATATACCAGTATTTGATATTCGTTTTCAAAGATGCTTCTGTGCTATGATATGGTTATATTATTAGGTTTGAAGAATCATCATATTGTGGCTAAAATATGCCCACTAGTATTTTAAGATACTCCTACGATCGTTTTCCCTTTCCTACACCTGGTTGACATGGCCTCGGGCCATGGCGTGTCATAGTGCTCACGGATCACAGAGACCGCAAGAATATAGGGAGTTATTGGTACATGTATAGACCATTCCCCATGATCCGTGATCCCACAAGTAGCCAAACTCATAGCTTCGCACTACCTTTTATTTCTATAAGCCTATTAACAGGCTTTCCAAGATATATCTGACTACAAGTTTATTCCACGCCGGAAACTTCTGATCTAAACTGAAGATATATGTTGCATAGCGGCATAGTTCATATCATAATAATACTGTTCAACCCAGTTTTCGGCTCAAGATAACGAAGGTTCCACAGTCGGCACAGAGCCTTTGTAGGATGCCTCGCAGCTTTATCTTTTAATCCACCCAATTGCAATTGACCCCACGACGGTACGACGAGCGGTTCACGGTGAGCGACGTTTGTTAAATTTATTATTCTAAATGGGTGGATCGATATCAAGTAATGGATTCCGCTTAGGCCTATGGGCACAGCCGAATCCTCGACGCTGGATCGTGTAAGTTCAAGCCGGGATCTTTAGTCGCCATGAAAAGGCCGCGGGATATGTGTAGTTATCGGGGAACTGCTAGTAATCGAGATATTTTCAAAAGTCTGGCAAACAGGGCGCTAGGAATGGGAAAAAACGATCGAAGAGGTTACAACATCAAATGCGCGAAGTTATTTAATTTGTTTGCAGTGTTTCACTTGCCTTAGATGCATCGTCTTGCAGAATATATATCGGCAGACGGAGCTCAAGCTGCGCAGAAGGTGTTTATGCATATGAGGAATGTGAATAAGCTAGCTCGAACATCGATATCAATAGAGAGCCCCACAAGGTACACACCCTTTCCCGTACATATCCGGACCCGGTAGCCTCAGCTAGTGAACCAGATTTCCCTCTCTATACTGCCAGTCTGATGAGGTCCGCGATATACTCTGCTCATTTAATCGTGGCTTTCTAGAATTCTAGCTCTAGACGCACAGCTACGCAGACAGCTATAGAAAGCTGCAGAGTACATCACCATAACTTCGCGATATCGTGTATTCATATCAAGTTCCAAAGCAAATTCCTCGCTAACTAGGACTGTGGATCCGGGCATGGCCAATCAGCTCTTTTTACACTATAGAAACTGCAGACCACCTGGTTTAAAGGAAATTACTAGAGGTATCGAGGAAGTAGCCTCGAGACCAGTCAAAGGGAGTCCTGGGACCGGACCCAGACGCATGCATCGGCGCGGTAATCTTAACCAGTTCTCGAAATGATGATATCGTGATGGGTTCCAGGTTTAGACAGCCTTTGAGACTAGACGGATCCCGAGCCGCGCTGCCTCATTGTCTCATATTTCCAACGGCTATATCTCAAATTAATTGGCAACCAACAAATACAAATGACGTGAGTATAAAAGCAGTAGGCTAGCGGCTGGCATACTTCTTACTCTATAGCCAGCACTATATGTTTGCTCAAGTAACCAAAATTACAGCTAGTGAACCTGTGGAAAGTTCTGGACGCTGTATACAACATGTAGGTGTATACAAGCAGGTTGCGGGTCATCTTTACTGGCGTTATGACGAGTCATTGACTGGTGCGGGAGCTTAGGTGGAGAAAGGTAGGTGCTAGCAGAAGCTCTCCAGTTCATACATAGAAGCTTAATTTTTCTATATAAAGCGCCTGATTAAACCTTCCTCCTAGGACGGTATTTGCTCGTCGTCACATTCTACCCCCGAATCATCTCCTGCCAATTGGATTCGGCATTTTCGTTGTATATCAAATTCTTCCTTTACCCTAAGTGAAGAATGTCTACTTTACGAAGGCCTTACACTTCTAAACCTGAGCTCCCAACATACGGTCTTATCGAGCTCTTCTTGAATCGTGTTAAAGAGTTTCTAGAAAAGGTTACTGTCATCGATGGCAGTGTTACGCTCATATACCGCGAGCTTCTCGAGAAGGTCAAACAGTTTGCTTCCTTCCTTCGAAGAGGCAATGAGATTATGCTTGAAGATCCTGTTGCGATTCTAACTCCGAAGGGGCTTCAACATCTAATCACTCGGATGGCCTTTATATTTTGTGGGACCTGTCTACCTCTTGATCATATCACCACTTCGTCTAAATTTCGCTCTCATATCTTATTCTCTTCTGGGACGACCGGGACCCCGAAGGGGATTCAAATAGCTACTCAGGGAATATACCGATTGAATTTTTGGTTCTAGTTCAAGCCGAGCGATTGTATTGCTCATGTCAACAATATTGTATTTGATGTTTGTATTGAGGATATTTGCTGTCCATTACTTGCTGGTGGCACTGTTATAAATATCCCGAAGGATATATTGCTCGATCCTTTTCGATTTGCGGAGACTATGAGAACTTCTCGGGTTACGTGGGTGCTTCTTACCAATGCATTGTTCAATGCGATAGCAGTCCCATGCCCTACAGCCTTTGCAACAGTGGATATTGTCGTCGTGGGCGGGGATGCTCCAAATATCTCTGTCATGAAACTGGTTTTGGAAAGGGGCCCTCCTGGGCGATTAATCAATGGTTATGGCCCCGCAGAGGGTTTCATTATTTCTTCCACATACGATATAACTCTTGAGGATACCAATTAATTTGGTACTATGAGTATCGGAAGACCATTGCTTGGTGGTGACTACCACTTTCTCAGCAAGGATCTTAGGCCTGTTACCGGTACAGATGTGGGAGAGTTATATATCAGTGGCCCTGGTATTTCGCCCGGATATCTCGACAGACCCGATCTCGACAAAAGGTTATTTCTCACTCTTAACAACTTAGCCGATGGCAAACCTCTTCGTGTCTTTAAAACGGGTGATTTAGCGAAACGTCGCGAAGGATCCGATCTTCTAGAGTCTGTAGGACGCCGAGATAATCAAATCAAGCTTTCAGGCCATCGAGTTGAGTTGGAAGTTATGGAGGCTTTCTTCGTTAGCACTGGCCTTGTTTCTGCGGCTGCAGGACTCAAAATACAGCCTCGGGAGATAGAGACTCCGCCTTTTTTTTCCAAGCGTATGTAATACTCAAACCGAAAGCAGATCTCGATTCCCTTTCGCAAAAGTTGAAGGAAAAGTACCCCGAGAACTTGGTCCCTCGTCTGGCGTCCATTGATCGGTTTCCATTGACTCCAAATGGGAAAACAGACTGTAAGATCTTGGAAGTCTTATCTCTTAAGTCCATCGAACAGGCACGCCTAAATGTCAAAGAAAACTATGATGTCAAGCATAACGATCTTTCAACTGTTGATAAGCTCAAGTACATTTGGCCTGAGATTCTCTCAATCCTACTTGATAAGATTCAACCTAGCGACAAGTTCTTTTCAATTGGGGTTCATCGATCAATATTACGAGCTTAATCTCCAAGATTCACAAAATCTTCAATCTCAACATATCAGCTGCTGCAATTCGTGAGCACCAGGCGTTGCAAGCGCTAGCGATCGCAAGTTACATATAGTCCGGCTCCGGGCCCGAAATCACAGCAGCTGATATCCAAGGGGTCAGAGATTACATGATAAACGACCCTATGCTAGCCGATGAGCTGGTGCCCCTTCCCGGTCCAATTCCAAACTGGCATTGTGTGGAGGAAGAAGGTGTGCTACTGACTGGTGTCACCTGATTCCTCGGTGCTTTTTTCCTCCAATCCCTCATCGAGCTCCCGGATAATCGAACCGTTCGATGTATCGTTCGGGGAAACGACTCTAATGATGGCGAGCGACGAGTCCGAAACAACCTCCAAAGTATCATATTTCGATCGCAGATCCATTGATGGCATCCAAATTGACCATCTTATGTGGCAATTTCGCCGAACCTATGGTATACAAAGACGTAGCTCGATCTTGTGCGGCCACCCTCCACCCAGGAGCTCATGTCAACTACATATGCATACAACCATATATTTCGCACCGCCCAGCGAACATCATCGGATCACTCAATAGCTTACGTCTTGCTGTTACTGGAAAAAGAAGATAGTTCACGATTCATCAAACCTTGATGCCTACGGCGCTGGGGCATTTGACTCTACAGCCGAGAGTTCAATTACATGCCTAACAGAAGATGAGCCGCTCGATGCCCTCTTGGACAGACTTTCATACGATCTCGGATTCACAAAGCCAGTTTGCGACAGAGCAATTAGTCTGGCGAGCCCTTCAAAGAGGACTGCCCATCTCCATTTATCGACCAAGATTCATTCTTGGTCACTTAGTAACGGGCTATGGGAATCCTGACGACTTTTTTGGGTGCCTTTCTAGCGCCCGTATTGCCATGGGATATTATCCACTGCTCCCAAATCAACGAAAGGAGTTTATTCCAGTAGATTAAGTACTGAAACAGCTCCTTCATATATCCTCAGATAATAGGGATATCGGCCACGCTTATAATCTAACGACACTAGAGAATTCAAATTCAGTGGGTTTAAACGAAACCTTTGAAATGATAAGCAGATGCGCGGGTCTTAATTTAAAAGATCTTCCATATCAAAAATGGGCAGAAGAGCTATTGCGATCGGAAAACAGTTGTCCTGCAATCACACCATTGATTCCTGTGCTGACAGAAAGGATTTGTAGAGGGTTGACCCGTTGGGAGCTCTACGGAAGTATGCCTCATTTCGAAACGGGAAATACTCTTCGTGCATTTTCAGAATCGGATGATCCACAGGGCTGTCTACCTTTAGATGAGCGACTAGTAAACCTTTACATCACTAGATGGATGGAACAAGGAATGGTAGATGCCAGCCCTGCCATAACGTCTGAATATACTCCCGTAAAAAACGCCGAGGGAGCGGAGGATTCGTGGTTGGAAATACCGCGATCGAAAGGCAAAGCTGAGGCATAATTATCGCCTCAACTTTCATATCCCTTTCGAGTAGTATCTCTAACGCAATCTTGAATAATCCGGCATGCGAAGCTTACAAACCTGCTGTAATTATGGTATGAGGTTCTTCTATTTTTCCGATGCATACCCTTACTAAAGCCTATAACTTCCTAGGGTATATATATCATAAAGAAGCAGGTTTGACTACTTACTTGGCCTTTAGAAGACCCATCTATCACCCATTACACTGTTGTATTTCGGCAGATAAATAGTGGTTCAAAGTTTTTTCAACTTTACTGCTATATTCATGTTCAATGTTTTGAAACCCTTTTACAAGTTAGCTTTCCGAAACCCTAAAGGGCATAAGACCATCTTGGATATATATGACACACGATCAAAATACCTAACTTGCTTGCAGCTTCTTTGTAACTTTTCTATAACTAGTTAGGTTGAGTTTTGACAACGAAACACGTCCATTAGCCTATAGTATACCTTTATAGTAGCTATGTATACAACAAATTCGCAAATACTGATCGTATATAAGTTCCAGAAGGTCGAATCAGACTATGTGATAGGTGATCTTTTTCAGGTATTACATTAATAACTAGTCAGTTACATACGTCTAATCATTTTATTTGTCTGAGATGACGGGGTAGCTACTCTATTACTAATATAGCCATGGCTTAATGTGGTCTCGTTCCCAAACGTCACAAAGGGAGGCGTGTTCAATGGAATAAGTGAACCCTACAGTAAATAATTAACGCCGCAATCAATTTAGGTTACTATTAAATTGATAAAATATTAATGACAAAGCTATCAGCTTAAGTAATGATTTTTGATAGATAAGATAATATTATTGTAGCCCAAGCCTCAAAGAAGAGACCCTAAAAGAGCCTTGAAAAAACAGTCGGTTCAGATGTTTCGTGCAGCCTCCAAGTATATATAATTCTACCTAGATCCGAAACGAAAATGCAACGTGCACGTGTTTGGCCATCACAAATTATGGTAAGATGTGTTTGAGAACATTCGAAACCAAGAGACCTCGAGGCTGTGGCCTTGACCAGTCCTGACTAGTCACAAGACAATCTTTGGCCTCCTAACAGGTAGCTAGACACTTTTATGATGTAGAGTTTAAAGTTTGTTTTACTAAGTGTATGCAGATGAGCTTTGAAGAAGCCAAGTTTCGTATCTAGAAAGCGTGGCAAGGCTTAGTCTGACAGCATGGCGACTATAGCTATCGTATAGTTACTTACCCATTTTTAAATAGGGAGATTGGGCCTGTTAGCTTTGAAGTAAATTAATACACTAGTCTTGATACTACCTCAGACAAAAAAACTAGTATAAGTAGTACTTGTAGTCCGAGTCCAGGCGAAGCACTAAAGACTAATACTCGGAATTAGCAAGCGCCTCTTGCTTGATGGCTAGTATCATAATTCGGTCCATTGATAATCAATATCAAAATGTTCCAAGAAGAAACGGAATACACGTATTAGTATTTCGTCGACTATATTAACAGTTTGGACATCTATGCACGACTCGCTAAGCAGAAGATCGTATTTTTCACGCCTTTTGCAAGTTGCAAACCAACTGATATCTGTATGACACCTAAGCTATCCTACGTTATATCTGTCTAAGTTGAAATGTTTCAATGCTTTACCGTTTCCAGGGATTGTGGAGACATCTGTCAGCAAAACTTTTGCAACATGTCTTTTGAAACCTGGAAAGTAGACTTCACGACTTAAAAAACTGAAACACAATTTGCGATTCATCGATCTTAAAAGTGTACTTAAATTACGAGCTTCTGAGGTTATATAGACCGTTCATAAGGATGCGTTTATACGCGCATAAGCGGAACTTGAGTACCTTACGAACGTTAAGCAAGGCTAAAAACCTCCAAAGAATTTCATCGAAGCCATAGTCTTTAGAGATTTGAGCGGGAGCGGTTCAATAGCTTTGTAAGGCAAGCTACCAGTACAGTTCTTCCCGCCTTAAAGGGGAAAACTAAGTGTGTATGACATTTAGTACGGCGTATGCATGTAAGAAGTATACCTCGAGACCTAGGAGCAAGACCACTCGACACTCTGATATTTCAAATCGGTGTGCAACCTTTCCTTTTCAAAATATCGTCTCATAACCATATGCATTGCATTGCAGATCTCGTTAACCATCAACTATTTGTTTCACAGTCTCAAATTTGAAGACAGAGATGCATCCACAACTCATAAAAATCTTCCATCGCCTCTCCCACATGAATGAGAACGAAATCATAGATTGGCTAACTTTCAGATCTACGATGCTATCGGGGCAAAGTCTGTTAGTTGTAGGGACACTCATCAGAAAGCTATCTTGGCCAGCTGAAAGGTATAAACTCAAGCTTACTTGTACTTCCTGAGACTAAAGTGTTTACAGCTAACTAACTGCAATTACTTCCGTGTAGCGACCTTAGCGAATCATGCCTCTTTGCTTACAATGGCATTATAGCACCAATTACGTCTAAGGCTTGTGTCTTAGCAGTGCTCCTCTCGCTTTTCCTCCAACCTTTCACCTATCCTGACATTCTACTGGAGGATGACACAGCCTATGGTCTATACCTCACCTACGTCCTAGAGATCCTCGTAAAATGGGTCAGATTGTTCATAAAGAGGAATAAAGACCGCCCCCGTGCATGCTGCGGCATGATAGCGATTCCCAGATCTTCAACCCAACGATCCCCATTCATGTGGCTGGGCACTTCTCAACCGACGACCAAAGACCCAGACACATTCGACTTATTCAAAAAGTGCCGTCAGACCATATGTGAAAAGACGGGCGTTTGGTCCAAGGCTCTGGAGAAATGGGATGTTGGAACTTGTGCGGAAACAATTCCATTTTCAGCGATGCCTATTCATCGAGGCCGGGGTGATACAATTCTTTCTCTTTGCTTGGCCTCGAAGGGACCGGATAAACGTCTGAGAGCCTGCAAAACATGCCAGGCCACATTTTTGAGCCACCTTATAGTTAACGGTGGAATGGTTATCGATCTGGCGGATAGTGAGGAGCCAGAGAGCGAAGTCAGGATAGAGGAAATATCTTAGGCTAGACAATAATTCAAGCTTTCATCAATCGATCGACTAGGATACATACATGGTATAGTTTAAACTTAATTTCATACTTCGGTTTCGCTAGTCCTAACTTCTCTCCGGACTACCACATTGTCTTCCGAGCTTGGAGTCCGGAAAACTGATGTAGAAGATGGCATATTATGCTCAGTAACAACATTCTGTCTTCGAGTTTCTTCACTTCCCATCTGCGACCCTTCTTCCCTCTTCTTTTTAAGCCATCTCTCGACCCAGGGCTTCAAGTTGAACCAGCCACCACAAGCCATAACACCAATCCACAGGATTAATTCGCTCCCATATATCACCATACCCAACACGTCCAAGTGTTTCTCGAAGAATATTGATATCAGACTTGTCAAGTCTCCAAGCGCATCAATAAACACGAATAAGAAACTTATCCCCCTAACAGTCTTGTGTGTATAAATATCCCAATAATGTCTTAAAACTCCCAAGGAAAGGAAAACAGCCGAAAGAACCGCCATAAGCGTCAATGGCCATTGAAGTCCATCGCGTTTAGGGATCCGAAGGGCAAATATCAACCCGGCTTCAAGACCGCCAAGAATTAATCCAATAGCTAAAGTTACGGCTACACATTTTTTCAAACTCCATTTTGAAGAATAGTAATGGCATTGTGCCCACGTAACCAAACTTAGGAATGTGAGAATCTGAGGCTGGATTTGTAATGCAATATTGAAATTGCTCACGACGTTGTAGATACCAAGAGGAACCCCTGCAAATGCCCATAGAAGCATCATGGAAGGTTGCAGGCCGGTGGTATGGTGGCGACGGTAGTTTATCCATATCTGGGGGATGAGTTGAATAGACCAGCAAACCTATGAAAAAAAGTTTATATATTTAGAAACTGGTTTAGATGAGATCAGTCTATCGTGACGCTAACTCACAGCTCCGGCGGTCCCGAGGACATTGGCAGCAATGGGGTTATCCATAATGAAGAAGTTATGTAGCCAATGGAAAGCTGCTCCTCCAATCCTTTGTTTGAGAGAGGCAGTTGTCAAAGGTATGGCGGGAAGTATAGATTTACACTGTAGATCTTGAACATGTTTTAAAGGGACGAGAAGAATTTAAGCGTGGTAGAGCTGCGCTGCGGACTGGGTTCCGGAAGCCGGGATCCAACTACAACAAGCTTCAACACATGGAGGACACGAACCTTTAAGAGCGTGCCAAAACTGGCATATCAAATCGAATGAAACAAAAAATGATATTAGCAATTATGGCGGATGAGGCTAAGCTGTATTTGTATGAACAAGAAGAGCCAGCGCTCGAAAAATGTAAAATATAAAATATTACTGGTTTCAGCTGTCACGTTTCGCTTGGTTGAACCATTCACGCCTTACGCAGCGACACGACACTAGTTACAATGCTCGAGGGTTTCAAGGCTTAATTATAATTACAGACTCGTGGTCCTTTTTCGGAGACTATCATATAGGTACTATTATCATGGAAATTTAATCCGGCCTTAGCTACTCGTTGAGTATTTTGAGAATCTATTTAAGTAGATTATTCTATATCTGCCTGCAAGCACCTGGGGACTTATTCAAACTAGGATTTACCAGGATATAGCCCATAGCAGCAGCGGACTATATGAACTTCACACATGCCAGTTTACAGAACTCGGAGATTACTAGAGCTTTCCACGATTTGAAAGAGCACGGCATGCGCTAAATCAATCGACATATAATACATGTATATCTATATTGCAAGAATGGATAGTTACTAGTGAGTATCGAACAGTACTTATACATTGCCCCATGCATAACCAATCCAGCTTAGCATGAAGTTTCTTGGGTAGCTGGCCGATGTAATATATAGCCACGCTAGCTAGCATAAAGCCGCCGGTGCCACGATATCAGGGAAATAATACTCCAAAGGGTCTGGGACCGCCTCATACACAATATCCGGGTTATGAAAATCATCCATCTCATCCTCAAACCTTGCACATTCATCCACTAAAACCACTTGGTTTCTTTGTGCTCGTTTCACAAAATCTCTCAGCTCTGACTCAACTAAAACAGTCAGTGAATCAGTACTCCCCAGCCCAAGTGAGGATTTAAGAACCGCAGACTGCCAGTGGCCGTAAGCTGCTTGCCAGTTGCCCTTGTTCCTTTCAACATACGCCATAACTCTATGGCATCGAACACTAATATCCGCCCGGTGGAAACTTGACATCAGTTGCTCAGACAGTAACATTGCCTGTAGAACCGAGCTCTCGACTTGTGTCAGATCCCCTCTCGAACGGTAGCAGAGTGCCAACTCTATACAAACGTTACACTTTTTGTATAGAAGTTCCTGGGTGTTTTGTTCCTCTTCCTCAGCCACCCTACCCTGGAGCTCATTGATGGCTTGAGAAACAGGTAGTTTTCGAAACACTGAACGCGTAAGCGCTTTTTGGATTGACTTGGTTTCCGCGTGCTCGGGACCCAGCTTTCGCCTAAATCGTTCCGATACTTTGTTCATGAGTCTTTCGACCACTTCAAGGCGACTCCAGTTATCCAAAGATAGAAGCGAAATAAACACATCGTAAAGTTTGGGGTCACTATGCTTGTAGAGCGTAGCGAGGTGCTGTAGAAGGATCTGAAGAACATCTACTCGTGGCTCCAGACGTAGATTCAGTAGCATCTCTAAGAGCTCGGGCAAAAAACGCCGGTTATGACTATGGACTAGCCTATCAAGACTAGCAAAGCCCTCTTGAAAATATGTAAAGGCGATCATGTTATCGTCGAAGAGGTAGTCCCAGCCTTTCCACATCCCGTTTGTGAAATCGTTGAGCGCATCTGATGTCAAATCGGCAAGACCAGGATTAAGGTCTTCAAGAACAAACAACATGTCGCAGTAATAGTCGGTATTCCAAATTGCAGCCTCCAGCATCTGGGACTCGTGAGGTCCACGAACTACCCGTCGAATATGCTCTCTCGAGGCTGTGGATACAAAAACATCACAAGCTTCTTGGAACAACCGTCGCTCTGTCGCATTGGCTAAAATTTCAGAAGACCGATCTATCTCTTCGATATCATCTGAGCTTTCAGATCTCCCACTCGAGCTCGAGCTCGATCTCGAAGCCCCGGGGCTAGGCGAGGATGCTCTTGATGGTCCAGGTGTGTGTATCTGAATAACCGAAGCGGGTTGCTTAACAACAGTTGAAGCCCAGGCCCGCGGATTTCGAATACCTTTCCGTCGCAAGTAACGTTGGATCTCTTCTTGGGTAACTCTCTTGTCACCAATAGTAAAAACTGTTTTCTTATTCAGCTTTTCACGGTCGGCTGTGATACGAACAGCTTCTGCGATATCGGGCTCTTTATGATATGAAGTTAATTTCCAGTCACGCATTCGCTTTTTAAGCATGGGAAGACTAAACGATTGATCACGTTAGCATGCTACACCTTCACTGTTTAGATCCATGCTACATATACATAATCCTGCGCATATGTGGACACTAATCGATGTGCACGGGCACAAGGTTTGGACAAGGAACATGCATACGTTGGCCTAAAATCCGGAAACTGTTTTTCAAGTTCCTTCAAAATTTGTTCCTGCTCTTTTCCCTCATCTTTTAACCTCGCAATAATAGGTTTCTTTTCCTCCCATTCCTTTGGAGAATATAGTCTTCGAGGCGTAGCGTCAGGGACGCTATTGTCCCTTCGGACTCGGGACGCCATCGACACGACACTTGTGTTGTGTAACAATGCGGGGATGTGTGTGGTACTGAGCTAGAACCAGCCCATCCGCAAGCTAGCTCGAGCTAGATCAGCAACAACGATTGAAATCTTGCTAGAGAAGTGGGGCTCGAATAGATAGAATAGGAAAGAGGATAATGTCAAAGAAACCGTATTAGTCGATGCATGGGGTGGTACTTCGGGCCACTGTTCATATCTCCAGTTTATAATCGATTCCCGAGAACCTCTTCGTGGGTGCGGGAGAGAAGTGCGGACGCTGGCGCTGATGAGTCGATGCCCTGTCAAGTTGATTTGGCGAAGTCTTTCAGCCTTCCTGCACCGTTTGGCCAAGAAACTAGGATCCACTGTCTTATCAAAAGGCTGAGGAAAGGTGTTCACAAACATTCGAGAATGGGGCGTACGTAACTACAAACGAACGGCGATTGCACCTGCTAGAATGCTGATGCGAACTGCGACATAAGCATGAATATTTGGAAACTTATATTCGCCGACGATACGGTTCGCAGCTGTTAATTTGTCCAATCATGTTGATATCTTACAGTCGAATACAGCGGACAAAAAGTAATGCTATATACCTCTTACTTGGCCAATTAGTGTTTAATCGTCGATACATATCCCGATTCCTCCCGAGTTCCAAGTTCGAAGGATTAAAGTACCCATGAAATAGCCATACAAAACAAATTAAAACATTGTTCTTTCGATATCTTATCGTCTTTTATCAAACTAAGCCACAATTATCAAATACCGGCCTCCCCAAAAAAGAAAGGTCGAGCCAAAAAGGTCCATTCTGAAGATGTAGCTGGTCTATTCAAAATATCACATGCCGTTTGTGTTGTAGGTACCCTCCAATCAGATCCCCACTGGCCGGTTACCCGATGATGCATGTCACTACTAGCTTCCTATTGGACAGTGTAACCTTCTTCCATGCGATTATTAATTTCAAGGATTCTAGATGCCTTGCTAATTCGAGTTTACGTTCACAGATTATATAAAGCGTTTAATTCTTTGTGCCTTATTACACTAAGTGCCTGTAGGTCATAGCTATAGCTATCCGGCTGCAGCTACCAGGTCTTACAATCATTCAGATTGACATCCTCTGTCGACAGATCTAGATGGATTAAAATTTCGAACAGTCAATAATACGATGGACCTCGAGACTATATACCAGAGTGTGCAAAGCCGTTACGGCTCCATAGCACGAGCCAAAAATTCACAATATAGCAACACTGTGGCTAGAGCTTTCGGCTACTCGCAAGAGGAGCTTGATAGCGTACCAAAGGACGCCAAACTTGGGTTGAGCTGTGGGAATCCATTGGCGATTGCTAGTCTTCGCCCTGTGAGCGTCGCTCGGAGTTCAAGTAAATTTTTATATCTTATATCTGACGATTTGCTATTATAGGGTGAAACAGTAGTAGACTTGGGTAGTGGTGCTGGATTCGATGTTTTATTAGCTGCTAAACAGATTGGAAAAAGTGGATGTGCTATTGGCATAGATATGAACAAGGTATGACTTGGCCCAATGAGAAATCAATACGGATATAGTAATTACAACGCTCAAAACTTTAGGATATGCTTTCTCTGGCTCGTCGGAATCTTGCTAAAAGTCTAGAAACAAATAATGTGATATTCAAGGAGGGGAATATCACATCCATTCCATTAGAAGACGAAACGGCAAACTGTGTCATATCCAACTGTGTTATTAATCTTGTTCCAGAAACTGAAAAGGCATCAGTTTTCGTCGAAATATCTCGCATTCTGAAACCAGGCGGCAGAGTTGCGATCTCTGATATCTTAGCAAAAAATACGCTGCCGACATCGATTAAAGAAGATATAACAATGTATACCGGTTGCATCGCTGGTGCTGGTACAATCGAGGAGTACACAAGGTACCTGAAGGAGGCAGGTTTTCTGGGTATTTAAAGCCATTATTCTGCTTTCACTAACCGCATACTAATATGCAATAGATATCGTCATTGTGGATACAAAAAGTGACCTAAATATCTACATTAACAGCACGGACCTCTTGGATGGGAGTGCAGCTACAAGATGCTGTACGAAGCAGACCGAAGCCGTGGATACCCTGTTAACCCCTGAAAGCGAGTCGGCCAAGAGCGCATCATGTTGCCCAACCCCAGATACCAAAGAGAAGAAAACCTGTCAGTCGAAATCTGCAAAATCGGGTGGTATTGATCTCAACGACTGGGTTGGTAAGTTCTATTTATCATCCACCCTCGCTACATATCTTCAAGAGCAAATGTAGAATGCAGTAGCTAATCCGCATACGGGATTTGTGATCAGGATCATTTAAAATATTCGCAGTAAAACCCTAGTTATATACATGTGTTTACGAGCACGAATCAAACCCCATTTGCCAGCCTCGAAGCTAACCATTTGCAATAACCTGCAAAGTAGTCGAGTGCATTTGGGTTAATGTGTAGACTCGTTTTGCCTTTCTGTTTATAAGACCAGCCAATTGCAATATACCGACAAAATATTTAAACATCATGCCTGGCTAGCGCTGTAGCTTTTGATAGAATTCTCCAGCCCTCCAAACCAAAAACGCCTTAAACCGAACCAAAACGCCCCAAGCCGGAAAAACATAAAGAAATTTAACTAAGAAAATGCCGTAAAGTGATTTATTCTACCAACCATTGCAATCAGAGTCGAGAAAGGCCCCTTGAGATTTCTGAGATCAGACCGCAAGTTGCGCCTGCCTCACTTTCAAAGTCCCTCCCATATCTGTCAACTCTTTGACTGGGAGTTAAAATCTGGTTTTTGAAATTTAGGTAAGGGTCGGTCCCCTTCGGAAGCTTTCGAACCCCCCCAATGTCATGGAAAAAGCCGTCGCCTGTTGTTTCGCAGTACCACCTTGCTAGTGGGTCTGATGGATTGTTTTCGTAAGAATTTGAAAGTACTAACTCGGAGTTATAATTGTTCAATTTAACTTCAAGTTGCTCTAGTCGTTTTGACCACGTTCTTTCAATTGCGACA
Organism: Arthrobotrys conoides; assembly: GCA_036971725.1. Classification (NCBI taxonomy): domain Eukaryota; kingdom Fungi; phylum Ascomycota; class Orbiliomycetes; order Orbiliales; family Orbiliaceae; genus Arthrobotrys; species Arthrobotrys conoides. The sequence continues at coordinate 994,081 of JAVHJM010000006.1, forward strand.
AGGTCAATACTCTGAGCGTTATTGTCGTCGTCAAGTTCGATTTCGGGTACCAATTCTCGAGGTGTCTCACAGCCACTGTGGCGCTAATTTCATTGTCAGTGTGCAGTGTGGCAAACGGGGATTCTGTGCATGGATCAGGCAGAAACTCACCTTCCTGTCTTGAATAGTCTCGTTAATCATTCCGGGGTTTTATGTGGGATTCTCTTTGGATGTAGGCTATAAGAATTATGATATATATTTGTATCCGTCTGGTCATCGACTTTAGATAAATTTGTGAAGTTTTATCCAAAAGATTGGCTTTTCTGTGCTGGCTTAATTCTATGTAGCTACGATTCTATGATAGACGATATGAATATTAAACGATAAGGATAGGATATCTACTGCGCCCTTTATACTCATAAAAAATCCGTATCACAACCTACAACCAGCCTAAATTAAGCAAAATAAAAATTATAAAGTCGTTTTATTTTCTTGATCCCACAGTCAGGATATGATGCGGTAAATGACAATTAACCATAGCGACCACGTAGCGCACACGGGACGGTGTGAGAGATCGATCGCAAGATGGTATAGCAAAACTATGGCCATCGGATCGATGGGGAATTATTATTGTTTCAGCGAGCCTCATATTTCTCGGTAGCAGGTGCTGCAGGTTTCCGCTCTTTTACATGTCAAAAGTTTCATTTAACAGATTATATTACAGGGATACTAATGTGTCTTGCGTCGATGGTGAGGCTTCCCAAGTCACAGGTGCGGGGCATCTGCAGGTTACGTTTGTATCCCTGTCAACGTTCAGCCTTGGCTTATCAAACGACTTCAGGCCGACTTCTAGCTGGCGACTGGGGTTCTTCGAGGGTTAAGGTCACTTGGAAAGTCGCACTACATTCTCAGACTTAGGCGGTTTTTTTGATCCTTCAAAATCCAATAGATATTAAGTAATCAAAGATGGAAACTTCAAGAAGTCTTCTTATCGATATTCTGAGAGTTTTTCAAAAAGTCTTTCATGAGTATACGCAATACAGTTTCCAACTCCGACAAGCCTGATGAACTCCAATTCCATAGTGCGACATTCACACCACCGACTTATACAAACAGAGAAAAACTCATTCACTAGAGGCGATTTGCCCCATCAAATCCTTTACCCCGCCCATAACACCCTCTATTTCCTCCTGCGTAACTACTCCTTCTTGCCAATTAAAAACAATGTTCATATCGCCGCCCTGTACCGTTACGATACAAATTTGAAAGGCCGCACCATTCGCATGACACGACTGTGAAAAAAACATGTCGTCGAGTATGACACCCCCATTCCGTTCATCCGTTGGTGCCGCTTTAAAAACCCCTAGATTCGTAAGTCCAAAACTATTATCGCGTGGTTGTCCAACCCTAGATTTGACCGCAACGCTATAATTTTTGACACCCATGAGACCCATGATCTCGACGTCCTTCCCACCGTTTGCTATGACCCTATTAATCTGCGCTGTATTTTCCTGGGAAACTTGCCATAAACTTTCGAGTCCATCGGCGTTTTTACGAAATTGGGTTTTGTGGTACTCGGTGGTGTATGTGCTTATCCATAATCCCATGATGGAATCATCAATCCCAAGCGTTGGATCAAAGAACCTGCGAAGGGAAACCGCTACAGCTGTGCGAATACGGTCGTATGGAACTTGGTCTAGCAAAGTCTTTGCCACAATAGCCTGGAGAAGTGCCGTCATTGTTGTACCATATTTTCGACATTTGGAAAGAACTTCTTGCACGGATTTTGCCGGTATCCTGATGCGTCCTAGCCTCGTAACGATCGGGCTATTATCGTTGTAATTTTTTCCTGCCCATTTTTCGCCTTGGAGTGGACTTGTCGCTACTGGAGCGGATGAGCTCGGGAGCATTTCTTCCATGGACGTGAACAGCTGTTTTGCTGACGTAGGTACTCGGGTAAAGTCACGCATAGTAGCAGGTCGGTTGCTTTTGCAGTCTATGTCATCCTCGAAAAGCTGAAATGCCTGGAGAAGAGTTTGATGAATGGCTAAACCACTTCTGCCATCGCCTATCACATGGTGCCAAATGAAAGCAATCCTAAAAGAATCACAATCATTGGGATCTCGTAGCGCAATAGCTCTCCATGAAGGCGTTGTCGAAGTATTCTCGAAGCCCTTGTTGTTTTCGCTGGTACTCAACGTTATCAGCTTCGTATCCACCTCCTTCCCTTCGATATCTTCTAGGGTCTTAAAGGTAACAAGTCGCTCGAGATTAACTGTCGAGAGGCGTTGGAAGTAAAGATCCCCATCTTCATCCCGAACCACCGTTGTCGACAATTCAGGATGTTTTTGGATTGCGTAACTAAAACCGCGAAGAACCGACTGAGGCCATGAATTCAAGACTTTAGTAGCCTTGGAGTACCGAGCAATGATTGAGACATTATTGTAATAACCAAGGTCGTGAAGAGCTACGCGGAATCTTTCGTAGAATCCTGTCGAATAATGAAATTTTATTAGTAAATTTATCTTAATTTTGAAGATAGTTAGGTTAGAGCAGAGGTTTAGAGATGAGCCATACCTAGCTTTCGCTCTCGCTTCAAATTTGGGGTATCAGGAGATCCTTCTCTTAAATGCATTTTTGGTATATAGTAACTCCTTCGCTTTATATATATAAGATCAGCTTAGTTTTTGATTCGCAATCTCTAAAGCTAGACGTCTAGACTAGTAGTCTCAAATATGAAACTCGACCGGAGTTCTCTTCGCGATATATAAATGTCACTTTGCCGCCGAAAACAAAGTATATATCCACAATTGCAATCGGCAATCAGATGCGGCACTAGCGGGTGCCTCTTAAATGAGAAAGCCCCCCTCAGCTTCGTAAGCTCTGGATACGAGACCACCCTCAGCTATCTTCGAAAATCAGACTATTTGAATCTTAAGTGAATCAGCTGTTGTCAATCGTCTTTACGTAAAGCATGCATTCATGATTTAGCATATTAAGTTAGCGGAAGCACCTTCCCGGGATCCCCAAACCGAAGAATGCAATTTCAAGACCTCCAGGTTGCAATCCGATGCACGATCCGTTTGAAATGCAGTAAGATATGTCGCAATGATGCAAATGTGATGGCGGTAGGTTGCATTTTTCGGATAACAAAAGTATCTTGCATAATCTCGCTGCTAATGCAGCTCCCAATTTGTCTGTACGTTTCTCGAGCTCGCCTGGTGGTGTCACCAGGATCATCCGCGAACGTGAACGTGAACGGGGTATTGACGAGCAGGCCCCGCCCCCGCCTGAATGAGCTGCTAAAAACCGGACTGACGACACACGTGGCTAGGGATTTCCAATACGTCTGCGACTCAGCCTAGGTATCCTATGCGGTTGGTCTCGGGGCCTTGCCATTTCGGATAACGGGTGGCCAAATAACACACTAAGCTATAAGGAAAACACACAAAAAACAACAATTGGTGGGTTTTTAGCTTTGCAAAAGAGTTGAAGATGTGCCACTACACTAAGGTTCCTTGCACCAGATCTGCAATATCGCGATCTTAAATTAAGTCCAGATTCTGAGGGTTTTAGGCCGATAAATAGTCAAGATCGTATTTCTCAGATTCGGGAACGGCTTCTTCACAAGTCTATAGTGTAACCCGATTTCCCCGTTTCAATGATACAAAGCCACGGCACAAATCTAGCTAAATCTACTAACTGCTGACAAGTTTCCAATTTAAAAACGAAGTTGTATACCTCTTAGAAAAGTATATCGACTAAACACCTAAGCTAAGTAGGTTATAATTTATATCAGCAAAGCGTTGCTGACACCTCTGAAGAATTTACAAATGCGGGTACCCGATATAGTATATAGATGGAAAGTATATCTTAATATTCGATTCTTCAGATCTATAATTCTAATCCACCACAGCACCAGAGTACATAAATTCGATATATATCTTCAAAGTTATTAGTCCATTTTTATAGGCTTGCGCGCAAGCGCCTACGACTTCCCAGAAGTAATACCGAAAAGGGTCCGAGTAGGTGAGGGCCGCAGTGTAGCTACGTAGTACTCCCTCCTTCACTTTATATTAATGTATTCTTCCAAAGAATAGTGGCAAGGGTCTTCTATGACCGACCGCAAGATTTTTCCCCTTCTCTTCCTCTTCCTCATTCTCAGTATTTCGTATCATTCTTCGCGTCCACTCGTCAGCGACTCTTTCAACCTCAACATCCCCAGCCTCAAAAACTTTTGCATACTTTTCAACCAGTTCCTTTCTATCATCTTTACTAGTCATATTATTCCTAAGCCGGGTCATAGAGTTTTCCACAATAACCAAAGCCCGATAATTTGCATCAGTCAATTTACGGACGCCCGCTAACTTTGGGCCTTTTGAAAACATTCGGAAACAGTCTTCCATGAAACTGTTTTGGTCCAGGTCTTCACCATTCGCAAGTCTAAGAGAATACTGGCCTACTACCGTATCTATGCACCTAAAAGGTATTCTCGGAAGCTCAAATTAGCATCTTTGGGCAAATTGCTTCGCTCGGGTTCGTCCGACCTTCCAAGATTCCAGGTCTACAGTCTGTGAGCCGTGAACTAACACCCGAATGCATTCCTCTTCGATTTGGTCCTTGAGATCAGATTCGTCCCCTTCGCTGCCCTCCACAAATTGTGGGGCTTGTTCGTGAACTACAAGCGATTTGTAGTCTGATATTCTGTCAGATACTTTTTCATAGGCTCTATTGATAAGCATATGAGCTCTGCTCTCAGAGATCGCAGTGGAGATGCTTTGTCCAAGCTCCGTGTTCTTTCGGAGGATGCATTCTCCCAAATCAGCTGGTCGGAAGCTCTTTGTTCCAAGACATACGCCGAGGATGCACTTCTTTAACCCGGTTATCGCTACATCCTCTAATAGAACGGTATTGACATCTTCGACGGAATCCGGGGGCATAAATCCATTCATGGAACTGTCCTTAAATGGTTCCACTGCATGTATAAACAGGGTTTCGACGCCTGGGAAGGGGTATCTTGCGAATCGTCTCCACCAAATGCTCGATAAACTCCCTCCATATTCTAGCTTCTTGACAGCCCTAGGCGGGATAAGAAAGAATGAAGGATGGAAAAAGTAGTCCAATAGTGCCAATGATTCGAGGTATTGCATGTTCGTAAAGACTGCTTGAAGTTGATCAAATTCTGTCGAGAATATTTCAAGTATAAAACATTCCTGTGTGAAGTCCGGAAATTCATATTCCATGTGAAATGCTTTAGATTTGTCATTCCCGCAAGGAGGTTTTTCAATTCGACTATGTGATCACCGATATATTCGTTGCCGTAAGGGGCGCTCCAGCTTTTTTTGTTAACGTTCTGGTAAAAATACACAGATAGATCGTATGTGGTGATTTTTTCTAAGTCGAAGAGGTGTGGCACCGAGCGAACAAGTGCCGTCCGAAGAGAAATTGATATATCTTGTGGTGACTTCGTTTCGGAATACTTCTTCAATCTGATAAGGACCTGGGCCACTTCTTCCCTGAATTTAGGAGGAACGCCTAAAACTTTCTTGACCCTAGTATTGCACTTATTGATATGATTATATCGACATATACTAGGGACTACCTACCCCGACAAGCAAGGCGCACATTAGCAACCCTCGGCGCTAATTTCCCAGTCTCGAGTAAATCACTCAACTTCTTTCCCAGCTCCAGATATGGAGATTCATGTTCTATTAGAATAGGACCAAGACCCAAGAACTTGGTATATTTGAACCCAATGTTGTCGGCTCCAAAGGCTTCGACAGCTTCACTAAATCGGGGGAACCCCGTAGTAAGTCCAATCGATCTCCCTTTACTCGAACTGCCAAAGTCTAAAGCGGACCATAATTCACGGTAACAAACCGGATAGAGAGATTTGCACGTCCGAAGGAGGGATACTATATCATTGTTTCCGAGATATTAAAGGATGAGATAGAGGGTTTCTGGCGTTTGAGATAGTCCATCTAAGGTTGCCATTTTTTGGGAGTCTGCGCACACAAAGTTACTTGATAATTATATAGTACTATAATATTTTCGATATGACGTCGACGTCAGTTCCGAAGTAGATGTCGTATTTAAGTCCTCCAGTTAGCTGCTTTGCTGGTGCAAGAACCCTATAAATGCGGGCGAATGATTATTCCCGCTATATATAAATCGATTCTGCAATACGAGACAACATGCAACACTAAGCCTGCACTCAATATATATGCACACCATGCAGGTACGATCGCGTTACAAATTTGTTAGTTCAGGCTCGCCAGCCTTAAGCTTAGCAATTCTTAGCTTATGCACGATACTCTTTTCCAGAGAAACCATCACTGGGTACTTTTGACGCTCCAAATTACTGCTATGTATCTTTGACGACATTTTAACTCTTAATATCAATATTCGAAGCCTTCCGCGGCCCTACAAGCTGCTAGTTGAGGAAACGAACCGATGCTATTCTAGGCTTCTCAGCTCTCCAAAAATTTAAAACTAAAACTTGTCATCGTTTCAATCGTACTTTCGGTTTAAAAGAATGAGAATGAAAATAAAAGCTCAATATCTAGCAGCCAGATTCAGATGAGCAAGCCACAGGTATTTCACCTCCCAGAACAAATCCTATCAACTGTAATCGAGTTTCAACGTGCCAGATTGGAATAATCGTCAACGAACTGTCTCCCAAAATCCAACATCAAAAAACCGCGTTGTCACCAAACCAAGCAAAAAGAAACTCCAAACCCTTCAACCAATGCGTGATGCTCGCGACCCACGCTAACGAACTACTACAGTAAAGCTCCCAACCCACCACCAACGAACATCACCATCATACTCAACCCCATCCTCCAGCTTCACTCCGGCCATCCACCCACACCAGGAGATTCCCAATACCTTCACTTCACCACTCTAGCACTGGGTGCCCCGTCACCTACTCACATCCTCCACAATGGTTAGTCACACCTACCCACCCTACCAAGACAGACCTATAGTTAACACTTAACCACCTAACCTCCAGCTCCCTCTAACCCTCCTAACAACCGTCCAAGGCCACCCTCTACTTGTCGAACTCAAGAACGGCGAAACTCTAAACGGCCATTTAGTCTCCTGCGATACATGGATGAACCTTACACTCAAGGAGGTGATTCAGACAAGTCCTGTTCGTCATCCCCAATCTCCTCTCCTCTCTCCAGCATACATCACGATAAGCTGTATCTGTTAAACACTATCACTAACGATTATCTCAGGACGGCGAAACATTCCACCGCCTACCAGAAGCTTACGTCCGAGGAAATAACATCAAATACCTCCGTGTTCCTGACGAAATCATCGATATTGTAAAAGAACAACAAGCACAACAAGCTGCTAGTGGGGATCATCATCGATCTGGTGGTGGTGATAGAGGTGGTGGAAACAGAAGGGGCGGTGGTGGTCCCGGTGGACGGGGTGACCATAGAGGTGATCGTGGCAGGGGTAGCGGAAGAGGAGAGTTTAGAGGGAGAGGCGGAGGCGGTAGAGGCGGCAGAGGAAGGGGCAATTAGAATGAAATATAACCTTGGTAGATTAACGATATATACGAGGTTGATTGGGGGAGGTGGCGATAGTTAATGGAGGATATTGAGCATTCAAATATTGAGGTGCCTTGGCGGTGAAGATATCTATGGTAAATGGAAGTTATGGTCTGGTATATTTCTAGACTATAATACTTTTTTTTTTTTTTTTTGAACCTCTAACGGGTAGTCATGTAAGCTGACGGAAGCAGAGAGGACAGATATCACTGAAGATACCTCTCGTTCATCAGCTACGCATAAGCATAGCTAGAGCCGCTTTTCGGATCCAAATTCCGAAAAAAAGCCTTCGATGCTAAAGTTCTATCCTTCTACAAGAGTAGTACTGAGCCAGGAAATCTGTATCTAATATAGAAACCCCGGAACTATCAAAAAGCCACCAAATGAACAGAGCCCTTTACTCCCCTCCATCCATAGCATCATCCTCATCATCATCCTCTATAGCCCCTAAAACCCCCAAAACTTCAACCTTATCCGCCGGATCTCCGTCGTAATTATCCCACATAGTCTCAAGATCCAATAACTTCAGCCCTCCAGTTTCCGAATCCCACAAAACATTCGACGGTTGTGGATCCCCATGCATTGAGTCCCTCCCTCTTAAAACTTTAATCGCCTCTATAAATGCCGTTCTAATCCTTTTCTTTTCTGCTGTGGAGGTTTTCTCTAACAACTTGTATCCGAGAGGAATACCCTCTTCTAGAGTTATGATGATTATATGCCCCTTCTTCAAGGAGCTAGACACGACCAAATTGCCATATGCAAGCATTCGTGCAAAATACGGGCATGGAGGGAGATGGTGATAGGTGTTTCTTTCACATTTGTAACTAAAGAATAGACCATATGTCAGTCAATCAGCTGGTGGATGTATATCCGCTACAGAACAAGAGTCGTCCTTTTTTTCTCGTTTCTTCTTATCTTAAAATCCTCTCCTATTCCAAAGAGACAAGCAAAGGGAGGGGAAGATTACAGCTTGACTAAACTTTCTGGCCAATATTTTGCTATGGCGTCCTGTCCTTGAAAGATTCCGCGGAAAACTCTTTTCCCGTTTTGACGGTTTTCTTTGATTACTTCCACGGTATCGAATAAGTACCCATCCGTCTCGTCTTTGAATATAATTGTTCGACTGGTGATGTCGGAAATCCGTATTTGGTTATATCCAACCTCAGGGGAAGCCCCTATGGTGTCTGTCTTCTCTTCTGCCGATGATGGTTGGTCAGTTGGGACGCCTGTTGTCTCTTCTTCTTCCTGGGGACTCTGAGTTCGATTATTTCCAGGAGAGATGAGAGTATCTTCTCTCTGTATCGACGGCAAATGCTCGGTTTCTTCGGCTTCTTCGGACCTGATATTTCCACTATCTTGGTTAGGAGCTTTAGTGGTAGCCATAGATCCAGTCCTAGATCTTTTACTTGGTCCAGGTCTATCCACCTCCTGGCTTTCGGGCCCTTCATCGCCACTTTTTGGACTCTCATCATCAGGTGCCGGTCTCTTCAAAGGCCTCGAATTCGGCACCGGTGACTTCGCACTATCTCTTGATGGTGGAATTTTGAGCTAATATATTCGTTAGCCCGCCCAAAATGTTTTTAAGGAATAGAAAGGAAAATAAGTTTACGTCTCCAAGATCCACCTCCCGACCACGGCTTTTGAAGTTAGGATCGTCTAAAAGCAAGGTCCCAAAATGATAAAAGCACTGCCTGACCGTCGGTCCCACGTCTTGAAATCCAATCGGATCAGTAAGTTCAAATATTTTAGCCTCTACACGCCTCACGAATATGGTGCTTTCGTAGTTTGATATAAAGCCATATCTAAGCCTAGACCGGAGCATAAAATTTATCAGTTGGCCTATTCATAGTTTGTTAGTGGATTCCTTAAATCTCTTGACTTCATGGAAGCTTAAAAGAAAGGGAAGGGAAAGGATCGACCTATATACCAATCTCTTTCGTATAATTCTTCAAAAACTCTCGACCCGTGCTCCCTGGCCCTTCTGAGATACGAATATTATTGAAACCCCTTGCTGTCCAATACCTTGTTACTTCACCAACGGCCCTGAGCAATGGCGTGGACCTCTCCTCTCTTACTTGTAGCTCTACAACTACTACATCAGGAGTGCCAGCCCTCCAGGAACACGACAGAACCTCTGCATCAGCAAATTTAAGGTCCTTCAGTCTTTCCGAGGTGCTAGAATCACCACCCTGAGCACCAGATGTGGCGATGAATGCTCTCGCGAATGCAACTCCAACATTTGCATTGAAACGGCCTTGTAGGCCCTGCTTGCTCCCCACCACGACAGATTCGCCCCCTAGGGCATCTGTTAGAGATACATTTTGTGACAAATCTGTTTCCGATATTGTCTTTTCAACATCTTCGAGGAATCCATTCCAGAAGGAGATGTGGTCAGGATGAATATTTTCATCTGTCAAAGTGTTTTCAGGATCAGTGTTGTCTCGTTGGATAATTTGAGGCAGCGGACGGGCAAGTAGCTCCGCAACTGTCTCGACACGAGAGGTAATTATTCTTGAAGTCTCAATTGGATCCATTTTGGTTGATGATTGGACTGAATTGAATCTGCTGTTCAAGGGGTCAGGTGTCTTCCGAGGTTAGTTGGATGAGCGACTTGATGAGGGATTTGAAGGTATAAAACGGACGAATGCTGGCCCTCAACTGCTAGCCTAGCACGGTTCGATAAGTGGGTAAGCAGATAGATGTCGGTTGAATTTTGGTAAGAGGCCGGCCTATGACTTCATAGAAAGAGTGACGATCCAGAAGGTGTTGATCCCGTGGTACTGATTCCTACAAATAGATTTGTGCGAGTCCCGTAACCAAAAGATTTGTTAGCAGCATCAGTCAAGCCTGAGTACAAGCACATAAGCGTTCCTAAGTAAATGCAATGACTACTATGGACTATCTTAACAAACTAATAGCTTAATTCAGGTTGCATAAAGAAAGTACTATCAGCACAGATTTAGTAGATTAGAATAAATATAGCTCCGTGGAAGAAACCGTGGAGAAGAGCATCGTCCATTTAAAACTCTTTCTCTAGTCAAATAAGTACCTATATACAGGTAGTATACTCAATAATGATAATGCAGAAATTACATATTTACAAATCCTCCTTTCAAGACTAGATCAGAACTTACCTAGGTAGTTTGGGTACTCGTAGAAGTACCCGTTCTAGTCTTTATATATCAGCTCCGGTGGGGCCACCCTCGCTGCTGCCTCTTCCCAAACTCTCGCCTCCTCCTCATACCCCAAATTCTTCATCTCTTCTACCACCATTCCCAACCTTTCATCTTTCTTCTCTTCCAATCTCTGTGCAATCCAGGTGTAAACCATCGGTCTAACCTTTCCACCAGGAATAACCTCCTTCATCTCCTCCAAATACACAAAGGCATCCTCGTAATCCTCTTCTTGGTAAAGACTAACCCTCAGCAGCTCCTCATATGTCACAAAATCCGGTTGTAATCCCATCTCCTTCATTTCATTTGCCAAGAATATCGCAAGTTCCTTATTCGGCGCTGCAGGAGTAGCGTCGGGGGTTTCGGAGGGGGTGGAACATTCGACACATCCCTTGAATAACGTGTTAAACGTCTCAGTATTCGGAGCAACGTTCAAAGCTGCACATTCGGCGTAGACACCCAATGCTCTCTCCAAATCCTTAAGCTTCACACACGCTGCCAAGACAGCGTTGAAACCGGCCACTTCAACAACTTCTTTATCATTCGAAGAAGCAACAAAGTCCTTCAAAGTAGCATACGCAGAATCCACATTCTCAATCTTTCCAGAGCTTGTCAAAGCCTCAATGATAGCGTTGGCAGTGGTAGCAGTATGTGCTATCCCCTGGTTTCTCATCAATGTTAGAGCTCTGAAGGCTGGGATTAATTGTCCGGAACGGGCGTATGCAGCGCTAAGAGCTGCATAATGGTGTTCTGCGAAGGGAACGTTTCGAAGGGTTAAAATGCGGAAGACTTCAAGTGCTAAATCCGGGTTTCCGTGACGGGCTGCGGTGTTTAGGACTTTAAGGCAAAGACCGTCGTCTGGGTTTAGAGTGGTTTTAGAGCCTGGAGGGGGGGATTGGACGACTTTTTTCCAGATGTAGGATACTCCATCGATCTTTATATCCATTGTTAGTATGTATATACGAAACAAGCGTGTGCGTGGGAGGAAGACATACGTGATAGTTTGAAGCAGCAATATTAAGCAGCTCATACCAAGCAATCGGCTGAATACCCGTACCAGCAATAGATCCCCATTCCTTCTGAAACTCGAGCATGACCCTCATAGCCTCCTCAACCTCATTAACTCTACCCAAGGCTTTTATAATCTCCATATAAGTGTTGTAATGAACTTTCTCCCCGGTACTTCTCCTTTGATAAAACATTTCCATCGCGCGTTCCAACTGTCCTGTCGCCAGATAATGTCTTAGAATATGCTGTTGTCCTTCTACATCCGGCAATATCCCATATGTACCCGTCATCTCCTTCAAGATCCGTTCCATGGAGATATAATCCGGCGAAAGGGCAAATATCTTGAGGAGGTTGTGGTAGATTGTACTGTTGGGTGTATAACCCTCTTCCTTCAATTCCTCAAAGATTGATAATGCAGTTTCTTGCATCGAACAGCCAACATTCGGATGAGCGCATGCTTGAATCAGACAACTATACGTTTCCAACGTCGGAGCATATCCCTTTGAAGCCATGAGCTTGGCATGAGTAAAAACCTCTCGAGGAGTCGAATTATTTGTCAAGTCAAGAAGTTTCCGCAGCATCTTTGCGTAGGCTGGGTTTTTTGGGGTTGTCGGGGGGACGATTCCATTGACTGCATCTCCATGGTCGTCCTCGGGGCCCGGGATATACGGGCTTTGAGATACTCGAGAAGGAGGAGAGTAACCGTCAGGTTGGTAACGAATATAGGATTGATTGTCGCCAGTTTCGAAAGAGTTGGATTGTCGGTTCCTATTGACATTGTAAGGGTTTATGTTCCTGTTGTTGCCGTTGTTGTTATAGTTATTGCCATTCCGACGGGATTGAAAGCGACCCGCAGGGGGGGGACGGTTGGAGGTTAGGAAAGCGAGGGATTCGGAGAGTTCGGAAAGATTGTTATTACTATTATGGCTGTTATCGATATCGTTGTTGTTCCTGTTGTTGCGATTGTAGTTGTTGTTCGGAGAACGGCGACTTGAGGCAGGAGGAGCCCAGTTGCTCTGGTTCTGCTGTAGTTGGCGGGCTGTGTGCACTGTATTTTATCCAGTCAATCAGTTAGCATCAGATAAAGATGGAGATCGAGGTAGAGATAGAAGGGTATGAAGGGCAATTGGCAAGGGGGTGTTACCTGTCCTCCTCCTGGAAACAGCTCTGGCCGTTGCTAGCAGAGACTGACAGTCGACCTGCACAGCGTTGACAGCGGGTCGCAGCATCGTCGTTGGTTATCGCATGTCCTGTATGTCCAATGTTTGGTTTATTCTTGAAGTTGAAGTTGTTGAAGAAGAAGATTTTGACACCAGCCACTTTCTCTAAATGTGGCTTCTGTGGCTGCTGACTAAGATTGTGTGGCTGAAACACGGCCTGGCAACTGAGGCGCTAGCAACTGAGGTACCAACCACCAGGCTTTTGCGACAACGAAGCGACAGCTCTGCTTGCAGATGCATCTGCATTTGCCTGTTAAATGCGCTGGCTGGGACAACCTTCATCAATTAATCAATCAACCTCCCCTCTCCCTCTTCTTCTCCTGCTCTTCATCCCTCCTTCTCTTCATCTCACTCCTTCTCTCTTCCATTCCTCCTCCCATTCCTATCCCTTACATACTATCTCCTATCATACTTGACATCTGATTGGGATTGACAGAAAAGGATGTTTCAACTAACAACCGGCAACTTTGCCGTCGAAGCACCCATCGAGGAACTTCAAATCGCAAGTCGCGCCACAAATGCCGATGAATGGAAACTCTACCTTCGCTGGGAACTAGCTTATCTCTTCACTAGAGTCCGCTCCTTCGATGATGATCTTCTGTCCGAAATTCTAAAATACTCGACTCCTCATACTGGTTCCGGTCCTCCCGAAGCTGCCGCCGCTGCCGCTCGCAGTTATGCTAGAGATTGCATTAGACAATTGACAGCGCTACTCGCCGAGTCGCATCGCGAGTTTGCAAACGTGATAATTGAGAATACGGAGTTAGGCAGGGGGTATAAGGATAAGGCTGCTCAGGCTAGGTATATTTTACCCCTTCAATGCCATTATATACATCCGCTACCTATAATATAATATACTTGATTATAGTATAATATGATATGACACAGGGAGCTAATAATACGGTATAATCAGGGGGAACCGCTCCGAACGCCCACGATTGGACACGAGTGACCTTTCCCGCTCTCTCATCTTCTCCCCGGAAGACGTCAAGGCCCTCTGGTACCCCCTCCACTTTGCCATCTCAGGTCGCTACTTTGACGAAGACCGTAATTCAGACCGCTACTCCGACGTTCGGACCGTTCTCTCTCAAACATCCGCCTGGATTATTCGCGAATTCATAAACCTCATTCTCCTAGGCCCTACCGACCGTTCCGCATCTGAACTCGCCGGATGCGACATTATCGCCCGTTCAGCTGAATCCGTTTCAGTAGAACTATCAAGATGGCCGGAAATCTCCTCTTCACTTCAAAAGCGTCTAGACAGTTGGCAACGCACCTTAATCTCTGGAAACTCTTATCCGACAAAGGACTCCCCGCAATCAGCCCACATCTGGGAGAACCTGGTCAATAAGGCTTCGGTCATGGGTCAATCCCAACAATCGTTTGTAGCACCTGCACCACTTCGTCCCCGTGGCAGCCAAAGTCCCACAAAACAAACTTCATACGAACCAATCGCTGCTGTTCCCGGCGCTTCTGCTATCGCTCAAACCACACACCTCCCGGACAGAACATCATCCTACAACGGCGCGCCAACGTCTAACTCCTCGAAATACCAAAACCAGTACGATAAACAAGTAGAACGTCTACAATCACAAGCAGCCGGTTTACGAACATCATCCGCCCCGAATCCTAATAATAATACTTCATCATCAACGAATGCGTACGCCTCAAATACCTCTCGCCGTATAGAACCCTCCTCCTCCTCTCAAAACCAAAACCCATCGACGGCCCAAAATAACAATAATGGTACAGTACCAGCAGGCTTTCCTACAGATCTAGACCCCGCGGGATCATCCCACACTATCACCGCTCAAAACACAGACCCCACGATGCCAACCTCATCATCCGGCCTCCCACCAGGTTCATCATCATCTGGCAACTTCGATGACTACGTCCGCAACCAATTCGACCTGCAAGACAAAACAATAGCCGACGCAGTTTCCTACTTCCAACGCGAGCGCCAACGAATGTTCGAAGTCAAAGAAAGGCTTCGAGAACTCGAAAAACAGCAAGAGCTATTAACCGCGAACTACAAGCGACAAATGGAAGACCTCGACAGGAAGAAAAGAGACGTGTTTGATAGATACCAAACTGAGAAGCCGGTTCCTCCGGTCAACATTCCTCAGGAGGTGGCAGGGGCTATGCCGCAGCAGAGTACGGTTCACTTTGACCTAGGAGAGGCGGAAAGACATGTTACTACTACCTCTGTGCCTATTAATAACACTTCTTCTTCTCATCAGGGGGCGTCGGCGGCGGCAGCAGGAGGAAACGCCGGAGCGGCGACGTTGGCGGGCCCAGGTGGTCATGAATACTATGATGACGAGGAATGGGAAAGGGAACCTCATCCACACCCGAGGAGCAACAGTGTGAAAGGAGGGAAATTACAAAAGATGCATCCGGAGTTCGAAGGTGGTGTAGGACCGGGAGGGATGCCCCCCGTTGAAATTGGGTCACAGGGGAAAGGGAAGGCGAGGGTTAGCTGGATACAGAGGGCTACGCATGCTATGAAGCGTTAGAGTCGCTTTGAAGATGGGAATGTTAAGAACGGGTTTGGGGAATTGGTTGGGGGGGCTGAGTTGTTGAGGGAGTACAAGGCGCTTGAGAAGGCGGAGATTGCCGTTCGTGTGAAGGTTATACCTCGGAATGATAGAAGGGGGAGTACAAGACACAATATTGAACGGAGTCGGAGGACGAGAAAAGATAGCGAAAAGACAAGATACGATACTGAGAGGTCTAGGTCGAGGAAAGATTACGAAAGGAGGAGGACGCACCCCGAAAAGACTACGGAAGATATTGATAGAAGGAGGAAGAGACGAGGAGGTAGGGGTACATGAGTACATAAGTGTAAGATTTTTTTTTGGCATAGTACATTTTCTTTTTTATAGCAAAAAGCCCTTCATGATTTTCCTTTTTTCTCTACTCTTTTGTTTACTGTTTAGAAGCACTTCTCTTCAAACGTCTCGTGTGTGGTTCTTTGTTTTTATTATGCATGCAATGGCTATTACGTTCATGGTTTCCCTTTCTTCTCGATTTCTGTTGTACACTGTAAGATATTAGCATTTTTTTCAGATGGCTGTTTTGTCTTTCAACGGCTTGACTTTGGTATTGTTTTTAATGATCATTTTTTGTCTATAGTATCTTTAGCTTTAGTTAGCCAGCTGGTGATAATGACGATGCTTTTCTTGTGCAGTATCTATCGTTAGCCATTGGCATCGTATACTGTTAGACGTCGATAAATTTAGATACGTCTCGTGAGGCTGCACATCATTGATTCTAGATTATATCCAAGCTTAATTTGACTATAGGGCCCCTCCAATGCCTTAATTTCCTCGATACTTTCGTGTTTTATACACAACGGCCCTCCGCTAATAAAAGAGTAAACATACATCCGCTTCAAAGGTTCCAAAAAAAAGAGCTTCAAAAGGCAACATAACAAGAAAAGACTCCCATACCAAGAAACAAATAAATAAAAATAATGGCATGCCAAAAAAAAGAACACATACCCTTCCCCCCTTCCTTCCCTTTCATCTACTGACAACTAGCCAAAACACTCTGCAGCGCCGTAACATCATATTTAACATGTTTATCCTTCACCACCTCATGATATTTATCCCAAAATCTTCCGTAAAGAGGACTTATAAACGTTATCTCCTTGAATAACATCGCCTTGACTTCTTTATCCGGGAAGACATAACTCTTATGTTGAGAGATTAAAGTATCGAATAAGGTATTGAAGTTTTTGAACTTTTCTTTGATGGCCTCTTTGTCCTTTGAGGTTAACGAGGGTTTGGAGCCGCTGGCGGCGACGGTGATCGCAGCTTTGGAAGTGTACGTCATATCGAGGAGGTAGCCGGCGGCTTCTTTCCATCTAATTTGGTTTTTTCTATGTTAGTATTGGGGTTGATGAATGGCCATAGGGTTTTGGGGGGACGAGGGTTTGACATACGGAACCATGTACTCCTCAACCGCCTTCTTCCTCCACTTCTCAACCTTCGCGATACCACCCCCTAGACTCAGTACTCCTACCAACCCACCTCTTTTTATAGAAGTCTCAACGTATGCGACATTATTCACCATAAATACAGCGCACAGCTGTTGTTTCTTGATGTACATTTTCCCTTTCGCTTCAATAATTTCTAACATTCTGTCGATACATTCCATGCAGTAGTTCGCCAAAAGTACGTTACCGTCTGCACCGACGTCGAATGATTGTTGATTTGCTGCAAGTGTCGGAGAATATGGTGAATTCCAGTTTTTGTCACCAAGAGAGATAAGAAGACCTGCCACGGCGGTCTGGTAATCTGTTAGACGACGGAGACGGGCCATATTTGCTTGTGTATAATCCGAGACCGTGGCGTCTAAAGGAACCGATGCCATTGACGTCCCCTTCCTTTTCAAGTCTTCCAGGATTTCGTAAAAGCTTGCTGAGGCGGTTTGTCGGATTGGTTTCAAAGCTTCTACAAATTCATTCTTTTCACCGGTTTTGGTTCCAAGCCTTGTGGCCGTTGCGGTCACACACTCGATAACGTCGAAGGCTAAGTAACAATCCGTGATCATAAAGCTTACGATGTGCTTATTAAGTTGACGAACAGTATTCGAGAACACAGTTAAAGCTTGCTGAGTCGTTTGGGTGTAAACTTTTAGCCATAAGTTCGGTTTGAAGAGCCGTTGAATGTTATCGTATTCTGCTGAGAAGATGCCTTCTAAAGCTTGCGCGTAGTGGGAGATACCGTTGTCGCCTTTTTCGTAGGGGACTGCGGTATTCCGACGTGTGGCAGTGTTTACGCAACCTTGGGAGAGAGAGGAGAGAGATGAAGAGATATAGGTGCCTCGGACGTCGGCGTAGATGTTTATGGCACTGGATTGAACCTGTTGGGTCTGAGAGGTTGCGGTTGTGCCGATTGTGGAGGAGAGGAATTCGTTTATTACGGCGATTGTTTTTAGTTTTTCGGGGGTGAAGGTTGGGAATGGTAGTTCTTGAATAGCGAAACTTGGTTAGTAAGGGTCCCAGGAGTAAGAATGGGGGTTTAAGAGGGTAGTACTTTTAGTGATGAAGTGGAGGGGTTCGCAGGGTGTGGATTCTTGAGCGAGTGTCTTTTTGAATTGGTCTTCGAGTTGTACAGAGCCGGTTTTCAAGAGCAAGGTCTGTTCACCACGATTATAATCGATTAGTTAAGCTGCTCCTCCAGCTTCTCGTGGATATATAGTATAGCCGTACCATCTCCTTTACAGCTTTTTCAGCCGATTTGAGGCCTGTTGATTGAAGAGCAGCGAGACCTTCGCTGAGACACTTGACAGAGTCCAAGTAGTCGGGCAGTCCCACGACCTGTGGTCCCTTTCTAATCGTATTCTCCTCCCGCTTGACCAAGTCCAGTAGCTTCATAGTCTTATCGATTTCCCGAATCCCAGAGTTTATATCTATGAAATGCAGATAGGTGTTTTAGCATCTTTTGTTTTCGACCCGGAGTATAAGGAGGGTTGAAGGCGTACTCCCAGCCAAAGCTGTCAATGAACCCGTCTGCTTCAGGATCGGTTGGACGGACATCTCGACCTGCTGAGCACTACCGGATAGTTTCGTTAAACTTCGGGAGATCTTGTCGGTGATGCCGGTCATTTTCTTGAGGCGTTCGTTGAGGACCTCGACCTCCGCGGCCTCTTCCTCGGGGAGGACCGCCATGGTCGATGCTGTTCTATTGTCCCTCCTCCTCTTCCTTCTCCTTCTTTCCCTCCTTCTCCTCTACTTAGGTAAGCGGCTATATCTTCGATCGGAGGAGTGGTAAGATAGTTCAGTGGTATGGGAGATTGAATGACAGGAGGCGGTTTGGTAGATGGTAGTTAGGGAATGTGGTTGATGGAATCGTAAATTCGAAGGGTAAGCTGGGGTGAAGTGAAGTGCGGTGAAGGTGATGTTCTTTTCGGGTAACTCCAACCAACCCCCTTCGCTTCGAATCAAGACCAGCTCCACCAACAATCGATCAGTCGCCGCCCATTCGCGACCCCGGAAAGCCTCACGGACAATTGAAGGATTCAAAGGATGGGAATTCACAGCTTATTCAACGGTTTGAGAAGAAAGTCTGCAGATATCACAGGCGAATTACGGTTTCAATCGCATCGCGCTAAGTCCAGGGCTCGCTACCAATTGTGGGACTTCGAGCGGATCAGAGACAAATTGAAGGCAAAGCTTCAACGGTTTGGCAAGCGGCTCCGGGGAAAGAAGCAATAGCTGGCCTTCTCCCCTCCTCATACTCTAGCTGTACCTTGGTGTCGACTGAACCAGGTGGTGGGACAGTCTAGCCGTGATAGGGAAGCCTGCAGGAGCAAGGGACCTAGCCAAGGCAGCGGTATCAAGAGCAAACCCACCACGATTTCGGCGCAGGATCGATCGTGGTTCCGACAGTGACGCCACTGTTGTCCTTTTTTTGTTCTGCCCAAGCAGAAAAGCTTTATCTTTATTTTATCTTTGCTCCGAAGGGTTGGATAAACGATGAGGTATGTATACAATTCCCAGATATGTTGGGGATATCTATCCTTCGGCAACGACGCTAATATCAATGCACATCCAACATATATAGACAACCAATGGCTTTAATCTTATGACATATCATAACTGTCCAATCCTTCCCGCGTGCAGTTAGAGAGAAACATCAATTGCAATGCTCTCCACATGCTGCAGGCGACTGCCCAGACCGGTGGTGCACCTGAAGGTTCCACCGGTCTACAAGGCATGTCGCATATCCCACCGAACTTTTTCATTCACAACTTCAGGACCAACAACGTCATCATCCAATGGTAAGAAATGGCTCTTCCCAGCACTAGCCTCCTTTTCTGCCACAGTCGGTGGCGCAACATATCTACTTTCCAACATCAACACCTGCACCCTCCGTCTTGATAACAGGGAATTTGAGTCTCAGTCTGAACATGGACGTGTCTCCCTACGCGATAAATTCGCTGCAGGTGCCAAAAGACTTCAACCAAAGACCGCTGAGGAAACCCATGCTATAGAAGACCGCATAAAACAGCGCGAAGAAGAACTTGCCCGACATGCAAGAACCTTTCAGCGTTCGCTCGACGCCGAAGAAAAGCAGAGACAAGAACAGATAAAATCTGAGCGGAAAACTCTGTGGGGCCAATTAGCGGAGTATATACCAATATCATCTGGTAATATTTCAGTCGATTTCACCGCTTCCTTAAATTGGCTTCCCGACTGGGCGTCTGACATCCCGGCTTGGTGGACCAAAGTCCAGCGAGAGATAAATATGGAGCCGGGAACGCTCGCGGCCGAGGTTTGGGAAGAGGCTCAAAACCCTGAGGTAAATCCTGAAATTCTTTGGGATGCCCGTGTTCGAGTTTCCGATCAGCTCTGCGATGAAGAACTCGCGTATCGTCAAAATCGTAAGAAACACGTCAAAAGGGCCCTGGCGAAGTACTTGGGGATACCAGAGTGGACTATTCATGAAGAGGATATTCCGACTATCGCCATTACTGGCTCGGGTGGCGGCTTAAGAGCCATGGTCGCCGGGGCAGGTTCTTTAGGTGCATGTAAAGATGCCGGTCTCTTCGATTGTACAACCTACCTGGTCGGTGTATCTGGCTCCTGCTGGCTACTAACACTATACTACAGTATCGGACACCGATCCTTCAAAAGTGTAGTTGAACATCTAAAACACCGTATTAATACTCACATCGCATACCCGCCTGCTGTCATGGATTTAATATCTTCGGCGCCGACGAACAAATATTTACTCCGCGGTTTAATTGAGAAGAAGGGCTTTGGCTACGCCTCGTTCGGGTTGGTGGATGTCTATGGGTTGCTACTCGCAGCTAGACTTCTGGTCCCCAGGAATGAAATGACGGTTCATGATGAAGATATGAAGCTCTCATCTCAGCGTAGGTATGTGGATAACGGTGAACAGCCGTTATCTATATACACTGCTGTCCGTCATGAGATTCCAGGTCTTGGCGGCGACGGTGAGAAACCCACGGAATTACCATCGGACAACAGTATATCAGCCGAGGAAGCGAAACAGAAGGCAAAGGATGAGGCTTGGTTCGAATGGGCCGAGATGACCTGCTACGAGTTTTTTATGGAGGAATTAGGCGGTAATGACATCCACACTATCCCTTCACAGAAGAATCTCGGATATTTATATTGACATTTTGTCTCCTTTGACAGCTGGAATTCCAACCTATGCCCTAGGACGCAAATTCCATAACGGATACAACCTGACAAGAAACCCTGAGATGAAAATCCCGACTCTTCTGGGAATGTGGGGATCAGCATTTTGCGCTACTTTGTCACATTATTATGCCGAAGTCCGTCCTATGTTTGCAAGTTTCATCTTGTTTAAAGAGCTCGACAAGCTTGTTCAGGATAGGAACGATGATTTGGTAAAGGTTCATCCTATTGAACCGGCCGCCGTGCCGAATTATGTTCTTGGGATGAAGGAACGACTGCCGAACTCTGTGGCGGAAAGTATTCATAAGACGGAAGAAATCCAATGTGAGTGTCCGATCGCATCCGTTTGCATACTTTGAAGCTAATAACCATGATCTAAGTGATGGATGCTGGCATGTCCAATAATCTGGCTACTTATCCACTACTCCGTCCAGGGCGAGATGTGGACATTGTCATCGCCTTCGACTCGTCGGCCGATATTAAGATTTCAAACTGGATTTCTCTAACCGAAGGTTATGCTAAACAACGTGGTATCCGCGGATGGCCGGTGGGTATCGGCTGGCCAAAAGAAGGGGGTGAAAACACCGAAGCTGAACTTTCGGAGGCAATGAGAAGCCAGTCCCACGAAGAGTCTGAGAAGAAGCTCAAAGAAGCACAAGAACAAGATCCAGCACCGGCTACCGATGCTGAAGAACGTCAGAGGCGGAAGGAGCATAAGGGATTAGGATACCTTACTGTCTGGGTGGGGACTAAAGAGGAAAGGGAAACTGATAAAGAACCTCCATCTAGCAAGGCGATTGAGGAAGATTGGGAGCTCACGAAGCCAGATGCAGGGATTACGATCGCGTATTTTCCATTAATTCCAAATGAAAAGGTTCCAGGTGTTGATCCAGAGACTAGTCCGTGGATGAGCACTTGGAATTTCGAATATACGGAGGAAGAAGTCGATAAGACGGTTGGACTGGCACGAGCGAACTTTGAAGAAGGAGCAGAGAGAATTAAGGGTGTTATTAAAGCGGTCTATGAGAGGAAGAAGAGGATAAGAATGGAAAGGGAAAGGTCGGAGAGGGAGAAATGGAGTGCTGGGGCTGAGCATATGTCGTGATGTATATAGTAGGACGGAATCAAGACGAGGGATATTGCTTTTAAATTTTAGGCAATCGGGTATTTTGTATCATAATTGGTAATTGGAATAGACGTATAGACACATCGTTCTGGCGGTTAGATATCTAGGTTTGAGACTGCATACAAAGTGAAACTAGACGAAGTTAGGTAATCAGATTAACAGTACATTATGGCCAGTAAATAAATTTAATATGCGTGTTTAGATTAGTGAGACAGGCCTCAAGGCTTAAGGCCTTCCTGTCAACTATCCAGGCTTCTTAACTGCTCTATATTTTGTCCCTTTCCCTAGTTTCTGTCCAGCTATAGGTCCAGGCCGTTGAGGTGGTGTACTGGCTCCAGTCGACAAACCTGACAAAGGCACCGCCTCCGGCTCAGCTTCTTTTTCTCTATCAAACAATGCCCGATCCTCCTTCAGGTCGTCCAATGCCTTATCTCTCCACTTGTTTCTTTCGATTTCCGCTGCGTCGTCCCAGAACTCCAATCCAACTGGGGGTGTAGCTGGGTACACCGGACCATACATAAAATGCGAATTCCCTCTCTCCGCCGCACCCAACATAAACTTCGGAGAGAGTGTGAATGTAACAAGCTTGGTATTACTCTTATACCCGCCAGCATATCCAAAATCAGGATCAGGGAGCCCGGCGTATTGTCCCAGGTTCCACACTTTAGCAGAAAGGTCAACAAAAACTTCTGTTGCAAATGCAAGAGCACCGCGAGTGAGACCTGTGGCAGTAGCATGAGTAGCATATATCAATGTCTCTAACGCTTCAGGTATCTTTTCGATTTTCTTATTATCCCATATACCCCAGTATGAGAAACCTGGAGGGATGTAACGATATATTTTACCATATTTTTCCTGCCAGTAGGATTTGTAACCCATCGTCTTTCGGTCCCAAATACCGGCTGGGCGCATGTTAGTGTTAGCGAGTAAATTGCGTTTGGTGCAGCATAGGGCGTTGATGTCTCGGATTACTGGGGTAAATTCTTCAGTAAGCCAGCTGACCATGCCCCTTTGCGCGGAGACTATCATGGAGAATGCTTGGATGAATAAGTTATCGGTCAAAAGTATTTCTTGAGGTGCTATTCTTTGAAACTCAAAAAACCTCTTGAGGAGCAGACTTTTGAGCTCGTCACGCCCTTTTTTACTCGTCTTCCATTGCTGGGGCGTTGGTGCTGCCAGGTACCCTCCAGGAGAATCGCAGAGCCCTGGGCCGTTGAAACCCGTTGTTTGACTCTTGCCCCCAAAGTCTCTATTGCTGACAGGCTTCATTATTTGTCCCAGCTTTCTCCAGGTATCATCGAGTCGTTCCTTAAGCGTCGGATTCTTTCTTTTAGCATAGTTCGACAAACGAACTATCAATTCTTCCAAAGATATCCTGTAGTTTTGGATATTACTGCACGCCCACCAGACATATTCGACCAGGTCGGTTTCTCCGTATCCAAATTGTGTAGTTTCATTAAAGAACTTTTCCCATGTTTCAGGTCGAATAATGATACTGGTGTAAACACCTTTGTCCCATATATCTTCCGATGGTTCTTCGGGGACTACATCAAGATCACCAGGATATCCACCAGGAAACCTTCTGGCTCTAACTTCTTCAAGCTGTGGCGCGTAAGAATTATATATCTCTTCGACTATTTCCATCGGTGGGATTATTTTCTTAGCCGGGGTATTTCCGGTTAAGAATGCGCCTGTGGTCGGTGCATTTGATAGACGGACGTTTGCTAGGTTTCTATCATCATTGGGGCTTAGAGGTGACAGAGGCTGAACTGGCTCCGCAGGCTGCTGCTGCTGTTGTTGCGTATTAGTATCAACAACTAGATTGTTGACTGGTTCGTTTCCTACTCCCAAATCCTGGTTTTGCAGGACTGCTTCGGCTGCTACTTCTTCCGTGGTCGGAACACCGCCGGATGTTTCCGATGCAAAGTCGATGACGGCCTCTTGGTCTGCATCAATTCGTTCATCTGAGATTAGTGGGACGGGTTGGGTGTCCGGGAGATCTGTTGGGTCTGTTGGGTCACTAGGGAGGTCATTGAAGCCGTTATCGACTGCGCCGGTGTTTGCATTGTTTACTGGCGCTACAGGGATGACTAGGTTAGGGTCTTGGTCTGATCCTGTTATCATTTGCGCAGCGACAAAGTTGAGGAAGATGATGCTGATGAGGAGGCAGAGGAGTGGCGAGGGCAGGCGGTGCTTTGCAAGCATTTTGTCATCAATGGATTGCTATAGCTTCGGATCCGCCAAAGCTATAGCTATTGATTGCACTATGACGGGTAAGCAGCTATATTGAAATCTGCTTACGGTGCCCGACAGTATCGATATTGTCCAGCCTTGTAACAAAACCCCAGTACTATAGCCTATAAAACACCGAGGGGATAGTATTGTTGAGCTCGTCAGCATGAGGGACATTGAATTACCATGTGGAAGTAGCAATGCTCTCACATGTCCCACCCCACCCCATGAAGCTCTTTCCTCTTCTTCCTTCTTTCTTCTATCTTATTAAATACCCGCTCGAGAGAAGGATTGAGGTCCATCCAAGCATGGTCCATATCCGGTGGCTGAAAATGCAACAATATTATGCGTTGTCAATACGATATAACGCTGCGAGGAAAGTCACTTTCTCATAATCCCTCATTATAGCGAGTATAAAGCCACGTTTTATTTGCGTCCACGGCGTGGCCCACGTGGATACTTTGTAATAGAGTTACTAGTGTGGTTACTAGACTTAATGAATTCAAGTCACAGACCATTAAACTGTGTCAAGGCTTATCGATCAGGAAGAAGGGAACGGATCAAGATGAAGCTATCAATCAGAAACCCCACAGTGGTCTTCTTCGGGCTCACATGCCTAACTAGCATATACGCTCAGGGACTTGGAGAAACTTCGGACCCTTCAGAAGCCGAGCCAAGCTTCGATGAACAAGCTCGCAATAAAATTCAAGCATTCAAACAACGCTACAAGGACAAAGCTAGCACGTTGGCAGTTCCCGAAGAAAACGAATGGGCGGCCCCGGGCGAGGACATCATAGTCCGAAAATCCGCATGGGATAAATTTGCAACCGACCTTACCACTGACCCTCCTAACAACCCCATGTGGTACCTCTTACGAGCATCACATTTACTACGATATTTCTCTCGGGATGCAGAAGCAATGGCTCACGGCATATGGCAAAACACCAAAAACGTAAAGTGGTTGGACTTTCGAGATGAATACTTTGAAATCATTTCACCGTTGATGACGGAGTTCACGTGGGAACAACCGGATCCTAAGAAATCCGGAAATTATTTTCAAGCGAAGCATCGAACGCCTACGGCCCCTCCTGGGTTGATGGATAGGGCTGGGATCTTTGATTCTTCTTTCTCACCGGATCCTTGGAATTCAACTTTGCCGAATGGATCACCTAATCCGTATACTCGTGATACATTTGCCCTAAAGGTTGCAGTATCAAAATTGTTTCAACCCAAGCCTGAGGAATATGACGGACAACCGGTAGTCTTCATCAATGATAGCCGCTTCGATTTACTTTGGACGACAGTAAAACAAGTTTACGACCGTCTTGAACCATTCACGAAGAAACTCGCCGAAGCCGTCAACAAAGAGAAGTGGAAGCTGGGTGATCCAGGTGGCTCTGCCACTAAAAAGTTGGATATGAGGCCCCGCCAAACCCGTGAATTCCAACGCGAAAAAGAGGGCTACGAATCATACTACGAAAAGTTCTGGGAAGAGTTCGATGCTTATGATGAACAACAAGACCCTAGTAAATCGTTGCAAAGTCACTGGGTGTTTGGGCTGCTCATGGGCCATAAGCTGAAGTACCCCAACACTACTAATGTTTTTGTGGCTTATGGAATTCTTGTTACCACCGTCTACCACAGTGTGCTAGCTTTGATGATGGATATGTTGGCAGATATTGCGCTTAAGGCGAATATTCTGGCGAGAAAATCGTTGGTGAGTATCGACCCTCTTTGGGCGCTTCCAAAAGATCCGGATTTTGAGGTGGATGTAAGTACTTTGGAGAAATATCCAGAGTGGACAGAAGGCGTTTATATGACTTGGTGGTATCCGATTCCGGAAGCGCTTTTTCCAGCGGTTAAACCGATCTTTCAGAAGCAGAGGGAAGAGCGACAAAAGCAGTATGACCGTTGGAAACAGGAGAGGCAGGCCAAGAGCAAGGCGCTCGACAAAAGCAATTCCTGATAGATAAAGCGGGAGTTTATGTATACCAGAGAGTATCACTCAGCTGATCAGCCTTATAGCTTACCGAGTATGTTTGGGGTTATTTGAAATTTCCAGCCCAGCAGTGATATATATCTCGTGGATTTGGAATATTTATACCATCAGAACACCTTTCTACGACCGTGTAATTACGTTCTGGCGCGTGCGCCGGTGCCTCTCGTTGATACTATTGCAGAATGTGAGAAATCAACCAAATCGATCGTGCGAGCGATTGTTTCTGGGGCCGAACACAGCCTAGTCTCTAGCTCTCTATATAGTTCAGCTACATCGAAAATGGCTCTATGAAGTTTCAATCGTCGAGCTCAGTAGTCCGTGTCCGGCAGTACGGGCAAGTGCCTCGTAGGGCTGAACTCGAGTACTCAGGTCGAGGCTGACGTAGCTTACTCCTAAGCTGATCGATCAATCGGAGAAACGAATAATCGTAAATTCAAAGCGTTGCTATAGCGCCATCATCTAAAACACTCCGATAGTTAGTATGTTTGAACTATTGAGACTTCCAGGGCCACATTAATACTCAGTTTGCGACGGTTGACTAAATCGAAGAACGGGTGAAGCTAAAAAATCCTTTGGTCCGGCTAATTCCCTTTTTTTTCAACCGCCAAATTATAAGCATCAGCCGCACAGCTTCGAGTCTCGTCGAGATCATATCATATGATAAAGCCAAGACGAGGGATCGGATACCTAATTAATTGCTAGTATGCTGCACAAAACTGCACATTGACCTCTGGTGGACATTCTTGTCAAATTAGGTCTACACCATGGACATCGCCGACTTGCGTGACGATAGATGCTAGTCAATGTCGAGCAGTTAGCTAAACCGTCATCGATGCATCGAGCATCTTGTGATCCATCGAGCGGCCCACAGGCTGCAAGCCAAGGGTCTAGTCTATCGTCGAAAGATGGCATTTTTGTGTTGGTGGGTTTTTATTTCGTAATGCCCATTTCGCTATCACATGGGCAAAAGAGAGGCAAAAGCACACAAGCATTTCGATGGCTGCCGTATTTGCCGTTCTCGCTTGCTGAAAATAGCCTACGACAAGTCTCGGTGGTAAAGTGGTAACGGCCTTAAAAAATTCTTCAAACGAGCGTCAAATTGGCAGGAGCGCTTGAGCTCGAGAGGTTCTTAGGAAGCTATGTTGAATTCTCGAACATCAACTGACGTGAAGGCCTTAGAGACAGAAAAAAAAGGGAGAGCAAAGTTGTCTTTTTGTGGAGTGTTTGGGTAGTACTCGGTTCAACATGCTTGCAATTCCTCCCGTTCCACGGCCGTTGTCGGCCTCCCCAGTTGGCTATGTAGCCGTGACGTCGATGCCGAGTCCTCGAGTTTTGGAAGCTGTACTATTATGTACAGCAGGCCTGCAGGTCGCCCGTGGAAGACAATCCCATGAGAGGTGTTCGGTGCAGTTGCCTTCTTGACATCAGAGCCGTCTTTTTCGGATGAGACTTACCGCTATCAATAGCATATGCGGTGCGTCCGTCGTCACATTTAGCACGACTTTCTTGCGGCTGCCCCCAATCACGATCCAAGCAGATAGCCAAGCTTCCATCCTGTGCCTCACAGCCCCAGTTGATCAAGCAGGACCCACTCGCCCTGAGATCTCTGCCGTTCCAACATGGTTTATGTTTCCATCTTGTGGACTTCAGATTTTCCTCGCAGGAAGTCACTTGCAGGGTTGACGTGGTAAGTGGTCTGGGCCCACTGCCCTTCTTTTCGAAAATTTTCAATTCTTTACCTTACTACTGTTTGGGGCTTTTGGGGGATTCGTGGTACCGACCGAGAAATGTCGTGCCGTGGACCCTTCTTGAAATTGCGTCTTTACCGCATTTACGATATACGATCCGAAAAGAAGTTTCGAAAACGTCCAAAGGAACTCATCGCCACTTCCGCCCCTTGCAGATATGTACATGTTCGACGACCGTTTAACGGTGATCACGACATTTTTAGGGGAGGGATTGCACACGTATGTCCGTAGACTAAAGT
Source organism: Arthrobotrys conoides (assembly GCA_036971725.1). Lineage (NCBI taxonomy): Eukaryota > Fungi > Ascomycota > Orbiliomycetes > Orbiliales > Orbiliaceae > Arthrobotrys > Arthrobotrys conoides. The sequence goes on from JAVHJM010000006.1 coordinate 1,022,543, forward strand.
ACCCATCCCAATGAGGTTCCCTGCTCATGCGGTACAACAATGCAGGATGCCTCTCTCCTGCATGCGAGATGCAAAAGAAATGACAGCGCAAAAGAAACCCAAGCCAGTCGCCTTAGGGATTAGTTTGAAGCATAATATTAGCGCAAATTGTTTCTTTAACCACGGTGAATCGGTGACAAGGAATTATTAGTATCCGAAAATAAGCTGCTATTATTTCCTGTCGGTGCAATAAGTTATTAGTTGTTACTATTTTGTTATGTTATTATTGTGCTTAAGGAAAGAAAGATAAGGCTGGCCATGGCAGTACAGAAACATCTTACATGGTGACAGCGACTAGGACAAGGGGCACAATAATCTAACTTCTCCTTTCTTAGGGCACTCTCTCTTTTCGTATGCTCTCTCCTGAATGTGATTCTCATGATAATAATCACGCAGGTAGTAAACATAACAAGGCACTTAGTGCTCCGGCTTTCGCCTCCTAATTTATATTTAACACTCCCCACGATCCTCCCACACCCTCCTCAGATATTAACCAGGCCTTTTCTTCCTTCCTGAAGAATCTCGCTCAGCCCTGACCCTCGATCGATGTGAACGACAAGGCAGTTTCTTTCTAGCAGCCCTCCGTCTCTTTTCTTGACTAACTAAATAGTTGTAATGCCCTTTTGGACCTAGTCGATTTTTTTTTAAACAATAATATATACCGACACTTTTTCTCTTCTTCTTTTCTTTCCACCCTCCCAGGCATCATCACCCTGAAGCATATTTTCCCAAATCTGTCACGCCACTGAAACCTGGACCGACAAATAAAAAGCCACAAAAACAACACCAACACATAGCAACGACAGCATCAGCCTCCATACCTTCCATATCTGCGGTGTTTGGTTTTAAACAAGAGAGGAGCCCCTTCCGGATTCTGAAAACGTCTAATTCTCTGGAAACTCAACCCCACGGAAACGGATAACTATCGACAGAGTTGTTCAATCTTACCAGCTTATATAAAGATCCACAGTCCAAGCTTTTACCACTTTGAGAGGTTTTTGAACATCGAATCATCTCGACTTTTTCCAACAGAGAAGGCATTTAAGGAAAGATTGGCGTCAGTTTAGGCCATAGATCATAAGAACACAAGATCGAGAGCTTTTTAGCGTACCCCCTGATCTTCTAGAATCTGACCAACGTCAGAAGTCTTAAGATCAGACGCTCGTTAACCGATTGTTGGACCGTTTATTCTATAAGACCGCACCTGGCTAGTCCTCTTTACCTGATCGATATTCTTTCAGGGGTCAGAAGCTACCGACAAACCATTTACCTGAGCAGCATTAGCATTGTTGGATCGCTCTTAGGAACATCAATCAACCCCGTGGCTAGAATCTCGTGGTTGACATCTAGGCTCAAAGCTAGTGTTAAAAATTTTCCTATTCTCAAAAACTCTTTGACAAAAGAAGGGCTCAACGTAGCTTAATTCGGTCGAAGAAATTTTAAATTCACTCGTTTGGTTAAAAGATCCGCTCGAGGGAAGTTTCCGTTGTTCGCTTGAATCGCTTTTGCGTTCAAGTTCTAGAACCCTAAAGTTTCATTTCTACTATATCGACGTAGTTTTGTTGGATTGCTTTCTCGGTCGAGTGGACTCGGTTATTCGATTGCTACTTGCTTTGAATATATAATCCCACACTGCTTCATCCCTTCTTAGATCTACATATTTTTTCAAGTTCCACAACTCCAAGCTTGACTCTGTATATATGATCTCCGGTTCAAGGTTATATATATTTCCTAGTCAACAATCCATGAGAACACCGGCATCCCCTCGACAGTCCCACCCGACTTGCTCTCGCCAGTATATCGTACGGTGATCAATTTCAACTTCACGCTTTCGTTTACTCAACCTTTTACACAATGTCCACGACAATAACAGTAACTTGTCTACCAGACTCCCCTGAGTCGCTCTCTCCTTCTCCATCCACCCATCCAGCAAACTGGTCTTCTCTCCTTAAGCCCCTTTCTGCGTTCCCGACACCACCGGATTCGATTGAGGCCGACACATGGGGTCTAGAAAGCGATAGGAAGGTCACCACAAAGAAGACTGCACAAACAACCAGCTGGCAGACACCAAACATCACGGCTTCTGCTAGTTTCCTGACCACTTTGTTGCCGCCTTCATGCAAGGCACCGAGATCCTCGACCATAATCCCCCAGATTCTTTACAGGGGTCAGCACCTCTTCACCCCTTACACCATTTCCATGGCTGGTTGTATTCTCGATGCTCTTTCTTCGAAGTTCTGTCATACTCTTCTACAACACCCAATCATCCCTAGGATCCGCCGAGCTCCATATCTTATAGCAGCAGTCCACGACGGTAGCTTTGGAGAGTTGATAATCGCTACCACCCTTTTAATCGCAACCAAATTCTTGAACGACAGACCACCACACAACATCCACTTTGCAACACAAGTTTTCGACAGCGCCTTCTCAGTCGACATGTTGACAGTGACAGAAAGGGTTATTCTCGAGGATGTCAACTATAGACTCGGCTATCTCTGCGCAGAGGGAGTAGTTGGTGAAAAGCTAGAGCGATTGGAAAACTGCATTGAGGATGAAAAGAAGAAAGCTCTCTGTGGCGCCACGGGCTTGGAGGAACTCGAACTCGAATTGGATTTCGACGATTTGGAAATCATCGATGACGATGACATTGTCGACGAGAGCAGGATGCTTGCACCGTTCGAGATGGATGAAGATTTCGACTTTGACGATGACGATGACGATGAATGAATCAGAAATTCAATGTTTTTCTTTTATTATAATATATTACAGATCAGATACACATCGATTCAAGGGGGCCCATAGCTAGCTTGGTGTTATTTGTTTACAAGCAAGCGGGCGCGCGCAGCAGCTAATGGAGTTGTATAATCGCTTCCCAATGGACATCTCACTACGGGAGATTGTTCCGTATTCTCGATGGATTTTTTTAATTGTCTATCCTGTCGATGTTATTAACTAGCATACCTTCGGTGTTTGTTTTTCCTTTTAAGGTCTTGCACTTGCCGCATTTTCTAGCGAGAGCGTTATGGCGTTTGTTTATTTTTTATTTTTTTAGTACACATTTAAGAACAAACTTTAGATTCCTTATTAATCAAATACCGTTATCCCTTTTTTTAAAATCAAGACTTGAGATGTAGTTATTCGTAGTCGTGATAGAATTACCAACGCATTCGAACTATTCAGTAGTGGGAGAATTAGCACTTTGGTTGAGTTAAGTTGGAGACCGCCATGGGACGAAGTGTCGGTGTTGCCACCAGGCCTGGGCCTGTGTAACCGATTTCTCATGATTGTGTAACCACAGGTTTTGCAACTTGATCACTTGAGGCCTGGTCTCGCCAACTTCCCTAGTAAGAGTAAGTATAGAGCCCATTTCCCCAAGCCCATAGCGATCGACCTGGCTTCTCAGTCGGCAGCACTTTCCTGAGTTCTGGATACGAGACCAGCTCAGTCCTTTTTCCCTCTCATAAAAACTATGCAGGCTCTAGGTTGCCCGATCAGTAAGGGAGTGCTGGAACTCTTGTTCCAATGTAAAAAAATATATAAAATGGCTGGTACGGGCGGGTGATATGGAAATGATGTTTGAAGGAAGTTTAAGAGACCGGCTGCGGGTTCTCACTGGACCGTCTTTTCAAAATCCTGACAGCGACTTAAGGAATGCACAGAGGGGATGCCTGACGACATCGCTTCGAAAAATCCTAATTTTCGGAACTTGTGTGCAGCATGCCTGCGCGCGGCAGTAATTAAACACGTTAACTGCGCGCGATACTTGTCACTGTACTGTTTTGGGAGCGCCATATTTTTCCAGAACTCATCCAGATCAAGTTTTACCTGGCCTGAAAGCCCCAGCTCAAGGAATGAATGACCTTTCCTATAGGCGGTAACCAGTGTGCCCAGCCTTAACACCAGACAATAGACCGCAAGTGTGCCTAATCAAACCGGATCCGCGGAAGGTTTCAACAACGCAGCCTTCGATGGCAATTAGGATTGAGTTTGCACTCAGAACGACCCCTAGACTGACTTGAGTTCTACCTAAAGCTTTCAGAGCGCTCGATTGAGCATGAGCTCGGGGTGGTGAATCTGCTGTAACGATGGGAGTTTTGTATGTACTTTTTTTATGGCCCGTAGACGACTGTAGTTTACTACTAAAGTGGCAGCTACCTTGTTGATTTCGAATTTCGACCATATTAGGTGTCGGGCCCCTGTGCTATATAGTACAGCTGCATGGAATACCTAATTTCAACGTTCTGTTCTCGCCTGGCTGATTTAATTCTGAGTTCCCCTGACTTCGTTCAAAGGAGATTGAGTATCAAATATATCTTGATAGATAGATTATACGGAGGAGATGTCCACAGTATGGTAGTTCAATTCCAAAATAAAGAATGATGAGGAAATTTTGCAATTGAAACAAATTATTAGGAGTGGATTAAACTGACATCAGAAGAACCTCACAAGGCTGAACAAAATCAAACAACTCCAGTATACGAAACCACAACTAATCCGACTCAAACCGACCTCATGATAGCAAGATGAAAGCAAAAGTCAAAATATTACTGATAGGTAAACTCCCCTATATCTCTTGTGACCCGTAAGAGATAGGATCTAAACATTTCGAAAGAAGAATAAAAAGCAATACAAAGGAAAAGGAAGGATAATATATAAATATAACGGTGCCTGCCATGGCATCGATGGGGTATCTAACTATGACCAATATTTTTTTGTACTCCCGCAATTCCGAATATTATGAAGCATTAAAACCCTAACCAGATATGAGATGAAAAAGAAGTGATGCCAACCAGACAGAACTAACCCCAGCTATAGGCGGCTTCCTGTGTTGCGGAACATGGCACAGGCAAGCATAGACTAGGAGTTTCCTTAATGCTCAGGATGCACTGATGAACTTAAGAATGAAAAGTCTGCCTTGAAAAAAAACATACGCCAATACAGCGCCGACTCATTGCTAAGTCAATGCTCATATGCTGGTGTATTTTAGATCTTGTTTGGAGCTTTTTTAGACAGTCCAAGGGCGTCCATACGAGCCAGCAGATCGCTATTGTTTCGAGTTTGGGAGGCACCAAGGACACTCCAGGGATCAGTACCAGTCGGAGAAGAGGCAAAGGTGCGTTTGTTGTACTCGAGGTCCTCAGTAACATTGAGCTTAGGTCTGTCTCCGTGAGGGACCTGACAGGAAATCGTTAGTTGAATTTACGACAAACATGTGGATTAGGCCTGGCTTACCCGGACCGAAATACTGGAACCATTGGTTTGAGGCATGGCTAACGGGTATAATGCGTTGGAGATAGATTGAAATTCGCAAAGTTTGCTAACCAAAGGCCTTTAGGACGACGCAGTTGTAAGGGTAATAGATATGATCCTTCTTTGGAAGAATGTCTGAATTATATTGATCGAAGTGAAAGGGGATTGCGAGGGTAAGTCTGGTCTGGCGAGAAGAGAAGAAGAAAGTAGGCCAGCAGGTGTACCAAGGTCTTTAATATATAGATTTAGAGAAATTAAGCCTCCATATATCGATAACATATAATAGGAAGTAGTAAATTGATGTGCAAGAGAGTTCGAGAATGGAGGTTTCTGACAGACACCAAAAACCTCGTCCCTATGCGTTTACTTATAGTTAGCCACCATCTTGAGACTGGTCATTGCGTCTCGAAGCTAAAAAGCCTGGGGAGCTTTCACATATCGCAAGATGTCGAAAAAAGAAAATGTCGTATATTATCTGAACAACGAAAAATGGTGGTGCCCAATCAGGGTCCTCAAAGTTTCTAGCTGACCGTCCCAACTTACAACGGCAAGTTGACAAGGGGCCGGTACACCAATTAGCCAAGAAGTCAAACGTAACGAAGATTGAGATGGTCCAATCAGGACTCAATATGGGGCCAACGACATCTGAAAATTGAATCTTTTCGAAATTTTCGATGCTCATACTTCTCGTCAAAGTTTCGTATATTCGATCTGGACTTTCGGCGGAGGATTCTTTTGACGAGGCCATTTTAAAATGTCTCGGAATCATCAGGAGGCTTCGTCTGAAGGTTTCCATCTTCAATGAGCTTCCTTCACCTGCGAGGTTAGTCTGGTGCTGCGAGGTTCAATTGAGATCAACCTGATATGGTTAGGATAGTTCCTAAACGGCCTGACAATCTGATATCTTCATTCGTACGACCGGCCGTGACGCATCGATGGCGAAGTTAATTTCATATCAAAAAAATCAGGTTCAGCATAGTGTGGTGTCTAAATCGCTTCTTTGGGTGTATTTGAAACATTAAGACAGATGTCTCCGACATTGAGCGAGCCGTTCGAATTCGTCGCTAGCGGAAGCCGCACCTTAGTTTACTCGAGAGTTCCGAGACATCTAGACTGACGAGGACTATTCCATAGAGGTGCTTTTACTATCAACCACCTTGTCCAATTCTGCAGGATTCTGCTATCATTCTATTCGCAAAGCCCTGCTGATCACAGTTCGGGAACAGTCTTAACCAATTCGATCTTGGTGTTCCGGATAGGCTCCGAGACCGTACGATTTCAGTTTTCATGCCAGCCGAGTCTGACAATCCGATAGCCTAGCTCAACAAAGTGCCTGCGCCTTGCTACAAAGGGTCAACGAAAAAGGGAAATGACCAATGACAATGCAAGTTTCAACAGGGATTCGTGGATCTATCAGCGAAGCCCGTTGAACTAGTTGTTCGATTGCAATCATTGCAATTGAAGGCCTTGAAACATTTTTTGTAATTGAATCCTGTTATGATTAAGAACAGACATGCAGGTGCACCAATATGGCTCCAACCTGCAGTATTCCTATTAATCTCCTCGTGAGAGTTGTCGTCCCTTTTGCTTGCGGCTATTCTATTATGGTCATCTAGAGATATCTGGCGAATGTGATTCGTAAGATGTCCAATACTAATCGCGCAACTCGCTTCCAGATCAATATCTCGGATCCTCTTAAACACTAGTTCTGATCAAGGTACGCCTTGGCTCTTTGCGCAGGGCCTTTTATCACAGCATCTACACGGGCATATAGTCAACTAATTCAGGAATTGGTCTTAGTACCTTAGGAAGCTTGATTCCAGTTCTTAATCGGGTCAACTTCGTCCGAGCCGCGAGTCTCGATCGCGAGCTCGCGCTGGTTTATTACTTTTGCTTGCGTTGTGCGTTCTTGGCGTACGCGGATTTCAATTCAATTTTCATAGCACATGAATGTCGAACATGCACGAATACATGACAGATATCGATATCGGCTAATTATGCGATCCCCCAGAGATTGCGGGTTTTGTGAGTTTTGGGGAAGTTTCCTTATTGGGGCACAAAGCATGCTGGGAATTTAACGTGTTTTTCCCTGGCCTGATTGTCGTACTATTATTGATCATGACGCTGCCTGGTTGATATGATATGATGTCCGCACACACTTGCGGAGCAAAAGTCCGTGTAACATTGCGCAATATTGCTGGAGGCTTAAACCCCAACTGAGGTACACCGGTACCCATGAGGATCTAGATATCTCCCTAAGTTGGTTTACAACTTGCCTCTCCTAGCTACCAGCTGATAGTACCGCGTATACCGAAATGACTTGCTTTTAATTATGGACCATGAACTATCCCTTAGTGTCCATCAGTATCTTAGGGCTGGCTTTTTTGCATTTTGAGTCACTGGTAGCTTAGTAAAATCAACTAGCCATACTAATAGTGGTTATACACGGTTAACAGTGCAGCAATGCCACACTCTGCAACGCTGATTCAATCTAGGTTTATAGGACATTAAAGACCTTGACAGGAAATTTTGGTCAGTTCCAGTGGAAACCATTCCTGTCCTACCAGATTAGCGGATAAAATATTTTCCTGTGTATGATCAGGATTATATTGAATTAACTACCGCAAGCTTCTATCCGTTTGTCCTATAATCGTCTACTGTATAGCCAGCCTGAAAGAACCCGGTATCGAACACAATCAACAATGCGGGGTCTATGTAAGATAGAGAGGACAGATTTTAGGCATGTCGTTCCGGCCGGGCATCCTCCAGAATCTTCAGACGAGGGCTAACAAGCTATTATCTGACCCAAAAAGCTCCCCCTTCGGTTGAAAAATCATACCATGGTATGAACGATCTTTTGATCGATTCTCAATTTAACCGGTTTGGGAACCCGTCAAGCTTTTTGCACAAGAAAGTCCTCGATTTAGCCGAAACAGCTGGGATTCGACGGGGATAAAATGCGTGCCCCGGCGCCCCATATTCCAACTCTTCTCCAACACGGTATGGGGCTGACGCTCCACGGATCAAGTTTTAATGTTTTTCCAGCTCCAGATTTTGTTAGATCCGGTGAATATCTGAAATTGAAAATCCTCCAATCAAGATGTTTAAATACCTTGGTTACGTCGATGATAGTTCTTTTGGGGTTTCGTTCCTCAGACGTTTACTCTGTTGGGTAATCATATGTGCTTTGTGAACCTCATATTTGAACTTTACGCCAATTACCCGTTTAGTACCGGTACCCACCCTGGGAACCAGGCCCGCCTTCCCATGTTTTGATCACACCCGGTAGGTCTCGACAATTGAAACTTTGGTTCAAAGTCGACTACAATCGTATATCAAAAACGGGCGGATATCAAGGTAATTCCATGGATCGTGGAGAAATATTTCGCCTTCAAGATTATTGAGGAGTATATAATAGGCGAAGCTCTATGAATCCATGGAAGTCTAAACCTATAGTTAGTCCCACAGTTCTTTAAGTTGACCACAACTCTATCTATGATATTTCTCCTCACAAGTAGTCACAATGAAGCTATTAATCGGGCTTGCACTTTGTGCTTTGACAACTGCTGCCCCTTCATCAATTGATGCAGTTCCAGATAGGGTCGCCCGTCGAGCCGTTTGCACTCCGGCTTCCGGTGCAAGCTCTGGTAATGATTCCCCAGCGATCACATCAGCATTTACAACCTGTGGCAATGGAGGAACAATCGTTATCCCTGAGGGCGTTACATATTATCTAAAAGATTCCATCAACTTTACCGGGTGCGCCAACTGCGATTTTCAAATCGAGGGTACTCTAAAGGCCAATGGTGACACGAATATCTGGAACGGCAAGCGTGCTTTCCTACAAGTCAGCAAGATCACTGGTATCAAAATCCGATCATTGACCGGCAAGGGTGTTATCGACGGAAACGGTCAAAACTCTTACGACAGATTTGCAACGGATAAGACCTTTTCTCGACCGAGTATAATGGAAGTCACCAATAGTAAGAACGTCGAGGTTTATGGGTTTTGGTATAAAAACCCGCCAAGCGTCTTCAATTCCGTCAAGGATACCACAAATATCAATTTCCACAATCTCAAACTAAGCGCTATCTCCAAATCCACAAATCTTCCAAAAAACACCGACGGGTTCGCTGTCGTTCGTACTAGCTACACAGTCGTAAAGAATGTCGAAGTCACCAATACCGACGACTGCGTTGTCCCCAAGGGTGGCGTTGAATACTTCCATGCCGAAAACGTGGTTTGCAATGGTTCGCACGGTTTATCTATCGGCTCTCTCGGAAAGTCTGGTCTAGAAGAAGTCAAGCATGTTCTATTCAAGAACTGTACCATGATCGGTTCCACCAAGGCTGCAGGTATCAAAACCTACCCAGGCGGCTATGGTAGCTCTGCCGTCACGAACGTTACCTGGGATGGTATCACCGTGACCGGATGTGAATACGGATTTCAAGTCCAAAGCTGCTATAACGAGGATGCCACATACTGTGCTTCTAACCCTGGAATCGTCTCCCTTAGCCAGATTAAGGTTAAGAACTTCACAGGAACGACGAACGGGAAGTATGTACCGACTGCCAATATCAACTGCAGTCCTGCGGGAACGTGCGATATTCAGATTGTGAACTGGGGCGTTACTACTCCTAGCGGAGCGAAGACGATATATTGCGCTAATACCCCGTCATCATTGGGAGTTACTTGTAGCGCAGGGGCCTCTGGTTAACTTTGAATTGGATTTGTTCGTTGAATTGCTTTATATGAAGGACTGTGTAAATAAGATATGAATCCTAAATAACATTGATCAATTGATAAACTTGCCATAGCCTCATATTACAGACGCGATCCACACGAAATGCCTGCTTATCAGTAGCTAGAATCAATGATTATACAATACCCTCCGAACGCCGTTGACCTCCCATATCCCCAGAACTCCCCATTGCAGATAGAACCTTTAGTTAAAACGTCCGACATTCCTACCCCATGACCATAGATTCTTTCCAATTTTTGCAATTGGTGCTACTGCTCCTACCGCTCCACCAGCGGCAGATATACCACCAGTCATCGCAGCGCTCTGGAGTGCTGCAAAGGTTGAACCAGCTTGCACGACCCCGATAGATGATTGCCAAGCTGCAGCATAGCTACCTATGGTTTTAACATGTGAGTACTAGTAGATGCTAGCATTTCAAGTCCCGGTATCCGGGGTCAAACATGGTGGGAGAGTAGCAGGGATATTTACCGGCGACGGGGCCGACAGAACTGAACCCAACCGCGCTTAAGATGACCGGGGCCCCAAGATATCCTACTACCGGGACTGCAGCATACGCGACAACTTTCGCAGTACCTTTGGGGAGATAAATCATTACTGGTGTTGCCATTCTAGTTGATACAGTGTGTTAGAACCGGAAGATTGATCAAAACGATATCAACATTCGAACGGGTACTTATACTCCCGACCATTCTAAAACCAGAAACTTTGGTAGATCTACCGTATACCAACTTACCCAACGGCAGACTGGAACTGATGCCTCATATACTCCATAGCTTCTACTAGCAGATTTTTAATTAGGAAGTGGTGACTTTGGTGAGGTTTTGTAGATGATTTAGTATTTTGTAGCTCCGTATACGCGTAGCTTGTTGCAATTTGATGAGCAAATCAATGGGTGGTATGATGAGGTTAACGTTCAGGCTGGTGTAAGGTTACACGACAAACGACAACCACAAACGCAAGACGATCGACAGTTGTATGATAGAGTTGGTTTACGTTCTCAGGCCAGGCGATATAAACTCCTAGCTTTTCAAGCAAACTGTGCCTGAATTTTGGTGAAGTTAACATGATGCTTAACCAAAATGTACCAAGCTCTGTGACCTATATATTTACTGCCTAAGCACCTAGTCTATTTCATCAATAGATAACACTTGTGGACAGTTGGCGTCTGGGAACGAGACTACAATAGCTATAGATATCTATAGGTTTCTCTCCAACTATCATTCTAAGAACTCATGCCTAGTTTGCTTGCCAAACAATATCTTTGTAAACATTATTCTTTGCACTATGGTACCAAGCCTTCTTATTTATTTTTTAATATTGTATTAAAATCGAAAGACATCACAACGTCACTTTTATCTTCGGCTCGATGTCCCATTGTCTAGACGTCTATTTGAGGAGTTAGCTTTTTAAATTTTAAATACGGATTCTTAAGCTTTCCATTTAATTCCGATAAAAACTACTCGAACCTTTCCACGGAGACTTTGTAATTATAAGGAGTACGCCCTGTATATGTATAACTCTGGTAAAAGACAATTTCATGAAAAGGGGTTACAAGTTGACGTACGTCAATTCTGAGATAGAAACCTCCAATGCTATAAAGTAACACTGCAGAGAACTTGTTTTAAATTCATAAAGAGTATATATCCTTTCTATCGCGTCTGCAATAAAGACTACTATTACTCCCCCGTGAGAAGTCCTCAATTAAACCCTGAAATGCAACATAATCAATATATATAATCTATGGTATGGCAAAGGGGATTATAATCCCAAAACCAACAGACCGCACTTTCCAAAAGCCTGCGAAGAAAAAAATGTAAAACCACAAAAAGTTGCTACTAACTAAGAATCAAACAACCCGCCAAAGGTTAACCCTTCATCGTAATACCAACTACTGTCCCTCACACATCAGTCCTGAGATCCGCCGGTTTCCAGGTACGAACAAATTCTGCAATAAAACTATCTTTATAATCTGGATTTTCTGCTAGCTCGAGTGCGAGAGGATACGAGTTTGGCACAGCCTCCAGAATTAGTGCCAATGAATCTATGCGTTTTTTAGATATTGCATATTCGATTGCGGATGATTTCATGTCACAAGGAGCATAGACGTTTGCTCCCTGACTGAGAGCGTACGCTACGGTTTCGATATTCCCACTGTCAATTGCGCCTTCCAGGGCCGTCAAATACTGTTCATGACGCCCTATGAGTCTGACTTCGGCTTCATCAATGCATGCTCCCTGAGATACTAAAAACTTCAAGCGATCCGGACTGCGTCTCGCCGCAATGTTAAGCAAAAAAATGCCATGTTCGTGAAGTTGGTAGAGGGTCCGTAAAGGTGTGTTGCTAAGCTTCGCAACGGTGGGGTAAAGGCTGAACAAAAACTTCAGAGTCCTCGAATCTGGCGTAAAATAGATAGCATTCCGCAGTAGAAACCAATAACCAATCATCCAATTATCATCCGGCGTAGTCAAATTCGAAAAGGCTTCAGGATTGTTCGATGCTTGAGTACTCAGTCTTGCAGCAAACTTGCAGCTTTCCTCAAGAAGTAGACTGACAAAATTACCGAAATGGGTGTCGCAGTAGAGCTCGGGTGGTCTGGTGCACCTTAATACGTCCCGAAAAAGAGAACTAAGCCGTAGCTCGCAAGTATATGTCAAGAGGATACTCCTTGCGGCATCGAAATTGCCATTGTTTATTGCTTTAACAATGGCGGAGTTGAGGAATCGTTGATCCCAAAGATCTTCGATAGCAGCCCGGTTTCGTTCTTGGATCGCTCGGACAAATTCTGGGTGGACGCCGCAACAGTCTCTCGATGTCAGTCGATCATATAATTGATGAACAGAGGCAGACCTTTCCATTAAGAGGCAAAACATGGAACTTGTTTCAATCCCAAAGGCTATTTCAATAGGCGTGTACATTTCATAGGAGCTAAAATATTCAAAAACTATAGAACTAGACCATGCCCTGAGACTTGACCTGAAGTTGTCATTTTTGTCCAGCAACTCAGATATTTTGAACCCGAAATTGATATCAACATCCGCTCCCAAATCAATAAAACGCTTGAAGATTTGGAGCGTTGCCTGCGGTGACATAAGCGAATTAGCGACTATGATCTCTTCCCAAAGAGAGATTTGCCAGAAGCTAGTTTCATTAGGATCAACCCCGAAACGAAGCAGTGTTTCTAGAACGAGTGGCCTATTAGTAGCAGCGTGTTCTGAAGTACCAGTAGAGAAAATATCATAAAATTGATATGGGACAACCAGCTCGTCGAACCTAAGAATAGGAAGTGCGTTGATCGCCATCCGAGCTGCATCTTTAATTGAGATATTCGAATATTTCCATTGTATCAATTCAACAATGTATTGTGTCATATGGGGCTCTACACACGCTGCGTAGGCGAGTATACGGATCCAGATCTCCGGTTTAATATCAGGTCCTTCGATTTCTTGGGCTACCTCCAATTCAGCCTCGAAATCTAGGGTCTCGATCTCGGCAATGCACTTCGGAATGATATCGTAGAAGGTAGCTTTGTCCAGCAATTCCCAAGGATGTTTCCGCTCTGCTAAAGAATGAAAAATGCCTGCCTTATATTTTATTCCCAAGTTCTCACAAAAAAGCTGCATTGAACCCCAATCGCTTAGCACGATCGCCTCAAACAAGATAGTGAATTTGCAGGAGTTGAATCCACACTCTAACAACCATTTGAGTTGGTATGGGTTTCTCGAGTATAACGGTTGTTCTTCCAATTCAAAGCCTCCAATACGCTGTAAGTTTTGTATTGTGACTTTCTGTGGGTCCCACAATCGTCGAAAAACCCCCAGGTCTTCCGAAGTGCGTTTGCAGGCCACTAAAAGTGAGCGTGCTTCCCACGCTGACTGAGGACAAAGACCAATATTCGATATTTCGCCAATAATGTTGTCCAAGGACCTGCCCCTTGGAGTTCGAGGTATATAATCTATGCTCCGTAGATATCTGTCTAAAAAATAATATAAACTCTTATTATTGAGTTGGGGATACCTGGAGAGAACATACTCCAACATCTCATCATCCCTCCGAAAATAGAAAGAATCGATTAGAGCAGAGCACGTTGCTAATATCGACGGCGAGTTAATCGAGAATAGATTTTTGAGTTGTGTCCTGAAGCCGTGTTTATCGACTTGGTCTAGGAGCGAGTAGAGTTCCTTATATTCATTAGAAGCGATTATATAGTTCGATATTCGGTAAATGATCGTTCCTAGAAGTGGAAGATGAGGAAGGGATTGATGCGCACTAAGTGCAGAGCGACTATCGTCTGGGTGCCAAAGATGTTTAGGCAAATTTTTCTCAAAGTAGTTGTGGAGTTGTCCTATTGGCGTGTAGGGATAGTAAATAGCGACTGTTTTCTTGACGATCGGTAAGAGGAATGTCTCAGGATCTGGCGATGGGGTTCGAACTAGTCTGCAATGTTCATGCCTATCTAGTATCATGGGTAAAACCTGAACATCTAGGCAAAGTGTAGGGTTTCTTGCTGTTTTTCGGATATACAGGGTATCTTATTAGCCTTGAGTACAATATATGATTCCTTTGACTAGCAAGAGACAAGACAGGGATTACCTTTGGAGAATAGCTGGTTTGTAAAGGTAGTATTCCTTGCTACCCACCGCCGGAGCCGCTTTTCGGGTACTACTATAAGCTCAGTACTATTCAGGAAAACCTTGGACTCTTTGTTCAAAGCTTTCCGAGCCGTAACAATCTCATGGACTCTTTGGTATTCTTTCCTGTTCAAACGCTGTTTACACCCCCATTTATTCAGACGTTCTCGGTACTGGATTTTTCTGTTTTTGCATCAGGTGAAAAGTCAGCTACTTGAATTTTCCACCAAACTACTTGAATTTACCTCCCAAATCCTACCGAAAACAGTTAGATATTTTGGACTTACGTCGCACTCAGCCCGTGGGCTTTATTGATTTCTTCAACCACATCATCGAGCTTCCGGCCCTCAATGCCGTACCGAAACTCGATCTCTTTTCGAATAAGTGGGTTGTCGAGTTCTTTGCATCGTGGTGCTCTTTTTTTCTTGCGCTGTGGCGTTTGGTTTTCCATTGTGAAGTTGTGGTAAAGTGTGCAGAAGTGTGTTGGCCACAGGATATACTGGCTGCGACAATGAGGTTGACAATTGGTTACGAGTCTGGGTTGACAAGGGGTTTTTGACTTGTCTCATGAAACTCTCAGCAACAGATTTTATGGATTTATTTGGACTGGGTGCGAGACAAAAGCCTTCAATTGTGTACCAGACAAGAAGTTTATCGAAGATTTTAATTCAACAAGTTTGCGCAAAGAATATGGTGGCAGAGGCGCCAGATTGTAGTAGATCGGTATATAAGATCTAGAAAGCTTTGTCGTTTGAGGATAGCGACTTGATATCAGAAGAAAGGTCCACCCTGAAGGGGGCCCGACGACCTTTTTATAAACTCGGGAATCGATCGATTCCAGCTATCATGTGTATCTGGCGACGAGACCACTCTCACAGTCCCCAATTCAGCCAACTCGCAATCCTCTTCTGATTGGCTGATTGCATCTTTCGTTAACTCAAAATACAGGGGTGTACAGGTATTGGAAGTGCCAAGTCCTTCTTGCAGCTGCACAAACGCAAACACAATTACAGGATCAGAGAGCGCACTGAGCACGGTGCTTAAAAGATATTTGGTATCTTGCTGAGGATAGTGTGTCGACTCCTTCTGTAATCCGGTAATTAATAACTGTTCTAATCAGCATCAAACTTTGCATTTGTCCGACGGCGGATATTATCTGGACTCGAGGCTACAAAAGAGTATTATTTTTGTTAGAACTTGAAAGTTGTCATGCTTGGCGCGAGATCCATTCCCCAAGATCAGGTAGAATGGGATATTCGTCGTAGTTTTGAAGCATACTAAGTTAAGACTGAAAAGCCTTCAAGTGGCTGAGCTGTGGCGTCTCAAAACACAACAGACAAATGTGTTGGTAACACCATGACGTTCTCCGTTAAATCCGACACCAGCTCAACACATCGGACGGCGACGGCTTCTCCTCCTCAACCTCCCACTCTCCGTACATCTCCAACCAACCTCACCGCAATCATCTCATTCAAGCCATCGCCATCATCCACAACAGAGTGGCTAATTCGCGCTATCCTTGCGACTCTAATCTACCTCTTATCGTTCTCTTCCAAACCTCTTCTCGCTCTCTCTCAAAATGCCGACTTTACTAAGCATCCCAGCCGAGCTTCGCAACCACATATACAGCTACCTCTTCTCCCCCTTCAACAATCGCGAACCCGTCGAAGACGGCTCTTATGCCTATGATTTCTCCCAATCCCTTGCTCTATTACGTGTCAACCGTCAAATCTACCTTGAATCCCGCAAGGTATTCCATCAGCTCAATACCTTCGTCAAGATATCCACCCCCTGGCAACAGGCTAAGTACCATGTCGCTTTGGACGGCCAAGTCGATATCTTGGATGACACTTTTCGGGCAGCTAGGTTTCAAATGCATAGTCTATCTATCGATATAAACGCTATTTATCCGTCTCACGAAACCCCGGAGGATCCGCAGCCTATGTTTTCGTTTATCATTCTAACGGAAACGGGAGATCTTGAACGATTCTGTCTCTCTTGGTTCTATAGTTCAGTCACGATGCCTTACCTGAATCCTCACTTGGTCCTCAACCTCGGCCTCCGGGATCCATACATTTCCACATCACCATTTCAAATTGCTGGAGAACCTCATTTGTCTAAGCAGAAACAATTACAATTGCTTCAACCGTTCGGTCAAATCAAAAACCTTCGCGAATTCCACATCAATGGCAACATTGCAGTCTTTCCGTCGATCCGAAAAGCCCTCAAAGCCGAAATGGAAATCCCACTAGACCCACCCGAGAAATGTCTAGAAAAGGGTACAGCACTTAAGGATCTTGGAAACGAGGCCCTCATGGCCGGAAAATACAACGAAGCGATCAAATTCTACAACAAAGCCTTCCACGCAATCCACATCATCATCGACGCCAGAACTCGAAAAGTCTACGGCGACCCGTTCTTCGACAAAGTAATCCTCACCCCCGGCCCGTTTAAAGACCAGCACGCGGGACAAGCTCGGATTTTGTTAAGGGTTCGACTGGTCGCCAACACGGTTCTCGCGTACCTGAAGCTACACGATTACGACATGGCTCTCTTGACGGGTATGAGAACTATCAGGTTGATGAGAGCCAGCATCGGAGTCGACGAAGATAATGGTGCATTGGACTCAGCTATGGAAGCCTTATCCGGATTTATTGGATCCGGCGAGATGGGAAAGATCTACTTCAGAACCGCCATGGCATATAAAGCCCTGAACAGGAGAATGGAAGCACAAAAGCTGCTCTCCGTCGCGTCGGTTTACTTACCCAACGATAAGACGGTGAAGAACGAGCTTGTAGCTGCGACGGCACAGCGGGCCTAGCGTACCTGCGGAATCAACAGGCTCCAATATGTCCTTAATATTGCTATGGCGACGGAGATGGATCTACCAAAACAGCTTGACGAGGAGCAGAATATTCTTTTGATGGGGAAGATTTACGGTTGGGTTCTGGAGGATGATATGGAACGATACAATTCCGTTAAGGAACTGAAGCGGTATGATGCTCTTGAGGATGGTCATCTTTTTTAAGCTTGCTTCTTAGCGTTTTATCTGCGGGCGCTTATTTTTCTTCTTCCCCTTCTCTCTCAGTTTTAATTATCGGGTCTCTGGGATTTCGTCTTTTATTTAATGCCTCTCTGCTTATTCTTTTCTTTTTTACCTGAACCTTTCAAATTTCATCATGGCCAGCGGCAGCATGTACATATTTCCTTTCCCGATAGTAACATAATACTAATTGACTGGTTCTATTGTTTCTTTCCTTCAATCTACCAGATGAGTTTAACCACACGCGCGAGATATAAGAACTACAACAAACCCCGACTGCTTTTGTCCAATTATTACAACCTATACTGTGAGACCCGCAAGACTAGAATTATATATGGATCACAGTTCTAACCTAGTCACAGAAACCGACCGCTTTGGCCCGCGCGCGCAGCATGCGGACTTGCGAGTGCTATGAGCAGGCCTGAGCAGGCCTGAGATATCATACCACGTGACTTCTAAAAGAGGAAATAAAAACGCTCAATGAGGAAATTCTTGGCAAGGCCCAGCCGTGAACGCCAGTCCCACCAGTTTCCTGCTTTCTTACGAAAGCAGTCAAGCACTATCATATGATACAAGATATACTATATATTATAGATAAATAACAAATATGAAAAGTATAAAAAAAAGCCCAAATTCTTTCGTAAGAAAGCAGAAGGGAGAGAGCAAGAACGCGGACCATCGATATCGATCGTGCGACCCCTTGGTCTACAGCGGATTTTGCTGGGTCCTGGCTTCACTGCTGCATCCATACCAAGAGTTTTCCTAATCTAGACTCTCTTGTTTCCTCTTTTGGACGAATAGGGAAAAAAGAAAAGAAAAGAAGGTGATTGGGGAGGACTCAATTCCATGGCCTCCAGGGCGAGATCGAGTTTAGATTTAATTCACAACGTATGAAGATGGATATCATGAGAGCTCGAGCTGTGGAGCTCAAAAATAACAAGCCAGTCAAGTATCTAGAAAGAGAATATATATAATAAAATAGATTGTATAGATGTATACGCGTATTTGAAGCTTTCATCTCCAGATCTCCTTCCTTTAATTTAAAAACTATCTTACCAAGAACATCCAGATCAATTGATACTAGATATTAGATGTCGACCGATATTCAATGATTACTTCACCGTCAACAGACCTACTATATAGGTACTGGTACCTTCCCAGGTAGTTTAATCGGTTATCAAAAAACCCAGGTTCACTACTTATATATCACCATCGTCTTAATTCCCATATCAATATCGATATACGTTACAACCACTCCACAAAGTCTACATACAACCCCTAGTCCCTTCTCATATTAAATTACATCACCATCTCAACCGAACTACAAAAGCCGAAAACCCTCATAAAAAAACGCCAGATGAAAAACACCTCCATTCCCATAAAAACAAAAAAAAAAAGGTTCCACTATAAACGTCCGTCCGCGATCCTAATAATTCACACGGAAAAAAAGGGAAAAAACATCAAGCAAAAAGTGATCAGCAGAAACGGGAAGAATACAGAAAGAGTATCCGAAAACACCACCCAGGTGGGGTATATCATTTGTATCAGTTGCGAAAGACGGAATCATGAAAGCAAAGCAAAGTAAAGTACCGGGTTAGGAAAGATAACAGGTTCATACAAGCTCATGGGAAAACTTGGCAAAGAAAAGGTGTAGGGGGTAGAGACAATACTGCAAATATCGTGAGCCCCCCAAAAAGGCGCGAGACAAGCATAGCTTCATCGGTTAGTCATGGCCATGCCATGTCCACTGCATAGCGTTGATATAAGAGTAAAGAAAGCGATAACAAGGGCCCCTTCGTGTAAACCCTGATAGCGCGACAGAAAAGAAATCCATCCAGTAAACGAACCATCCACCAGAAAAAATCAGAACGGAAAGGCAAAAGAAGCATAGGAACGCGGGGAAAGATAAGGGAAAGAAACACGATAAAGAAACATTAAATAAACACCATCCACATAACGCCTCCATAATGATCAAATAAAGAAAAAGAATAAACAGGGAATAACTATAACACAGGCCTACCACCCAACCGGCCCAAAGTCACAGCAGTAAACAGTATCATCCTGATCGAAAACAATAAACCTCTCCCCGTTCTTCAACTTGAACGGAGACATCCGCCCTCCAATCCACCACTCACGACGCTCGTGCATCTTACTCTCATCGACCTTAGCCGCAGACTTCTTTGGAGTCTTCCTACCTCTCTTCTTTGGAGTAGCGGGGCCGGTATAGTAAACACCACCCATTCGCCATTCAGCTTGAGAGCTTGATTCCTCAGCAGGCTCTTGGATGGCGTTTGGTTGGAGCTTCGCAAGAGGGGGGAGCGTGATCGCAGCTTTGGTGGATAAAACATAGTCTTGTCGTGGAGTTTCAAGGAACATCTTGCCACGCGGGGTGACTCCAGTGCCGTCTTCGGCGTTGAGGGGGTTACCTAAGATATTGGTGTTAAACCCAATCGCAACACTAATCTGAGCGGCTATGGAGGTACCGTTACCTCCGTTTAACTGACTTATTTGGGCGAGAATAGCACTCGCATTGCTCATCCCCGGATGTGGGAGCTGAGGTATAAGTGGTGATGAGCCAGGACCAGCCCAATTCCATTTCTCATTAGGGTTGGAAAGTTGCGACCTCCATTCCGCGGCCCAAAGGTCCTTGGGGATATCTTCCATCAACTCATCCATGCTAATGAACTTGACAATCTCCGGCCTCCATTCTCCTGACATTGGTTGGGACGGATTGCGGGTGGTCAAGACCTGCGTCTGTAATTTGTGATTGAAGCTTGTGCGACTAACAAAGTTGTTCTTCGTTGGAACATGGTAGCTCTTGATGAAGACAGGCTTGAACTTGTCATTAGAATCGAGCTCGATGACGTTGAAGTCAGCGCCATTGCATTCTTCTGTCAAATAAAGGCGGCTGCCGTCTTCGTTAAACTCGAGGTCAAACCGTGACCCCACGATGCTATACTGTAGCCATGGCAGTTCAACTTTTTCAACGAAGGTTCGAGTTTGTGCGTTGCAGATCCAGAGATTACGGTGAAGATTGAGGACGATGAGTCTTCCGTCTGGACTGATGATAGTATGTTCTGGTTGTGGGTATTGATGGTTGACCAGCTCATCCCCAATCTCTTTCATCTCCTTATGCTCGATAGTGGCCCCGGTTTTACAGTCACGGACTGTGAGAAAGACCCTATGTTCTCCGGTGTTGTGTGGGACAAAGGGGTGGCGGCGGTCGGGGCTTGTGAAGGAGTAAGCTTTGTCCTCATGGATCAAGTAAGATGGTGAGCCATATTGGTAGCGTGGACGAAGGTAGAGGCCATGGGATGGTGGGAAAGCAAGACGAAAGTGTTCCAAGTTGATGTTCCAATCGGCATATCCAGTGATGATATTTATGCATGCAAGCCTATGAAGTTCAAATTAGCACCGACGCGTAATGCTGAGGGTATTTATTACACGGGGGAGTAGGCATACTTGTTTCGACTGGTAGTCTGGGGAAGAAATCTATGGTTCCATCGGTCATGTGCAGCCCCCGTTTCATCACATTGAAAGTAATCGAGGATAATATGTGTCGATCCATACGGGACCAAGAAATTGACCTTGATCTTGGTACGGCGGTTTTTGAGGGTATCGCGTAATGACCACCGAATGATGATTGCCTCCGGAGTCTTCTCTTTCTTGGAAGAGCGTTTTGGTCGCTCAGCTGATGCTTTTCGTTGTTCGTCTGCGATGACGCTGTGAAGAAACTTGTTCTTTGAGAAGGCTCTAGGATTTCCGGCGAGTGCGACAAGTGAATCCTTACGCTCGTTGACATCCCAAGCGCTGAGATGCTGGACGTTGAGGTTAGTGCTGTCATCGATCCAAACGAGCCTGTCACCGACAAGCTCCCAAAGTTGAGCATTGGTGAATTTCTTCACAGAGGTAGGAGCACCGGCAGTACGAGCGTTGTCGAGGAAGGCTATCAGAACAGTCAGCAATCGCGATTCGACAGAATCATCCAATAGATATAAAAAAAAGGCAGCCACGCAGCTGACAAACAAAAAAAAGACGAATGGCCGATACCGAAACGACAAATCAAAGAAAAACCCGCACGCACGCACGCACTCACCATTCTTTCTGAATGCAAACTCCGGCCATCCTAGCTTTGCTTCCTTCTTCAACTTCTCGGTCACCTCTCTTCCTCCATACGACTTCTCAACAACAGCTTGAGTAACTACATACTCTACATTCCCTTTCCAGAACCTACTAACTCTTCGAAGCCCGACGATACTCTTATTAGGCAACAAGAAGATAATCATCCGAACGACATTATCTGGCAAAACCTCAAACGGGTCCTTACGAGACGGATCGTTGGCTGCAGCAGCATGACGAGTGATTCGACGAGTATCGTCCGAACCATGTCCCAACGAAAGACGTTTCGCAGATGAAAACGGCGAGACGAGGAAGTCCGGCAAGCCAAGATCTAGCGGTGAAGATGCCGAAGAGACTTGTTTGGCAGCAGAAAGGTTGGTTTTGGTTGTTGTTGTGGTGTTGTTGATGGTGTTGTTGGAGGTGCTATCTCGTGCTTGCCCATCGTCTTCCTCCTCCGATGGAGAACGGGCACGCTTAAGGTTCTTAACCGGAGTAGTGACGACGTCCATCTTGGAATCCATGACTGTGGCTCAATAAACGGGCAGAGTATTGATGAAAATTTCCAGGTAGAGACTTTAAATTGACGCCGGAAGTTCGGCGGTGAGATGATGTGGACCGCTTTGGGATAGTATGATGGAAGGGTGAGACGTTCTTAGTCGGCAGAGGATGAGGAATAAAGCATAAGCTACGGCGAAACAAGGGGTTTTATATCAGCAACAAGAGTCGCTGATAGTATTAGTTGACGATGATAAGGCGGAAAGATAGCGAGTTCCACTTGATGGTGGTCGTGTGGAAAGGGTGGTTGGTTGGTTGGTTGGTTGAACGTTGGTTGATAATGATGATGATGATGATGAAGGTGAAGTGATGATGGGAAGGTTGGTTGAATCGACCTTCCAACCTCGAATCCAAATGAGGCTTTATACAATCACCACACGCTCAGCACAGAAACCAGCGCTCCCTATATTACCACAAGATTGATTGCCTTTGAACATGCAAGATATCCCACGATCCCCGGACTAGTACTGGCTTTTATACCTTCAGATGAAGTGAAGTTGGAGGCTATATATAGCGCCACCAGTGCCGGAAGATGTGGTAGTAAAATGCCGTTATAGGCTAGATCCATGTCCAAACTACCCAAACAAGCAAAGGATGCGACGATAACGGAAACACCAGAAACACCCAGATCCTATCCGATATTATCCTAACACTATAGTACTAAGAACATCAAGGTTAAGTATCTAACATCAGGCACCGAAGGATGGATCCATGGAAAACATAACTTCTGGAAACTACTTCGTGTTATACACTACAAGCTAAGGATTCAATGTAATCTAGGGCCAGAATTAAAATAAAAAAGAAATACCTCCATTACCAAATCCCGTAAGCCTGCTCTTGTTCCTGTCAAGCGCCCGGCTGCGATGCATGACAGTTTGCGCGCGTGGGGCCCACATTTGCCCTTGCGTCACATGTTTAAAGCCAAGGATAAGGGGTCCCATGAAACATCATTCCACTAGTCCATCTCCGGAAATACCCTTGTCATCGCCAAGAGATCTTGGAGGCAAACTTTGCATCTCATGTGACTCCGTGAAAAGTTTTTCGTGAGGGATATAAAAGTCACGTCTTCCCAGCCTTTTGTTTGGAGGGGTAATGTTTTTCGTGTGACGGGGTAACCAAAACGACTTGGCAGCCTTCCACTGACCTCAAAACTTCAAAAATCTCAACCAACCACCAATAAAAACCACAGTATCGGGAAAAAAAAGGAGCAAGAGAAAAGGATAAAGGGCTAGAGTATGAAGGATAATCATTCTCGATATCTACACCATTTTTAGTTTAAGGGAAAAAACGGTATTACAAGCGGCATACGGCATGACGAGCGTCAGTGAGGAAAACATAAAGAATAAAATAAAGAAGGGGGAATCATGGTGTTTTTATATGCAGAAGCATTTAAGAATAAAGATGTTCAAATGGGTTCGGGGAGGAACCAAATCATGGGGTATAAAAGTAGGGCATAATGAGTCAGGGCGTAAGTCGAGGATAAAGACCAAGGGGGTACACCAAGGCGGCGGAAGCAAGGCGGCATTTAAATGTTGGTGGAAGGTTGAGTCGAGGGGAAGGTCAAAGTGCAAGGGCAAGCAAGAGTAAAAAAGGGTTCATCCATCTATCCATCCACCCAGTCAGTCACAGTCAGTCAGGGGACACCATCGACCACCTATGCAGTCGCATCGCATCGATCGTCAAAGATTCAAGCCGGTCATCCGATTAAACCTTTGGTTTTTTCCAAAAGTATTGCTTTACGTGAGGAGGTCAGCTCGCTGGCACAGTTAAAGACAAGAGTGGAGGGAGTATTCACCTTATGAGTTTTCCTGCAAGACCTCAAACTCGGCTTGTTGAGAGAACAAACGATTGACTTGCGGTCCAAGTCAAAGTCCATATCCGAAATATAGTAATACTCGGGTTCCAACAACTTCCCACTCGCATCCTTCCCCTCACGCTTAATCTCTCCTATACACGGTACGCTGGTTAAGAGGGCCTGGACGAATTCAACAGAAACCTTTTCTCGGACACCGGGAGGGAGAGACTTGATAAGATTAGAGAGAGGGGTGGAAGCAAGTCGGGAGAAGGCAATCTGGTTGGAAAGGTGCTTCATGAGTGAGATTTTGGACTTCGGGGTGAGTGGGTCCTGGGCGACGGATTCATCAAGTTTGTGTTTTAGCTTATAAGCAGCCTTCTGCGACTTGGCTGTATGCTTGGTTGGAGTAGCATGGGCTACGGACTCGTTGACGTTTTCGGAATCCTCATCGTTATAATCGGCATCTTCCTCCTCTTCGTTATTATTCACCGCTTCTTCCTCTTCTTCCTCCTCATCCTCTTCATCATCGTCAAGTTCGACTTCTGTGTTGAGGGCTTCCGGTTTCTCGGATTCACGAAGAACAAAGCCGTGGTCTTCCTCCTCATCCTCCACAGGCGAGATCGGAGCGAAAACAACATCTTCATCTTCATCGTCCTCGTCCTCATACAATGTGAAGTTGGATTGGGATGTCGACAGGATCGCGAAGGGCAGAGGCGAAACCGGCATCAAGCGTTGTCTCTTCGGCTGTGGGCAAGGAGAATCTGGATTGTTATTCCAGGGTTCGCGGGACAATCGAAGAGGAGCAGGCTCGGTAAGAGCGTTGATATCGATAGACCCATTTCTGGGTTTAGGGATGTTAATCTTGGGAACAGGTTCATGGGTGAACTTTCCAAAGAATTCGACTCCCTCGGTCGGAAACGGTCGGCCATTTCTAGCCTTAGTTTCTATGGAGAGGTCATACTCGGCAGGGTAAGGGAAGGTATTGGAGGGAATGACAACGGGGTTGATGACAGGAGAAACAGGGGTGGTGGCCTGCAGGTCGTCAGAGGGCCAACGGATGACGACACGAGTGTTGTCGGTCTCGATCATAATATCGTCGCCGGATTCCGACCAGAAGATATCTCCATAACGGAGTTCCCAAGTGTCACCACGACAGTGAACCTTACCTCCATTGTAGCCAACACAATGGACTTCGACCGACTTTCGAAGAGCGAAGCTGAGATAGGTAACTTTGAAGTGGACGCGGGATACAGTGTGTGACTTAGACATAAGGTAAGTGCACTTGTTAACAGAACGACCAAAGGTAACTGGTTGGCAGTTCTTTGGGAGTGTTACGGTCGGAACGGAGACCAGAGGAGCACGAAGTTCAGAGAAAGCAGAATTGGTCCTGTTCAAACCCTGTCGGGAGGAAACAGGAGCAGCAGCAACCTTGGGGGCAGGAGATGTCGGGATACCAATTTCAGAAGTCGGAACCGGAGTAGGATAATGGTTAGATTTTTCTTCAACAGCAGCAACAACTAGTTCCTCATCAGAAACATGTTCGGTTTTCGCTGGTCGGACCTGACGGGGAGGCGAGGCCTGGAAATCGATGGCGGGAAGGAGAGAAGGCATTCTTTTGAGGATGCGAGGTGGAGTAGCAGGGAAAGGCGTTAGTCGAGCATTTTCGTTGCCGGCGAGTTCGGATCCGGAGACACTATTTGTTCTTCTCAGAGATCGAAGTGCTCGTCTTTTCGACGGCCTTTCTGAAGGAGAATCGGGGTCTATCGACGAAGATGCCGATGCCGTTCTCTTGAGGGATCTTTTCCTGGAGAGGAATGGGATTGGTGGTGAAGAGGGAGGGACTGCAGAGTGTTGTCGGAGTTGTCCACGCGCAGCCAGGGCCGGCGAAGATGTGAACGGTGGTGTAGCCATCTTTTTTTATTTTATTTTTTCTTTCTTCTTGACAAAAAAAGACAAAGACTGAAAGAAAGGATGGCTATGATGCTAGAGAGAAGGAAGAATAGTATGATGGTGATAATGATACTTCTTCGACGTGTTAGACATGATGGATGACAGTCAATCACGAGGTACTTGTACTCGGACTCACCAGAAAGGGAGAGGGAGAAGAGCAACAACGACTTCACAGAAGCCACAGGTTGGCCTCGACCAACGAGACTGGACGCAATACGGAATGCTAAATTAGTTGGTTAGAAGAGGTAGGGACAGGTTCAATGAGGTAGGTTATTCTTCATGAAGTTAGTGATGGTGAGGTGAGGTGAGGTGAGGTGAGGTGATAGTGATGGATGAGATGGAGATTGATTGATGATGGAGATGGGAGATGAGTAGTAATAATTGGTGGTAGTGTGTGGTGTATGAGAACACTGCAAGAAGAAAGAAGTGGGCGTGGATGTGGTTTTGTTCAGCGTTCCTGTTGGTTTTTCTTTTTCCCAGGCTGGCTGGCTCTGTTCTGGTGTTGGTTTGGCCGGGTCGTGATCGTGTCTTTGTCTTTCCCTTCCCTCCCTTCCCTTCCCTCAGACTTACTCTGTGCATGTACTATGTGCAAGGCATCACGCTCCTGGCCAGGCATATGTACCCGACCAGCCATTTTTACCGTGCCTGATACCTCATCCCCAAATTGCCAATTACTCTCGACGTGCACAGCTTGGACCAAACAGTACAAGCACACATCCGCACCCATGTTCTCCGCGAAATTATGAGAGCCTACAGCCTGCTTTTGGTGTTTTCGAGCATAGCGTCCTCCCACTGTTCCTTCCACGCGTTGTTGTTTGTGTCCAGTCACGTGACTGCCATATCGGGACGTCCTGATGGGTCTCATCCCGCCAAGACCTTGCGGACGACATGCCTCACGACTTGTCACGGACTAGACTGACTCCTGAGCTTCATTACGGCAATACTCCTCCTTGGTTGCTCCCTAGTGACGACTGAACTGGCAAAGTCAAATCATGTTTTTCGGCTTCGCGAAACAAAATATCTTTCAGCGAGGAATGCAAAACTGCTGCACATGTCTACGGACTTCCATGTTTGAATGGCGACACCTGGAACACCGAACTTCGATCTGTCTGCTCAAACAAGAACCTCCAAAGAAATTCCTAAAATTGGCACATCTCGCAGGTACATACTTACTCGAACTAAGTATCGATAGACCTGGCCATAAGGTTCCGGTACATAAAACCACTCTGTCGGTAACTCCTTTTATATGCGTCTGTGTGTGAAAGCAAAACGCGACTGTGGGTGGGACCAATGTCAATGTACAAGGTGCATACATACAGGCGCAGGTGCAAAAGCCTAAACAACCAACCAGCCTGTTCGGGGCTAGCCGGGATGGGTAACCTATTATCTGCAGGATGACCTAACCGCAGAAGCGCTTCCAGTTGGCAATTGGTCCGAGTCAACCAATCGATTCAACGGGTAGGCTGTTCACCGACAAGGAGCGAAATGTCAATCCATATTCGTGGAAACGTCTATACACGCAAAGATACATATGTATGTCTACTGCCCCTCATCTACCGATATGAAAGAGATTCTAAAAAGGGGGGCGACAAACGAAATCGAGCTTCATTCATTTATTCATTCCTAATTTCAGAGAATCTGAAGAAACGGACGAATGGCAGCGTCAAAGTTCTCCTCCAACTGTCAGATCTAGCTGACCTTCTCCCGATCAGCCCCAATTTCTGTTCCTCATTAGTTCCGGCCCCACCAACCAACCTTTTTGCAAAAACCTGCAAGATGATCATTGCATCGCGTGCCGGTCGCGTCTTTGCTGTCCTTGGTGTTGAACCGAATTTTCCTTTTACTATGGCGGGGTTGGATTCCCTTGCGTGCTGCGTGGTCTCCCAACGTGCTGGCTTCTCGCAGGAGTTCTTTCCATCCATCTGCCTGTTACGTTACAGGTTCCGGCATGGATAATTTGCTCTTGCAGTAGCCTGTGAAGTTCTTTTTCTGCTTCTGCTTTCTCCCTTTGACAGGGCACTTGAAGTTCGCTAGTGCGTCATATCCCGGACCCCAAGCAGATTGAAAGCATTTTGGATTTTTTTTCTTTCTAGAATTTCAAGTCATGAAAATACTGACGATGGTCTGAGAATATATAAGGATAAGCACTGTCACTATTCCTTATATCTAAATCTTCAAGCTTGAAATCACGATCAATTCAAAGCTCTCATTCCACGCTGTCACGAGAGTCCAACATACCCAAATTTTAAATCAAATCCACATACACCCCAACATCAAATTTGCAAACCCTCACTTCCAACCCATACATAGCATCCCGCTCTAACTCGAGACGAGCAGCAAAAGAGAGGAGTTTTTCCTCTTCGTCCCGTCTATTAAGAAAAAGGCTTGAGCTCGCACCTTTTTTTTGTTCCCGCCTCTCACATTTTCTCATGAGTTTATTTTACCCCCCAAGGATTTAGTTTGGATCTGTTCCTGCTTGTTTTGTTCGGGCCGGGGAGTCTACGCGAAGGTATGCTCACGCGTTTACATCCAAGGCATCATCGCTGCGTTGCGCCAGAGCTTCGGAATATGCTTTTTAGGCTTCCCGTGGCAAGTTAGGGGGACGGTAATGAACGGGGAAAAGAAACGAGGTCCACTGAATACGATGTAAGGTCGTATTTGAGGCTTTAGCTAATATAATGAACAGCTCTTATCCATTCTACAGCTCCACCATTATAGCTCCCCATCCTGAACCATAAAGCTCCCAAACCAAACTAATCTCCAAAATATCCATCCAAAGAAAGAGAAAAAAAGAAGTTCTAGAATCCTCGGCTCACAAAATTCCTCGGATTCCTTCAAGACTTCAACTTTTTTTTTTCCGTTGCTCAGGTGATATGTATCCCCCTTGGAAAAATTTTTTAAAAGCCTAAACCAAAAGGACCAATGGAGTTATATTGACCAAATTCCACCAGACTACAACCAAATACCTCCAAGACTACTCCAAGATGAAGAAGTCGAGAAGGAGAAAGTAGGTAGATACCGATACGTAGTAGCGGGCGGGATTCTCTCGATGCATGCATATATACATGCATACCCAGCTATCTGCATACACATCCCTCAACCCCACGAGCTCTTCCCTAGCATGAATGAATGAATAATCATTTCTGTCCTTCCTATCAAGC
Source organism: Arthrobotrys conoides (assembly GCA_036971725.1). Classification (NCBI taxonomy): domain Eukaryota; kingdom Fungi; phylum Ascomycota; class Orbiliomycetes; order Orbiliales; family Orbiliaceae; genus Arthrobotrys; species Arthrobotrys conoides. The sequence goes on from JAVHJM010000006.1 coordinate 1,051,845, forward strand.
AATTGCGCAAGCAAGCTTGCCAAAGGCCAGATCTAACCCTCGTGCACCCAAAAAAAACATGGAGGCGTTGCATGAACTGCAGTACGCCGCAAAGGAACCAAAAAAACCGAGCTCTCTTCGTTTATAAGATACCAGCTAAGCTTACCACGATAAGTCCAACCCGGATGATATATACCATGCCGCCTTCCCTTCTGTCTTCGGCGGCATTTGACAGGGAGGTTTAGAAACGACCAGCCTTTTTTAAGCCTTTCAAGTAACGTGGTGGATGATTTAATAATTGTATAAGGCTAGGAAGGTTAAATTTCGAAAAGCCTCAGGATAATGCCGTGAAGCTACCCCACAGATTTAACCCACCACTGCCCAAACGACGGCTTCAAGAAATATTCCAAGTTGACAAAAAAATGATTGCATCTTGGAAAAAAAGTGATGTAACTGGACACTTAAAGCACCAACGTAAAAAAAACAAAAGCCGACGTCTTTCAGCCCAGAAGGACAAAGGAAGAAAATGGCAGATTCAAGCTTTAAAAGGTTACTTAACAAGTATCTACCCATATCCGTCAAGGCAATCCCACATGATCAAAAAGTTTCCGTGCCAGGCTTGCCTTGTGCACAAAATCCTGGCCGTGTTCTTTTCGTGTAGCCGAAAAAAACACACATAGCGGGACGCAAGCTGCATGCGACAGGTTCATGAGCGCGTCGATTAGTTATCACGTTAAACTTGGATCGATTTTTACATTTCTGTTGTTGCGCGTCGTGGGGAGAAACTCGTGGGGGGTTTTCGTAGACATAAGAAGATCTGGACTAGGTAGATCGATTGCGGGTCGTAGAGTATATATCGCCGTAGTTTATTCTGACAAGACAACATCGCTGTGTCAGTTCAGCCATGCCACATGTATGCAGTACAGCCGAAGTCTTTTCTCCCCAATATATAAATATAATATATTCGATCCCCATCCGGCGGCATTCAATCTTTTGAGAGTTTAAAAATTATTTTATGAATCGAATCTACCTCTATACCAAAGCTACATGCAACAAGCTAGTCGCTTTGATATTTTTCTTACCTACTTTGCACTCGAATTGTCATGTAATAATCGACTAATGGCTGTTAGATTGTATTGACAAGCGCTCTAGTATATATCTATAGATCTAACATCTTAATATCAAGTATATAGTACCAGAATGATCTCAATTGCTTTGCAAGACTGGCAGGTGAATACAAGTTAATGGTATAATTGGAAGATCTGAATTTATACAGTGATTTATTTTTGCCCAGAATATTGTAGTCGTAGAAACTAGCCAGCTAGAGGACCCAAAGACCCAAGCGAAGCGTAGTATATACACACTACCTCGTCGTCAGACCGCCGCGCTCGTGATATCATGATCAATTACTTATCGCATCGGCTAAGTTTTAGAAACTGTAAGTATAACCTGGGATTCCTACGAAAGAAATGAATTCATGAACTGTTAAAAACTTATTACATTTACTCTTATTATGCCTCAGGATATCACAGGTTAAAATATATATAACTGCGCCCCCATTCCCCGAGGCAAATATCGGTGTCTGTGTCTAGAATATATATATACTTAATCTCAAATTCAACAGAATCATCTACCTGCGGTAGCATTTGGTTTACGAGATAAGAATCATCCCATATCCGGTGTTAAAATCGGAAATACCAACCTCATGAGCTCATACGCCGCCCCAAGCTATATTATTATTTATATTATCTTCAATAATAGAGATGTATTATAGTAATGACGTTGGCTGGATGGTGTTCTGCAAAACCATCTAACATACGTATGCACAGCATAAGAAAAAGTAAATACTATAGGTATCCCCCATCAGCCAATAGTAGATTCCTAATCCTAATGACCGCTGTCTATAAGATCCATGAACTTGGGGAAGCTAGGATTTGTAGTAAGCTGGGCTATATTAGAGATGGGCTACCCGAAGATCACGTATATCGAAAAAAGAAAGTAAGAAACTACCGGCTGTACCTTCAATAGAAAACGGGACATCCGAATTTTGGCTAGTTATTATTCATAGTGTTATTCTTGAGGATCGAAGGTTATTGACGGAGCTTACGAATCTCAAGTTCATGTGTGTCTGCAGCAAATTTTAACGATGGGAAGCGGATTTTCAATCGAAATTTCAGGTGAAAAGAAAATTGTTCGTTGTTCTTCATGGTATATATACACTCTATTTCACCAAAGATTTGAGGCTCTGGCATCTGACAAGACAAAGGATATATAATCAAACATGATTGTGAGAGATAGTGAGAAAAGTATGTAGAAACGCCATTCTCATAGGAAAAGGAAAAAAGGAAAAAAATCTGTTCGATCCTTGAAGAATTTCAAGGGAAGAAAGTAAGAAATGGGGGAAGGAAATGGTTTGGGGGGTTAGCATGCATCGTCTTTTCTGGAGTCATAAATTTCGTAACAGTCGTTTCAATCATAAGATACGCAAGGCTGTTAAACTTTTGTTTAAGCGATGGGCTCGTGGGCGACATTCTCCTTGAATTGAGCAAGACCCCTGATGTTACCAGCTGGTCGATACTCGCAGACGAGGTAGTAACCCTTAGGGCACTTGTAGTTGAAACAACCGAACTCGGTGGTCTTCTTCCAGATTATCTGGGTGAAGTGGGCGGTTGGGAGCTGGGATGATTGTCAGTATATGTTAAGGCACAGGGGGGGTAAATATAAAGATCAGCTTACACTAAAGTCCTTGGTGCCCTTCTTGTAGATCTCGATTTCGTCGTACCAGGCCTTGATAGCGTCAGTGACATCAGCGTAACCCTCGGCGATGTTCTCGCCCCATGGCTTGTCGGAGTGCTCGAAGTTGCAAAGTTTGGAGTGCTCCTCAGCGAAGTCGGCAAGCTCGGTGCTCCACTTCAGTGGTTCGGCGCTGTGCTTCTTACGATAATCGTTGTGAGAATCAATGCACTTCTGCTTGTCGGAGCGCTTGTCATTCGTCTTATCAGCGGTGGCAGCGGCTGGAGTGGGTGTAGCCTTAGCAGCGGTGGAGGTTGGCTTTACGCCGCTGGAAGGTGCGTTGGTAGTTGACTTAACAGCTGGTGGTTCTTCTTCTTCTTCTTCTTCATCATCCTCCTGTTGTGCCTTGGTGGTAGAGGTGGATTTGGTAGAGCTGGGCTGAGCACCAGTGCCGGTGGTGGCCTTGGCGGTGGTGGTGGGTTTGACGGGAGTAGGGGTCCCGCCCGGAACGTCTTCCTCATCGTCGTCGCTATTGCCATAGCCGTAGGCATACGGGTCATCCTCATCAGTGGGTTCTGCTGGTTTTCCAATGGGCTTACTGGGGGCGGGATCGGTGACAGGGTCAGGCTTGGTGTCAGTCTTGATCTCAGTCTTGGTCTCAGTCTTGGTCTCAGTCTTGGTCTCAGTCTTGGTCTTGTATTCGGTCTTGGTCTTGTATTCAGTCTTGACCTTTCCGGGGATAGTATATTTGCTGGTCCTGTAGACGGTCTTGTGGATGGTCTTGTAGGCGATATTTATCTTGGGTGGCAGAGTCCTGGTAACAGTTACCGTGGAGGGCTTGCAGGAAGGAGATGGGTCCTCCTCGCCTCCCTTTCCACCAGGCCTTGGGGGGGTAACGACGGGGCGGGCGCTGGTGGTGGTGCGGGTGGTGGTGGTGGTGGTTTTGACCGAGGGCTTGACTTCTGGCTCTTCATCATCATACCCGTATGGCGTGGCCGCAACCGAAGCGGCAAGGAGGGCCACAGTAAGAAGGATTGGACGCATGATTGATATAGAAAGGAGTGTGTGATATAAAAAGAATGTATATCAGTTAATAAAAAATGAATGTGACAGTGCCGAAGCCTAACGAAGGATTGCTCCAAGCCGGTTGACTACCCAAGAAGATGAGAAGGAGTGATGATCTCGAATGATGAAGAATAAATTAGACAGCAGGGCAAGTCTGTGAAGTATTAATACTCACAGATCTCACCCCTCGAGCTTAGAGCGAGGGCTTGCAGAAGCAACTATGTCCCTAGCATAGATTGTGCTTGCCACCATATTCGAGGCTCAAACTTTCAACGGCTTCACTGGTTTTCGGAATTAAACACTCTGGATAGGCTATACGCTCACACATGGGATTGGACATCCCCATTAGTTAATCGTTTCACAAACAAGTCTGGCCTATCGGAATAAGGCCCTACGACTATATCAAGGCCAAGGGAAATTATTTCCCCACCGGTAGGTACTACATAAATTAAGATTGGGCCCACTAGCCGCAATAGTGAGATGCATAACCTTATTATCTTAAGAACGCGTCTATAAGCGTCGACATTCTTTGAGCGATAGTTCAAGCGTATCGACGTGCCGTTTAAACGATAATCTGCGCATGGCAAAAGCAAATCATGCTTAGGCCGTCCTAAATCAAGAGAATATGCACATCGGTCTTTGAGATTCCGTTTCATAAACAAAACAAACTTCATCTTTTTTTTTTGTTATTCCATCATCCATCGAGTCCAATAAAGCATAGCTCTTGAAATGACGGTTGTCGCCAGATATCATGTGCGCCAGATGTGGTAGAAACAGCGTTGTTGTCCTGCAAGCGCTCGCTTGGAGATACTCATATCGGGTTAGACTAGGCGAGAACGGTTCCAAAACGGCTCGAACATCATCGAGTTGTAGAATCCATCCAGTCAGTTGAGCTAGCGTCTCTGGGCATGGAAGTGTTCGATTTCCAATTAAACTTCGATTTTTTTAGCGGCCTGGTCTAGACTTGCCTGCCAGGACGTCTGTGCAGTCGCTGATGCATTCAAGACTTAGGTCGCCAGTCTAGTCGGAGAAAAGCAATCTCGCCTATTATCGCTATCGTGTTCTTATTAAGGAACTGACTACATGAATTGATCCTTCGAGGTATCATGATCCTGATTTGAAGTAGTCTTCCAGCATGCTATACATCCAATATACATTCGATCATCCTTAATAATATGAGAACTAGCTTGGCTATAGTTATATAATTATGCACAGTTCTTAACTATCGGAACGAAAGCCCTAACTTGGCATTCATGGGATTTTGCGTTGATCTGTCTAAAATACAACAATTGCAACCTTTCGCCCACCTATCACGTGACTATCCCGTTTCGTCAGGCCATTGGGCGCGAGCTTTGATGTGCCGGATTTCAAAGCGAACAAAAATTCCATGCAACTAGAGTTTTTGACCATCCCTTCCGCTCCTCCACCACCAGACGATCGATCCTATTGCGCCACGAGGAATATTCACAAGGGGGAGGGCTATCAGAATAAGGTATTCGCTACCGGACCGTTCGTTTTCGTCTCCAGCATGATTCAATCGACTGTTTCTCGTTCGCTACAGCGGTCGTCCCGCCCTCTCCTCAGATCTGCGACGTCATCCTTAAGACCGACTGTTCAACGAAACATAATATGCCCTCATACATTATCGTCGAGATCATTGTTTACAAGAACAAAAGCGAGTACTGGAAGAAGATTCCAAGGCTTTTTGGGTAGACTTGGTCTTGCGGCTGCAATTGTGTATTGGTATAACACCTCTACAATATTCGCCGAGGAACCGGCTGGTATGCATATGCATTATAACCTTGTTTCAGAAAGGTGATTCTGGATCGGGGTAGGCTTTATGGCTAATAGAAACATTTAGAGAAACAACCTTTCATTTCCCGGGCGCCTCCCGTCGAACCTATACCAGAAGAACATTTTCCGACGATAGATGAGGTTGTCGCAGAGAAGAAGGCCAAGGCTAAGGCTGCAGCTTCGGATACCACTAACCAAACTGTGGTGGCTGCAGGAGAGCTGGAAACCGCCTCGAAGAGTCCAGAAAGTCTGCAAGAGGAAGCCGGACAGCAAGGTGCTTTCAATGAAGAGACGGGAGAAATCAACTGGGACTGTCCCTGCCTTGGGGGCATGGCACACGGCCCTTGGTATGGTTAACCCGACGTTCAATATCGAAACGGTAACCTTATACTGATTGGTGATTTTGCGGTGGTTTAGCGGTGAAGAATTTAGGGAAGCGTTCAGCTGCTTTGTATTTTCGAAGGAAGAGCCAAAGGGTGTCGATTGTATTGAAAAGTTTAAGGGCATGCAAACATGCTTCCAGCAGGTAAAGCAGAATCCTTACAATCTTTTTTTTTTAAAAAAAAAAACTTTGCTGACCGTATGCCACTAGTATCCTGAAATCTATGGCGCCCCTCCATCGGATGACGAGGATGAGGAAGAAATTGATAGAAAGCTAGCGGAGATGGACCAAGAGAAAACCGAAGAACCCTCAAAGCCGTCCTCTGAGGAACCACCAAAGCCATCCTCTGAAGAACCACGAAAGTCATCCTCTGAAGATACAAAAAAAACATCCTCTAAGACACCGCCCTCTCCTGCCACACCCAAACCCTCTCAACCATCAGAGTCTTCGTCAACATCGTCGATACCACACTCTCCACCTCAGAGTCGGGGTACTGATGAATACTCTCACCCGGCCCCAAAGGATAATGCAGAACCTAAAACTGGGACCTTAGGGCACCCTAGCCCTGGTGAGAAAGGATTGGGTGGAGGAAGTCACGAAGGGCCAGTCGATACAGATGCGAATTCCACCGGCATAACACGTCCGGCTCCAGGTAATGCTGGCCTCGAGAATATCGGGGGACATGGAGCACCTGGTGTGAAGGGCGTCAGCGACCCAAATGGCCCACAAATAAAGACGTGAAAGTGAAAGTGATAGTGCATAGGTTTGACCAAACCGTTGGATCCTGAACATCATTTCACGTATTCGTTGATCAAGAAGTCTGGAGTTCAAGGCTTAAATTCATTAGAACCAACTCAAGTATTTTTGATAAATCGGCATAGATCATAAATACAAGTCACAAAGTTGGATGGTTACGACCCCTGTAAATACCCTGCATCCGGTCTTGCGCGCAATTCATTCTCCTCTGATTAGAGTGTACAGTACCCTACTTTGACAATTGTACATACCTCTTAGGTTATATTCATGTAGATGTTATGTTATACTAAAATATCCTACATGATTTCCAGCCACGTTTAGCTGCGCTCCGACACAAGGTCTTGACTATCCGGAACCTGACAAGTGCATTATCGTTCGCATCGGTATTCCTTCTACGAGAAATAGTTGCGGGCTACTAAAGCCGAAGTAGTCCACATAGCCTTGATGGTACCAACAGACAGGGGACTCTTGCACTCGGGACGCGTTCAACCTTCTTGTGTCGCCGCCAGGTATTTGACGGAATTGCAAATGGTGGTACGAAAACTAACTTTCGGAAGGCGGGCCAATGTGTTCCAAATGTTGCAACCAACACACTGGAAATTAGTAGGTAGGCTGAGCTGTCTCGGGTCTGATCTGACCTTGACAAAGAAGAATCTAGCTTGCTGACCAAGTGAAAGGTAGCTCTAGACCTTCCAATTGCTCTACCAAGGCTTCGTTTGCAGCCAGAAGTACATAATCTGTATTTGAGGCTGAACGTAGAGGCAGCCATTCTACGGTACCACAAGAATTGGATCCCATGTCCCTAGAAATGCCGAGGTGATGCATTTTATGCCCGTTATATGTTAGCGTAATAGCTCTGTCTAGTTCCGAGACTGGTAATAACTGTAGTTTGGAACTACACCAGGGTATTGGCTATCAGCATCTTGAACCTGATTGTCGTCTGTGTTACAGTGTCACAGGTCTCCTGCTTGTAGTTGGATATTTATAGAGTCTGAATCAACGAACCGAGGACGTAAATCCGGGGAATGAATACTTGGCTTATACCCGGCTGGTGGTTCTGTACAGCTCATAGACCTGATGTTAAATACTTCAGGTTCAAACTTGCAAAGTATCGCTTTATTCTTGTTTAAAGTCTCGATCAAATCAGTGGATTTTTAAGCCCTTCATACTAAGATCGATACAAATCAGACTGGGGAATTCAGCATTTTGAATTCGCGAGATTGAAATTATGATTTTTCTACCATTCATCTCGTTCTTTCTACTTATCCTACCGGCGCTCGCTATCACTCTCGAAAAACGACAATGTACAGGCAATAACTGTCTCCGTGCTCTTCGCGCCTCTAGAAGGATAGCACAAGCATCCCTTGATTGCTCTATCTTCTTCGACTCATCCGTTGTTATAGTATCTACGTAAGTTCGATAAAATATCTACTCGAGAATTCATTAAAACATCATAGTAGAAATCAGCACAAGTTGCAATCTTGAAATATCTTTCTAACGTTACCATTCGTAATTCCAGGGCAACTACAGCTATCGTTTCAGTGACCACCACCGAGTTCACTACCACCACTGTATACTCCATAATCAATAGTCCGGCGAAGAAAAATAAGAAAAGACGTGAACCAGAGCCTATAGTGCCCCCAGTGGCTCGACATGTGCCTACTCCAAATCCGGTAGCTCTAATTCGACGTCAAGAACCAACGAGCACTGATATTGAACTGCCGCCATATGCAACAGCCTGTCGAGGTGCAAGCGCATACGCTAGCGCTTGCTCGTGCATTGGGGTCGAGCAGCCTACTGGAACCATTACAGTTACTGTAAGTTCAACTCTCAATCATATTACCTAAATACTTTAGTAGCTCTGTCAATTTTTCTAATCATAAACCTGCACGCAAGGATACAACCACTTCAACTATTACCGGTCCGACTAGCACAAGAACAACAACAGTAACGGTCCCTGGTATGTACACTCTTAATTTCCTACGCAAAAAAAAACCCATACTGATTACGTACCTAGCCTGCGATCCAAGCCAAAACTATGGCATCGCATACAGCGGCGGCGGCGCAAACCCCGGCCCCGGCGTTTCCGGATCAGACTACAACTTTGAGCAACTTTTCAACGTCACAGATAGTGCCTCATGCTACAGAAGCTATTTTGAAACTATCGGCTGCTTTACATATGATTTGGTGGCCTCTTATTGCAGGATTAATTTCCTTGTGGCGGGAACGAGTGAGACCCCGACGGATACGGAACTGTGTCCGTATGGCCGGTTGATTGAGTTTACTGATCTGGTAAGCAGATTGCATGCTTCCCTCCATAAGCTTACTATAATCCCTCGTAACTCTTGTCTAGGGGGCTAAAGGGTGTGGGTTTCTTTGCGGATCCTGGCTAACTACTATGTCTTGGCTTAGGGGAATGCATTTGGTCTTGGTCCTTGTAATTCTTATGGGGGCTCGGCGTCGTGAGCCTTGTAGTTTAATTTATGCATGGAAACAAAGAGTCTACTGCTCGTCACGTCCCCATATCTGGGTGCAAGGGATGCCCTATTATTGAAGTTTAGCTGGGAAGGATTATCTGAAATTTCCTTAAATGGCTTTATTGGCGGATCTGGATTTATCTCGTAAACCAAAGATCTGGATCGCTCTTTTACATTATGTAATCTAATCGGCTGCGAAAACTTCCATTCAATGAGAAACATATAATTCATCTTCAATATGACTAGAACCCCGTCTTCTAAACTAATCGATGTTGCGGAGAATATTTGAACCGTAGTCCCGACGCAGCTTCAGCCAACCTCGACAGCCACCCGATATTAATAGCATCTAGAATCCAACAATAAAGAGTGTTGTAGAGCAAAACCCAACGATTAACGCAATGCAATTCAATGCGCTGGCTTAACTATGACTCGATCGTTAGTTGAGCTCTTACAGGCTGGCACTGCAGACTCGTAGGTATAGTGCTAGCTTCGTTATCACAATGATCGATGAATCATTCTCAAATCATCCAGATATACACGTATATAGCTCCAGAGATGAGATCTAGATTGAATGACTACTCTTTTGCAGAAAATACCTCTCCGCAGACTTATTACCAACAGGACCGTCAAGTGGCACCCGCACAACTATCTCCGACTTCACCAAACATCCACACCCAAGAAAACCTCGCTCAAAACATACAAAATAAACCCAATCGTTACAATGGACTCCGAACAACCAGAAAACACTTCCCCCCTCCCCCAGCCCCTCCAAGAATACATCAAACAATCCATGAAATACAAAGAACGATCCCACAAAACCCTCGAAGAAGTCCACAAACCAGGTCTAGAACTCATCCCACCAACCACCACACAAATAACCTCCAACCAACCATGTTTCGACGTCATCTTCATAGGCGATTCAATGCTCGAACGTCTCAAAACAACTGGTCAAAACACAAACCTTCATAACCTCCCACGAAGTTTCAACCTCGGTGTTGGAGGCGACAAAATCGAGAACGTTCTTTATAGACTCCATACGGGGTATATATCACTTCTGGAAAACAGACCTACGAAGTTGTGGGTTGTTCATATTGGGACGAATAATCTTAGACCGAAAAAGGGGCTGAGAGAGTCGGGTCCTAGTGATTATGAGAATTTCAAAGTTTTGATAGAAACGCTAATGTTGTTATGTCCTGGTAGTAAGGTCCTGGTCACTGGATTGTTCCCGCGAAAGGATATAAGCGACGAGTTGGTTCGGGCGTCGAATGAGAAGTTGAGAGAGTCTCTCGATGAACTGGCCAAGGAATCGCTGATTGCTGGCAATTCGCTCCCGGAGTCTGGCCCGGGGGCTGATACACTTTTCTGGGCGGATCCAACAGAAACTATTAGTACGGATATGCTTGTGGATCATGTGCATCTCGATGAGGAGGGGTATAAACTATGGGACGAGAGTTTATATCCGCGAATCTTAGAGATTCTTGGGCTTGGAGAACCCGAGCCGCTCTGACGGGCGAATTACATATAATTACATTGGACTATAGCTTTAGTGTAATAGCAATATTTATCATCGTATTCAGCACTTACTGCCTTTTAATAGCTATTTCTAGAGCCAGCGTGCTATAATTTGATCTAAACGGATAGCCCGAACGAGTCATCAACTAAAGCGCCCTCTAAGGTTTCTCTAGAATTACGTAGTGTACGACTTACGTCCTTTGAACGAATATAGTAGGGCTTCCTTGAATGAAAATAAAGATGCGGCCTAACCTTCCGTACTCGTTTATTTTATTTCACTACGTAACTGGTATATGGATTAAAAAAGTCAACCCTCAAATTCCATCTCTAACTAGCGTGATCAGACTTTCCACTCATTCAAATTCAATCCACATCCAATTCAAATTCAATGAGCTTTAAAACGAAAATGTCCTGGTAGACAGTGCCAAGGGTTTTCCAGGAGGTAGTCACAACCCCCTGGGCCTCCTGCAGTACAATCTCTGATATCTTGCTCGTAATCTCGTAGAAGGTTTCCGTAGTTTGGAGCGTCCGAGCCTTTGAATTCACATTTAGATTCAAAAGTATATTCCACGTGCTCCACACACTTCAGATGGTTTTCGTATATGGCGCTGGGGTTGGGATGAGCGAGCTCTAGTCGATGATAGGATACAAATTTTCGCTGGCTTCCACCGGAAACGCATCTGGTGCGTCGTTTAAATGACATTCTTCGGGATATTTCTCCATGATTGGCTCCGCGAATAATTTCAAATGAGTTGAGATAGCGGAGCTTTGGAAATGTGCTGAAAATGGCTGTTGCTTCTTCCTTGATATATGCTGGGCCCATCTCGCCAATACAACAATGGCGTAGATCTACTGTAATCTCTTGAAGTCTTTTCGGAAGGATTTCCGGCATCTCAGTCTATTTAAATAGATAACCAGTGTTAGGGCCTTATCTTAGTAGGTAAATGGTATCAAATTAAACAGAGGGCTGATGGCTTACCCTTTTATTGCATCCAAATAGATTCCAAATAGGGATATCTTTATCCTCATAAGTGATCAATCCAACTGCTGAAAGTTTCTCCAGATTGTCAAAACCTCGGATGGATTTCCCAAACCAATCACACTATTGACTGGTGGTGACAGCATGCCCTATTTCCATAGATTTTAGTGACGCCCTGTTATCAATGATCGTTGTTGCAAAATACTGCGTTCCAAGCAATGTGTCTATAGTATAACTGTCCATTGCTCCCATACGGAAGCTGAGACACTCTGTTTTCTTCATGGTTGTCAGTGGTTCAACTTGGCTTTCTCCAAACCCATCGAAGATTTCTTGCCCTGGTGGTCCACACCAAGAGAAGGAAGCTAGTTGCTGGCGATGTCGTTCTAGAAATTTGTTAAGGACTTGGAAGATTGAGACCGATTTGTCACCAATTTCAGGCTCTACCAACTCAAATCTTTGGTGGTAAGCCACGGTATCCAATGCCGCGCTAAACGACCTGAGATCCGTTAATGTTAAACTATCCATCATATTAATGACGTGGGTGATCCGCTGAGGAATAGGCTGTGGAACGGGGTCTTCATCTGGACGGAAGTCCTGGAGAGATTGTCTTTGTCCCATACAATGCAGCTTGATAGATTTGACGTTTGGCACAGCCACAAGGAATTCTGCCCAAATAGCCACAACAATCAAAAAGGCATCTAAGATAGTATGACTTTGGCGTGTAAAAGTCCATTCAAGTCTGATGTCTTTGACACACAACATCTTTGGCAGGAACTCTGTATCAAACGCCTCGATTCTGTCATAGAAAGAATCTTGGTTCTGATACCCGTTGAAAAAAATAGTAAGTTTCTTCAATGTATTCGGAATCCCGATGTCAACTATCATATCAAACAGCTGAACTTCAGTTTCCAATGTTGTGATATAGGCAGATTCGAACTCCGCGAGATTCAAGGTCTCACTACGAAATTCGTTCTCCAAGCTTTCATCAAGCACCACCCCTTTTTCAATTCGGTAGCTCAAGTGGCGAAGCCATTTTACAAGATCGGGGTTTTGCGAAACGGTGGTGTAGAGTTTTTGCTCGCTGCCATTCACTCCGGCAATAACCACATCTTCCTGATCCAGAGTTCTGACTTCGAGTCTCAAACTGGAATATAGGATGGGAATCGCTGACTGGCAGAATGAGTCGCATGTTAAAGCGGCAGAGGCTAAGTCCTTTGTCCCGAGATATTGAAATGTTCTTGTCAACAATTCAAGCGGAAGTGTCTCGAAAGGCTTGAATCTCGAGGATTGTGAAGCCTCGGTGACGGTGACAGGCGTCTCATCATCGAGTGTAGCAGTACTTCCAACCCCCAAATTCGATGAATTCGATGTATCGAGCATATTAGATTCTCCAATCATATTTCTAGGGCCGGTAGATTGTCGAACTGCATCGATCCCAGAGGCGTCACCCATTGCGAAGGAAGCTCTGGGTGTACTGAGCAACTATCGGGAGGAAGGGACTTGTCCGGGGCTCCGCGTTGGATTTTATCGATTTTTTGCTTAACAATAATATCGGTATCAAAACAGAAGAATGCAGGATGGAGATGGGCTGTGAATAATGGGGGGTGGCGTCCTAACGAGAAAACTACGGGACAGAGAAGGAAGAAGGAATGTAAAATGAAACATGAAGTGGTGATAACTAGCTTATAAATTCATCTGAGACATCATGGGAAAATATATCGAGATGTATGTCATTATTCCAGAAACGGCAATTTCGTTGAGTCATGAGGGAGTGCGACGTCACAACCGTCTACAGCCTATCGGTAATCCGATTGAGCAAACAGTCCGCTACACCAATCAGAAATACAAAGGCTTCGACGTCAGGTGCTAGTCCTTGAGAAATATATAAGATTGGTCAACGCTGTTGTATCAGGTCTATTGGTATTGGTCGTTTAAACACTATAGCTCACTGTTCATAGGCGTATAGCCTAGCTGGCCAGCTGTAGCATTGATTTATCGTCATTCGATATTCAAAGCTTGGTCTGGGGTTAGTTAATGGATACTTTGCGGAAGGGATCATCATCTTTTTTTTTTTTTTTTTGCTATCTAAGAATGACAGATGAATATGTGAAGCTTTCAAGCGGGTAGTTGACCAATTGAGAGGCTATTGGTTGGAAATGTGACGTCTACACGGATAGTGCGTGCGCGCGTGTGCTGTAGCTATGTAGCTATGAACTGTAACATAACTACTAGATAGCAGCTACATGGGTGATTAAGACTAATTCTGTACCATGAAAACTAAGGATCCTTCAATAAGTTTTCCCTCCAAGCGGGATAAGTACGGATCCGGACCGACTGAGTAGAGAGATACATATTAACTGAACGGATATGGAAAGTTGCGTTGTATATGTGGTATTTTGGCGAGGCTTTTGCCCAGCCTCAGCCAGAGCGGGTGGGGTCGATCGAGGGCTGCTTAGCTCTCGATATCGATATTTTTAGACCCGCGCGGGCGTCGATTCTCGAGCTGCAGGTTGCTGCAATGGGAAATGCCGTTATCCAAGTCGTTCGACCAAGTCCCCCTTCTTTTATATCTAGATAGGACTGTATACTATTTAAACATCCTCTCGATGGAGCTCTTTGTCCCACCCCGCTCGACCCAAGCGCGCGATATATCACACAACCTGCAGCTTCGAATTCTCAAGATCTTTTTTGGTTGGTAATCAATCCCTTCAGGGGGTTAATAACAGAAACGGATGTGGTTTCTAACAACAATTAACAGGCATGGGGTTTCCCTGCGTGCTGACATGACATCGTCTCTGACTATGGAACTTTCTCCGGATAATTAAAACGATGCTAATCCTTCTTTTGCCATGTTACTTCGGCCGAGAAGATTAATATCAAAGGCCAACCAACCTCGTTGGGTTTTCCAACATCCCAGGAAATACTCCATGTTGGCACGTTATTTGAAATTCAAGCTGAAGCAGTTAAAACTACTTAGTTATCATCGATCGTTCGAGGACCGAGATCCGGATTCTGAGTAGTAACTCACTTATCAGTATCTTTCAATTGCTTGTCGAAATATCCGCTAAACCACTTCACTGGGGAGGCAACTTGCAAGTACTTGGCTTAGCGGCCGGGTGCTTCCAAATAGCCCTTCCATGGCGGTAACCGAAAATCGCGTAGGTGGATCAAGAGGGTGCCAAAGCCACGATGCAGGTGTCACCTTCTCAAGAACGAGGCCCCACAGTTGCAAAACTGGAGGCTTTTGCTGACGACGCTAGTCGGATTTCTTGTTCGTGATCATGAATTTTGACTAGTCTTCAACTCTAGATCTGTAGACATAACATTTCCGGGTTTGCCTTTCAGCCTGCCCTTTACCAATTTATTGGTTAGTATCATGTAGCAAGTAGATCTCGAACTAGTCTCGTTCTAATTGGGGCAATTTGGTCGTTCTCGCTGTTTTATGGTAAGCAATATAATAGTGCAGGGTACAGACTGCCGTCCGCTTGTCGACATTCCCCCTCCCTAAAAAGAATACGAACTCCCAGATTCCGAAGTTCCTCTTTCCCGTCCCATATATCTCTCGAACCCTGCACACTTTATCCCAAAACATAAGAGGCAGATATCGGAATTGGGAAAGGAACAGTAGCATTGCAGCAAAATTATCACAATAACAAAGTTGCACTTTTGGACAGTACCAGACCTGACGAATTTGCCCACACCCAGGCCAACAAAACTCACGTATGACAGGTCAAGGGAGGAAGCCTAAACTCACTTGCGGCTGATAACGTTATAAACTAAGAGCCGCCGTTTCCATCCCGTTGTTTCTTTCCCACCTTTGATCCTTTTTCCTGCCCCTTTTGAAAGGAAGGCTTCAGTTGGAAGGCTTTGGACAGTATACTTTCTTTCGATCGTTCAGAAGTGGTTTTGGAATTCGAGGACGTGTTTACTTCCGAAGTAATTCGCGGCGCACCGGTGGAAAAGAAGAGGAAACGACGTTGACTTAAGCTTACTTTTCCGTTCCGACAATACCCAGTTTTTCTCGCAGGAGAGAGGGAAAGAAGGCCCTTTTAAGGCAAAATATACCATTCGCCCTTGTTCAGCCAGCCTTATAGGACCGCAAAAAACTCGACTCGTTTCTGCAAGCCATTACCTTATTTTTCTCGTTCGCTCTTTTGTTCCCGCTGCAGTGCTGTCAGCATAACTTGGCGGGCCGTCCGCTCCTTTTTCGCGCTCCTCTTCGCATCTTGTAGTCCCGACGCTAGTTAATTTCCTCTCATCGATTAATTCAGTTCGCATCATTTCAGCTCCACCGACCGCAGAAAAGCGTTCGCAGACGGCGATTTCGAGATTCAATTTTTTACACCTGAGAGTTTTTGAACCCCACGAAAGACGATTTCTAGGGAATCACATTCGCAGTTCGCGATATTTGGATTCGGTATCGATATCGGTTATCGAAACTTGCCGACACTACCGACCTGACTATTCCGGAAAAAATAAGGAGAAGATCGATTTAAACACAATCTGGGGAAACATTTAAACGGATAACGATAATTATCAAAGATGGCACTGGCAGTTCATATCACAGCGGCCCCGCCGTATCAACCACCACAGATTATTGGCCGAGCAGGTCCCTTGGACATTCTGGACAAGCGACAGCAACTTACCTTCAGCACTTGCGGTCTTCAGTGCGCTGCGGCAGATTTTTGTCAGGCATACCGATCGAATTTTGGATTCTGTTGTCCGTCGTAAGTTGAGCCCTTAACGGTTGTCGTTTTTGTTTTCTGTTATCGTCTATCGCTATCGATAATGCATTGCATGATGCTCGGATATAGAAAGATTAATGCAGCCACCCGCGAGCGCAGTTTAAGTTGCTGCTGCGCCGCACGGTCGCATTCCTTACATATCGATGTTCATGCGTGTGCGCGAGGATATAATAAACCTAAGATGAATATGCATTCAGACTAATTTCAAAAACTCCACAGATCCGTTCTTACGAGAACAGCTTTCAATTATTGCGGTCCTGCGACGACATGTATCCCGTACGGCGTCAGCTCGGTCGCTGACTTTTTCTTCGATAGCACAAGCTCGATACAATACTGGTATATTTACAAATTCCCTTCTAATATCAGTGAAAAAGATTAATTCAAATGAGTACTGACCCGAACTACCAGTGGTTCCGCCCGTCCAAGTTGCGTAACATACATCTACCGTAACGACGACTTCACCCAAGTCTTCTGCGCCTCCGGCGAATCCGGCACTTCCTTCTTGGAAACAACCTCCACCCGTCAACAATCCGCAACTTTCATCGGTCGCACCACAAGCAGTGAAGTAGAATCTACAACTTCAGAGTCAACATCCGCACCAACCGTCACAAGCCCCTCGAATACTTCAGGCGCCAACAGCAATCCCACAGCTTCTAACCCCCCTCCATCAGAAACTGGTAATAGCGATAAAGGTCTCAGCACAGGTGCAGTAGCAGGTATTGGTGTCGGCGCCGCACTCGCCGGTATTGCTGCCGCAGTTGGTGGATTCTTCTTATGGCGCCGTGCGAACAATAAGAAGAAGCTCGCTGGAGCTGCTGCACCCGGGCAAAACTTCCCACCACAACCACCCATGGCACACCAACAAGGATATGATCAAAATAATACCGGTTACTACCAGCAGCAACAGCCTTATGCACAGGTACCACAGGGACACCAGGCTGAATTGGCAGGCGCAGGTACTCTTGGCGGACCCGGGCAGGATTACTACAAGGGAGCTTATCCCCCACCGATTTCTCCAGGCGGCGTTCCACCACCACACCCAGGTCCCCAGTCGAACGTCTACGAACTCGGTGGAGGCGGTCAAGTACCCACTGGAGGAGGCCATACACCAGTGTATCAGGAGAATACGGCACCGCATTTCAGGCAAGAGTTGCAGGGTTGATCGGACAGTGTGGGATATAAACAAATAAATTCAACTATGGGCTAATTGGAACTTTTCTGTATAACGGTTTGTGATCTTCTATCGTTCTTTTATGATATATATACCTTTTTCTTCCTTTTGATTCTCAGCCTTTTTATTTCATTTCCTTTTTCACTTAATGCTGGATATTATATTGGGAATTTTGTCCAAGGGTCTATGGTATATATATATACCTAACTCTTCAAGATAACATTTCTCCCTTTTGTAGGATCTGATAATCTCTTTTCTTTTCAGTTCTTTCTTCTACCCTTTACTATATATACTGTGCAGACGCAAAAAAGAAATATTATTCCCTTCCCAAGTCCTTGCATATTCCCATCTGATCCGGCAGGAGCGTGTAATGTATAACACAAATCATCTTTTCAAAGTTGCTTCATGAACGGGCCGGGTCAGATCAAACTACACTATAGACCTAGTTAGCTGTATAGCTTCCTTTCCATAGTTAGCTGCCTACACTACCATCCACCCCGTTAGAAGTCGCTCAAGCCCTGAATTGTACATCACAATGACCATATTTACACCTTATTCCATGAGAATCTTCGACACGATCACATTTACCCTTATATCCCAGACGTCACACCCCAGGGTAACAATGCCAAACTTAACATAACAAAGTACCGAGAAGTCTTATAGCAACCAACGACTCACGCCACAGCTACCTACCAACCATCTATAGCCTTGTGAAGCTGGATATAGTGGTGTAGACCGCGAAACCAGTGTAGACCATTGTATAGACTGTCCGTATCAACGTGTTGTCCCAACTGCACAGATTGACGTCTAGTTGCCCTGTGTAACATAACCTAGAGCTATACCATGACCATATATCGACATATCCGCGTGGCCAGACATGCATGGTCGACGTCGAGGAGCCATGATCACCACAGCCACGCGACACACCCCACTGCCTTAAACCCACGAATATGACATACCCCGTAGTGAAACCATGCAGACGTCATTAATAGAGTAGTAATTCCAGCCCAAATCAAGTTCCGAACCGCGAATTCCATTCCAATGCAACATACAGGGTTAACGGCTTACTCCGACCTGCCTGTTCCAGGAACCTTGAAGGGAATTCATGGATATCTCAGGTACAGGTACAGGCCCCCTCCAATGATCCAGGAGAAACCTGCGATACTATACTAGTTTATGAAAATGCGCAGGGGTTGGGAATTCCCTTAAACTCTTGGAAGAGAGACATGCAGCACATGAGAACACGACAGTATGGTGCGATTCATATGTATGTAAGGCTTCCCGTTGAACTTCGGTTCGTAAGCGATTACGGGAATCTAGAACAGTGCACGGTTGAGATCTTGTCAAGAGTGCTAGTGGGTTTTAAAGATTTGGCTTTTATTTTTGATGTTCGCTAGGTTTTGACGTTTTGTAAACTATTCTGGTTATTCGCGAACTTTGTATTAGTCAATTAATTATTTAGCTCATTAATGATCGTATCAGAATCCAATAGGTATTCCATGAAGGAAGGAAGGACAGACGGAAGGAGAGCGCTCATGAGCGAATGCAAAGAGCTCCAGACAATCCCATGCGTGTACGTTAACCCCAAATAAGCAGAAAACGAAGAAAGAAAGAAAAAGAGGCCCTCCAAGCCTTGAAACCAAAAATACGGCATCAACAATCCAAAAACATCCCATCGACAGCTGATTATCCTCCCTTATGACGTGATTATCAGTCTCCCTACCCCCTTCTCTTTCATATCCCATTAGGCATTAATTATCACCTTACAAAAGCAAAACCGGTAGTCGCCCTCCTCTCTCTTCATGAAACTTGATATACCCCCTTCCAACTCGTTAATACCTTCCCCACTCCTTCACCTTCAAGTCTCCGAGAACCCTTGTGAATGCTGATCACCTTCCTGCAGCTGGCTCATTTGCATTTCGCCCCTCTTGTCACGGTAATCCCAGCTCTTAGTCCTCTTAGAACTAGGCTTGAACGGCTTCCCCGTGATACTCCCGCGTCGGCCAGTTGTAGGCTCCTCGCCACCCTCGTCTTCCAGTTGCTTCTTGTACTCGTCGGAGGAGTGTTTGTAATTGAAGGTTGAACGTTTCGGAATCCCCGGTTGTGAGTCTAGTTGGTCCTCATCTGCGGCATCGGCGGGTTGATGCGGCAGGTGAGCATAGGCGCTCACGTCTGGGGTCTTTGGCTCTTCTCCGGGGCCATGCTCGCCGCTGATGAGCGATTCCGAAGCTTGGCTGGAAGGGGGTTGCCAGGAATAGTGGGACTTGTCATAGGTTGGTGTTCGTTGGATTGACATTTTTGTTTAAGAACGGCGATGTCAAGTTTTGGGATAGTCGAGTCGGAGGGTGGTTAAGTTAGTATGTGAGTCAAAAGTCGATTGATCCCGTATGGGATGCCTTGTGATCGATATATTCCTTATGGACGAAGTTGTCGGTAGGTACCTCCTGGGGGGGAAAGCGTGAAACCTTTTGGTGCCAATTGAAGTACTGTGCCACTCTCTTCCGGGGGAGAAGATACTTTCCGCAATTTATGTACCGGTATAATAGCACGGTCCGGGGAATGATGGGGGGGTCACTGGGACCTTGGGAGAAGTTTAGGATCTGTTGGAGCAGACTTCGGGTGTCCTTGCAAAGCAATGATAGCTCAGCTGTAAGGGCAGTTTCTTCTTCGTTTCGAAACGGACGAACGGTAAAAGATGAACGATGTAGAAGGGAAAGCCTTTTTTTATGGTCTGAAAACTAGTCCTGAGGAGGCTTCTCGAGTCGAGAGAGTCAGGTCGAAATCCACGCACTTTGCGGAGAGGGGCTAGGCCAGGCACTGGCTAATAGCGTGACAATAACGGGGCGATTTCTGACAGCCAATCGAATGCAATATCAGACACGAATTCGAATCAAAACTGTCAAGTCAACCGGGAGGTTTCTTTCTTTCTTTCTCTCTTTCAATGCATAAAAAAGGCGGGAAACCGGAAACAGCTCGATTAGAAGATGTTCGAGTTCAAGTGAACGTATGTCAACGTTAGGAGAGGGGCATTTGATGGTGGCAGTTTCGTTGTGTCTTAAACGAACATGTTGGAATTTCGGTACGTCATCCTATCATTGGCCATTGGTTGGATGCATTTAGACATGCCTGTCAGGTTGTAACAAGCCTAAACCCCGCAGCCTCACTGAAACGCGGGAGAAGCAATGCAAAAGGGTCTCCAACATTGATCTGCTGCTTGATTAAGGTCGCGTAGGTGGTAACTGGAAGTCCAACAGATATGTTCTGGAGATCGCGGTTGGATCAAGTAGAAGGAGTGGTTCTAGATCCTAGAATAATATTGGGTCGAGCCTCGAGGCCTCCCCATGGCCCAGACCAGATGGTTGGATGCCTGCGCCTGGCTACATGTTCAGCCCCGGTACAGTATAGTCCCGATGCAATGCCGTTATCCGTAGCTCTATTGTTGTCTTTGACTTACGGAGTATAAGATGTTGTTGGTTAGTAACGTTGGTTAGCATCAATTTCATGGCTGAGGTTCTGTTATAATTACCGTATTGGTAGGTCGTAACGTCCGTCTGCAATGTCAATTAATAGAACTGACGTTAGACGTTTAAGGTAGTTAAAGTTAACATCCACTGTTCCGAAAATGCGATTCGATATTGCTCAGGATCAGGTTCAGGCTGCAATTAATTAATTTTAGTTGCAATGTTAATTAGAATTGGAATTCTAACGTTGGCGGCGCATGGTTGGAATTAACGGGAGCTCGAAGCCGACAGCACACGCGCGTTCAAGTTTCCTTTCGAGTCTCCTTCCTTTCTTCCTTCAGCCTTCCTGCCTTTCTGGTAAACCACTTCCATTACAACAACCACAACCATCGCGTACCAACTCCACCGGAGCTCGCATGTAAGTATCACCAGGGCCGACGGCTCCCGTCCGGGTCTACCGACCGATTATTAATACATCAGCGGTCGGACGGCATCATCACGGTCTCCGTCTGTTGTGTTGAATCAATTGAGCCGAGGCCGAAATGACCTCATGCATCCGGCCATTCCAATGATAAAGCGGAAGCATGCATCGTGAAGCCTGATCAGCCCTTCCCGCTTCATCATCTCGCGATTCTTTATCTGAAGCCGAACTACAAGCCTGCTGTTTCTTGTTCTTACTGTCTCTGGTCTCGCCGGTACCGAACTTAATCTGACCTTCCAACTTGGCATCACACCATCACCACCCAACGTACGTGCATCTCCGCCAATTTCGCGGGGAAATAGTCCACGCGGCTGCCTTTATATGAATCCTTAGCCGTCTCACAAATTTCCCGATTCCCGTGAAAGCCACAAATAGCAATTGCAACTTTGTTTTCTTTTCTTTTCTAATCAATTTTCGAAAATCAGAAAGAGCTCTCACCCCGGAGAATACTTCCAGCCAGCATGATGAAGGCGCTCGTTATTGAGAAAACCGACGGCAGGCCTGGTCAGGTGTACTATCCGTAAGTCTGCGGCATTATAGTGGCTGTTCTACTCCCTTACAATCCTCACGCACAAGAAGAAAAAACTCGTGTGGCATGTGTCGTCTCCCTCCTCCAGATCTCGTCGTCCTGAGGCAGCCGGTTTTCTTCCTGACCAAGAAACGTGGATGAAATCTAACTAAACTCTAAACGGACGTGTATAGAAAACCGTTTTTGAACAAGAAGGGAGAACATGGTCATCCTCACTTTATTATTTTTGACATTTCTATATCTTATATGGATCTTGTCGGGGTAATATGAGGATAGTCCTGTTTTCTCTTCTTGTTCAATCCTGTTTCTTTCTCAACAGTTCCGTTTTAGAATTTGGTTAGAATTCTTTGCGCTTGGTTCAGACCGACGCAATTCTGGCAGAGAATTGAAAGATCGTACGAATATTGAATTCTGTCTATGACGTTTATGATGTTCATGACGTGACTCGAGCTCGATCGCAGTCGCTCAGATATCAAGCTAAGATCTCAAGCACGATCGGGTCTCGGGTCATGCATGTCTCTTGACGGGTGCTCTGGAAAAAAATTTCCCTTTGGTCGCGATATGCAGGTGCCGCATAACTAGCGCACTACTTCTAAACATAGCCACCACAGGAGACATCGAAAAGCTTAGCCGTATGGCCGTGCATGATGTCCTTCGGCTCGAGGTCTCCAAAACCTCGCTAATGTTCTTTTGCGCCTCTCACCCTTGCCACATCTCAACATGAAACGCGATAGCGAAGAAAATTTCATAGACTGACAGCCACCTTTCCCGCATCTTTCTTGGTGCTTTTTTTTGGTCGGCAAAGCCTCAAACAGGTTGACCTTCCCAAACCATCCATACGACCCGGCGAGGTTCTCGTCAAAATCCTTGCTGCCGCATTGAACCACCGGGAAGTCTTTATACGGCAGCACCTGTACCCTGGTATAAACTTTGAAACACCGCTTGGCGCCGATGGCGTTGGAATTGTCGTCGAGACCAGCTCACCGGACCTCGAACATCAATGGAAAGGAAAAAAAGTTATTCTGACCCCCGGGCGAGGCTGGGAGAGTAACGAAGATGGCCCAGAGGGCAAGTATGCGATTGTAGGGGGCACAGTTGGGGTCTCGCATGGTGAGTTTAATTCCTTTAACCAGCCTGTCCAATCATATCTCAAAGATGGCACTTCTGCCACGCGACTGGTCCGGATAGACGATCTCATTGAGACTACCGTACTTTCCGGAGATTGATAAGACGGCACATTGAGGGCTTCAATGCTACACTGTGCTTTTGCCTATGGGGCCCTTAAGCTCTGTTTCGGGAGGAGATCCCAATTTGGATTCCGACCGTCGTTTAAGACTCCATATACCAGCATCGCCCCGTTATATGAATCCTTTTTTTCTCGCTTTATATATTATAAGTGCTAAAATAGTAAAACGTGAACAATCCTAGGCACTCTCCAAGAGTATGTTGCCCTTCCAGCCTCTGAGCTCGAAGAAGCCCCAGTGCACCTCTCAATCCCAGAGGCTGCTGCTATCCCCCTTGCTGGTCTAACAGCATGGCGTGCAACTTTTACAAAGGGCAAGCTCCGGGCGGGACATAATGTCCTTATCACGGGGATTGGCGGTGGAGTTGCTCTATTTGCGCTACAATTCGCCGTGGCAGCCGGCGCTACTGTCTTCGTCACCTCTGGCTCAGAGGAGAAGATAGCCAGGGCCAAGGAATTAGGTGCTGCAGATGGAGTTAGCTACAAGAAGGAAGATTGGTCAAAGCAATTGAAGGGGCTACTTCCAAAGAATAGGCCGTAAGTTACCTCCCCCTTTACTTTGTTATTTTTTTGTTCGTCTATTATATCCATTGAAGGCCCTTTGCAGCTATTGCATTGAACGCCCTCTGCTGCCTTTCGTCATTCAATTCCCCTATTCGAGGGTTATTTCTCCCTTTTTTCCCAGGTTTTCTGGTTTCTCTGTCCTTGTGATATCCCATCCTCCCCACAATGCAGAAGGTTATTCGACGGACGAGTAGGCCCGGTCTATAGATGCAGAGAGGAAACTGCATTAGTAGAGCTCTAGTGCTTTAGTGCTCTAAGTTCCCCGCACCGTCTATAGAGTTATTGGTCTCTTAGCTTTGTTTAAGCGCAGGGCTTGCATAGCTTGCCTAGCTCTATTGCACCTACCCCCTTCCACCCTTGCAAGCTTCCTGCATGTGGCCGATGCGATGATCATCTCATCGCTCTCCACTCGACAAGGTTGCTCTATTGGTCAATTAGAGTTTCTAGCCCTTTCTTTACACCTTGGTCCCATGCATCGTCACCTCAGCCGCTATCCCGCTCGATAGTTATTGGTTGTGTATTTTGCCACTAACGATATTATTGGGAGTGGATGAATAGGTACCTCGATACAGTTATTGACGGCGCAGGTGGCGATATTGTGCTGCAGACGTATGGATTGCTTAAGCTAGGGGGTGTGATTGTGAGCTATGGGATGACGACGAATCCCAAGGTAGCGTTCCCGATGCAAGCTGTTCTGAAGAACATCGAGGTGAGTTTCTTCTTTATTCTCACCTTGGCTTTCTGTGCCGTGCTTTCCATGACCTACATGCATCCTTTCGCCCTTCGAGACGTAAGAAAGCGGGTCCACCCTTAACGACATCGCAACCAATCCCTTGGGTCGGTTTGAACAAGGGTATAAATCACACATTGAAAGGAATACGACGTTTCAAAGAACATGGTGTTTTCGATTTATAGGAACTCCAGGGTTTCCTTGGAACCGGGTCTTTTCTCTTTAGTTTTCTTTATTTTCCAACCATTAATTTTTCGTATCGAGGAGTTTGCAAAATGCAGGCGGGATCGATCATATGGTCCAGAAAAAAGCCCAAAGAGTTAGGCGCTTAAAGCCCCACTTTTGGTGATGGTGACCCGGGATGACATCTGACCTTACTTTTTACACCACTTACTCCTTGCCGCTTACCGCTTCCCTTACTCACCC
This sequence comes from Arthrobotrys conoides, assembly GCA_036971725.1. NCBI lineage: Eukaryota > Fungi > Ascomycota > Orbiliomycetes > Orbiliales > Orbiliaceae > Arthrobotrys > Arthrobotrys conoides. The sequence goes on from JAVHJM010000006.1 coordinate 1,076,872, forward strand.
CTCCTCATAAATTATCCTTTATGCTTACCTCGGCATATAATCCTCTATTCAATGATCCTATCATATCTTATCAGCACCTATTTTTTTGCTTTGAAAACCACAAGACTTTATCTGATTAACTACTTCAAACCGTCTTTTTACTGACAAATTTTTTGTCTTCTTATTCTTCGTCCGCGTGACTGATCTTTGTTTTGTTATTAGATCCGTGGTTCGACAATGGGTTCCCGAAAGGAATTCAAAGAAATGGTCAGCTTTGTGAATAAACACGGGATCAAGCCCGTGGTCAGCACCACGGTGAAAGGGCTGATCAGGGCGGACGAAGTATTTGAGATAATGAAGAAAGGTACTCAATTTGGTAAGTTGGTGGTGGAGCTTGGTCATGATGATGCAGGGGAAGCGGCCAGGCTTTGAAAGACCTATGAATATATCCCCGGGGTTGTAAAATATCTCTGGGTAAGAATGAGTGGGTATCGGTAAGGTACTTGTTGATACATATTGCATTCTCACCCCCCGGTGAGGAGATGGAAGAGGAGGGGGTATTATCATCAGGGTAGGGTATATTATACCACCATCCCAGATGTGCATGTGTTTAAGAAAAACGTGTTATTATTTTTTTGATGTAGATATAAAAATGTGATATAATACGGCTCCGTAGCTTCAAGAAAAGACAGATTGTTTTATATGCCCAATCGATCAACCCAGTCTAGTCTAACTCGTTTAATGGAAATATTGGGCGATGTCGTATAAATAACCAAAGATCAGTATTACGTTTCCGAGCTCGAGCTCGAGATGGTGCATGGGGTTACATACATACATCCATACATGTATGCAATCAAAATCGACAAATTGATGCAATCGATCGATGTGATGTCGATGTAATGTAATGTAATCTAGAGAAATTGTGCATGTAGGGAGCGCCTCGACTCGAGGCTAACATGTAAGGGGGAATTCGCCGAAAAAGACGCACGAATGCATGGCGGGAGGATTCCGATGTAAGTTATGGTTATTAGATGTATAAAATGTGGGTGTGTATAGGCTTGATATCCAGGTTTCTTTGTGGTGGTAGGATTCATGGATTGCATTTGATTTTTTTTTTTTTTTTTTTGATAATGTAGGTGGATGCATGTCTCGTATATTCCCAATCCATGGATTTTTTTTTATGGGTGTATTTTCTTTTAAAAAAAAAGGTTGTGAGCTAGCTTTGAAACCCGAATTCGAAAACAGCCCATGAAAAGTCGTAATCTACGAAATAAACTAAGGAAGAAAAGTCCCACCTACCACTTTCGTTTCATAAAAGCAAGTACGCTAATATAATCAATCGATAGGAAGTATGCTATCTATCTAAGACACGGGCCGACACGGCACAGACTCTCTTTGAAAAAAGACAGAAAGAGGGCTAGCTTGCTAGAGACGTTTAGCAAAGGAAAAAAAAAAAAAAAAGAGTGTGTCTTTCAATAGAGTTCTGATAAAACACACCCAATTGCATTAATTATTTAACTAGTGGGGAAAAAAAGCATGGACCTTGTTGCAGTAGTTCGGTTTGGTATTTTGGGCTTTCAAGGTTGAAGGTTGTCGTAAAGGCATTTTAGTTCGAGATCTAGGACGGGGAAAAATCCGGGCTTTTTTTCTTACAGCTAGCTAGCTAGCTGCACGGTCGATGATTTTACAAATTAAGGCTCGCGTTTCTTTGGTGAACAGTTGTAGCCTGTGGCGTGCAGGTACAGAAGCGAAGATGACCAGGGGGGGGGGAAGTCTGCAGCTATCAGAATGGTTAGAAATTGAGGTTGTATTATCATAATGTTAATGAGGAAACATGGAAGAAGAGGTTACCGGGTACATTAACGAATGGTTCGAAATATCACAAATCCGTAGCCTTGCTTGCTTCGGTTCTTTATCTCTTTCTAATTATATTTGTTCACTTCTGTTTCGTTTATTCAAGAACCCCATTTACTAACCGAACCCGGATCTTTCTTTCTATCAATTAATAACTCCTATTACGTCCGTCTTCTATTTCCCTTGTGATATATACATATTTTTAAACAAAAGGAAGCGTTGCATTCAACAAGACCCATGCAAGGGTACCCAGGGTTCAATATCGAATCGAAACTACTTTCCTTATACACAACAGTAACTACCAAGAGGAAGAAGAAGAATGACAAAGACCTAGAGCAGTCCAATTATCAGTGTGTGCAGCAAGTTTACAAGGGGGTATCTTGGAGCCCATCTCGATAGCTAGCCTGCTGTTGCTTCGAACCCCATGGTCGGCGTTTTCCGCCAAGAACCCAAGAACCCAATGGACAAGGTTTAAGACGTTGGGAGGGGAGGACTATGTCCAAGCTTTTTTTAAAGACATTTACTTAATGTAGTATGGGTTCAATGGATTGAGGAGGCTAGTATGTATCTAGTAGGGAGGGTATCCATGGGGTGGAGAAGAGGTGGCTGCATGTAGGTATGTAGTGCTGCGCGCTGCGATGCAATATGGCGCTCACATTGCATGCAGACTTCTTTCTGTCTTGATTAAATGAAATGTGATAGCGCAATCTTTGTTTTTTTTTTTTTTTTTTTTTTTTTTTTTTATTGATTGAGGGAGGTTGAAGTACCGGGTAGTTGTGGATTCTGTGGTTTGAGCACGGCTTGTATAGTGGGCCGCGGACGAGGGATTATATTCTTTTTTTTTTTTTTATCAAATGTGACTTCGCAATTCTTTACCGGATTGAATTTGAGGAAAGATGGTAATTTTGGATTATATCACAAATCAATCAAATCCCGGAGGTAGGCTGCAGATTTGATAGGAGGGGTTTTTTGTGATCTTCAGAGATCGGTCGATGTATCGGAGTTTAGAAAAAAGGGAAAAGACGAGGAAGAAGAAGAAGAAGACATTCTGTTGAGCTGCAATACATACTCACGAAAACCTTTCAGATTCGATGCTTTCAATCAATCGATGGCGTGCTAGAATTAACCCATCATGATCCCTCCTCGAGCTCCAGTCAATCGAACGGAAAATTCGGAAGATACCGATGGATTTAACCGTTTCGTTTCGTTTGCTCCAATCGAAAACGTCGAGAATCGAATTACAAACCGCATTGCTATGATTGGAGTATTTGTAATCGATAGGCTTTTCTTTGTGTATAATGCATACAATGGGAAGGGAGGGGATAGAAGTGCAGATTGTACTAATTCTTTTGGGATCGTTCAGCCCTTGATGAATTAATAGTTGTGCTGGTGTTGAGAATTGATGCCAGGGTGATAATGATCGAGTAAGAATCGAAAGGTAGGGTTACTATTACCTACTACTACTATCACAGCGGGGGCGTTCGTTCTAAGCGATATCAAGAATCTTCTGGCGGAATATGCCTCATCAGGTGGACGGGTTGATTCTTCGACAGAACGACCTAGATTCTGAGATCGATATCATATCAGCCAGGCTTTATCTTCAATATAAAAAATAAAAATAAAAATAAAATAAGAGACTAAAAGAAATATTTTCGAGTTTGGAAAAAATAGTAATAAAATAGCTCGGGTCGTTTTCTGGGTAAACTAAGTGCCTGTCAATCCGATTAACTATGATCATCATACATCTGGGAAAAGAAGTATGGGTCATGGGTCATCAGGCAATATTTACTTTGGCGAGAAACAAAATCCCGAGGCTTTGGATTTCGCCCGTTGAAAAAGTTCCATCCAGGAATTAACGAATTCGCGGGGTAAACAGGTTGCCCATCATGGGTCACCGCCATCTGATGGGCTTGTTTAAAAAAAAAAGGATTTGGTGGGTCTACGGGAATGGACTAGCGTACTCCACTGCCGCATTGAATCGCATTTTTCGATTCTGCAAAACAATCAAAAAAGAAAGAAAGGGCATCACTGTGACGATGTTTAATTCTAGTCCTCTCCCCCCGAGTGGCCGTATAATTTTCCGAGTATCTTTTTTTCTTCTCTGAATACGGACATGGAAAGAATGATGTATGTCAGCATGTATGGGGGGGGGGGACTTTTCAAAATCCACTTTATCGCCCGGTAGCCTCCATGGAGGCCTCCACGGTAGTACCCCTCCCTCCCACGAACGTACAAAGTGCGCAAAAATGCCACGACGGAAAGGTGTTCAGTTCAGCCAGATCGCCGGGAATTGCTATTATAGTATGAATTCAGTATAGCTCACGGACTGTTGTATGTTTTGTTTTTGAAATGACGGTTGATTGGAATCTTGGAATCTTGGTTCGAAAATCAACATTCTTTCCAAAGATTTTTTTGACGTTTAGTTAGCTGCTAACTAGCCGCTAATAGTTGCTGCGCTACCTTAGTTTTTTCTTCTCCCTTCCTTCCTTCAACCTGTCCGTCCGTTTTCTTGAGGGAGGGCCTGGCTGCATGATGTGGCTTGCGTGTGGAAAGAGGCTAGTGATTCAGATTTTAGGACTTTGGGCGCCAACAAACACCGAGGTTGTGCTGGTGACCTAACCCTGCATGAGAAGGTTGTGCATTTCGTTTCGGGGAACTTGTCTTAATGCGGCGGTGGCTGAGTATTGTGCGGGCCAAGAGATTGTTGGTTGGACATTGCATGGGACGAAGGGTGTGTGGCCCGTTTGGCCGCATAATCGATAATTCAGTTATCAAGTGTGTGATGTCCATACCGTCACAGCACAGCACAGCACAGAACAGCTAGCAGCTTACTGTGTAGAGCTAGCTAGGAGGGAAAAAGCCCTGCATACAGCTGGACGAGGTCGGCGCGGAGATGCAAGATACTTTTGAACCTTCGCAAAATATACTGGCGCTTACAGCTAGGCCTCTCTTCTCCTAACGTTACTAGGTGAACCTCGGTCTTCCTATTAGTAATTAGGAGAGTTAACGTCTGAAAGCGAAATGATTGATGCCTAGTAGTTACCGGTTTTTCTTTCTTTGGCCAGGTCTTTGAATGTCATTCGACAAGGCCTTGATGGAAATAGCTCGATCGAGCTTGAACGCCGACGTATCAAAGCTTGTAAGGTCACGTTGAACGAATCTGTTACGGAATTAACCGAGATTTTATCCATGATTTGCTATAATATTTGCGCTGAGCTGGGGGAGGCAGAGGGGGAAAAGAGGGGATAAAAGTAAAAGTAAAAGTTGGTCTGTGGAAGCGACGGTAACCAGGTTCGCGATAGCTGTTCAAATTACAATTGATGAATGGGGACTTGGCTCTCATCGATATCCTTGGTTGTTTGTTTGAGGTCTCAGTGGGGTCATGTTAACCTGTTGGACTGCCACCAAATCCACCTTTAGTTAGTTGTTATGGGGAGACACCAAACCGAGGCAGCTATCACATGCACACGCCCCTCATTCTGCATCTCCAATCACTGCTGCTGCACCTATAGTATACGCTTACTATCAAGAATTAGAAGTTGAGCCGGGTGGCAATCGAGTCCAGGCTTCAGATATGATATAGGTCAGCATGGGTGATATTCGGTGGAACGGCAGTCTCCGAAACGAAAAAACCCCGGCTCGAACACGGTTATCAAAAACTCCTATTTGCAGACAAGAACAACCCCCGGGAGATCTACACACAGTGTGTTTAAGTTTTAGTGCAACTTGTACTTGAGGATACTATTCGCAAGCTGTATGGATACTTAAGTATATATGTATAACATGTTATAGTCGATGAATCATTGGTCGGAATGGTTACGCGTAAGAGATGAGCTCAGGGACCTGTGCACTGATCTGATCAAAGCCTCTGCTATAGTATTAGATTGGTATGTACGAGCTGGAGGCAAAACAATAGAGTAACATGAATTCAAATGTATCCTCAGAAGATCTGTTTAAAAACATTGGATCAAAGCAAAGCAAGGTGAGTCGAAAAACGAATATCGCGAGCTGATATGGAGCACAAGTCGGCATCAAGGAGAACCAATCGGCCTCATTAGTTTGAATTCCCGTGTCTATACACACACATGCACACCGCGCCAAGCGACGTCGACGGTCGCGGAAAGATTGAAATTCGGACTTTGTCTTGTACTCGTATATACGTATATAAAACTTTTGGTTGCAGATAATTAATTAATCAAGATGTGATCAATGCGGAACTGAGTCAACAGGTTTGAAGTCCAAGACATGTAGACAGTGCAAAGAGCTCTAGAGTCTACCGCCAAGAACGGTGATAGACATCTTGTATCGATGCGAGCATACGACAGACCAATTGTATCGAATGGCCTAGATCTGTAGAAGCATCCATTCATGATCAGTGGATTTGTAACATAGTCCGGAATTAATTTTTTTAAAAAAATTCTTATTTGTTTTTTTCGAAAGATTATCGTTCTTCAGCCAGGCAAGGCGCGGTTGTGGAAATAATAAGTTTCGTGCGACAGAAGCTAGACACTACTATCAAGAAGCGCAGAGCTATACGAGCAGCTAGCCTGTGGCGCCAGGGGCTTCGGTCACAATGGCGGATATGGTCGGTCGGTCGGACTTTGGTTAGTCCAACCAGACTAACTACCTGACCCACATCTCGAATTTTGCGATATAATGGTGTGCAGGTGTGAGGAATGTCACCGGCAAACGGTATACATCTGGAATTTACCGCAAGAAGAAGATGAAGTGCCTCTGGGGGGGGTAGGGGGGGTATACCAAGGGGCGACGTAATCAAGCCACATGGGTTTAAGACTTTGTAGGTGCAGAGCCGCGAGACAAGCAGGTTTTTTTCTCCATCTAACCGAGAACAACCGTGGAGTCGGGATGTCTCAATAAACAGTCAAGAAGACGGAGGCCGAAATCGGGATAGATTGAAAGGGAGAGGTTTACGGATCTCCGATGTATCCGTACTCTCGCATGAATTGTTGGGGAAGCTATCAGGCCAGGACAGAAGTCTGTACGGCACGGTACTCTACGTATTTGGGATGTAAGTGCAGAGGATCCTGCTGAATTAATTACTAACTCAACAGGTCACTTTTTTCCTGTATTTTCTTTTACTTTCGGGTTACCCGTCCACCCTCCAAGATCTTAAGAGTTCTTCTTCTATATTTTATTTTATTTTTTTAATCTCGCACGTGGGAAGTTTTTCTTGCAAGCCAATTGCGATAAACCCTTTCCGGTAGACAAAGAGCTCTTTACGTTCGTACTGGTTGTATGGCTAGCTATCGTATGGGCCATCAGCAGCTCGTGAACCTAGGTAATCGTCACTGCCATCGTACGAGCCACAATTAATTTCAAGAATTTCAAGAATTGATTGATACTTTATCGACGGTTTCTATAACTCTTTTTCTTGTTTCTTGTAGAAAAGATTAGGCAGCAGCAATTCCAGCTCGGGTTTGTCCAGATCCTCAATGGACTGGTTTTGTTTTTTTTGAAGATAGAATTTATAGAAAAATATATAGAAATTATAGAAATTATAAAAAATAAAATAAAAATAAAAATAAAAATAAATATTACTGGATAGGGTATAATGGTATGAGCGTAGACAATTGGGAGCTCTGATATGCATGCGTGCATCTGAGGAAGTAATATTGCGGTTCAACTAAAGTATCGGATAGTTTTAAGCAAGAAGTCAGTCAGCTATAAGTAAGAAGCATAAGGTTTCACATAGACCCTGAATAACATAACCCTATTTTCATGTCGCCATTTGTGGCTTTAACGGGAGAAACTTTAAAGAGAGTTCACGAGCTCTGATGTTAGAATTGACCTGTGAGGCAATAAGCAAGACAGCTCGATACCTGCAAGGGGATCCAAAGTGGGGCCAGTCGAGTCGAGTCTCAGTCAGGGCCGCTTAACCACTTACTTAAAATAATTATAACCATCAATTAATTATAGTTAACTGCTAGTTAATGCGATGTTGTGTTTTCTGCGGCAGTCGAGCACTCGAGTCTGAACAAGAACAATAAAAAAGACAGACAATGACTGAGGCAACACTTTTTCCCTCCCTATTGTTAACATGTTCCCGTCCAAAATATGCACTTCAGCTGCCCGTGGACACGCCAGTCTCCACGAATAATGACGCAAAGACTTGTAAGTATGGACTAGTCGAATCTGGGACTGCATTGCTCTCACTTTGGTTTTCTATCATAGGCAAAATCCACCTGTCGGGGAATTTTGGCTTTAGCCAGTTGGAGTTGGAACTTGGGTTTTTTTCCTGGTCGCCGCATCTGGTATATCGACGTCAAGATTCCTTCCAGAAACAGGATCTATGAACCGGGCATGACACCCCCCCCCCCTCCCTCGCGGGAGATGTGATGGGATAGTACGCATAGCTCTGCAATTGTCAGTCAACCATCCACCAGAGGCTTGCAAGGCTGTCTAGCACCAAGTCCGGAAACTACGCAAAAGTCAAAAAAAAATAAATCCCCAACTAGGCTCTCCTTGTGGTATGGTTTCTTCGAAATTAAACCCTTGTGGAATCTAAACTTCGGAATTCCTGTGGAGCCGACTCGACTCACTGCCAATCGACACTGCCGTCCCAAGGAACATTCTCTTTAACGTTCAAGCAAATCCGTCCTACCATCCAATCTAACCCCAGATCAACCCAGAGGTGTGGTTTCGCTACCGTGAAGTCTGGATCGATTGGTCGACGGCGTCCGAAGAGGGCCGCCGATGTCTTTGAATTGACTTGCTTTCTTTTCTTTTCTTTTCTTTTTCCCCACTCTCTTCTTTCCCTGCTATCGTCCATATGGTCATTCCCCACGGGTGGAGACGATAATATTGCCTATTAGTTATCGAAAAGTCAAGCCGTGTTACTGTTACTGCTCTGCTCTGTTTAGACTTCGGGTCCTGACTAGCTTTCCAAGGGCTTCTCTTTTGTCTTGAAATCCCATCCTTCGACCCTAACTTATAAACCCCCCCTAGACGCACCCACCTCCCGCTCGTCTCTCTTTTTTTAATCCCCTATCATCGTCAAATTCGAAAGTCAGTGCTTTGACTTCTCTAAGTCAGTCATCGACGGTTGATTCATACCTTAAAGTAAGTCAACGATCTAGCAAGCAATTACTCCAGACTCGAGAGTTCAAAACATACATACACCCTGGTCAGCGAGAGCCTGTTGTCTTTCCCCTCCCCTCCGCCCGCTCTTTTTCCTGGAGCACAGACTTCGAACTACGGATACGAACCTTTCTTTATAAACACCCCGGCTTCCTCGACTCTTCTTTGTCTCTTTTCCCTCTGTCTTACTAAATTCCGGTTCAGTTTGACCTGATATTAGGTGATCCGTCGACTTTTTTACAAAATCCAACGCAGTCATCTTTGTTACATTCATCTGCATCGACCCATATTACTTGATACATTACTAAGTTTCTACTCGTTTACGATCCACTTCAGCCCCAACATTACCAATATTGCAATACTGCACAGCACTGCACAGCACCGCACAGAATAGCATAGCACAAGTTAAGCAGTCTGCATCTGGCATTAAAATATCATAAGACAAAGAAAAACATATTCAAAAAGAGAAAACAAAAAAGAAGAAAAGCAGAAAGAAAAAACAGCATACAAAGCATCATAGCATCATTATCACCATCTATTTGTCAAATACTTGCATTCGACTTTATCTCTACATCCTTTTCGGTTCTATATCACGCATTCGCCGGCATTAGAAAAAACGCAGCTTAGCAGCTTCAGGGAAACTTCGCTCGATTGGGCCAAATTCCCACGCCAACAACACGCATTGCAATTTTCTATCGCAGCAGCACAGCACAAGCGACGTCTTCAGGACTGCACCGCCATCTTTTCAAGGGCTCAAACGATCGGAAAGTTATCTTTTGGCTTTTCCTGCATACACAACTGTGGCTTCGTTCCCAGCGACTTGGCCAACCTCCGCGTCTAAAAGGTAAGGAAAACTATTTTTCATTAATACCCGTACTAAGTTTCATGATCGTTTTGAGTCTTGTTATTCCATTTTGGGCTTCATCTCGTCTTTGATTTCTTTCTCTGGCTTCTTGGGCGAAAGCCACCAGCACACAAATGCCGCCCTGGAAATTTCTTTTTCCAGTTGAAGCAAGCTAGCGCAGAAGATGAGGCGAGGCTGTGCACGCTAGCGCTGCACCGCATCGTCATACTCTGTTGGCGCCAGTGTCATCGCGGGGTGGCCGCACTAGTCCTGCATTTCGGGAGAAGGTTTTTCGCACGAGCATGCTGCTCCCCGGAAACCCTTCAAGGCCCGGCAGTTTGGATACATGCAGTTACACCATAGCAAAAGCAATTTCCTTCCTGGGGTCCGCTGGCTGCCAAACTTTAGGGCGGCCCAGGATGCATCCGCTGCAAAGTCTGTGAAGCAAGCTCTCTTCGGGACTAGCTTAGCTTGATTACATAGACTTATATATACATAGCGGCGGACCCGTCATCGATTCTACTTTTGTCTTGCAACCAGCATCAATCTACTTAAGCATCTTCAATCCTCGCCTTCGATCTTAGTTTATCATTTTTTTTCTCCGATCCTTCAATACACTTATAAAGCATCGATACCCACTTGACAACAACCCATACCTGTCTCTTACCTTTTAACACCTGTCTTTGAAAGCCTTTTTTTTTTATCAATCACACTTCCCTTCCGCAACAGTCTCAGTTCAGGTCGTTCACAACCCAACAACTATCGAAGCTTATTCTCTGGTTCATTGAACCAAGGTTTCTCAAACGATTCAGCTTTAGGGCCAGGATAGATTCCCGTCCGAAAGCTTCATCAATGGCCTATACGGTTGGTTCCCGTCCTCCCTTCCAAGATTAATATTGCGCAATTCCCTTTAAAGTTTCATTGAGCACTGTCGATTTTTGTTTTTCTTCTTGTCTTTTGTGTTATGCTTTGGCCTTAAAAGTGGATTATAGTGCTTCTAGAAAGTGCGATAGTCCAACTTGTGGCTCCACACGTCAAAATGTTACCTTTGCAGAATCAAACTATCCCCCCTTCACTGCTTTCCCTCCCAACTCCAACTTCGAGCTTGAAGCCCAGAGCTTGTGTGGAAGAAAATACTAGCTGGGGGGCTGAAGCTGCGTTTGCACCTTTCCTTTTGGCCCTAATTTCCCATTCGTGGGCCGGCAAGTCATGGCGAGTTTCTTCCCACCTGATTTCGGTGGATTTGAGTCCCCTGGTCAGCCCTTGTTCAATACACCGGGGACTAGCCATGACACACCCATGCGCACGCCCCTTATAGCATGGTCAGGGAAAGTTTGAGGAGAGAAAAGAAAAATACCCAGAAAAATAAAAAAAATAAAAAAAATAAAAAAAAGTGAACAGGCTGCCATCTGCTTTGAGGGTGCAGAGGTGTGTCGCTCGCTATTCTGGAGGGAAAATTCCTCTTTCCCACTTCCCTGCCTCCCCTTCGTCATTTGGGTTGCAGATTTTTTATTTTTTTTCTTCCTCTGCTCTGAATACGATACCTTACTGCTTTCTTTCTTTCTTTCTTTCTTTTTTTATTTTCCTTGACTTGGTTGGGTCTTTTCAATTTGAGCATTCGGCTCCGAGACCTTACTCAATCCTTCACTTCCGACATGTTCCCTTCTTAAGTCTCCCTTGATCACCTTACTTTCCCAGAGCGAACCATATCTAAGACTCGGGACGGATCATTTGGAGATGCAAGAAGGGAAAGATATATTATTACTATCTACGGAAGCATAGGATTGATTACATTTTACCAACGGAAAACTTTTTTGAGGTACAGCAATTTTGCATGCAGCTTCCCCTCCTCCCCTTCCCTTAGCCGTCCAACACCCGCCTGGCCTGGCATCGGCTCCTGCTCCTTGCACAGCTCAGCTTGTTATAGAAGATGAGAGAGATGGTTTGAAGGACCTATCTTTTCCATCATCCGTCAAATGAGTCTTGCAACAGACGGGCTAGCTGGGTCGGAAGGGATCCGGTAACTCACATTCAGAACAATAAAAAAAAGGAAGTCTTGACGCAGATGCATGGACTCGACTCCCTCAGGAGATTTTTATATCCGCAGATCCTCATCGTTTGGACTTTTGGGCTTCGAACCAGGGCCGAACCAAAGAAGAGGTCGGCGGCCGCGGGGGTAGCAGTCAGTCAAGGCTGTGGGTTTTTTTCCCATCTTGTTAAGAACTAGTTGCAAGTTGGTTCTGCACTGCAGGTTCGCCCAACGGGGACACGTCCCATTGCATATGACATCCACCTTGTCTTGTTCTTCTTGTTCTTGTTGTTATTGTTGTGTCTGTGCCTTTTCTTTTTCAAGGGTTGATATTAAATATATCATCGTCCATTGCATCGTCGAGGTGCTGTTGTTTTATCCAACTCCCCTTCACTGCCAGTTCAACTGCACTTCAACTCAACTCAAACTCAACACAGTCTTGGGCCTGGCCCTGCAGCTGGTGGCGACGTACGGTGACCCAACATCGCCCTATAATTATACCCACACCACCACCACAACCACCTCCTGTCCCTTCCCTTCTTAGCTTTCCCTCCTGCAACCTTCCATCATCGCTATAATCTATTCCTTCTAGACTTCTTTTCCTTTTCTATTTTTTTTTTAATTTTCTTATATAGCTTTGCATGTTAGCGACATTCTTCTTCTTCTTCTTCTTCTGCTTCTTCTTCTTTTTCTCCATTCACGACCTGGCAGTCCTTTCGGATTACTCTTGCTGACATTCCATTCCCTCTGGCAGTTCTCACGGGCTGGGATTCCCACTCCTCCACCATTTGATTATCAGCACGCTGAAGCCGGTCTTACTTTCGACTTCCAGTTCGACAAGGGCAGCCCATACACCCAGGCTCTCAGCAACATGGCAGCCTCCTACAACAACCGAAGGTCTCCTCTGCAGTGTAAGCGCTCCTCCATCCTTCAGCCCTGTGACAAATCCGGCTTGCCACAAAGTGACATCGGATCCTTCCCTGTCCCATGTACTACCACCACCAGTAGCAAGTTGATACTAATTTATTATTTTAAAATCTGCCTTAGACAACACTCAACTCCCGCAGATAACCGGGCCTACTGCTGCGTATCCTACCTATCCAGCTGATACTCCTACATATCAGACTCCTCAACAGAGCACTCCATCGACCTTCGAACCTGGTCAATTTCAACAGACTTCTCAAGTTGCCACTCCATTCCCTCGTGTGACAGGATGTTCTCCAGCTCGGGGCTCATCGAACGCCGATTTCACTATTGTCGTTTCCTCTACGACCGACTTGACAATGGACAAGAATAGGACTTACAGAGTGATGTTTGGATCCAAGAGATGCCCAGTCACCATTCAAAAGGCTTCTGCTGTCGATGGCTTCATGTCTTTCAACCTTTTGACGAAAGTTCCACCAAGCTCGACAACTGGATGGTACGGCGAGAAGGTTCCAGTTTACTTCAACGTTGAGGATGAGCACGGCATGGAGTTGAACACCGAAGAAATCACCGAGTTCATCTATACCGACGTTTCGCCACCACAATCTTATGAGTCATCTCCTACACCAGATGGCTCGGGCAGAAAGCGAAGACTCTCCAGCGGTGCCAAGGACATTGCCAGCGATATCTACAAGATGACTGTTAAACGACCAGCTCTTCAGCCAAGAATCCCAGGAAAGGAGGAGGATTACGCAATCTACTCTTATCCCTCAGTTAGCGGATCGTCTTTCCCATCCTACACTCAAACCACCATCTATGGAGATGCTGGCCGACCAGCTTCGTGGAACGTTGGCTCGACTTCAGACCATGTCGGAAACCCAACATTGGTTAGAACCTCAACTCTTCAACAATCCCATGGATCTTTCAACCCATACCAGCTCCCACAGAAGGCCAACCTCTCTCTACAGGGAGACTTGAACTCGATGGCCGAGAACTGGACTGCTGAAGAGTGGCAAAACAAGCGTCGACTTGTTCAATTCCGTCGCACTCAACGAGGCAACACAGTAGAGGCTAGCTTCGCACCGGTCAGCCCTAGCGAACGCCAAGCAAACAGCATCTGCATCAGCTGTATCTGGTGGGCGGAGCGACAGGAGACATTCGTCACCAGTGTCGACTGCATCTATCTCCTTGAGGCTCTCGTCGGTGTTAGATTCACCGTCGAAGAGAAGAACAGGATCAGGCGCAATCTTGAGGGGTTCCATCCTTTGACCGTCTCTAAGGCTAAGGCCGACAGCGAACCATTCTTCAAGCTCATCATGTCTTTCCCAAACCCAAAGCCTAGAAACATCGAGAAAGATGTCAAGGTTTTCCCATGGAAGATTCTCACTTTGGCTCTTAAGAAAATTATTGGCAAATACGTAAGCACAGCCTTTTCCGCAGTTACATTTGATTCACTATAAATAGTCTAGCTAACCTGAACTCGGTATAGTCCGCCAGCTATTCGTCGACAGCTTCCGTGATGAGCCCACCAATGGGTTCTTCCGGCCCAATGATTCAGAATGCATCCCCTCGCTCTAACTCGACTTCTCCTTCCGTTCCTCAGCGTGCTACTGCCAGCGTCTCGCCACCCGCCACCGCACATGCTTATCCTCAACAGATCGACCGCCCAGCAGTTACCCGTGCCGATGTTCTCTCTGGCCACTTGCAACCAGGAATGGGGCTCCCAGCCGCCACATGGGCACCGCTTCCTCACCTTCAGGCTCCTACGATCTCGACACAGCAACATATCCCGAGGACATCGTGGGATGGAATGGGCAGACAGAACCTTGAGATTCCTCCAGTCTATGCCGACAACGTTCCGACTGTACCTCAACAAACAATGCATAACCTTGCCTACCAGCAAAGGTTGCCAAACCCATACCAAGGCAACGTCGATGGAAGCCAGCAGCTCTCGCGACACAACACCTACTCGATGTCCTAAATATATATATTTCTTGGGGGAAGTAGCCTGCATTGTAATCACCATTTTTCATTTTCCTTTCAAATTGGGTTACGAATTGTTACGATACCTATGATGTATTTCTCATTATTGTTTTTAATTACCTTTTGGTTTTTGCGGCTTTGTTTTTTGTTTTCTCATTCGTGTTACTTGCTGGTTTCTCTTTCTTTTTTGTTATTCGAGGAAATATTCACTGGAGGAAAGCTTTGTTCTACATCATACACTTGCATCGGGGAGTTCGTTTTCGCTTTCTTGATTATTCTCTTTTCTTTTCGACCCTGAAATACCTAAGCATAGGGTCTCGTGTTTCCTAATTTCCTTTCATCTGGGTTCTTTTTTTTCTCACTGGTGATCGCGGTGTACTGTTTTCTATTAGTCACATTTTTCTTATTCATGGGTTTTCTTTATTCTCTATCGTATTGTATATTTTCATCTCTTGCATACTTATATTGCCACTTGTCAAGCTGTTGGTTTAAACAACAGGCATTTATTACCAATACTGGCAACCATCATATAATCTACGAGGACATTTTTACTCTCCTCTGATACACACACATACTCTCTCAACATATTGGCAACAAAGTTTCTTCCTTTTGTGCACCCTCAAAAAATTGTTCTGGTCTTTTTATTTTTTTCGCAACTGGCTTCGGGAGGATATCTGCTTACTAGCTTTTGTTAAGTTGTGTTTTTTGCAATTTTTTCACGGTTTGTGAGCTCTCTGACTTTTGTTTTTCGTTTTTTTTTTTTTTTTTTTTTTTTTTCGTTGCTTTTGCCTTTACTTTACCACTCTTAGAATAAGGAGAACATATTCCTCATGGATATCGGCGCAAAAAAAAAATCAATGCTACTATTATTTTTTGATCCTGAAGTGTACCATTTAAGTTACCAAGTCGAAAGAAATGTGAAGTCAACATAAGTAAGTCAGTAAGTACCATGACGCCCGGGAATAGCCCTCCCACACCGTGCCCTGGTAACCATGTGTCCTACCCCGCCGGCGGGGGGCCACACCCGTCTAAACCATTCTAGACTCTTTCCTTCCCTTTGTCTTCTGTTACGGGTTTAAAGGCTGGGTTGGAACTGTT
Organism: Arthrobotrys conoides; assembly: GCA_036971725.1. Taxonomy (NCBI): domain Eukaryota; kingdom Fungi; phylum Ascomycota; class Orbiliomycetes; order Orbiliales; family Orbiliaceae; genus Arthrobotrys; species Arthrobotrys conoides. The sequence goes on from JAVHJM010000006.1 coordinate 1,092,681, forward strand.
AATTCAATGATCTTGTGGTTTTTATTTTATTTTTTCATTCCAACAATATAATACAATACAATAGTTAGGGCGCTCGCCGCCAGTGCTGGTCGGTCCCCATAGGGCCTTCCCGGGGTACATGGAACTCGAGAACTCGAGTACTCGGCTATCTTACCAAAAAAAAACCCTCTCTCCTCATCTTCATCTTCGTTTCGATATATTTTTTTAATGTGCAGCTGTAGCTAGCTGTCCTTCGAAGGAAAGTAATAAAGTATTAATAGAATATAGTTTAATCGATTGAGGGGAAAAAGAGTAAAAGATCATCATCGGGTGGGTTTCGTTACGAGGTGTGATAGTGGGAATATTATATTTATTTATTAATTAATTAATTAACGTTCCCCCCCCTCTTTTCGATGATGATGATGATGGTGGTGGTGGTGGTGGTGGTGGTGGTGATGAGGGGAAGAGGGGCTGGATGATTGGGTTTTGTATGCGTATATGTTATATAACATGGATGGTTCTGAGTAGAATGTCCAATGGATTGGGAATTCTGGTTTGGATGGGTTTTTCTTTGGGTGGTGAGCACTCTCTTTGTAGGAGCATGGCAGGATATTCTGAGGATTACTTGATATAATGGTCTATAGTGGATTTTGAAGATTTAGGACAGACTTATTTATTTACTGGCCATGATCGAGACTTCGAGCCATCTCTATTCCTGAGGAGTCTCGTCGTGGTTTAGCCAAGCTGCCGTTCCGGATCTTCTCAGATGAAGCAGAACATCTCTGCTAGTTCGGTAACGCCGGAAAGAGCAAGTGTTCAAAGCGAATAAACAATGACAACCTGACAACTAAAAAATATATGTATCATATGATATCTATTCCTCTTTTTTTGGAGGCTTACGTCGAACTTGAGGCGGAGGGGGGGACATAGTTAGGTTAGTGTCATGCCGAGTTCTCGAGCTCAAAGTTCAGAACTAGGAAAGTTGGTTGGTCTTCCCCCCGCCCCATGTATCCCAGCTAGTTAGCTTTAGCATCGCGATGTATATGGTGTCGCCCTATAGAGCTATGCATCGGTGTTTTGAAAAGGCCCCACCGGAGAAGCTAGAAGGAAAAGTATGATGGGGAATATGGGATAAGAAAGACCCCATGGATCCATGGATGGGAATCTGCACGACCAGGTCCCAAAGTTAATGCGATGAGCATGAACAGGTCGGGTTCATAACTTCCGTGCGCCTCTTCTCCTGCTTCTACGGATATGTAACATTACCCCATACAATAGCATTTCTCAAAAAAAATACTTCGACTCCTCTCTCTCTCGAGCGCTCGGGAAAAACGGATAGAGATTGTAGTTTAACTAGCTTTGCTGACCAAATACGAAGAGGGGATTATTTTCAAAAGCGGTTCTTTATTTTTTTAGATTAGGGTTAGCGTGCGTGACCTCATTGCATTTTGCATACTATGTTTTCATTTTCGTCTGATCTGAGGCTCGAGCACGAGGTGGTTTCACATAAAAACAAATATACTGGTGGTTGTGGTTCAAGGCAGCTTCCTTCGCATCGATATCCCCATTCAGGTATGTTTTTTTTATCACCACCTCTTGCTCTGGGCAAATGCATGCGGGCTTTTGCTTCACCACACTCCATTTTAATTGAGAATCGAGTACTGGCCGGTAGTTCTGGACGAGAGAGACAGGGTTGTGAGGTATGGTTATTGGTTCTGGGAATTTATTATTATATTCGACTGTACATATGTAGTAGGATGTATCCATGTTATTGTAGATTCCTAGCTTTGCATGAATCGACTTCTAACTAGTTATGTTATGTCGAAATGCAATGAGAACCAGTCAAATAGTCCTGCAACGGTCGGAGAGAGGCATGCGTCCAATGACGGAGTATTTTTCTGTTGCTTACACCAAGGATCAAGCATATTTCTTGAAACGGATCGGTTCCTTTCTTTCTTTCTTTCAAAAACACCCCATGAGAGACGTTGTCTTTTGTCTTTCTTTTCTTTTGTCTTTTTTTCATGGCTGCCACGAGGGCGTCTATGGGGTTATTTTTTCCATCGTTCCCATGGGTTTCATGGTTCAAGGTTGTGGGATCATTTTTTGGGGGGAAAGGTTAACATCAACGGCGGGAAAGAGTAACGTTAACATTGTCGTTGTCTTTTGTTTGTTGGGGTCGGATACTTTTTCTTTTTTTTCTTTTTGATTCTCTACAGGGCTAAAACTTACTACCTGTGAACTTGGTATCTTGGGTGAGGATTGATGGATGGATGGATGGAACCGGGGATTGAGAGCTCGAGCTTGAATGGTTGGGAAAAAACCGTGAGAGCTTTGGAATAACAAGGACTCCTCTCGCTAACCACTAGTATGTATACTGAGGAAGGGGGGGTATATTTTGATGGGATATTATCTACGAGGGGACAGCTAACTTACCAGGGATAGACTTGACTCGAGTCCTGCATACAGCATGTGGATATTCTGTCCAGTCCAGGGGAGATGTAGGTTAAGGTTGATATCTGATCTCAATGGTATGTTTAAGATAGATACTTCATAATACCTACTACCGACACTAATAGAATCATATCCACCGACATCAAACATGTCATCCGTACAAAAAGTCGAAATTCATTATCATCAAAAGAAAGAAGGAAGGAAGGAATAAAAAGTTTATTCCAATCCCCAATCCGTATATCCTAGTTTCCCCCCCAAAAGGTCAGGGATGTTGGCTCGTATATACGCACAAACTACATACTGCATGCAAATGGATAGGACGGCCTTGGGTTATGTATGTATGCTGCAGCGGCTCCCAGGGTTGCCTATATCAAACTGCATGATATGTCGGAAAGAAGCTGAAGAGGTTTTTCTAAAGAAGGTTCTTTAGGTGCTTCCATGCATGAAGCTAATGCTGCATGTGTGCTCATGGTGCAGCGTTCTACATACTATTGACGGCCTGAACAAAAAAAAAAGAAGTTGAGAGAAAAGGGACTTTAACTCCGGACCTTCGGACGAATTTGAAAAAAAAAAGGACGGGATCGATTAGTTACTTATTTAGCTACTTAAGCAGCTAATGTGGATTTGATGGAAGATCGGCGTGGTTTGTTGATTATTACATTCTAGCTGTGGTGGATATGTGTACAGCGAATGATTTGTTCGTCCGTCCGTCCGTTCTCTCTTTAATTCTTGCACTGTGGATTCGTTTTTTAATAGCGCTAAACGAGGGTACTTGCGAGCTTGAGAGTTAACTAGTACTCACTTACTCATGTTCTACGATAGATCGCCACTGCATATTTGAAACAGGCATATGGAGATTCCTCGGAACGATCCGGATCGGGATTTTTTAAATTAACTTGCTAACTAACTACTTTGCTGTTTGTATGTAACATGGTCACAAAAAAAAAAAACCATGATTTTATGATTCTATGAATTTCTTATATTATATCAGGTTTTGGAGTGAAGGGAAGGGAATGGGAGTGGCTTGTTGGCTTTTTTTTCTTTCCACATTATTGTTACGCATACCTGCAGGGAAAAGATACATGTAGTCTGGGACCCCCTTGCTAATGGGTAAAAAAATACATTTGGGATGATTATTAGAGCTCGAGCTCTGGAGAGAGTGTTTGTTCAGAAGTGTGATTTGTACCTACATGATGCATGACATGTGCCTGACTGACTGACTGACTGTTGTTCGCTATGAATCGAGTAGCCTCTACTAAGTGGCGTATATAAATAATTCGGGATAGTGCCGTTTACGGTAATACTTCCTGGGTAAGTTGCTTGTAGTTTAGCTTGAGGAATTTAATATACTTGATATATACTGAAGTATCTAACTACATCCACTAAATTGGAGGCCTTTGCGTCGGTGAGAGCGACGAAAGTTGACATTCATCGTTTGTGATTTTTCTTTTCTTCTTCTTCTTCTTCTTCTTCTTCTTATTATTATTATTATTATTATGTTCTGTGGAGACTCCAATTCTGACTATGTAGTAATTATAGTAGTTAATGAATAAATTGTTATTGAAACGGTTGGTTACCGTTAATGGTTCACGTCACGAATATATTAATATATATTTGCTGACGAGGGCTGGGCGTTCCACGTGTATAATCAATATACCATAAATGTATAAATCCTGTCGATGAGGTTTTTGGCTCAGGAAATATATGTGTATGTAGTACAGCCGCTATGACATGTAAGGTATCCCTTTTAGCATAGTTATAAGCCAAAGAAGAGGATTTGCGAACTCAAGAGTCTGAACCCCGAAGTTTTTGTTCGAATTTAGCCTACCGTTTACCGAGGTGCTTACCGGGTATAATAATCGAACACACGAAAGTCAATATGCATGATACATCGAAATACCGAGTTACCAAGATGGACATTTTGAATTTTCGACCCAGGTTCGATTGAAGAGTTACTAGTTAGTCTACTCTGTAAAAAGTGGATACTTTCATATGATAACTCATCTTGACACGCCTCGAAAAGTAAAATACTTTCTTTTTTTTTCTGTTTGAATTAAGCAAACGAATGAGTAAAAGACCCATTTCATTTGATAATGGCTTACGGAAACACCGTCTATGCCAAGAAAGAACTAGTGGCTTCGTATTCACTGATGAGATTGAAGCCATTTCGTCGATGGTCGAGCTATAATGCCAAGGATATAGAAACGCAAAGATAGAGTGCAATCGACCCGAAGTCGGTTTAGTTGAATTTATTGATCTTGAGTTTTTTTGATAATGACCAATTGGAAGCCTATGATGTTCTTCTTTCTTTCTTTCTTCAGTGCATCTCCCCCGGTTTGGATGTCATTGTTCTGTCACACAACTCAGAAGGCATGCCAAGAAATTCTCTGATTTGTGGAAGGGGGGGGGGAAGTTTTAACTTATTTGGGCATTTTGGGCCTTTGGGAGACGAGATGCCATGCCCCCATGGGAGGGGGGTGGTGATGATGATTTAGAAAAAAGGTCGGCGGGTGCGCACTCGCTCCAACTCCCAGGGGTGGTGGTGGGAAAATGTGATTTCAGGGTCGTTGACAGGGCCAAGGCTTCCATTTCCTTTTTTTTTGCTATCCGTGAACGAGGCGGTATGAATTAACCCATCGAAAGAAAGTTTCGATACTGGAGCGCTGTCTCGGGGCGGATGTGCGCGCTGCTTGCTTAAACTAGTTGCCGCAGACCAAGTGGGACCTTTCGATATGAACTCTATCTTGCGAATAAGTAACTTAGTTATTTTGATACGCTCAAGCCTCCTCCTCTGGGACCGGCCCCATTGATCACCATATAATAGGCACCCCCAGAGCTATCGGTCACAAGAATTGAACGGTATCATCGAACTATCTTCTCGTGAGCCTGCTACCCACAGTCGAGGGGAAATGGCACGGAATATTTTCTTTGGTAGCAGGGTTTACAGTAGCATTACGAGGTTACACTATTCCACCGTTTGGGTCGCTTGGCTTCCATTTGAATTCGCCCTGGGATAGCCGTGGCTATATGTAGCTTACCTCAGCAGAACATGACATGACAATAATGCCGTATAGTATACGGTATTATTATTATAGTATTCCGGGGTGGGAAAGGAAAGCCTTTCTTTCTTTCTTCTTTTCTGTCTATTTCTTACATGATAATTACTTACCCCGGGGTGGGTTTACGGCAGACGGACGGTAATTTTTCTCAGACAATAATGGGGACCCAGTACCGAGGTCAGTTTCTGAGACGTGGGTTCTGATTGATTGCAATACTGGGGGGAGGCGTTTTTTTTATTTGATTTTTTTATTTGTTCCTTTCGAATTTCTGGCCGTACTGCCGGATAGGAGTTCCTGTAGATAGATGCGGGCTTATAGGTATTAATATTATGAAATGTATGTCTCATATATATATTGCGGCCGAAGTATCTGCATGCATGCCTGTAGATATCAAGATCATATCATATCAGATTGCATGTTTTTACACCTCATATGATCATATACAGCTATAGACACAAGAAATGGGGCTGTAAGTTAGGTGGTATGAGAATCTGATATCACCAGCCTTGCCCAAGAGCTTTGAAGTCGTTTAGCTAATTAGCTAGTACTTTACGTATAACATGACACTTCGACCAAAATGACCCACGAGACAGACGCAAATAAGATGAAACTAATGGCTGGCGTTCATGCTTGGCTTTTTGGCTTACAAGAGAGCGCCTACCGAGCTATTACCCTCGATGAATCCTTTTTTCCTAACATGTGATTATCCATAGATTATGTATGTGTCGATAATATACGCTTATAGGTCAGCTTAAGGGTAATCCTGACTATCGTCGGTTGATATATCTCATGTCGATTGCGTGGTTGTATGCATGTATGCACATACTTACTTACCTCCGGCTCTGATTCAGCCGCAACGCATTCAAGGACAGGATCGAACTTGGTTCCAGGGGCTTACATCGTCGATTCATGACTTAACTTTGCATATTTGTGGTAAGGCTTCGCAATTCTGGTTGTTCCTCAGGGATTTGGGGGGAGGGAAGGGAGGAAGAGCCGAGCTCCCATTGAAATGCGGCGGCGGCCCTGATGAATTGAATTCAAAACTCCTGGGATCCTTGCATCGACGAGGAAGTGCAAGGTCCCGCTGAACATTCCCTGCAGCATGCGCAGGGCGGATACGATGTGAAATGATCTTCTATGCCTTTCGTTTGTTATAGAAGTATGCAAAGTACGTACCCCAAGTACCGCTGCACGCTGCTGAATCAAAAAAAGTGTCATTAAGTTTTTATGCGAGGCGTTTGTGATATCGGTATGAAATGCCTTAACAAGGTGTGTGAAATTTCAACCGGCCGTTTCAATTTAGGTCACAAAAACCAACTCGACAAAGTTCTGTGTAATCCCGTTTACCGGGCCATGGCTGAGATCGCATCATAAGGGACCCGCAGCGATCGTCAAAGCTTTCCGCCATGTCCCAGTCCATTGGAATGGAAGATGTTTTACTTCTTAAACCCGCAACGAATAGCGAAAGTGCAATGCGCGTTGGAAGTTACCGCTCCGGATCCACAAGATGAGGTGCGATGGGGGCGATGGGCTGGGAGGCGATGGGCAATCCGAGACCCTTTTCCAAAGATAAAAAAAAAACCTTATGCAGGTCTCCCACTCTATGTATGTTTCTATGTCTCTCTTTTCTCCGCATTTTCTGGAAAAATTGAGACATTAGGCGCTGGTTTGGTTTTACTGGTCTGTGGGATAGCTGGTTAGTTAAAGGGACTAAACTCTTTTGCGCACGGGTATCTGTGAAGGAAGTATCCGGTATCCGGGTTTCAGATCCCATTTTCACCTTTTGGGAACATTAATTGGAGCTTGATATCGGTCTTGTGCGGGTCTCTTCAAGGGATGAGAAAAACGAGGCGATATATCATTTGCCCTTTTGTTGAAGTCATGCAATTGATTTCCTTGGCGATGCAATGAAGCTGGGGAATATCTGGTGAAAGATTGTGATGGAGCCCTGCATCCTGTGGATTATTGGACTTTCTGTGGAAGGTTAGTTACAAAATTAAAGGGCAAATACTTGACCCTGGCGTTGGTTAGTTACTATTGAAGCTTATGAATCATGGATGAGGATGTCTTTGTGGAGTAATGGGAATACCTACTCTCGGTGTAACGGCGTGGTCAGGGAAGTTCATTGGACCTTCTCAATAGTTCTGATCCGCAGTACATTCAAGAAAACCGCGCGCGCACTCCATAATAGCCGGTATACACATAACATATAAGTGGGGAACATAAAACATTTGTATTTCCTCATTCCCCTTAAAAAAAGACCCACCTGGGGAAACCCCTTCGGTCAAATATGCAAACGCAGAAGAAGAAGATGTTGAAGTTGATATTGCCGAGAAACACAATATCGGTACTGGATATAGACCGGCCGGATATGTTAGTTTCCAGTTAGTTGCACTGGTAGGCGAGAGAGGAGGGGCTTGAGGGAAGGGAAGGGTCATGGCCCATGCCCATGGTTTGATCCACTTTTTTGTGCGACAGTCCGTGACCCTTCCTCCCCTTTGATGATGAGGATGTCTCCCCAGGTTCTGTAGGACCCGGTCCGTGAGATTGAAGCTGTCCCCTCGGGATCAACTTGAAGATGATCAAATACAAATTCGGCAATCGTCGCCGCCGCCACTGTTTATTGGCATGCTTGGGCGTATGTTACTGGGGTTGTGGTGGTGGAGGGCTGCCTTCGTATGTGCACTGGATGCAAAGAGGAGGAGATACGAAATTCCGCAGGGCGCACACCACCCTCGAAAGAATCGGACGGGGATCACTACATACCCACATACATGAAAGAAAAAACGTGGCTAGCTATGGCTAGCTACCGGAACATTACTTTTTTCCCCTTTTGAAAAGAAAAGAAAGAAAGCAAGAAAAAATCGTAATTTTGTCCTGTGGAAACTCCGTGACGGCCAGGTCCCGCACGATGGAAAAATATGCAAGACGTCTCAGTTTCTAATTCTGGTGGCTTGGTTGTGAAAGGGTGGAGAGAAAAACGTGTCAAGCCAGCCGGTTAATCCTCCCAGTCCGCTCAATCGTTCGTTCGTTCGTCAGTCCTTTGATAAATGCCAATTAACGACTCCACAAGCCTTGCAAGCTGGTTGGTATGCGTGACCTGTCACTATTTAGCCAGACCCAGTCACCAGGACTCCAGCTGTCCCAAAGCTGAGGATCCGTGCGGATACTGGCTGCATGTAAAACTTGAGCAAGCTGTATGTTCCAAATCGTGCAGGAATCGAACCCATAGGCCTGCGTGCCTGGTGGAGAACAGCAGAACAAGTTCGGCGACCCTGTCTAGTTTAATATGACCTCGCACCTTAGCCAAGAGCCGACTAGTTTGATTGTTAACCAAAGCCGACTCTAGCTCTCCGCATTGCCTGAGATACTTCCAACGCAGATTGTGGATTCGAACGAGTGGTAATTGCGTTGTCCATAGAATTAGTGAATTCATCACGCATGATGCATGCCATGCCAGGCCATGCCATGGTGTGTCTGTGTGGTGTGGTGTGTGGTTGTGGTTTGCAAATTTGTGGTTTTGTATGCGTGGAGTTAATCTATTAATTTGTGATCGACGATGTTTAACTGTATATTTTAAGAATGTGTAATCTCGCTGCATCTTGCTCTGCTTTGCTACTTAACTTGTACTTGTTTTTTCCGGATCTGACCGCAGGGTCCAAGGCATGGATGGGAACCAATATACGCCGCAACCGCTCAATCAAATTTCTTAGGGAAAACCTTATTGACCGTGAAGAGGGGGATGGCATGTGGCATACTCCGTTCACTCAGCTGTACTGGTTCACGATGGTATTCCTTTGAGTTTTCGTAACTTGATATTGGTGGAAATTTTTAGAACTCTCCTCCCCCAAATGTTAAGTGAGCGCAGGCTGAATGACGGCTTAGAAGTCTGCTAGCGGTTTTTCTTTTCCCGATTCTGTTCCGCCAGATGCCGAATACCCGGGTCATCTGGATCGTTTATTTCCAACCGCACGCTCCTGTCGGTACTTAAATCCGCTGTACCATTATACAAGTCAAAGCATCACGAGATTGAAATGGGCTATCGATGGGACTTCAGGGCCCGGGGGCGAGAGAGAGTAACCATAGTTTATGTCAAATGATGTATCAGAATTCAACGGTGATTGTATTCACAAAGATAAAGTTTTTCTTCTTCTTGTTTCTTCAAGGAACAGTTGGGGGGATACAGGCAATTTGGGATAACTCGGATGTAGTTAAAATCTTACGGCTCGAGGCCGTACAGTATACTTCCATCCTGCAGATGTATGTATGTAGGTACTTACTTTCCTCAGGATGTATGTCTGGTATCAGAAATAACGCCCCGGTTTGAAATGAACAGGTTCCTGAGAAGAGGTATCTTGGAACAGCTCCCGATAGCCGGAAGTACAATCCGGTCCACTCTCAGCAGAGAGTCCTACGTTATTTACCTAATGTCTACAAGCATTCTCCTCAGATTATCACAGGTATACATCAGATGGCGACTACGATACACGAAAGCCCCATACCCTGTCCGAAATCTAGAAAAAAAAGTGCGAAGCCGTTGCTGCCTGAAACCTCGAAACTAGCCGAGCCGCTGCTTATACAACAGGTGCTCTGTAAAATGAATCCGGACTCGTCCGAGCTCTTTGCTTCTACGAATAGTTTAGCAACTGATGTTTGAAGGTTACACACATGATGTTGGACCTGGGTTTTGTGGCTAGAAGCCCGGATTACCCTTCGATTTCCCAGTACTATTGAAATCGACATCATATTAATATATCTGATATGAGGATATATCACATTTCCCCCACACCCCCCCTCTCCACCTTCCAATTGGCAAGGCGTAATCATGAAGTACACCCCGTCAATAACAATGCCACGTTACAAATTTCCGAGTATGATAAATCTTGCTGACCAATACGTTGATAAAATTTGTGCGGAAACGGAAACAAGAGAGTGTGTATTTCTCATATCCCGGTTGGTTTCCTCGGCTGGACCGTCGCATGGGCAAGAGGTCCTTGAGTATTTTTTCGGCGGACTTTTATCCTGTTTAGCTAATTCCTCGGGAACTACGGCGGGCTTGGTCGCTTGACCGTTGGTATTCCCGGGTACTGCTTGCCGCCTCCTCACTAATAGAAAATATTTCAGGTTGAGTGTGAAGGGCTATTCTTGCCCATGGCCAAGTGTGAAACGGGGCAGATCACTGACCGCGGGATGCAAGCCGTTAGGCAGCGTTCTTGTCGGATTTTAGTTGCAATATGAAAGGTTAAGAGCTCACGAGTAGTGAGCTACTCTTGGATATTAGGGCTTTCGCCCTGACATGAATATGGTCCCGGAGACTACGCGGTAAACGGAAACCAGTTTCAGAAGACCTCAAGGTATATACATATACCTAGTGGTACTTAGGGGTGCTTGGCTCGTATTCGATACCTAAACGCTTAAAACCTTCGCAGATTTAGTGACAAATAGGCTAATCCTGTTTATTTACTGAGGGTATAACTTGTAATACTTACGTTGTGTAATAGAGTAGCATGATAGTGGGCCTATAGGTAGTTAGGCAAATACCATGAAGATAAACGAAAAAAAGTCTTGGAAACAGAAGAGAGTCTTAGAATGCGATCCCAAGGTTACTTGGAATGCATACTGTCTGATACAGACATGCATGCAGCACACGACGTGCCCCGGATAATTCTACGGAAACGTCTCCGACGATTCGCGATCCTTCGAGACGGAAAATGATATCGATGGGTCCCAGCAGCCGCGGGCTCGGTTATAGTTTTCGGGTCCAAGCTGAGGGGATGGATTTCCAGAGCCAGTATCTGGGGATTTGTCGAATATGAATCAGGAGGTCTTGGTGCGACCAATTATAATGCTGGTTCAACCAGTGAAATAGGAAACGGATCAATCAGCGCGATTTGGAACTGAGAGTTATCAGGAATAATATAGCTGAGGACCTCGGTGATACGTTACGCCTCCAATGGGGTTTCGAGAAGTCGACTGGACTAGTCTGGTGGGTTCGATGATGACTCGACTCGACTTGATGGCCATGGCATGGCATGGTATGGAAACAAATTTGCAGAGATGGCTAACCCCCCTTCTTTCCTTCTTCTCCTTCACTCCATCTTCCTGAAATCTCTAGATGCACATATGCTGCATATCCCTGGCATAACTTCGACACCTGCCTGCAGGATTAAGCCTAGCTAATAGCTAATTACTAAGTAGCTAGCAGGTCAGGAGCCCACCTTTCCCGCCTCAAACAAAAGTCCCTGTTCAAAGACAGCCGCTCTTAGATGCCGTCCACGTTTCAACGAGCCTTTTACCCGACTCTCCCGATGTCCTAGCACTGCTGTAACATGATGGCGTACGCCCTTGAAGTTGAGAAACATGGGGGGACAGACTCTCATTCCAATATCAACATCCGGCCATTCCACATGCATTCGACAATCTTCGAGCTACGCAAGCAAGACACGGTGGCGACCCACTAAACCTCTTCTCCCAGCCTGGTCTTTCCATCAGATGCCCATGCATTTTTTTTCTAATGCTTCTGGAAAACAACGCAAATGTATCATCGTCGATGGGAGGGCGAGACATGCCTAAGGTTTTGATCCCTTATGGATACCTCGTCACTACCCTCGACGACAACTTTCACGATCATTCGTTCGACGGCAGGAGCTTTCGAAGCCACTAAACGGGCACGGATTTACAAAGACGATTCAAAGTCAGGGAGTTGCATATCTGTCTCAAGCCATCTCATCGATTTGGGCCATCTCCGGATATCCCTCTTGATATTGGTGTCTTGGCATTAGGTTGTTGCAGTTTTGCATTGTCTGTCAATGCAAGCTTTCGGAGAGCGCCCTTCCCTGCGCAAAGGCCCAACTTTTGCGCAAAATCTTGGCCCTGCAGGTCTTGGAGCTATTCAGCTTTCGACAACCAAGCCGACTATATTCCGTTTCGTATACGCTATCGGAACGCTTCTGAGCCGTGATCACACGGTGGATGTTGCCGATTCGATCGGTACATCTGCGAGGTTTTTTTTTTTTTCCAACTGTTGGCTTCGGTTCGACGGGTTTCAAGAAGAGACAACCATACACCAATTCGCATGCATGGCATCTACGGAGTTGAGAACGCTGCAAGAATCAAGAAGGGGATTGCGTATACCTATTGGTATAGAAGGACAAATAAATGCAAATGCAAAGAAAAATTAGGCGCCAGTTGCCGGCCTTTCTGTTTCCGCAGGAATTTTCCCAAGGTCCGAAAGGCCCACCGAGATTTAGAGATGGGCGTCCGTGCAGATTAGGTAAACTTTCCCCGAAAGTGGGTCCCTCTCTTGAATCCGCAGGTGTTAACATCTTGTACCTGAGAGATCCTCGGATCTGATCTAAGGTGTAGGATTCTTTGTACCACCGTCTAGTCCCGCCAGCTTCCTTGACGCCGCAGTATGCCGCTACCCGTGCCCAGAGTCCCAGGGGAAGAAGGCTTGCCGCATCGGCCGCATTAGCGTCGGCGGCTACTGCGCCACATTTCTGCCTGCCAGCACATATGCACACCTACCTCGGCCGTTACAGATCAACCGGCGCGGCCCTTGACAGCTGTCCACCAATCATTGGCCCAGATGTAACCTAGGACAGTTCTTATTCAGCAGGAGCTCGAAGAATTTCATCCGGCCTCTACTCCGTAAAGTTCTTGTCATCCTTACAAAGAGTAGGACGTCAGCGGGCTCCGCCCGATCCGACCTTCTTTTTCTCATAAACTCCGTCCACGTATCCTCTTTCCAAACCACTTACTCGCTTGGTTATGTTATCAGGTGATGAAGGCTTGATGAAGAATAGGCAAGGGTTTTTGGCCTTGCTTAGCAGTTGGCAGGCGACAAAAAGTATCAGCTGGACGTGGCAGAGCTTCCATAGAAAGACGACAGCTGGAAATATCCACCTATCCGAAAACAGTGTCTGCTCGTGTGAACGAGGTACGTCATATACATACATACTTCAACATATGTATGTGTATGTACGTTGCTTAAGGAGGGGCAGCTCGGGGGGACAGTCGAGTACCCCATCTGACAGCTCCGAAGTATCCAGCTGGGGGAGCTCTTTGGTGTAGCACCAGATACGCAGCCGAGATTTCTGACCCTGCTGATTCTAAAAATGTCTTTCGCTTCTTCGGGGCCGACTGACATGGCATGCATGCGTCGGGAGGTATGACAGGAAACCGGGGATCAACAGGGTTACGTTCTGGCTGACAGGTTGAAGGTTCTGGGGAAGGGAGGGATGTGCGGTACAGCAACTGCAGCACTCTGGAGAAATATCCATATTGGTAGGGTGCTCCATGCTCCCTTCTCCCTCCTGTGGCTTGAACAAGAGCCGCCCAAGCGGTGAAAATTTTGTCTTTCCCTTGCATGCAGATTTTGGGGGGAAGGATGCCGGGGTAAATTCAAGCATGGAAGGGATATAGAAGCGGCAAAGAACAAAAAATTAAAAAAAAAAAAAAAAAAAACGTGTTTGTATCTTGCAGGTTGCGCAAGCGTCGCATGCACGGTGCCATCATCGGTTCCCAATTTCTGGGAATTTACCATATAACTTATCAGTCCTTAGGCTCGGCCTTCCCGAAATAGTTACAAATTCGAGAAGCCTCTGGTTTTTTGTGTATTTGGGAGGTTGTCGCACACACCCAGAATAGTTCAAAACAAGCCACAGTGTGTGCAAGGCAGGTGGCGCCAAGCTAAAGGGACAGTATCTCCTCGGGAAATCCAAAGTCCGGTATCGCCTGCACTTACCGAATAAGCCATGATTACATAATTCTGAGGGTTTGGTCGGCCACTCGGCCATAACGGTTTTTTGGCCGCTGTTGCTGTTGCTGCACTGTTCTACCATCGGGCCTATCAGAGCTTCGAAGCTATCGAAATTTATTTCCGCCAGTAACAGATAAACTTGCTGCCTGATTACATCAGCGTGTTTGTGGCATATCGTAGCACCTTCCTTCCGTCTCAAGAAGCTTCTCATGTCAACTCGAAGTAAATGTTTGAAGCTTTCCATGTCGCCGATTGGCTCGAAAACTCCGTTGGCAGCCAACGCTGACCAGCTGGACTGAACCCGCAACACCTGTTGTGTTCCCGCCGATTCCGTTCTGTCCTTGCACAAAGCTTGCAAAGCTTGCAAAGCAGCCCGGGCTCTGCATGGGAACGATTGCGAATCATGGTTAGCTAAGGCTTGGACGCTTAGCTTAGCTTAGACTCGACTTGACCTTGCATTGGAAAAATTCGGCTGCAAAAAAGCTAAGAGTATTCGAGGTCCAAAGAAAAATACAACTGTGCGATTGATATCATATCAGTCCCGGGCGAAGCCGTCACAACAGCAAAGCACTGACTGCACTTACACTGACACAAGAGGGGGTTACGTTACACTCCCAAGGTAGTCCCCGATCAACATCATAAAATATCATCGTCATTACACCTCCAAGATCCATTTTAAAATTTGGACAAAGCGACCAATCACCCGCCGTATATTCTAGCATCCGCTACCTCCGGCGTCGGATTTTTTATTTTTTTTGGTTGGTGAATCTTTGATATTAAGATACATACCTACTTATTCGGTATATATCCTGGTTTCCCGGCCGCTTAAGTTACACCCAGGCGCAGTCTACTCAGAAAAGGAATATAGCGGGAAAGTCTATTCGACTTCAAAAGAACTTCTACACTCGATCGAGTCATCGCCTGTGCATGTGCAGGAGGGGATTGCGTATACCCATAACACTTAACTTCGGGGTCTACCGGTATCGAGATCCTGCGACCAAAAATATATAGGAAGTATCAACAAGTACCTCCTGGGGGGTTATCAAGGACATCAAGGGCGTCAAGGGCATCGGGGATATCAAAGAGGCACCAAGGGGGGTTTATCCTGGGACTTGGTGGCAAATTTCAAGAAAGAAAGTAAGAGATGGAGACAGTTGCGACCTGGGCACCAGGTGATTACCTCACTGACCAAGCTGAGACTCGTCCACGCTTTGCCTTGGTAATCTTGAATCAACCAATAACTGATATCGAAGGGTTTACGAGATTATGGAATAATGGTATGTTATGTTTATGTATGCAACATGCAAACATGCAATATGCATAATTGGACGAATGAATCACCAAAAACACTCCATATCATCCCACTTTTATCCCTTCCTCTCATGATCTTTTTGGGACGTCAGAGTCAGATTAATATCCCGTTTCGAAGGGGGTTATAATCGCTCCGCACTTTATCTCCACATGCGGGAGGATCATGCTATACTATATTGAGAATGAGAGGGAAAAAAACATATTCTAATTTCTGATAATCATCAACAGCAAGTCTTCGAGTCTGTGCGGACGGTGGGGCGAATCAGATCTATGGCATCGAGATTGACAACGATATACCTGTACGTGATCACTTCTCCACCCCTTCCTCTCCTCAACTTCACACAGAAACGGAATGTCGGAAATCATCTCCACGGCCATGCCGACATGCAAAATTGATGATCCCTTGACTCCGTTTGTAATCACCCAATACCCTCTACAATTAATATCAAGAAACTGATCGAAACGCCCCTCAAAAAAATCCCTTTTCTGCATTTCAAAAAATCTAGATCCCTGACTGCATCACCGGTGACCTTGACTCTCTCCAATCCAAAGTCGGAAACTACTATCGTGCACTCGGTGTATCCATAGTCCCCGACCACAGCCAATACGCAACGGATTTTACAAAATCCCTCAATTGGATATTGAAGCAAGAACAACTTCATGACTCCCCAAAGCGAGACACCGCCTCTGACGAAGACGGCGAAGACGACGATGAAAGTGATGATGATGACGTGAACGTCCCAAAGGAAGGAATATACGGTGTCCCCTGGGCTGGCCAACCAGGTGCTCCGTCTTGGATTGAACATGCACCCCTTGATATCATAGCTTACGGCGCAATGGGGGGTCGTATGGACCAGACCTTTCATGCAATCGATCAGCTGTTCCAAGCGAGCAATCGGTTGAATGGAGAGATTAAAGAAAGTGGGGATGAAGAAATGAAGCTGGATGACGATAACAACAATAATACTACCAAAGAAGGCCAGCAGAATACGAGCCCGAGCCCGAGATCACCTAATAACACGGCTGAGAGAAAATTGATGCTTATGTCTGACGAGAGTGTGACGTTCCTATTGGAGAAAGGGAAGAATATTATTGAAACACCCTTGAGTGTATTCGGGAAGACCTGTGGGTTGATACCGGTTGCTGCGGCGTCTGTGATCACAACGAAAGGGCTGGAATGGGATCTGGATGAGGCGGAGACGAAGTTCGGGGGCATGATTAGCACGAGCAATCATTTGATACAGGACCGTGTGGAGGTTGTGACCACGGAGAAGTTGTTGTTTACTATGGAGATGCGCAAGACTAAATGATATATATAATCAAACCCGGTCTCACTGGTCTTTCCCCCTATCAAGGGGCATCCCGCGCACCTATGAGTGTTAATTCGAAGAACCATTCGGGATCATATCATTCTCCAAACACTTCTCTGCTGTATATAATACGCAAAGGTCTATAGACAACACATAATTAATGCTAGAAACCCCATTTTACAACATCTCCACTTCCCACGTATGCATAAGGCTTTAGCCAGGGAACATCTGAAGCTATCGGATTATCTAAGCTGTGGCTGATACCTCTAAAAAGAATTATTGACTTTGGGCACCTCTAAATTTTACCGCGGTTAGAAGCGTGAAGCGTCGGTTGAGGAGGCCAAAAGAGTGCCAGATGCGGCACGGCCGAACAGCAAATCGCATTCCCCAACATGTGCCTTTCCCCCTG
Organism: Arthrobotrys conoides; assembly: GCA_036971725.1. Taxonomy (NCBI): domain Eukaryota; kingdom Fungi; phylum Ascomycota; class Orbiliomycetes; order Orbiliales; family Orbiliaceae; genus Arthrobotrys; species Arthrobotrys conoides. The sequence continues at coordinate 1,109,961 of JAVHJM010000006.1, forward strand.
GCTTTTCAGGCCTCGACTTGCCTCGGCTCAAACGGGAAGACATCCAACCTTACCCCGGATAGCGATAGATAGCCTTTCGCTCGCCTTTCTTTTCGCCCTTCCCTCCCCGGACTTTTTCTCTCTCACTTTCAATTTATAATCCATCTTACATACGGAGTACATACGCATCTCTTCCGACAGCCGTAGATTAGCTCGGGATAACTGCAGATAAGACGTCGTTGTTATAGCTGCACTGTTGCTATAAAACCTTTTATCTGTAACACAGTCGGCAGCCTTCATCTTCCCTCCAAGACATCCGAACCACAACCTCCTCTCTTTTCAGCTCTCACATTCATCTCCCTCTCCATCCAATAGAACCTCATCATTCACAATGGCAGACAGACTTAAGAACGTATTGAACCACCTCAACCCTGGCGTCTCATCAGGACGTGCCGCTGTGTAAGTGTCAATCTCCACATGTCTCAGAACGGGCTCTTCGATCTTCTTCTTCGGAGGCGACCGAGCCCAGAATACTTTTTGCGACGGAGCAGGGCTCGATACGTTGGCCACCTCTCTTTGTAGTCCGTGATCTAACGGTGATACCAAACAAATCCAGGCTGTCCAAGAACCCAGATGATATCGTCATCACCTATGCGACCCGTACAGCCCTCGCGAAGGGTGTTAAGGGTTCGTTCAAGGATACACCGCTCGAGAACCTGCTATTGCAGCTCTTGCAAGGTGTCATCAAGAACTCCCATATCGACCCCGTGCTCGTGGAGGATATCGCCTGCGGCAATGTCGCCGGTACAAACATGGCCAACAAGATCAGAATGGCCGCATTGACAGCTGGATTCCCGAACACAACGGCCGCACATGTTGTCAACAGATTCTGCTCATCTGGATTGTTGGCCATTCAAGATATTGGTATGCGGCCGGTTCATGATTTCGTTTTGTGTGGCGGGGTATATGCTAACTTTGTTGACAGCTAACCAAATCGCCACCGGTTCAATTGATGTTGGTATCGCGATCGGTGCTGAGTCCATGACCGAGAACAGCAAGATCAGAGACCCATTCTCCGCCTCTGCAGAGATCTCTGCCAACCAGGAGGCCGAGGACTGCAAACAGCCCATGGGCCAAACATCCGAGAATGTCGGAAATGATTTCGGTATCAGCCGTGAGATGCAGGACAGATACGCTGCTGAGTCCTACCAGCGTGCCGAAGCCGCCCAGAAGGCCGGTTGGTTCAACGATGAGATCTTGCCAATCACCACTGTTGTCGTTGATCCCAAGACTGGCGAAAAGAAGACCGTCACCGTCACTGCTGATGAGGGTCCACGTCACGGAACTACCTACGAGTCCCTCTCGAAGATTCGTCCAGCTTTCCCACAGTTCGGTGACAAGTCGACTGGTGGTAACAGCTCCCAAGTCACAGATGGTGCTGCTGCCATACTCCTCATGAAGCGATCGACGGCACAGAAGCTTGGCCAGCCAATCTTGGCCAAGTATGTCTCCAGCACAGTTGTTGGTCTTGCTCCCAGAATCATGGGTATCGGTCCATCTGTCGCTATTCCCGTAAGTCCCTTAACACCAAAACCTGCTCCCTACCATGGATCAAAAGGAATACTAACATTAAACGTTATAGAAACTCCTCTCCAAGCTCAACTTGACAATCAAGGACATCGATGTCGTTGAACTAAACGAGGCTTTCGCTTCCATGGCCGTCTACTGCCTGAACAAGCTCGAGATCCCACATGAGATCATGAACGTTCGTGGTGGAGCCATCGCCTTGGGACATCCATTGGGAGCAACCGGTGCCCGACAAGTCGTCACCGGTCTATCGGAGTGCAGACGATCAGGGAAGAAACTCCTCCTGACCAGCATGTGCATCGGCAGCGGACAGGGTATGGCTGGGTTGTTTGTTAACGAGGCTTAGAGAGCCGGTGAAAGAGGTAAAAAAGGTGGAAGTGGAAGTGGAAATGGGATTGTATATTATTCAATGATGATGGGGAAAAGCTACATGGAGTGCTAAGTGGATGAGGAGCGGGTTGGCGTGGCGTTCAGCTAAGAGATGTTCTTTGGGGGATGTTTTCACCTGGACCGTCTATCCAACTAGGCACCGTCCCTCAAGACTAGCCATGCACGCTTAGGTAATTAGTGGTGCTTAATACACTTTAGGTACATAGCAGGTAGGGCCTATATTACTGCGGGAGCGTTTTCCGGATGTGTACATTTTATATAGCAATGGGCAAGGCTTTCTCTGGGTTTTTTATATACAGGGTATTATCTAAACCTCACCTCGATTGGTCTGACGTTATATCACGTAGTGATAAGGGAATGCTGTGAGAGTATAATGACAACGGCAATATGAGTATTTAAGATGTAATTTAGGTGGGCATTTGGTACAGAAGTCCAGCTTTGTGATGTATTTCAGCTATCTACACTCGACTCCAAGACGAGACTAACAATACACCATCAAGGTCAACCGAATCCGAACAAATAAAAACAACCAGCCTTTATATAAGCCCCCGCACTGATAGCTAGGGTAAAACCTACAAAAAACCAAACCTAAGCTCTAGCGAGACCCTCAAGCTAGGTAGTCAGCCTTCTCAACTGCTCTCCTAGTTAAGATATGGTCATACTATCCTTCATGTGTTTCAATTCTGTGGAAAGTCTCTACTAATACATCGTAGTACCAAAAACACCACAGCATAGGTCCAAGTCTTAACCTCAAACTGGACTTCGCAAAATGCTAGCTAGCCCACGGTCTAGCTGAAGAACGTATCTTCTAAACGAATAGCAGAATTACTGAATATCAGTCAGTGGTCTCGAAAGGGGTCAACATTTGATTTGCGACTGGTCTTGTGGGAACATAAGCCGGCCGTATATATACCTCGCTATGTCTGAAATATACTAATACACCCAGAAATTATTAGGCTCTCGAAGTCCATTGTCGAAATATCCAAACCTTAGGCGTTAGTTAGCCACTTCGGTGAGGTAACCACTGATATAGTATCCATTCAAACTATCTGGGCAAGGTGGATTCCCGGATGAAAGGAATAGGGATATTGGATTTAATGACGATTTTCTAGGCAGGCCTGCGGGCTCGTTTAGATGCCTATGATTATAAGACAACCTACGTTGAGAAGTATTTTAAGCATTAGTGACAAATTGTCTTATGTAATAAACCTCCGGGTTTTATCACCACGGGTTTTCTCAAATGTTCAATACCTAGCTCTGGATTCGGCGGGGTATATATATAGTAATGAGATGGATGAAGATTTAGGCAGGACTAGAAGATGCAGTTTATTAGAAAGAGATCGGGAGGTAGGTTTGTAAAGACAATTTACGCACCTGTAGCTAAACGTTAGAACGAGGATATGCTTACCTATATATCTATATATCTAGTGAAGAGGAGGGGGGATGAAGGGCTTGAGTTGGAATGTATACTACAGTTTCTGGATTGGTCAGGACTGGGTTATCAGCAACTGTATTATATTGATCTCGAGGATCGCTTTTTGATGACAAGAGGATTTATCAGTCCAAGGGTTAACTGGAAGGGTATAGTTGGTTGGTTGAGGGAGAGGTGCTACTTAGTATCATAGGGCTGGAATATATTCAATTGAAGCTAAGTCAAATGAGCTGCTTGTGCTGCTATAGGGGGGGGTGTTGGGGTTGTTGCGTTGATAGCTGTCAATGGTTCTCCAGCTTAACAGCTACCACTACGTCTCCCTTCCTCACCTACATTCCGTCTCCACCACCTACCTCCCATCCTCAACGTTCCGCTCCAAACCGCTTACCAACCTCTACGTCAAGCTTTATCACACACGTTTACCAAATCTTACGCAATGGATCAAGTTAAAAAACAGTCTCTGGGGTTTACCAGTTCAGCTAAGACTCCGGGATCCAAACGTTCTACCAACCTGTTTTCTATCCCCCCAGAGGTTTGGCCGGAGATTACACCGTATCTGTCCACTGAAGACCTCAAGTCTCTCTCATTAGTTTCGAAAACGTACCTCCAGTGTGCGTCATCAGCTCTCTTCTCACGAACGAAGCTAGATGCTGATTCCCTCGACGCCTTTGAAAATGGAGAGCTTGTTGACCTCAAGGCGTATGTCCGGTATGTTGATTCTAAGCTTTATATCCGTTCATCTAGAGTTTTGACGAGATAGTTAATTAATTAATTAACATTTCAAATTATAGTCACGTTACCTTAGAGGGTCTGACGTATTTCACTGCCCCTGAAGCTGAACAAGCGGTGTGGATGGTCCTGGACTCCATACCATTCCTTCCAATGTTCCCAAAGCTCAATAGCTTGGAGATTCCCTGCCAATGGGTCGGTGCAAGATTCTTCTACGCCATTACCTGCAGGGTGTTGGAATACTTTTCCCAACTTCCACTTTCCCAGAACCTGCGAGTTCTGAAATTACGACACGAAAGGGGTAACATCTATCCCCTAAGTATAGCCATGAATGAAGCCTTCACCGGGAACATCACCGATACCTTGAAAAGTCTTGGATTCTCCAGCCTTTGGTTTGAGACAAAATCCACTTTGAAAGAATACAATTTCTTACCAAACCTCACGGAACTGATCGTTGAAGACATCTGGGCTATCGACATCATGTCCTACACCCATGAATGGACTTACGACGTTTTCTCCCTCCTCGGATGCTCACTCGGAAACCTTCGCAAGCTCTCAGTATCCTGTGGGTGCTTGGCCATATCAAAACCCTCATGGCCAGAGGGCTATTCAGCCGACTCTCCAGAAGGCTGGACCGAGTATCATCGACTGTTTCCAAAAACCTACGCATTAGTCGAAGAACTATCCATTACTTTAAACGGAATCTTCCGCTGGGAGGATTTCGATTTACTCCACATCATCTTCCCAAGCCTTCGCGTTCTAACCGTCAACGCTCAATCCTTTTGGAACGAACCACACAGTGATGCCTGGTGCTGGTCTGCATGGGTGAGCCTCATGTGTTTTAACAAACTGGAAACGGCTAGTCTTGTCTCGCCTCTACCGATCGAGGGGGTTGAGGTACGATTAGGTCCTATGAACAGACGATGTGGGTTGAAGGGGGGTTATGGAGAAGTGAGTTTTCGCGGGATGATGAAGCCTAAGGATCAACTTGAGGCTTGCACGTTGGCAAATTTTTTCAGTGTGATTCCAGCTGAAAGATTGAACTACACGGCTTTTGAAGTTACTCGGAAGGAGGATAAGTTGGGGCTCAGGGCTAAGTGGTATCGTCAGTAGGTTGAAAGATGATGTTGTGTTTTGGGTTGTGAGCATTGATATCGATGGGTGTTGAAGGAGTCCGGGGGGTAAATCATTGAAATTACGGGCGTGCAGTCTTGTAACAAGACTTTTTATGGGCGTGTACTATCAAAGGCTTTTTCTTCTTCCCTGTTTTCTTATTTTCAAATCTGTATTTAATAGTGTGATAAGGTACTAGTCTACCTCTCGAGGTTCGGGAAATACATCCACATATCGTGTTGACATTGTTGCAATCTCTGCGTGCTTGCTCATGGTAGTTACCGTCGATACTAGAATACCGATATATCAAGTAGAATCTAAAGATGGATGGGTTTCAAGAATAAGAAGTAACGCCGGATAGCTACATGAAAACGACGGAAAGAAACAAGGCGCCGAGTACATAAGTTAAGGAAAGTACGAAGGTAGCCTTAGAGATACTAAGGCTTCTGACAATCAAAAAACCGAAAAAGAAAAAGAATAAAAAAAGACACCAATTACCAAACCAAACTTGCAGCTAAAATCAAGCAACAAAACGGAACAACCATGAGCTCAAATATCAATATACCAAACTCATCCAAACCTCCCAAAGCTTCCCAGTCAATCAAAAACCTCAGCTAATCCATCCCAACCCCCCCTCCAACCCCTCCCCTCCATATACACCCCCCTAACGAAGATGCTTCAACAATCCCTTAAGGACAGACCCCTTCGCAAATTCCTTTTGGTAGTACATCTTATGATTCTGCGTATACTTCCTAAGCTCAGCCACAGTCTTAAACCGTCTAACATCCTTACAAGCCTCCACATCCTCAACATTCTCAACCTCTGTTGCACGACGGTATGCATGTAATATATGATATATATTAATATTCTCCTTCTTAATCATCTATATAAATCCACCATTATTAGTCTACCTCCACCCCCAACTATCAAAAGAAACAGAGAGAAGGGGGAGAAAAAAAGAACATACCTTCTTACACTGCGTAATACTCCCGGGCAAAGGCTCAATCCCAATGACCTTCCCCAACCTCTGCCAATCCTCCAAAAGAAACCCGGACCCCACACGATCCGTAAACTCCACGTCGATGGCCTTTTGAAACTTCCCCTTTTCTTGCCTTCGGCGTTCTTCATCCCAGCCTTGGTTTATGGCTAGACGTTTGAAGGTCTTGAGAACGGAGGTTGTGGATGTGGGGTTGTAGTCGAAGGAGTTGTGGCTTTGGAAGTAGGTGTCTATGGCGCCTGGTTGGAAGAGGGGAACGCCGTTGTTGCTGTTGGTGGTAGGGGCGGGGGGACTCATTGTTGTTTTGATGGTGGAGGGAGGGGTTGGTGGTGTTTGGGGGTAAGATTGTGGAGAAGGTGTTTTGAGGGATTGAGCTGTGATGGGCCTTTCTTTGAGTATTGAGCTCCGGGATGGAGGGACTTGAGCTTCTTGGTGGGTAAGTGGGTGAAGATGAGTCCGAGTATTTTTACTAACTGTGGAGAAGGAAGGCCGAAGGAAATAAGATTGAGGAAAGAGAAGAGAGGTTGTAGGATCGAGGCTGTTGCTTTTATATAGTATCTAGTAAACTCGAACGCAATAAAAGCTGCCAGGGAACTATGATCTTCCTATTGAAAAGTTTGCTTAAAGAGAACTTGATGAACTATCAAATATAACAGCCTGATATCTAGCTTCCTTTCGAAGCTTTTATAGTAATAGAAAAAACCCTTCACCCATATGACCGAGTAAGTATATTCTCCCTAACAAGTCAAATAACCAGCTGAGTTACATCGGTCCCTTGCAGGCCACATCATCGAATATCCTTGGGTGGTTCATAGCAAAAAGATAGGACTCTATGCAGAATCTACCCAAAAAAAAAGAGGCGAAGTCCCTGTTGGTATTCGTATGCCACCAGCCTTTTTTTTCATTACATTGTATTGTTGTATTGTACCCAGCATGCATCTATTCATGTAAAGCTTCCCGGATGTTCCTGCCTAATTGTTTCGTTACACAATTTTTGATCGAATCATATTAGACCCTTCTGTTCTCAGAGGTACGAGGGGGGGGTAGCTGTGCCTTTTTTTAAAAGGCTGCCAGTATTATCGCTGCCCGCCACGGCTAAGGAATTTGTGATATCATACGTATTCTGTTTAGAATATGTGCTGTCTCTTTTCTTTGAACCGCGTGATGTAATCCTTCATGGTATTGAAGTGAAAAAGTATCAGTGGAACCTGGGGTGAGAGAGTGTGTAAATGGGGTTTAAGCGCAAACTATTGGCTAGTCGTTCGGCGTCTGTCGTGACGGTTTGCATAAACTAAGGCTGTTTTCGTAGGCAGAAGGACTTCAATGCAGGGGGGCCTTTGTGGCTGTGGGAGGGTCGGATCGGTTTTCTGGCGGGAAAAAGTGTTGAAAATGGGGAGTCTTTGTTTTTGAAGCGCGGCACAGCATGGGCAGGGAGGGCCCAAGCGGGCTGGGGATCCTTCATGGCAGAAAAAAATGATAGAAGTGGAGGGGGGAAGGATATGAAAAAGTCGATTGTGTGTGTGTGTGTGTGTGCAATTTACATGTGTAAGATGGTAAGGAAGGTAAGGTAAGGAATATATTGTGGACCGGTGCTAGCCGGGTTCATGGTTCAACATTAGTTAGCGGTCTTCGGTGCCAACCGAGTTCCGATATCGATAGGTGTCGGTCGATAGCCTCATTGGATCCAATTCAAAAAAGACAATCCATCCATCCATCTTAATTCTTTTCTTCTTTATCTTCTTCCTCTGATCCTCCTTTGCCGTTTTCCCTTTCATCTCCATCTTCTTCCTCTTCCTCTTCCTCTGCATCATCTCCCTCATCATCATCATCAGATCCCGAAGACTTCAGTTTCCTATTCCCACCAACATGTTGTCCCGTATAACACCCGACCGTATCGCCCCTATCGCCACAACATGACATATGATACCCCTGCGGATAAGTCGCGAACATCTCCTCATCATCCAACCTGCCATGAATCTCATCATCATGATCTGCGAAAAAATCATCTCTATCCGGATCGAATTCCCCCGGATGATAAGAACAAACTTCATCGTCGTTTTCTTCATCCATGAAACATTCCTTGCAATTTACGCAATAGAAGATTTCTAATGGATCCCTTTTTCGTTTTCGATCGGATGAGATTGAACAGCATGGTGTTGTTGATGTGGATGCGGATGTGGTGGAGTTTATGATCAAGGATGTCCCCGTGGGTTGTAGGTTCTCGATCATACCGTGGAATTCTGCGGTTCGGGATTTGATGTTATAGTCGCTATCGCAGAGGAGGCGGAGAAGCGTTCGGACGTGTTGGTCCGACGCGGTTTGGATGACTTCGTAGATGTCTGTCATCTTTGAGGTTGATGTACTGGGAATTGGAGATTGAATTGGTTGATTGATGTTGGGGGGAAAAAAGATGGGAAGGGAAAAAGGACCCTGGGCCCTTTGAAGCCCTCCTGGATGCGTTGGATGTGGATACTTTGCAATGACGACGCGGCGCGTTGGGGTTGGGGAAAAAGCGTCTATGGCGTTTTGGGTATGTGACACAAGCACGCAGGGCTTGGCAGGCACCCGGCCCCAATCAAAAATGCAACAGTTCACGCGTCACCCTCACCATCGTCTCAATCGATATCCGCTGGTCGCCCAATATCTCAAGTTCCCACATACGAGGAACAGCCCGTTAATTGTCACAAGAGAAGCACAAAAACCGCCCTATGGAGCCCATTTATAAGGCAAGATCAAATCGTAACAGCCGCCGACCCGACCGGCTATGATAGCAATTCCATTTCGATGATGAAACTGTTTCGAATTTAACTGTGATAATTAGTTAAGTCATTTTCAGAAGTGTAGCGAGACAAGTCAAGCCAACATATTGAATCTCCGGAATGGAGGGATTGCGAGCTCGAAATCTTAGTATTCATTAATTGAGCGGTTGAGAACAAGGTAGGCGGGAGGTCTTTATCTCGTAAACCAAATGCTACCTAGTAAGCCTTAGATTGTTCTGGATTGTTCAAAAGCGAACGCTCAAACTTCTTGATAAATATAACCAGGCCGAAACATTCTAGGTCTCAATCCGGATTTATCACCTGAAGAATCTATTTTTGCGGGAAATAATCCAAGATCAAGCACATGACTCAAAATAAGTATTGGAGTTTTACTCAGATATCGCCGCACCCGGATTCGCTGAACCCGGGGGAGAGTAACTGTAGAGCGGGTGGGTTATGCGGTCGGAGGAGGTGGCCATGGACGTTGAGGACGAAGCAGTCATGAGGTTAATGCCGATGGAGGTTGGTTGAGTGTTCGAAGACGTACGTTTTGCAATTTTGAGGCTGCAGTTGGTAGTTTAATCAGGTGTTACACATGTCTGAAGTTCTGTTATACATCTGTACAAGTTCCAGCACATAGCTGGTCATAGTGACTCCCCTAGCGTCTTTTCTCTGCATGATTGTACAAACACGATGATTCCAGGAGTGCCGAATCTCAGCCTTAGAGATACCGAGGCGGAGGTTTATATATTGGGTTCTTAAAGTACTCGGCCAGATTCTCAATTATAACAAATGTCAGACGATCGCAACCTAGTACTTGCGAGTTTTTGTAATATATATATAGGCGCACGCGTATATATAATCGGTTCCGGTAACCTGTCAACATACTTGCAATCAAGATAACCCCCATCATACAACTGATCAAGTAACCACCACAGAATACAAGAATCGATACGATTTCTTTCAAGATGGTTCTCACGCATCTCTAGACCCTTCATGACTTCTCTAAACACCGAATAGCGATGGTATAAAGCCTCCCAGATCATATAGACCTTGTAGGAGCGATATCGGTGGGCGGCAAATTCACTACGCCAAGGAGGAAGTGAACAAATCTCTTCCTGCCATGAGAGGGTCTTATCAATGCCTGTAGAGCTCTCCTTAGGCTCCTTTATATCCTTTATATCGATCTGATACTAAAAAAGAGAGAAGGAAAATAATAAGCTAAAAAGGAAACGGAATAGAAGTTTCGCGAGAGGAGAAAGGTTGGGTTCAGCTTGATCGTTAAACTTCCAATCCGGGATACAAATATAGCGCTGAGAAATGAATCACAAGCCTCCTTAAGTTCTTGGCTAGCGACTATAGGGTTTTTGGGAGAAAGGGAATCCAAGACACAGCTGTAGAGCTCTTTTTGGTTACGGCTGTCCTAACCCAATAGATCGGGCTATAGCGCTACTAGGCCATGGGAAATAAATATTGAGCCAAAGATTGAGCTTTAGACACTTTCGAGGTCTTTGCTCTTGATATCGATGCAGTAAACCGTCAATTTTTGGCGGTTGAAGATAGTTCTGAAGAGTTTGAAAAATTTAAAGTCCCTCGTCAGGAATGAGTAGCCATTTGCGTGGCCCTCGCAGGCGAGAGCAAGATCCATCCACATATCTGGCATTTCTTTGGACCAATCTATTAAAACATAAAGTAGAAAAAGATTAGCTTAATATCCATGTAAGTATGTTTAAGCCCTAGTGTTCATACACAGCCGTATAGATATATAGTCAGATATTAATATATAGGGGAACACGTACTCTTCTTAGCTTCTCCAAAATCTGATTAGTACTGCTTTGGTGCCTTTGGTTTTGCGGGATGGAAGCTTCAGGAAGAGGTGTTTATATGCTAGGCCAAGTATTTTGCAAGAGAGCTCAGAGCTTTGGGGGCTAGCACATGGTCCGTCGATTATTTTGATATTTTTGCCCTCCAGAATCTCGACAAAATCATGATATTTTGATCTGACTTGTGCTTTGAAGTTTGTAAGGTACTCCAAAATTGCATATCGGCATGTTGAAGTGTTTGAGCTCTTTAAAACGGTCTCTATCCATGGATGAATAGGTCCTTCATTCAGAATATTCGAGATAATGTTTGTATCCAAAGGTCCACGCCCTAGATCACCCGCTGTAATCCTCTTTGGTGAGACCGGTTTCCCACTTCTTCCAAGTAGGGTAGGCGATTGGAGTTTAGAAAAATGCATGGCATAAAATCCTAGGCCCGAGTTGAACCTTAAAAGATGCTGCAAAAAGCGTAACTGATAGAACGGATGATGAGTGAGGGAGGAAGGAAGAGAGGCCGGAGGAATGCCATAATATATAGATAGAGATGCAGAGAGATCAACAGGAGATCTTTGTCAGTAACTCCGCGTACGAAAAATTTAAAATTCTCGCTATATACTGTACAATACAGGGATAAACGGCGTTAGTAAGGTACGAATAATCGAATGCGGATTGTGGAAAGACTAGTTACCGATAGGATTAGGAACCCACTAGACAGTAATAAGAAACTTTGGTTGATAAAACTGAACTCGTAGTGAATAAATCTAATGCTGAGGATCTCAGACGTATGGAAGCTAAGCATCAAAAAAAGATTCGATATCGTCACGATGGTATATGTAATTATACTCCCATTTTTAAGATTCAAAGTTCCATGGAAACCGGGAGGGGTGCTATAGCTACAATAAATTTATAATATATATAAATATATATATATATAAATATATATATACACCTTTCGGTAAGTCCTAGTATCGTGCCTCAGGGCCTACAGCTCCTTATTGGGGTGCCGTACGGGTAATCACATACTCGGGACAACGTCTCCAGGTGGGGTGGGACCCAAACTACCGGTGAAGTCAAAGGGGCTATAAGCTAGTGCACCTCCACCAGGAATAAGGACCCACTCAATTCTGGGAACGAGACCCGAAGACTGCACTGTCGTGCCATAGCCGGAATACAACATCCGATCCAGGCCCTTTCGAAATTTCCCCGGAATCATATGAGATTATGCCTAAGTGGTTTTACATTGTCTAATATTAACTAACAATTGTTTGGGTACTATGTTGGAGGGTATTACTGATATATATATATATAATATAGTAATATATATAATTATGGAGAGTTTCCGCCCCGAGAACGGATACTTCGTCCCTGAGGGTCCTCATAGTCCTCATAATCCCCAAGTGACCGACTCGGTCTCTGTTCCCCCCCTTCTCCCAACTCTTGATCTAAATAAGGATTCCTCCGCCGGGTTGATGTAGTAGCAGTCCTTCGATTACTATTACGATCCTCGACGTCTTCAATATCCCGCATTATATTAGTATTGATATTAATATTCCCATCTCGATCTCGATCTCTAGTTGTTGAAGAATACCAAAAGGGGTTGATATTAGCCAGCATTTCGTTCCGATGATTCGATATTTGTAGCTCTTGGGCCCTCGTTGCGACTTCTGGGTCGTTGATATTTGGCATTTGGACTCTGTTGAGGGCTTGGAGCTGTTCTCGCATTACGTCGGTTGCGGTGTTTGGGGGTTGGTTGTTATTTGGGATGTTGAGATCGAGTGGGGTGTTTATGTTTATGGCGGTATTGGGTTCTTCAGCCACTACTTCTTCTTCTTGTTTTAGTTCTTCTTCTTCTGTGATGGTTTCTTGTTTTATTGATCCTTCTTCTTCTCCTTCTGCGATGGTTTCCTGTTGTATTCCACTTTCTGGAAGTATAGCCGATGGTGGAAGTTGAAGTGGGTTTGCGAGGACCGGTTGTCGTTCTTCTGGGTTACTCTCTGGAAGTGGATTCGAGGCCTTTTCTAATCGTTCTTCTGAAGTTTCTTCCTCTTTTTGATCATTCCAGTCATCATTACCGATATAATAGGCATTGGCGGTCCTCTCATTATCACCCCACTCTTCTGCATACTCCTCGATCTGCATTGCATCTTGGGGTTCATCTTGCAGCTTTGTGGTTCGACGTAGCGATTGTGGTAGATCTGCAGAGCTGAGTATCGTCTGATACCCAGCTTCTTCTTCCTCCTCCTCTGGTCCCGGTTCGTCGTCCTCTGATAAACCAAGATCTAGCTCTTCAGTTAACTCTTCCTCACCACCCTCCTCAAAAATACCCTCATCAAGAACCCCCTCCTCCTCCTCCTCATCCTGCCCATCTTCCCCCTCTACACTAACCCTAACCGGCCTCTTCAAATCAAAATACTCCATCCCCGGCACCTCCCCCGGCCTGGGCCCCTTATAAACCAACGTCCACCCCTTCTTCTCCCTATCTGGTCCAACCTTCCTAACCTTCCCCCTCCTGCCCTCCCTCCTCGCAACCGCATTGGACCTCCTAAGCGGTTTATTATCCTCCTTAACATACCAATTCCTCTTAACCAACCAATTCCCCCTTTCCTGACCACCTTTATACAACGGACCGCCTAACGTCGGTTTAACCTTCAACTTCTCATAAACGCCATCGATAAGATCTTGAATCCACGGTGTGATATTATCCTCCAGATCACGCATGTCGGGTCTTAGATATCTTTCCATTAGGTCTCTGATGTATATATACCCTATTCTGTCGTTAATTATGTCCGCCCGGTGAAGGAATGGTTGTGGTTCTGGGACTTTGGAAACGGTATTGGGGACCCATGTCCTCCACTCTGGGGATTTAAAAGAAGTTTTCGAGGTCCCGGACCAGATATATAACCCCGCTTCCTGCCTCTCAGGAAGTCCATGAAGTAACCCCTTAGGATCAACCCTCTCAGCCGTAAGATTCAAGGGCTGTATATGGCCTCGATACCATTCAATCCCAACACTCTCAACATCCACAACCGACAAACCGTACAAATCCGTCGGATCCAAAACAACTACAAAAGCCGGTGGTCCACCGCGTGACAAAACCACCGCCCCGGTTTTCGTCAATTTCCCACATTTGTCAGCATTGGTTTTATAGGGATAGACGGCTAGTGCTTGGATTGCAGGTTCGTTGGGCGGGTTATAGATCCCTAGCGCTGTGATGGGATCTTTTTGATGGGCGAGGGTTACTTCGTGACAGGATGAGGGGGAAGGGTATTTTGGGTGTAGGTTTGTGCCGGTTAGGAAGTAGTTGAAGGACATGAATCATTCTGGACCGATTTCGCGGAGGAAGATGGTGTAGTATGCTGATGAGGGGGGGAGGATGGTGAGGAGTAGGAGGAGGAGGGGTGTCATTTTTTGGTGACTATAGCAGATATTAGAAATGTGAGGGTTGGAAGGTATCACATCCTGGATATTTGATGTTATCGTGGTGATAAAACGTTTATTCTACTCCCTATCTCTATGTGGAAGAGCATGGGATTGAAGTATAAAAACTACCTCGTTCTTTCCCTAAACCAGCTGTTTTCATAGAATATATCGCATGGTTTTGAGCTAGAAACCTGCTCTCACGAAGGAGGGCGAAGTGCATAGAAAAATGCAACAGAGTAATAGTGTTGTTGATATTTTATATATATATATATATATATCCACGCTGGCTTTCGAACCAAGAGATCGGCTTCCGTTGGTCGGTACTAGTAATTTAATTCCGTATTTGATATTTGAAATAAAATTTAAACTAGAGACAATATTAATATTCAGGTGGACTAGACAAAAGACAAGAAACTGAAAGATGACCAAATGCTAAATTAACCACATGTCAATATTTAAGTAAACGGAAGAAAGAATATAATCCTGCAAATAACCGTTATAATGCCCCCCATGAATTTAAAGCAACAAATTACATCCCATCAAATCCCACCGTAGTAATAGAACTCCTAATCTCTCCCGGCTCCAACCCCTTCACAGCCCCCGCATAATCATAATCATACCCCAACCCTTCAGCCACCGCATCCAAAACATTAACCTCCAACCCCAAGATCGGTGGTAACTCAAGACTATAACTCATCCTCCTCCTAAACACCGATTCATTAATCGATGGTAACCTCACCCCCCCTTCCCATTCTCTGTTTCCAATATTAATAACCTCGTTATCATCATCGTATGTATCTTCTAATACCCTTGATCTATCCGTATGATAGTTGTAGTTATAACTATAGTTATCGACTGATGAGTAGTGTGATTGTGATTGTGAGTGCGGACGTGGGTACGAGGCGTGAATACTTTGGTTGCACGCATACGCAGTATCCCTTCTTGTTAAATATTCCTTTTCTGTAGGTTTTGTGAGCGGGGATACCGGACAGCTGGTGGGGGTGATAGGTCGTTTATAATCTTGACTTTTCCTTCCAGAAGTACTCGACGACCGTCGTTCCACATCTCCATTACCACCACCGCCCATTTGAAACATCCCAAACCGGAATTTGCGTCTAGCGTTCCTCTCAGTCTGATAAAACGACGACATCATCCTGTTATACGTATCCTGTCCTTTATGTACCTTCTCCTTCTCTTTCTCCTTCTCCTTCGTAGTAGTCTCCCCACCCGCACTACTCCTACTACTAGTAGTGGTACTAGCATTCCAAGGCATCCTCTTCCTAGGATTATACTTATTAGGAATAACGATATAATTCCCGTCTGCGAGGTTAATACCCGGTGGCGGTGCGACGGGAGTTTCTAGGATCTTTTTGTGGAGCTGCTGGGCTTTTGATTTTATTTCTAGGGAGGATTCGCAGAGGGTTTTGAGGAGGGTACGGATTTGGGAGTCTGTGCTTGTGCGCAGGATTTCTTCGATTGGATCGCGGGGGAGGATTTTTTGGAGGGGGGTTTTGATGGTATTGGTGGAGGGGGGATTTGGATTTGGGGGAAGAGATGGGGATTTTGATTTTGATTTTGATTTTTGTTTGGAGGGTTTTGAGGTTGATGTTGACATTTTTGATATTATTTATTTAGGTATTTAATTTATTTAATTGTATTTTATTATAGATAGAGAATTGGAGGTGAAGGCTTGAAGGTATAGGCTTGAAGGTATATGGTCAGGCTGGAGATAGAGATATCTTGTGATATCGAAGAGTATAATCCGATCACAGAGAAAATATAATAAAACAGAACTTATAAACTTCAATCTCTCTTATATTATAGTATAATATATATACATCTACCAAACCCCCCCCAAACGAGCAATCTACAAATATCATATTAAATAACAAGGCTATTGTAATTCTACTCTTTCCAACAGATACTTTTAATCAGAATCCTCATATCACAAAACGACACAGCAACAAAATAAAAAATCCCAATGTTTGCCCAACGCACCTGTACTGCACTGCAGCCCCCTCCCTTCAAAAACCTCCCATCTGATCAGTGCAGAGGCGTCACTTGCAGGAAAAATAAATAAAAAAAGAAGAAGAAGGAAAGTAGCAAACCGTTTCAGACGCGCAATCAAATTTGCCACCACTTGCGGGTTGGCAAGATATTGTCGAGATCGTTCGATTTGATTTGATTTCTCGGTGGTGGTCGTGGTAGTTGATTGGAATTTGAAAACGCGTCTTGAGGGAGGATGGCTTCGAACGCATCGTCCGCGCCTGTATTCCCACCGAGCTCAAGAATTCCAAATGGATCCGGCTTCATCAATGGCAGTATCCCATCAAGACCAGAATCATCAATTCCCCCACCTCTTCTTGCATATGCATCTACAGGCTCCAGAGGTTCAACTTCAACTATAACCAGACCACCACCCCTTCCAACACTCATCAACACAACTCGACCAAGAAATCAATTACTGGACGTCCACGAAATAATCCAATCCTCCAGCAAACAGGAACTTCAAAACTATCTGGACGCATTAATCCAAGCAGATGGTAAAAACCAGGCAAGAATTCAAAAATATCATTTACAGAATCTACAATTGAGGGAACAGAGGCAACGGGTGTTGATGCACCGGACCGCCGCCGCCGAGGCTGGAATTATTGCATCTGCATCTGCACCTGCTGCACATACATATACACCTGCATCTGGCGGTGTATCAGTATCTGCACCTCCTCCTACTACTCCCATTATAACTGCAAATGCGGCTGTAAGGCGTGGACAGGCAAACCATGCACCACCACCACCACCACCACCACCACCACCAGCAATAACCCCCAGAAATGGAAATATACCAATAAGAGAAATAGGAAATGGAGGAAATGGAGGGAATGGAGGAACTAACGCAGCAAACTCAACCCGCAAAAGAAAAGCCTCCTCCCCGCAAATCCAAACCCCAATCACAATCTCAATCTGCATAACCTGTTTCCAATCCTTCGACGAATCAGAAAACCACAATGCAGCCTGTAAATCCCACCCTGGCCCTTGGGAAGCAGACCCTGACCATGATATGTGGGGAGATATGATCGATGGTGGTGATGATAGGGATGAGAATCATGAGGATTTTTTTAATGATTGTCCTGATGCTTTTATTATGGAATGTTGTGGGAGGAGGGGGGATACTGAAGGGTGTGTGGTTTTTAGACATGTTTCTAGGTTTGCGGGGTATGGTAATGGTAATGGTGGTGGTGGTAATGAGGAGTTTCATCCTTCTGCTGGGGTGGTTCCGGTTGATAATGGGAGGAGGAGAAGGAGGGTACAGGAACCTGAGTCTGAGGATCCATATGGTGATGAAGAGGAGGATGAGGATGACTATTATTAATATAAACCAGCATACTTATCAGTACTTCAGTAATTAACCAATTCACCACCTAATACACAAACACTCCTCCTTGATAACCCCCTACATTAAATACTACTTCTAAATATTAACCGTTACACCCCCCTCAACCTTAAATAACTAATTAAACAAATGCCCCCCAAAACAACACCCCTCCCCCCTTCCATCCTCATCACAGCAATCCCACCTAAACCCCTCCCCAAACTCTCCAACAACCTCTTCATCCTCCCAATCAACCCCCCCACACTCAACCCCACCATCCCACCTCCCCTCCCACACTTCACTTTCAATATCCAAGTATCTATTCCCACTATGGTACCTACACCCCCTTTCCCCTTCAACATCTTTAACCAATACCTCCTTCTTACACCTCCCACAAATCTTCATCCCCTCCTGGTGATCTTGCTCTTTTCCTTTATCATTATTTTCGTGAATATACCCGAGCCCCTCAAAAACCCCGAGGACCCGCTCAATAACCTCGGTCCGGATACACACCATCTTCAACACCAACCGTAGATGTTCGATCGATGCCGTATCAATAAGTTTTAATAGCGTGGTATGTTTCTCCATCCTGGTTTTTACCGTTTCTTCCATAGTTATGGGTTTCGGACTAATGTTTGGATTATTTGCAGTAGATGTTGAGTTTGAGTTCGAGGAGGAGGAGGAGGATGACATCTCCTTGTTATTTGATATGTGGTTTATATTTGGGATCTCGTAGGTCTTTTCTTGAAGTTTATAGAGGAGGAATATGTAGATATGGTTATGTCTAATGTAACAGAGAACGAAGAAACCTCTTATTCACCTATGACACCAAATCCACACCATCAAGAACCTTCTTTCCTAAAACATTAACTATTCTCGAATTCACTACTACCAATTAACAGAAAGCCCAGAAAGCTCTCAATACTTCAAAACGAAGCAATAACAATTCTACAACAATCAAAACCCCACAAACCCCAACTCCTAATACCAAACCCTCCAAGTCTTTTGTTCAAAAACAAGAAAGAAAGAAAGAAAGAAAGAAAGAAAAAGTAATCAAGTAGCCCCAATCTGACTTAAAGCCTTCTCCGTCGCCTTCCGCTGTAGAGTTCGAGTTCGGCCAACCTAAAGCTCAGCCTGTTTCTCCACCTTTTTATTCCTTCCCAGCAGTCGTGCAAAGAAATTCTTCTTCGAATTCCCTTCCTCCGCTTGTCCGTCAACTGGTGTTGATAGATTCTGCTTCTGTTCCGGACGCGGTACGATTCCAAGCCGTTTATTGCCCACATCGAAGATCTATCCCACAATATATATATAAATATCAACCCTCAATCTCCCCCACATATGTAAAAGGGTAGAATACATACCACATAATGAGCCTTCAAAAACGTATCCCCCAAAATATCTAACGGCAAATCCCCTCGACTCTGTATCCCCCCATAAATATACCCATTCCCCGCATCCGCAAACCCCAAATCCTCCTTTTGAATCACAAAACTCTTGCCCCCAACATCAATCGACACGATAGGTAACTGCGCCTCCGTCACCGACGCCGGGAATATAAACCCTTGATAACTAGACGAATACTTCGCTCCGGGGATCTGCTTGTATATAGCATAACAAGAAGCATCATCCAATAATGCCAATGTGGTCCCCGTATCTGCGATCGATATATTGGTTTTGGCTCTCTTGGTGATTTTCCCGTTTACTGTGACAGAAGTGGATGAGAATTGCCAGAATCCGCCTGAGGAGTTGATTTTGGTGTAGTAGATGTTCGCGGCTTGTACACCACAGAAGTCGAGGGTGGGTTGGTGGATGAACCCAAAGGTATAAAAACTCTCACCATGGTCCGGTTCATCGACCGCATCACGCCAGCTGCCGAGTTTACATGTGAAGAGTTCTGCATCTCTAGGAATATTGGCCTGTTGGATTAGCATATCGACGGGGGTAAGGACGGGTTCTGGTCGGCAGGTATTGATACTGCTGAATGCCAGTCCAAGGAGTCCGGATCCTTCGCCTTCGATGAAGCTTTGGGATAAATGATTGGCGAGTTCGATAGCTTGAGCTTCGATGTTGAGGCCGCCGAGTGTAAGAATATCCGTGCCGACGGTGCCACTAGCAGTTGATCCGTCGCCATAACTGATATCCCAAGTTGCGCCGCTCTTGTTTGTGAAGCTTGAAGATTGGGTAGGGTCGTAAACAGCCTTCGTGGGATGACCCTGAATAGTTTTCTTCGGAAGATTCGTCGACCAGATCTATCATACCCAATTCCTACTGTCAGCTCTCCCATCTAACCAAGAAATAACAAAGAAGGAAGAAGAAGGGGAACATACCCAAAGATCCGCACTCCCAGTATCAAAATCCAACAAAAACCTCTGCGGCGGCGTGCCAATCTGCACCTCCGCCAAATACAGCGCATCATTCTGCACATCCTCCGCATCCACAAGTCCCACATCCTGCTCTCCCCCAGATCCAATCTTCTTCTTAAGTCTAGTAATAGTCGTGGCTCTACCCCCGACATTCGGTGCGAACTTCCCTTGCTGCGCTAGCTGTTTCCCCTGGAAGTATTTACTCTCGGAGGCTTCGATGGTGGGGTTGAAACGCCATTTTCTCATCAAGTGGACGTAGGATTTTGTGCCGTTGTGGATGTATTTTTCGTTTTTGTGGATGCGGATGGGCGTGTGCGAGATGTGGGGGTGGAGGGGGGTGGACATTTTGTGTCTTGTGTTAATATAGCTGGACGGGTTTCTGTGGCTGTGGTTATAGCGTCGAAGGGAGGGGTTCCTTGAATTTGATATCTAGGATTGTGGGTATTATCGATTGTACGTATGGTAGTGAGTGAGTGATTGTAATAGTGACGTATCACGATTGTGTATTAATTATATATAGCTGTGGAAGCTGTAGAAGGTATGATAGTATGACTTGAAGATAGAGTAGTAATTCTACTATACTGGTGGGTATTATGACGCTTATATATGGCTTTCTCGTTCCTATTATTGTTGTATTTATGACTTGAGTAGACATATCAAAAGATCACCGCGAACGGCAGTCGAGTTAGACGGTTATCATTGAAGTCATTAATAAGGTGACGTAGTATATACAATATTAGGTATTTCTTGCACAATTGAGTTTTGGGGGTTTAAATCACGAAATACATGGAAGGGATGTTTGTGGAATAGACTTTTGTAAGGCAATCGGTTGATGTCGGTTTGAAAAAGTATAAATCGAGGAATGGGTAGAGAGAAGTGATTTATTTTTCTTTACTATACGATGCTATACAATAATATTGCTCGTCATAACAAATATGGGATTAAAGCGAGCCATGCATAGGTCTGGGCTATGAAATTAATTAGAAGCAATATATAGATCATGACGAAGGCAGATATGGATGAAGTGAAAATTAATTCAATATAAACAAATCCGAGTATGTCTACTGGATTTGGGCGAATACATGGTAATATAAGCTAATATAGGTAGATATTAAATCAACCTCAGTTACGACGACTAGGATTAGTACTTGGGATCCATCTTCATCAAAGTTATGTGCTGATTTTGTTGCAAATTGCCCTCCTCACCAAGTAGCACAGAACAGTACAGTCTGCCCTCGTCAGAACCCTGAGACCTAACCAGGCTCAACCAGTCGGAATCAAATCGAATCGAATTTATCCTTTTTTTTCCAAATGGATAAATATATTTCCCGAACAAAAAGGTTTCGCAAAATGATGTAAAACTAATCCAACGAGGCTGAAAATAAAAATGCCAAGACACTTTATAACAGCCAAGAGGATATAACGCCAAGACAATATGGATTTAAGCGAATAGAAAAAATCTGACAGTCAGAGTTTCACAGGAATTTCAATAGGGAAGTTCCAATTCAAGTCGATTGATCTTCTCCACGGGGTAATTATTGGGGAGGGATAAGAGGTGCTATCCTTGAAGGGGTGAGGCTTTGTGGAGGGATATCGGATACGATAACCTCCAGGAATTGAATTGTCAGTAGCAGAAAGCCTTGTCTACGTCCAACAGCGACGGTTCAAAAAAGTAAGACAAACAAGAAAAATCCACAGCCGCTAGAAAGCGAGAAAGAAGAAAGCGAGGAAGAAAGAAAGAAATACTGTTTCAAACGCATCTCCTCCGTATCCTGTCTCATACCCCCCCCAGCATTGTCATTGTCATTGTCAATATGTTAATATGTAAGTCTACCTGTCACAGCAAGCTTACCGACTGCCACGTCTCCCCGCTAGTTAAATTATAAACCACAAACTACGTACACATACAAGAAACACCTGCAACCCCCTTTTCCCTTACATCTCAAGATCATGCAATGCAAGAGATACAACCCTCGAGCTCGGATCTATGGTCCAAGCTGGAGCTCTAGATGCAGGACCAATACCCTAGCTACATGTAGCTTACTGGAGGTAACGTATCTTAAGATGGTAGGATTCCGTTTTGGGAACGGCGCATCCGAGATGGAGGTCTACAATATCTTTTTATTCATTATTCAACACTAGTGGAGTATCTTTCAATGGTAGATATCATGTTAAAGGTATTATTTATTATTCCTTGAGGGATAAAAAATTTGGGACAGTACGGGAGCATGTTGTGAAATTTTGACATCTGATTTGTTGGATCTCTGGTTGAAAAAAATCCAACTAGCGACCGAAGAAAAAAAAAGGTTAGTAAGACCCAGCAAAATGATTTTCCGAAGACATGTGAACGGAGGAAAAGTGAAAGGGTCTACATAGACGGGAACAGAAAAAAAAAAAAAAAAAAAACAAGGCCAAGCGTGGGATATTATTATTGCATGGGCTGAATTAAGCTATGGACTGGAAATGGGTGTGTGGCAGCCATCCCACGTCTCGGAGCGCGCTCACCGACAAGGGTCTTATTTTATTTTAGTTTTTTTTACATATGTGCCTCAGGTTTCAACTAGCACCGACCAAAGGAAAAAAAAAGAGATATCGCATAGATAGTTTGCTGGATTGAGAAGGAAGGAAGGAAGGAAGGAATTGTATGAGATTGAGGGAAGTTGAAGTTGAAGATCTTATGATGAAGCAGAATGCTTAATAATTATCGTTTGAGTGTTAATAATACTAATATGAAGCCGGTGAGTGAGCGGCAAATGCTATCAAACTTCAAACATCCTACAAATACCTAAGCGTGTATATGAGGATGTACCATTTTTATCCCACCTTGCTGGAATCGAAAGCGGATCTGTGGAATAAGATCCGGGTCAATATTGGTGTTCACAAGATGAACGAGATAAGATCTGTCATTCCACGGACGGCCTCTCCCGTGTGGCCATAATTAACCATCAACAGGACGTTGATCAATCCATTTCCTCTGCTCATTGCATGATTTGATCTGTATGGTCCACGTAGAAGAATAATTCTCAACCAGATTCAAAAATTTTTTTAGATTTTTTTCAAAGTGCGCGAAAAGTGACAGGGATGCGATAGTTGGTGGACAGAAGCTCCCCTGTCCGGAGCCCTTTCTTGGGGGGGCCAATTGCTGTTTTTCTGTGCTTGACCCATGCTCGTCCGATGCATTAAAGCCTACAAGCCTTATAATCAACGATGCTATTGGGCTTGAGGAGCAGGGCTTACAGAGTAATTGTTCAAGATCCCAATCCCAATCCCAATCCTTTCATGGGCATTATTCAGGTTCATACTCTTAGTTAAGTCTATCTGTCTCTGAAGAAGCAAAACCTGTGTGTGTCGAGACCGCCATCCCACCAAAGAAAAAAAAAAGAGAATTAAGCAGAAGAAGCTTCGGGCTAGTGAGATAGTCTATGTATCTAAGTATCTACTCTTAGCTATCAATTTTTTTTTTGCCGGCTTGTCTCAGAAAAAAAAAAAAAAAAAAAGATCCGGCGTGGCCTTCTTTTGAAGATGTGTAGCTAAATATTACACACAGCACAGTGGTAGATCAGTACGGTAGAGTATATATTTCTGGCTCACCCTCCTCCACCTCTTCTTTCCTCTTTTTCTCCTCTTCCCACCCATCTCTCTGTCTCTTTTTTTTCTTTCTCTTTCTTATCACCAAAATATACCCCTTAGACTTCTTGTTCGTCGTCGTTTTCTCGTCGTCGTTCTTGATTGTGAGATAGACTTTCCTCCTCTTCTCCGAAGAAGTATTTTGTCAGGTTCTTAGTATACGCCAGGATACATATCGAGCTCCCTCTCTCAGGCTCGGTAACTCAGTATCAGTACACTTTCCAACCTCGCCATCTTATTTCTCTTATTCTCTGAAAGTTTCTCTCTTTCTTTCGGAGCTTTCCAAAAAACACTTTTTTTTATTAGAAATTCACATTCCTCTCACGAAGGTGTGAATTTTTTGTTTTTGTGTGTGTGTGGGGTTTGTTCTGTGGGCTTTATCTCTTAGACAGGCTTCTTATCAGATAGAAACTTTTTTTTTTCTTTCACTTCTTCCAACCCACCTTCTTCCAACCCCCCCCCCCCCCCCCCCACCTTTTACCTTCACCCTTACCTTTCTCTCTTCCCATCAACATCCACTACATCGCCAATTCATATAATGGCCCCAGCTGTTGATACCATGGCTTCATCTTCCGCCTCCGAAAACGCCAAGTCGGTCAAGGTCCTCGAAGACCTCCTCCAGAAACTCTCCGTTTCAAAGGGAGAAGAGACCGAATACGCTGCCAAGAACCTTGCTACCTTCGTCAACGGTCCTATCGAAGAACACGAAGTTCCTTCGAAATTCGTCGATGACCTCAAGAAGAAGCTCAACAACAAGAAGGATGCCGCCGTTCGTGAGCGTGCCCTCTCGGCCATCAAGGCCATCTCTGGTCACACCTTGGCTCCAGCCATCGAGCCTTACGTGATCGAGCTTCTCGGACCCGTCCTTGTCGCCGTCGGTGACAAGATGACCTCCGTCAAGAAACTTGCTCACGAAACCGCTCTCACTATCGTTGAGAATGTCAACCCCAATGCCATCAAGGCCATTCTCCCAATCATCTTCAACTCCATCCAGAATGCCGGAAAGTGGCCTGAGAAGATCGCTGCTCTCGAGTGCATTGACACCCTCACTCGCATTGCTCCTTCTCAGCTCGCTTTGAGGACCCCCGACAGCATTCCTGTCATCTCTGAGGCTATGTGGGAAACCAAGCCAGAGGTCAAGAAGGCTGCCAGGAAGACCATCGAGAACATCTGTACTTTGATCTGCAACAAGGATATCGACCGTTTCATCCCTGAGCTTATCAACTGTATTGCTGCTCCAGAGAACGTCCCAGAGACCGTTCACTTGCTCGGTGCCACCACTTTCGTCCAGGATGTCCTTGCTCCAACCTTGTCCATCATGGTTCCACTTCTCGAGCGTGGTCTCGCTGAGCGTGAGACTGCCATCAAGCGTAAATCCGCCGTCATTGTCGACAACATGTGCAAGCTCGTCGAGGATCCTCAGATCGTTGCTCCTTTCTTGCCCAAGCTCATGCCCGGTCTCCAGAAGAACTTCGATACCATTGCCGATCCCGAAGCTCGCTCCGTTACCGAACGCGGTCTCGATACCCTCAAGCGTGTTGGTGATGTTGGTCCGGATGGTAAGATCCCAGAGGTCTCCAACGCCTCCGAGCCAGCCGTCTTGCTCGAGACCCTCAAGTCCATCGTCTCCTCCAGCAACCACAACGAAGTTCTCAGCAAGTACCAACCCGTTCTCTACTACCTCGCCTGCATTGCCGGTACCCTCTACGATGAGAAGTCCAACGAGCAGTTGATCTGGTTCGAGCATGTCGTCCCAGCCCTCGCTGCCCTCGTCGGTGAGGCTGACGCCAAATCCATCGTCGACACCTTCCGCAAGCGCTCTGCTCCTGGTATCGCCGAGGCTGAGGAAGGTGAGGCCGATGATGAGGAAGGTGAAGATCTCTGCAACTGTACCTTCAACCTTGCCTACGGTGCCAAAATCCTTCTCAACCAGACCCACCTCCGTCTCAAGCGTGGTCAACGTTACGGTCTCTGCGGTCCCAACGGTTCCGGAAAGTCCACTCTCATGCGTGCCATCAACCGTGAGCAGGTCGAGGGTTTCCCACCCAAGTCCGAGGTCAAGACCGTCTTCGTCGAGCACGATCTCGATGCTGCTGATACCGAGGAGACTGTCATCGGCTGGACCTTGAAGAAGTTGGCTGAGGCCGGTGTCGACAAGTCCCGTGAGGAGGTCGAGAAAACCATGATTGACTTCGGCTTCCAGCAAGCTTGGTTCGAGAACCCAATCACTTCTCTCTCTGGTGGTTGGAAGATGAAGTTGGCTCTTTGCCGTGCCGTCTTCGAGGACCCCGATATCCTCCTCCTCGATGAGCCTACCAACCATTTGGATCGTGTCAACGTCAGATGGCTCGAGGACTACCTCTGCAACTCCAAGTGCACATCCATCATTGTCTCCCACGACTCCGGTTTCCTTGACAATGTTTGCCAGCACATCATCCACTACGAGCGATTCAAGCTTAAGCGTTACAGAGGTAACCTTAAGGCCTTCGTCGCCCGTGTCCCATCTGCCAAGTCCTACTACGAACTCGGAGCCTCCGAGCTTGAGTTCAAGTTCCCAGAACCAGGTTTCCTCGAAGGTGTCAAGACCAAGGCCAAGGCCATCGTCAAGGTCGACAAGATGGAGTTCCAGTATCCAGGTACCCCCAAGCCACAGTTGAACGATATCTCCTTCCAGGTCTCTCTTGGATCCCGTATCGCCGTCATTGGACCCAACGGTGCTGGAAAGTCTACTCTTATCAACGTTTTGACCGGTGAATTGATCCCAACCAAGGGTAACATCTACGTCCACGAGAACATCCGTATCGCCTACATCAAACAGCACGCTTTCGCTCACATCGATAACCATTTGGACAAGACTCCATCCGAGTACATCCAGTGGCGTTTCCAGACCGGTGAGGATCGTGAAACCATGGACCGTGCCAACAAGCAGATCACCGATGACGACGAGCTTGCCATGAACAAGATCTTCAAGGTCGATGGTTCCCAACGTCGTGTCATCTCCATCTCCGGTCGTCGCAAGTACAAGAACTCTTATGAGTACGAGTGCTCCTTCCTCCTCGGCGAGAACGTCGGTATGAAGGGTGAGAAGTGGATTCCTATGTCCACCTCCGACAACGGCTGGATCCAGCGTTCCGAGCTTATCGCCTCCCACACGAAGATGGTCGCCGATATCGATCAGAAGATTGCTCTCGAGTCCGGTGCTTTCCGCCCATTGATCCGAAAGGAAATCGAAATCCACTGCGGTTACTTCGGTCTCGATGCTGAGTTGGTCTCCCACTCCCGCATGAAGGGTCTCTCCGGTGGTCAGCGTGTCAAGGTCTGCTTGGCCGCCGCCACCTGGCAACGACCTCATTTGATCGTTCTTGACGAACCCACCAACTATCTCGACCGTGACTCTCTCGGTGCTTTGTCCAAGGCTCTCAAGGCTTTCGATGGTGGTGTCGTTATCATTACCCACGCTGAGGAGTTCACCCGTGGTCTCACTGAGGAAGTCTGGTCCGTCATTGACGGTAAGATGACCCCATCCGGCCACAACTGGGTCCAAGGTCAAGGTAGCGGTCCTCGTATCGAGGAGAAGGAGGCTGGTGACCAATTCGATGCCCTTGGTAACAAGATCGAGGTTACCAAGAAGAAGAAGCTCACCTCCAGCGAGCTCCGAAAGAAGAAGAAGGATCGTATGGCCAGGCGCAAGCGGTAAGTTGCAATCCAAAATAATTATCTACATGGAAGCTATGATACTAATATATTTATTTCTAGTGGTGAGGAGGTTTTCTCTGATGAAGACGATTAGACGATTCGCTGTATTTCTCGGGGTTCGACATTCACTTTTACCTACCCACTCCTTAATCGACCGGACCCTTCGACTATGATGCATCATCTTACGTTACATACCCTTCTTGTTCTGACGTAATTCTTATTTTTTTTTATCACTGTTATATTTACAAACACTACCACGAGCCTCCTGGTGTACTTCTGCCTGATGTTCTGAACGCGAGCTGCGCAGTTCTGTCGGGGTTTGCACGCCGCCAACCTCTCTGCCCTTTTATTTTTCTACGCATTTTTTTTCTCTCTACCTTTTCCATTGCCATACCGACAACCTATCCGATGGAGCAGGTGGGGAGGGAGGGAAATGAATAGGAGATAACAGGGCTAGTTTGGACGGATGCGGGGTCTTTGTCTACGAATCTTACCCACCTTTTCCGACCTTTGAGAGGGGGGAGGATTAGAGGGTGATTTGTGACACTGAGTGGTTTTTCCTTTTCACGCCTTCTTTCCTTCAGTTATAGAATTACGTTAGACTACTGCGGTTTTTATTGTTATTATTATTATTATTATCATCAATGTTGTTTAGTATAAAAGAACTTATAGACTGGTTTTTTATTCTTTTCACATATGCTTTCTCGGGCATTTGATCATTACGGGTTTTCCTTCACGTTTTGGTTTTTCTTCTAATTTTTTTTTTGAATGAAGTAAATTGTGTTTTTGTGTAGGTGATGATTATGATTTTTATGGTATACGATGTGAATGTATGCTTCTTATGAAGATGATGATGGTTTCGGTATTATGAACTGATTTGATTGATATCGGATTGTTACAGCTGGTTTTATGAGATTATGCCTGATGTTTATTTGCGGGTTATTATCACTTTAAATTGCGGTGTATGATCAACTTCCTATAATCACTCTATAGATCTAGATCGAGATCTAGATCTAGGTATGTATCTACTTTAAATCGAATGTTCGTTTACCTTGAAATTATATTTTGTATATCCATGTACCTAGTAGTTCCACGAATTAGCTCCACGAATTTTTTGCTTTCCAAAATATCCAAGTTTGCAGGTTTTTCGTCGTTTGTAAATCGGTGTATAAATTGGGTTACAAAAGTTTAGTCATAAATCGATTTTATTACACCACTGAATTTACAAAAACATATGGGCTACAAACTGGTTCACAGGCACAATTAAGAAGGTGGTCTGCAGGGTATCCGTTGTAAACTAGCCAGCCAGCCTACTATACTAGATCAGTATACTAGCTTTATAGACGTAGTATACCAAGCAGCCCGTAAATTATAATTATAAACTGGTCTCGAGGCTAATTATAAACCACCCACAATACAAGACTACCATGCATGTATAAGCCGGTTGTGAAACCATCCGGTATATACCAATTTGTGAACCATTTGTAGTTTGTAGCTATAAAACAGATAGATGTTACCTATTCTCGAGGTTAACAAACCTATTCCGCTTCACTTAACTAAGTCCCATCCGGCCGCACGGGATCACCTCCCTCTTCAGAGTTATTTTACCCCTCTCTCTCACCCTTCCAAACAAACTCCCTCCCCCCGAAGTTCGTATCAATATCAAATCCTACACCACTTATAATCGGCCAGAGCCGTAACTTGACGTCCGTAACAGATACACCTGTAAGCTTTCCATTAAGCGTCCAAAAGATCTCGTGAATCCTTTGGTCATATCCACACCCTACTGTATCACCGGCGCCAAAACTTAGACCCTCTTGAGAACTTAACTCTTCGGAATCTGTTTCCTCATCGTCCGTTTTGTCAAAATTCGAATCTTCGAAATATATATATTCATCATCGTTTTCATATTGTTCATCAATTGCGGAGTCTTCTCTCCTATGCGGCCGTCTACTCAAGAAACAGCCATCGTTACGGAAACCAAAGGAGGCTGGCGCGCACTTAGAGGAGCCAACTGGGTGGTTGAGAGAAGGGAAGTCAACCGTATACCCCAGAGAGAAGCTTTTACCACTATATGAGTATTACCACAATTAATAAGATCTCCCACCTTTTGGTCAATTGGGTAAAAAATCGAGGGTCTTACACTTCGTTGATGGTGACTTCGTAATAGAATAGAGGTGCATACGAAGGTATTGGATGCCCGGATATCAGGCTAACCACATTAGAATATTCAAGACCTTCTAGCGCCCATCAAGTTGGTTATTAGTATTCCGGGCACCACGGTCTTACAAATATCAATCCAGAGTGCTTACCATTTAGTTCATCCTTGGTGATAAATTTGATATGCAATCCTTCTTCTGTATCTTGGATAGCACGGTGTTTCGTCTTCCACCGCTGAATCCGTCGATTTCCCCGGCCCGCGGCCCATCCCATCCTTCTCGTCGTGTAATCCATACCCTTGAGAATCTTTAGCACTACCGGTTCTTGGCCATATGCAAAAGCCCAGTCGAACATATCCCAGCCTTCTTCATCCTGCTCAAACTGAGTTACCGGTCCGGCTTTAGTCCCCAGAACCTCCAACATCAGACTTTTATCGATATTGTTACTACTTGCCAGCGCGTGAAGCAACCATCCGGAATATGGCTTGGTTTTCGTCAAAGCTTCGTACGCTGGTTTCATGAATTCCGAATCCTCCATGATAGACTTAAACTCCGTAGCAGCAGACCAGAAGAACCGACTAGCAAGTTTCCTCGGCAGCCAGAGTTCTTTACTTTCTATGGATTCATTCCGTCTTCCAGAATACTGATAATAGCAAGCCACAAAATAACACGACAACTCCAAATTATTCCGCGTTGCGAGCTCCAATGCTGTCTGAGAGTTCCCGTCTTCCATCTCGAGCAATTCCATGATAGAGGCTTCATCCATATTCTCAATGACGAACTTGACTCCCGCGAGACCCATGGTCTGACATTTTGTCGCAATATGCAGCAGTGTTTCCCCATCCCAGTTAGCTTGCATGAGGTATGAGCTGTCCCTAGGTCTGGTTTGAGATTTACACATTTGCAGTATAGCATCTGCAACCATCCAACGGCCGTGAACGACTGCCCACATTAGTGGTGTCAGCCCCGGAAATTTTGCCCGGACTGTGATATCGGCCCCACGGTTTTTGAGAAGTCTGAGCATAGATAGAATTTTGTCTTCGGAATCCCTTCCGGTTGTTTCATCCGATAGTCTTGCAGTTATCATGAAGGCCGTTTGACCATATACATCTATGTCATCAATATCTGCGCCTTGGTCCAGCAGGAGCTTGACACCTTGTTCGTCTAGTGCTTGGGCTGCGAGTGCTAGTGGCGCTAGGCTATCCGAATTCTGAGCGCTGGGATCAGCGCCGTGGTCCAGTAGCAACCTGAGAATTTCGATTCTCATGTTCCGAATCGGAAAATCGATTTTCCAGATCTCATGGAGAACTGTGTTCCCTTGCGCATCAGCGTAGTTTATATCGAAGAGGGCAGTATTGCTGCCGTATTTCCCTATGACCCACGAGATTAAATCCATATCGTAGGATCGCAGGAGATTAGAGGCTAAGGTTGATTCAACCTTTGAGATATCTCGGGAGTTTAAACCGCTTGTTGAAAATAATTTGGGTATGGGGGTATCAGAAACTGTACGATTGAAGCATAAATATGGTTCGAGGTCATAATGTAGCATAACCATCATGCTCTCCACCAAGCAACCTCGTTGGGCTGTATTTAGCGTGTTAGATGGCCGGAACTCCGAGAGGCATCTGAGAAATGGAGTTTCCCCCTTCCAATCCGTTATATTGTATTTGTAATGTCTCGGTGACATCTTGGCTAATATTAGTTCAATAATTCGAGGTAAAAGTTTAATACCCTCGGTGTGCAGGATCGTGGAACCAAACAGAGAGGGGTTCTGCAGGTCAAAGTCGAGATTATATTTCAATTCTTCATTTTTCACCAGGAACTCAAGGTATATTTCCCATCCGAAGTGCGCCGCGAGGGATCCTGGAGTGATCAATGCACGTGGTGGAAGAATATCGTCCCAAAATATCCTTTGCATGAGCAGGAACTCAGCTGACCACCGGGCAAAGACCTCTGGGTCGCTGAACTTTTGTAAAACAGATTCAAGTTTTGTCCATCTTCGGCCTATGCGTTCATTGTGCGGCCAGAGCCGGTCGACCTCCAACATATAGTAGTCGAGGTATTTTAATTCACCGCGGTGGTCGCCGTAGCTTTCCATAGCGACTCGAGCTCTCTCTATTTTTGCATCATCTTGGGAGTCCGAATAAAAGGGTAGGTAAGGATTAGTTGATGAATTGGGGTTTTCGAGAGAATAGTATGCTGGAGTATATATATCCTGAAACTTCCTGCTCGTCAAAACCTGCACTAATATAATGGACCGAGGGGTGAGTTAGGAAATATAGATGTCGTTGAACTAGTATAGTCTGAAACCCAAGACTCAAACTCACAGTTATAGATTAATATATCTAAGTAGATATCCCTTCTTCGTCGAAAGCTTCTAAGGGTCTGGTGATGCTCGGCAATTTGTTCTGTCATGAAATGAACTGGTCAGCCGGCCAGGACCGATTTTTCTAATACAAAAACCAGATTTAAGTATGTTGTGTATACTTGGTACTTTAATTTCCATTTCTCCATCGTCATTAAATTTAAATATGTCAATAATAGGCGCCTTGAAAGAGAATGTATCGTCTGCGTTTTGTACCTCCTTTTCGATCCAATCGAAAACCGATTTGCTGATGAGCTGAATAGTCTCTTGTCTACGAGAAAATTTGAAGAATTGCTTGCCAGCCGCCTCTAAATGGCGAATGGTGTAAACGACCTCGGCATTTTTCACTCCTCGTCTTATTGCCTCGATGGGGGTTATCATCGGTTTTCGAATTTGGTCTTTCGCATTATCCGTGGGTATACCATCCTCGCTTCCAGCTTCCCCTTCAGAAGAAGAAGAAGCACTACTGTCTCCCCCTAAATCAAGGTATATGTTTTTAAACTGTTCTATAATCTCCAAAGTGTTCATTACACCTGGTGCGAAAACAACTCTTTCAAGCGCTAAGGTGACGAGATTTCTTTGGGCTGGTGTAAGGGACCAAAGATGCTTTTCATATAGTCCGCCTATATTGTCCGGAAGCCTTTTAATTCGTCGTTTGATTGACAGTGGCGATGGTTGTTGTAAATCTGCGATGACCATAGTACTATAAGTAAACATTCCCTGTGCTTTCATCTGGATCTTCTCTACGATGCTTCTGATTTCTCCTTTCCGTTTAATGGAATCCGGGACGTTTTGGTATTTGTCGGCGTCCCCATCTTGTAGATGATTCTTCTCAGGAACCATTTGAGGGGTGGTTTTATACCATAGGAGCCTTTTAAGGTGGCTTTTAAGATATAATTTCATATCTTTTTCGTTAGTGAACTTATTAATAGTTAGTATCGTAGCATCGTCGTGGACCTGGCAGTAGAGTTTAGCATTGTCGGGGTCCGAATCTTCTGTATTCGCTTCAGTTTCCCCGAACCGCTCTTCCAGTCCAATCCCTTCACGGCTGGATAGTAGAATTTTAACTTTTGTATTCTCGGATCTTCCGAGTTCTATCAGCTCTGAGATCAAGTTGGAGCTTTCATAGTCCACACATTCATCAATACCATCCAAAACGATGTAAATTGTTTTCCCAATCGCTTTAGCCAGCCTTTTAAGGATGTTCATGTTCGAGTCTCTATGATTTAACTGAGGATCAACCGCCTCTGATGCTACAGCGTGACCGTTCGGCCCGGAAGATGAGCTGAGACGGTTCCTGTAGCCTGGTTTATCGGTGGGTCCTGGCGCCGATAAAGCACGAATCAAGGCCAAGTTTTCCTCTATAGTACTGACGTATCTTTCTTGGAATAGTTGCGCTACGAGGGATGATATAGCACTATCTGTCGTTCGTGTCTCATCATCTTCTCTCTTGAAGAAGAAAAATATCACAGGACAAGGAGATTCTGGTCGGCGATGATAAAGACTTTTTTCTAATTCTCTGACGGCAAGGGCCATAGTTACCGATTTTCCGAAGCCTGCCCGGCCCTTGATGTATAAGAATTTTTGATCTCCTTCTGCCCATTGTCTGTAGTGCTCGTTTTCAAATAACCATTGTGATATACGAATCGTCTGAAGCCTTTGTAGTAGAGGCGCTAAAGTGAGTTCGAGCTGTCGAAGATGGGCGTCGGAGGGCCTTAAACTCATATAAAGCTCTCTAAACCTCTCATTGATATTTTGCTTTTGGGTTGGGAGGTCTGCTGAGTCGTTGATTTCGTAGATTCCTTGGGAGATGCTGTTTGTTTTGAATTTGGTGGTGTATATGTCAACTTGAATGGGCCTGAGTGTATCCTGGATTCCTAGAAACATCAATATTAGTTTCCCGATATTCAAGTTAATAGAAGGCTGAGTGCTTATTCGTAATTTCATCGACTTACCTCCAAAGTCAGAAAGAATTAATCTTTTTAGCATTTCTATATTCTCATCCTCTGATATTACCGCGAGTTTGGAGGTTTGTACGGTTACTTTCATGTCTATGTGTATAGCTGAAGACGAGGATGTGTTAGTTTAGTTTAGTTCTAAAACGTTAAAGAAGGTCAATACCCCTAGGTAGTCTAACAAAATGACGATGGCTAGTCCAAGAGGTATGAATGATGAGGTTTGATAACTGGTGGGGTATGACTTGCCATGTAAAGAACCAATAACATACTCCTCGAATTGAATACTAGCCATGCTTCTTAGTTTCCTATACTTCCGGATAATCTCTTCGTACTTGTCACTCGCAGCAGACGGAGAACCGAGCAGGTCTCTAAAGCTCCCTATCAAATTTAGATATATATTAGCACGTATACACGCTACTTCATTCCAGGTTTATAAATACTAATTCTGCTGTTTTTTCTGAACTTCCTAGTAGCATACCAGCAGAACTCGAGTATGACCGTGATGACTTCTTCAATTGCTTCAATGATCTGGTTTGTGAGTTCGGTTGATTTCGTATCCTCGGAATTCCTATGGCGGTTTTCGTAAAGCCGACAATTTAATATTATAGTTGCAATAATTGTTGAAGCATCTAAGAATTGGCCGCAGCTCTCCGTATCATTCTCTCCAGCCTAGAAGGGCCCCAGGGCGATAAATTAATATAAAGGCTTGTAATCGATGATTTATCAAGAGAAGAATATCTCAATCTACTGACCCTGAGAAAAAAACTGATAACTTCCCACGCAATGCACGCGGTGCCCGATATACTGGTTAAAAAGGCGTCTCTAGAGTCCCTTACGAGGTGCAGAACCCCCAATAATCTCTGAACTTTCTCATTATACTGCTCATAGACCTTGGCTTCTAGCTCTCCACATTCTAAAATTGCTTTGTTCACGTCGACATTGCTGTGAAGAAAATCATCAACACGCTCGGGTTTTGGTGCGGGCTTGTAGTCTTTGATACGTTCACGAAAACAGGCCTTGGCTGTGAGCCAGCAGCGGGAGTCCTCTTTTTCAGTAGAGGTGCGAGCCACGGTGAAGTTACTGGTGCGAGCCATGGTGGGGCGACTGATAAGAGTGGGGTTTGCGTGTACGGTCGTCTTGTTGTTGCAATTTTAGATCGGTAACTTCATGCATAGAGTTGAGATTAGGCCAAGGTTATGCGAATTCAAGATGTCGAATGCGCATGCGATGAGCATTGAATTGCTTGAGGGTCGAACGAATATAACGATTATAATAGCCTATATGTTGCTAGGGAAGCTCGAAAATTTAGGGACAGAAAGCCAAGAGTACTGGAGTCTAAAGTCTGCTTTTAAATATCGATATCGTTGCCCCGCCAGAACTCGGGATTTTTAATTTTGAACATTTGTTCAGGGTTTACTATGCAAATACTATGCATATGCAATAGACTGATAAACTATCCTTCGCAGGATATGTGGGATAGCAACCCCGCTCGTTAATGCAGCGTTCGTTCGCATTTGGGCTGTTTGGGTGCTGCCAAGATATCAACTGAATTCAAGCCCTCATGGCTGGTGGATTTCTCAGACTGCAGCTAGCAATACTAATGCGATAGCCAATAATATTATAATCTGTGGATATCATGGATCTCAAGTATATATTTGGGCTCGCAAATATTGATACAACAGGGCATAAAATGATGTTAGTTGTAACATGATATGCATTGCACTCTCGGAGCGACCCTCAAACTATGGTATGCACGAGGATCCAGTCCCGCAACAAGCTATGGGATAGCTGTATAGCTCTAGTAGCTTTCATCTAATACCTTTGAATTCATTAGCTTAAAAATCAAATTTTTGAATTAATTGCATTGGAAAGGAACGCTTGATGCAGATGCACGCATTTAAGTACTATATACTCATAAAACCATTAAATTCTTCAATGGTAGTTGTCGACTTAGACGTATAAACGACTGATATGTCCAAACAAAACTAAAAAGGTATCCGTCAAAACTCCAGCTGTCCAAGAGGTATATACAGAGGTATCCTAAACAAAAAATATAACAGAGAAGGAAAAGAGATCAAAAGATCGATACTGCACTGGTTTCCTTAGAACCCACGAGTGCCATATGCAGTAAGGAGGGCAAGCACATCATAAATATTCAACCATATCATCATCCACATATATCCACATATATCCACATTCATTATCAATCAAATCAATCAAACCGCAATCTCCTTTTGGAAATGCATCTCTCTTTTCAACTGATGGATCTCCTTCAGCTCCATCTTAAGCGCTTGCTCGAGATCAATATCCGCACTCCCGGTCCCAGCCGGATAATCCACATGTTCAAGCTCCATGATGCTATCCATCGGTGCGTTCTTCAAGATCGGAGTTTTACTATGCTTCGAAAATCTGATCGATGCGGGGGATAAACTACCA
The DNA here is from genome assembly GCA_036971725.1 of Arthrobotrys conoides. Taxonomy (NCBI): domain Eukaryota; kingdom Fungi; phylum Ascomycota; class Orbiliomycetes; order Orbiliales; family Orbiliaceae; genus Arthrobotrys; species Arthrobotrys conoides. The sequence continues at coordinate 1,146,161 of JAVHJM010000006.1, forward strand.
CTAGCGTCGAGACTTCCAATGTTTATTTGAGTATTTCGGTTGGAGTTACGTCGGAACCAGCGGCCGACAAGGGTACGGAAGTTGGGGACGCAGGCAATAACTATTGCGACTGTCCATTCGAGATGTTGAAGGACCCAGACTGAGCCGCCCCATGTCCAGTCTGGAGCGGCTTTGATGTAGACTCTTTCTTCGTAGACGAGGTAGACACGGATAGCGCCGATGACGGTAACGCTATCGATACAGTCAGTATAAAGCTCAAAGTCAATACATGTTCAGAAGACGGAACGAGACTCACAGTAGTCCCAAAGAGAAAAGGAAAACCACCATCAACCTATCCTTCAAACTCGCCATTCGCATCTTGTATGCAATATAAACCGGAATCGGGAAGACAAAGACATCAGTCGACATATTAAAAATGGCTTGGTAGATATTAATCCTGCCAAGCATTTTCCTCGGTATACACTCGAGACCGCCAAAGGTTTTGTCGGCGGCAGTATCATCCGGTCTTTGGGGACATTGGAAGAGGAGTAGCATCTGGACGATGATACAGTTAACTATTGAAAGGACGATGAAGACCCAGATGGCCTTTCGAAGGTTGTCGAAAACACTGCCAATCTTGAGGAGGAGTAGGAGGATGGATATTTTGACGAGGGGCATGATAAGTCCAGAGAGGAAGCTGAAGACGAGAGTGAGCTATATGGATAGTTAGTAACAAAATCAATATATATAAGCCTCAAGTGGACTTATTCGGCAACATACATGGTGGTATTCCTCATAGTCTATCTCCACCAGAGCAAGTGGCTTCACTTCCCATAGATGTATGCCATAATGCAACATTTTTATTACTATAAAAGATGTTAGCTCTTATCGCTGATAGTTATCAGATGTATGTATGAGAGACCACTTACTCCTCCATGACGGGTAAATTATAACGATTAACAATAACTGGAGGTAACATGTCAGCAATAGCCCCACCAGAGACGTCAGATATCTATTCTTCGGCACTCACACAAGCAAAACCAATTAAATAATCATCTAGATATACACCGTCAGCTTTGATCCCAACTTTGCACTAGGATCACTCGAAGATCTATAACTTACCCCATCCCAAGCCCGCTTTTCTTCGATCGAAGAATCTCATAACAGTAAAGACAAATGCAATCAACGGCCCACCTAGGACCGCGGCCAGGCACAAGTCCTGCCTAACAGATCCCGTCGCCCACGGCATTGTGCTGTATATATATTTAGATATAAATGCGAGCTTTGGTCGAATCTCTTCCCGAAATCGCTCGCCTTCCAGTCGTCTTATCGAAGTTCGGATCTCATATAGAAATTACACCCAACCACTTGGCGTATAAAGTTGCAACCGTGCATGAGTGGTAAAAAAGGATAGATAGTGAGGAAAGAAGGAAAGAATGAATGAAAAAGGGAAAAAAAAAGAATTAAAACTCCACGAGAAGTTTAGATTGCATGTCGGTGGTCCGGTCCATGGATTCTCATCAAGCGAACAAGCTGGCGAGAGAAATTTTTTCTTTCTACCCTTCTAGAAAAAGAAGGGAAAAAGAGGGCCGATGTCGACAACGACGGGATGGTTGGGAGTTTTAAGACGGCTGCAAGGTAGTATGTAATGTACTATGGATGTTATGCAAGTGTGTTTAACCTGCTGACCGTCGATATTAACCACGGGATTTCGAACTTCCTTGTTATGCGGGGAACCCTACGGCAGTAGGTAGCTTTTCGTCACTGTGGAATGTAAGAGAGACACCAGATGAAGGAGAGATATTGAGTATATTAAGAAGGACGGAATCGCCAGTTCTCCGGTTTCCAGTTGCAGTGTAATATAATATTACATACGCACAACCACGAGGTCTGCGTCGCGATAATACACTGGTGCTATCATATCAGGACTTCTTACCCACCACCCTCTTGAGCACCATGCAATGCAGTGCAGCAGCTGTCAGTTTCGATGATATCAAACAGACTAAAGCTCATTTTCTACCAGCGCCACGGCCGGCTACTTCCGCAGACCCCCTCAATAGGTGAGCCCATCCCTGCACATGGACCAGGGGGTCCACCAACGAGCCAACCAGAGGACGGTTCCTGGACATGGATATGTGACAGATCTCGCAACACCGGCAAAAGAGCTTTGGGTGGAGTCCATTTCATGTTAACGGCTGTATTAAGATGCTCCTCGTATTTCGTTAGCTGGTGCTCTGTGCAGACTGTGGGCTGCGGAGAGGAATGCCGACAGGCCTTCACAATAGCCGGGCGATCCTCTGCGCAGAATACAATAGATAGATAGCTAGCAAGATTGAACGGCTCTTTATCTTTCCCAGTTTCTTTTTTGCCAATACTAAATCCTTTCTCTCATTCTAGTTCTAATCTGTGAGGCGTAAAGAACGTAAACCTGTCGCAATTGCTTGGTCCCAAGCTTGGTGTTTTTATTTTTTTTTTCAATATCGGATTTCTCGCTTCCGCTACCACCCTTTCTTGTTTCCCAGATTTTTCGCGATAATACTTACGAGGGCGTCTATCGAACGAATACGATTTCGTGTATTGCCCCATTGTTCTTGCGTTTCTATTTGATTTTATCTTCTTTTAATATCTTAATATTACTATCGCGCGCGGTATTGAATTGGCAGCTTTTCTCCTCCACGAGATTTCGTCAGGACCACCGTCAGGCCCGTGCCAATGTCTCGAAACCGTTACGGCCGCCATTAACTCGCCCACCGTGTTTCGGACATACCACAACCTCTCACCACCAAATCTTAACGGCATTTTGAGTGCTTCTTCTCCACACCCCCAGAAGGAAGAAGGGAAAAAAGAAGAAGCTCCAATAAAACGGTGGCCCAGACCCCAGATCTTGAAAAGAAAAAGGACTTCCCCTCATAAAGCCCATAAGAGATCGCATTTACCGAAACCACGCGATCTTGGTTCGATCTCGTCTTTTTTCGAAACGATACTCGCTTCAGATATTTATCTATAAGAAATCCGACATATATTATAACAGCGGCAGCCCACCCCGGGAATCAGAAACAAGTTTAACGTATACAGTTTAGCTATAGCGAGCTTGAGAGTTTAAACCTCGATTAAAGGGATTTCCTTTTGTGCCGCGGATCTTGAGAGGGACAAAGCTTGGATGTCATATGCCGAGAGGAGGGGGGATTATCTGGATTCCGTGTGCCTATATAGGGTTTACGTATAGCAATATCCAGGCGCATTAGGTTTCTCCGCTTCCCGTGGGTGTGCTCCGGTGTCAATTTGATTTGATATCAACAAAGAACAAATACCGTGGAAGCAGCGGGGAAGCAGAAACGTCTCGAGTCAGTCTCCTTTTTTTTGTTCTTGAAGGGAAAAGCATAGACCACTTCTGCCTCTGAACGGGCAATTACATGGTCAATCCCTCGATCAAGAATCTTCCAAGCATCATCTTCCAATCATCATTCATTCGTTCACCTTCCCAGCGGGTCTTCCTGAAGATCTTTAACCATTCTCGAAAAATATCAGTTATAACCAACTTGTCAAAATGATTATGAAGATGATGTCTACATTACTATCCTCGCTCGTCTTGAGCGCTGCGGTACTACCACCAATAGTATCAGCACGAGTCTTCTCCGGCCAATCGTTCACATCAATGTACTACGACTGCTGCAAACCTGCATGCGCTTGGCCAACATACGGTAGCTTCGTAACCGGTCTAAAAACCTGCAATGCAAAAGACGAACTCGTCCTCGACGATACGGCAGGAGGCTACTGTGGTGGCGGACCCGCGAGCTCATGTACTAACCAAACACCATGGGCTGTAAATGAGACCTTTTCATACGGCTATGCGAGTATGTTTCTTCGCGGAGCGGATAGTACGGAGTGGTGCTGTAGCTGTTATGAGCTAGAGTTCTTGGATAGTGAGATCAAGGGCAAGAAGATGATTGTGCAGGGGATTAATGTGAACTTCAATGAGGATCAGGTTAACTGGTTCAGCTTGGCGGTAAGTCGGAGTCTGATATCGTGATCTAATTCACGTGTAAAACATACTAATCGGATATAATACGAATAGGTCCCAGGCCAAGCAGACTGGCAAAGCCAATGCCAAAGACGATTCGGCGGAACATTCGGCGAGTTCTTCGGCAAGAACGCAACCGGATTCACAAACGTGACTCAATGCGACAACATTCCACAAGAATTACAAGCTGCATGTCGGTGGAGATACACATGGTACCAAGACGTCAAAGGACCAAAGTAAGCTTCTCACTAACTTTTCGAGGAACCCGAGTTTCCCGATATATACTAACATACGCTTTTACCGCAGCGCCACATTTAAACGTGTTGAATGTCCAGCCGAGATTGTAAATGTCTCCGGATGTCTACGAACGGATGACAAAACGTTCAATTCTAGCGCATCGAATGGCATTCCTGCGATATCAATATTATCGCCTACGTCGCCATTTGCTACGATTATTGCTGTGACGGTGATATTACTTGGATTCCCGCAAATTCTTGATTTATTCTAGTTTTTTTTTTTTTGTTAATCAGATAAGGTGCGCCTGGGTAGGAATTTATTAACAAGCAAGGTTCTGAAGCATTTGCAATCGGGTATTCCTTCTCGGTTCGAGTTCATAAAAAATTTGGAAAAAAAACGAAATTGTCAAAATTCACTCACAAAAGCCGGTATTTTGGAATAAGGGTATCTATCTATGGATCGAATTCGGTTCGCTTCGCGGTTTTTCTTTCTTTCTTTCTTTTTTCGTTTCATAGCATTGCATGCATCGATGCTAAGCATTCCGTCTGGAGTTTCTTTTCTTCATTTCTCGGTACATATTAAGGTAACAAAAAGTGCTAGGGGTTTTTACTTTTTTGGGCTGCATCTATCAGATTTTCTTCTTCTCGGATATAACTTTTTTAAATCATCTTGTCGCTATTTTTCTATTTCTTCATTTCTTGTTTCTCTTCTATGATTGTATGATATATAACGATATTATAATGGTACTTATAGGATAGCTTATTTTCTTGACTCTCAGTGATCAACTGCTAGATGTAACTTTGATATCATAGAAAACGCCTGAGCCATTCGAACGGTCTCATACATCCCGTAGACACTGAATAAATCAATCGGGGAGTGTCAATAAGCTATCCGAAGACTCCACACACCCCGAAGATCTGACCCCGATAACCATAAATCAAAAACTTGTTATCGGCTATGTAGCTCCTCTACCCCGCCAAATGTTGAAAATATCCGCAAGGCAGACCTCCTTCGATTTTATAAAAACGCTCCCCACTATACTAAATGATACTTGTTTCCTGTTTTTTCTATTAATATTCAAAAACAGCGGTTTTTAAAAAGACACGAACGGTTCCCCTCGCTCCGGTTACGAAGCGAAATACATGAATAACTACAGAGGCTCAATCTAAACGACGGAGTGTATCATTCCGATGGAAGCGCAAACGAACGAGAGGGAAAAATAAAAGGCTCATGTATATTGATTAAACGGATATCAAAGATTACTTAACTAATAAGGTTATATGGTACTACATACGTCAACCCATGCTCCGAAAAAATCGGGGTGCGGATATAAAACTCTAGAATTATAGAAACGAACAAAAGCCAACTGGGATAATCGTTGTTGTCCATAGAACAGCGACGGATCAACGGGTTTAATCGCTACTTAACTTGCTAGTAATTGTTCCTTTGGTTCAAGAAGACTTTTTGTAGAGGACTAGTTTAGTTAATTCCAACCGCTTGAAATACTTAAAAATTTATTGTGCATTGTCTAAAAGTATGGTAAGGCGGATCTTATACTGCACCGACACCCGATGGCTTAGCTTTTTTTATAAATTTAATACTATATGATCTCGGTGTCAGCCGGGAGTTGTAGATACCGAATTCCCCCAGTTGGCGCTGGCCAAGGTGTCGCTGTTGCATGGCTTGCAGGGCCGGCTAACCAGCCGGTTAAGCTAGCTAACTTGAATTTGAACTACAACGACAAGGTTATCCGATTCTTGAGACATGTAACAGCCTGTCAAGATGTAGGTATGAAAGAAGACGAAGTCTAGAATGTGGAACCAGAAGAAGATAGATATGGTCTTAAACGGGACTCGTGCGGATGGAATCGCATTGCCTGTTAGAAGCGCTAGCTACCGGTTTCTGTAATGCGCTGCAGAGACAGGTGTCTTACCCTTCATTTCGAGATTATTCTGTGACCATATTAGGGAAATTATCGGTGATAACGAGTAGTTTATCATATCAGTCAAGTATCAAAGTGTCTTCCAACCCCCCAGGAATCTATATGATGCTAAGAATAGTGACTACCAGGTAACTTCATTTCGTATCTCTATAATAAAAGGATTTTGGCAACTAGGAAGGTCGGCTGGCCGGCATGCAAAACTCGCTAAACCACAAATCTATGATCACGAAAATTATCAACCATCTAAACTCCCCACCTATGCATGCAAAAACGATATTATAAACCCGATTCCAAAGATACTCCAGCAAGCGAGTCTTGGAAGTTCAATTTAATCGGTAGCTACCTTCCGAAATAGCACATGCATCTTCCAAAGATAGTACTGGTCAACTATCCAGCTTCAACGACGCCGAAGAAAATGTCATACGATTTCGCCAAGGCTCACCGTTTCAAGACCCTTTGCTTCGCGTCAAAACTCCTTGTTAAACTACGTTTTTGAAAGCCACGCCTCATGATAATGGACTCTGTAACGGAGCTAGAAGCCATGGTATAGAAAAGGAAAGAGAAAAAAAATACAGATTTCTTTCTGGTTTGATTTGAAATTTTGAGCCGCTGGCGTGCTTGCTCCCTAGAGTTTTTGACTAGGGCTGGAGGGTTGATTCGGTGTTAACATGTGTATCAAGAAGAGACAGTTTTTTGTTCCTTGAATAGCCCCTTGATATGATAGAACAAAAATCGATATGGAATCCGTGGAATTCTTTTTTAAGCAATGTGAAAAGGCAAAGATATAAAATTTTTTTATAACATTCCTCGTGGCCTGTACCAAGATATTAAGTCACAGGGCTTCTCTGTTTCCCTTCCATATTCCTTCCCACTTACTCTCTCGTTCTTCATGCACTACTCCACCCCCTGCTAGAACAGTGGGGTCTAGTCTAGATACTTCACATTCTTTTCTTTCCTCACGCACGAGAGAAAAAAAAACCGACACTTTTTGAAAAAGCACGGGATATTCTGCTTTTTATTTTTTTTTATTTTTCTATTTTTCTAATTGATAATCTAATACTCTTTTCGTTTCGTTTTCTCTCGATAATACCCTTCCAGTCCATCACAGGCTGCCAAATCCTTTCTACAACTCGACCCGAAATACCTCCTTGGAACCAACAAAACACGTCAAGCAAAGCCCGCCAGCTGCGTGCATGAACCAACGACAGAATCGTTAACGAACAGCTTCAAGCTAGCTAAGCCCAGCAGAAACAGGCCCCAAGAAGCAAGAAACAAAGAGCAATCACCTGTTCTCTCTCACCACATCACATCCGTATTTCGTATAATCTACAACAAAAGAAAGTACAAGAAAGAGAGAGAAAAGAGGACAACTTCCATAGCTTACAAAAAAATAAGATCGCCGGCTATCGACCTCAAAACCATATTCACAATCCGAAGTATTCCAAGCATCTCGGGTTTACCTTCCCGCCAACTGTTGACTTCGGCAAATGACTAGAGGCCCAAACTCCAACAGTCCACAACACAGATTTAAAACGATAGGTTGGGAGGCACAACGCAGGAAATCCAACAGGAAACCTTTCTCGATAGATGCACAGCATTAAATGGTGGATTTGTGCATAAAAAAATATTGATTTCCAGACTTTGAAAAGAATTGGGAAAGTTGTGAATATTTTAACGATTACTTTTGAAGAGCAAGAAGTGAGATAATACGTTCTCCCTCTTGTTCTTTCCTCTATCCGTTTTCTTGGGTTTAATCTTTCGAGCCTATTTCGAACTCTCAAGTCCTGGGCGTTAACCTTCGTGCGACCATACCACCGCGTCAACCATACCGTTTTCCTTCAGATTTCCTATTCTGGCCACCACAACCCTTGTCGCTTCTCGCATAACGGCACCTGTTATCGACGAAACCCCACTGCATCGGCTTATCACCACCTACATACAATATTCTACCACGAAAAAAAGTATCAATTCCTTTTGGGATTTGATCTGTTTCTCTTAGGAGAGAATAGTTCTAGATTTTAGTGAAATTCCGGTCGTGAGGCTTTTTGCTGGGGGGAAAACAAAGTGATCCCGTGAAGAACTTCCTGAATGGTAGGGGTTTCTTATGGGATGCTGAGCTGGCCTTTGGAGGGTTTCTTTATTTTTGATATCTTGAAAGGCAGAAACGTTTTATTATCGATAGAGATATAATACAGTATAACAAAAGAAAAGAGAAGAAGAAAAGGAAAGAAACTAAATCAGCCCACTCCTCAACGGTTCTAAAAGGTAGAATAGGTAGAGCAGTAGTGCGAGCATAAACTCGGAACTCCACTCCTCCCTATCGGTACCGTTCCCCCGAATATCAACTCGAGGGGTGGGGCATCCCATTATCGACATTAATACATACTTAATTCCAAGAAAATACACGAAGCTACTAGCGGTTTTGAAAAAGAAAAGTCATAAACTGTTTAGGGAACAGATCGGCGGTGTAGGAGGTAGGAAGGGTTATATATACCCATCCCGTAGTCCAGGGCTCTCTTTATTTCAGGTTTTTACTTTCCTCTCTCTCTCTCTTCCTCTCTTCCTTTTCCCTTCTTCAGCAGGTTTCTTTCGAGAGATCAGTCTGGGTTGTTGGTAGCTTTTTATCTTGGGACTCTTCAGTCATTCACTTTCTTTACCGTTTCACACTCCTTATCCTTTCTCTGCCAGTCATTCCCTTCAGGTGATAAGTTAGGTATCATTCATTTACCTACTCTTCTGCCTATACACCCATCTATCAATCGAACCCCTCGATCGATAGTTATATCTCAGACTCCAGGTATTTATATACACTGTCGAAGTCTCCCCCCCAAAAAAAACAAACTATATACCCACTCCATTCACTCCCCCCTTCCCAAAAATGATCGAAGCCCTCCCCCCACCATACCTTTCCTCCAAAGAAACCACTTCTTCCCCATACGACCCAACCTCAACCTCCCCCTTCCCCTCCGAGGAACCTTCATACGAGTACTCAATCTCTCGTCGATACTCCTCCCGTCTCCGCCGACTCCTCCAACAACGATCATCAAGCCGTGGTGTGTACTTAACACTACATATCCCGCACACTCTGAACAATTGCAAGCTGATTTCGATCGAATCAGCATCCTCCACTTCCTCCTCGTCTTCTACATCCAGCTGTGATAGCAGCGGAAGTGAGGATAACGCCAGTATTTCCACGGCAGATACGGATTACGACGGGATGAACGAAAATTTAATCCATTACCAATCCACCAACAGCAATTATGAAAAACAACCGTTGTTGTCGTCGCCATCTGCACTACCGTTTATTGAGGACCTTGAAGCTGGTACTTTAGTTATCAAGCCTTCTCGTTCTTCTTTAAAATCTCACAATGGGCATAGAGTGCTGGGTGGGAAGTCGAAGAAGTCGAAGAGAGTGAAGTTTAAGAAGGATCCAAAGTACAGACATAGAGATCGTTTGGCTTATGGCTATATCGGTGAGGACGAGAAGGAGACTAGTTGGTTGACTTTCTTCTTGTTGTTGCTTTTGGTGTTCACCATGGTTTGTGGAGCCGGTGTGTTTATCGCCTGGGCTTTGGGATTCGCTGGTGGGAAGGCAGTTGCCGCTGCAGCTGGTGGATTACACACTGGAATCATTGCAGCCGCAGCCGCAGGCCCCGGTGCTATTCCCGTAAACGCCGTACCAATTGTAGCTACCGGTAGTGCACCGGTTGTTCAAGAGGTTAATGGCGTACCAAAGAAAGAAGGTGTTACCAAAAGGAAGTTGGAGAAGAGACTTTTGAATGGTTTGAGGGAAAGGTTAGGATTGAGACTTGGCGGTGTTTCTATTGCACCAGAGAAGAGAGAGGCTTCTCCGGAGGAAGTTAAGGCTGCACCTGTTGGAAGACATTATTATAAGAGGAAGCCGGTTCATGAGGATGGTCATGAAGGTGGTGATGATGCGAATTCGAACAAGAGGAAGCATAAAAGGAGTATGGGGCACGAAGAGTATATGCAAAGCTCGGATATGGTGTTTTAAATTTAGGTATAGATGGGACGTTGGGGTCGAGGAAGGGAAGAAGGTAGAGTGGATTGGGGGGTTGTGGAGGAGGGTCAGGAAGGTTGTCAATTTTCTGGTGGGAGTGGGAGTCTTGGTGATATAATTAATTTTATATCAACCTTCCCCGCTACCAGTAGACCACCAGTACCAAAGGTGGAAAATTGGGCAAAGGGAGAAAATCAGACCAGAAAAAATATTTTTGCCATGTTCTTTCTTCAAGGTTCTTTGGTTTGAATAGTTTTCCTGAGGTTTTTATCATTTTATGATTGTCATATGGAGGAGGATAGTTGGTTCAACTTTTGAAGGATTGAGGAAGAAATTCCAATATCCTATTTCTGTTATCTGGAGTTATTTACAGGCAGGAGTTTTTAGTATCTTAGTTTATTTTACATACGGAGAGTGTCAAAGTAGATATATCAAATTCGAGAGGATTTGACTACTACAATATAACCGAACAAAACCCAATGCAATGATAGTTCCTTTGAAGTAAATCGGATATTAATTCTATCTTATCTTTTCCAACTGGTATTAGAAAGTGCCTTTCCCTTAGAGGGCTTAGCGTTGTAGTTGTTATGATAAGGTACGTGTTAGAAAAGAGGCCGTTCTGGTATGGTTTATCAGTTGGTGTGTAGCTGGGAGCTGTAACGAGGCCAGACGTAGCAAGCTTATAGATGTGATAAGCATGTACACCTTCAAACCAAGCATGTACACGACACAAGCCTGTGGCCTAGACAGATAGGCTGCGCGTCTAGCTGGGATGAGACCTGGATAGGCACATGGCGTGGCATGACATGGCATGGCATGGCATGGCGGATAGGCATGCTGCAGAGCCGGGATCTTTTTATAAGTCGACCAGTAAGAAGTATGGGTGGATTAGCTCAAGTGCCAGTCATTTCAGCATCTTTATCCTTCCCTTCTTCGATAGCTTTTGAGACTGTAGCATCATCTACATCCACCCGGTTCTTTTTTCTCTCTTTCTCAGCCTTTTTAGCCTTCATCTCTTCTTTATCAAGAGCAGGGAATCGTTTGGTACAACCGCAAAATCCGCAGGTAACGACGACAACATCGGCCCATGGTTTCCGTCCGTTTCTTGATTTATTCTCAACTCGAGTGGTGGATGTTATTCCGGGAAGAAGAGAGGAAGAGCATCGTTTACAAATCGTGTGTTTGACGGCTGGTGAGAGTCGTTGGACTGACTTTCGGGAGACGGATAGAAGGTGAGACGTGTAATAGCGGGAGAGACCAATGGATGATGGTGGAAGGACGGTGGATGCCTGGTGAAGGAAGGAGAGACGGGAAAAGACAGCTTGCTGAGGTGGTGCAGGTTTCCCTACTCCTCCTGCTGCTGATTTCCCTTTCATCCTCCTTTGTATAGATGCAATTCGATGAAGCCGCGACGATAGGATAGGTACTTGTGTAGTTGGTGGTAGCTAAAGAATAAGTAAGAGACGAAGTTGAAGATGTTGAAAGATGACTAAGCGGCTTGGCAACACGGCAACACAACAACACAAGCAGCACAGGAACAGCATAGAAGGTTCCAGTGGTTCAAAGAAGACATTCGAAGCTTCAAGAAGAAAAGCGAAGAACTAGTGTTTGAGAGCTGGTTTCTGTTACTTAAAGACAAGACTGTAGATACTTACTTGTAAGAAGTATATAAAGGGAGTGCTGTCTGGTCGGTTGTGAATTCTGAGTGAAAAGCCTTTTGAACCTTTTCTGATGCCTAAAAGTTCGAGTGCCTCTAATACATAAGATACATACAGACAGTACTTCTCCGTGCAGAGTATACAGAGGAAGCCGCCATTCGCATCAAATTGGCCTGTCTTTGAACTCTTATCGAAGTTTCTGAGAGAGCAACCAGAAGAAGAAAAAACTCAGCAGGAAAAAAAAAAAAAAAAAAAAAAAAATCAGAAAAAACCCCACCAAACAACACCTCCCACTTCCCACCAATACTTCACTTACACTTCCCTCTCAGAACAACACCACCCACCACCACCACTACTACCACAACCACAAGGATAGCTGTCCCACTATCCACTTACATCCTTACATCTATCTACATACACCTCCCAACAACCCCCATCTCCAACATCTTTCCCTTCTGATCGGATTAAAATACAGCAGCCATGTCGGTAGTTGGTGTAGATTTCGGTTGCATGAACACTGTCATTGCAGTTGCTCGCAATAGAGGTGTCGATGTGGTACGTCCTGTCTCCCCTCCACTTTTACCATCTCCATCTGCATCCCCATTCACTTGGAAGCGAGCTTGGTATGGTATTGGAATCGTAGTACTAATCGGTTACTGACTTTTTGATACGATAGATTACAAATGAGGTATCCAACCGTGCTACTCCGTAAGTTCTTCGTTCGCACCTCTATCGGTATCTCATTGATGCCATCGATATAAATAAGGCTGCAAGGATTAGACTACTAACATATATACCTTTTAGATCTCTTGTAGGATTTGGTCCCAAGTCCCGATACCTCGGTGAGGCTGCCAAAACCCAGGAAATCTCCAATCTCAAGAACACCGTCGGTTCCTTAAAACGTCTCGCCGGTCGTTCCTTCTCCGACCCTGAGATCGATATCGAGAAGCAATATGTCACCGCTGCTCTCGTTGACGTCAACGGTCAGGTCGGCGCCAAGGTTAACTACCTCGGGGAGCAGCAGACCTTCTCGGCTACCGCCCTCATTGCCATGTTCCTTACCAAAATCAAGGCTACTGCCTCTGCTGAGCTCAAGCTTCCAGTCTCGGATGTCGTTATCAGCGTTCCTGCCTGGTTCACAGATGCCCAAAGAAGAGCCATCCTTGATGCCTCTGAGGTTGCCGGTCTCAAGACTCTTAGACTCATGAATGACACCACTGCTGCCGCTCTCGGATATGGTATCACCAAGATAGACCTCCCCGCTGCTGAGGAGAAACCCAGAAGGGTAGCCTTCGTCGACATTGGTTACTCAAACTATACCGTTTCCATTGTTTCTTTCCGTAAAGGTGAACTTACGGTCCTCTCTACCGCCTACGACAGACATTTCGGAGGCCGAGACTTCGACAAAGCTATCGCCGATCACTTTGCCGACGAATTCAAAGAAAAGTTTAAGATTGATGTCAAGTCCAACCCCAAGGCTTACACCCGTCTCATGACCGGCGTCGAGAAAGTCAAGAAGGTTCTATCGGCGAACGCTCAAGCTCCCCTCAACGTCGAGTCGATAATGAACGATATCGACGTCCGAGGTATGCTTAAGCGTGAAGAACTCGAAGAGCTCGTCAAGCCTCTCTTGGACCGTGTTACTATCCCCTTGCAACAGGCTCTTGATGATGCCGGTCTCAAAGCCAGTGAAATCGATTTCATCGAGTGCATCGGTGGTTGTACCCGTGTCCCATCCCTCAAGGAAGCCATCTCAAACTTCTTCGACAAACCCCTCTCCTTCACCCTCAACCAAGACGAAGCCGTCGCTCGTGGCTGTGCTTTCGCTTGTGCCATATTATCACCCGTTTTCCGTGTCCGTGACTTTGCCGTCCACGACATTGTCTCCTACCCAATAGAATTCACGTGGGAGAGATATGCCGAAATCCCCGACGAAGATACCACACTCACAGTCTTCAACAAGAATAACACGGTACCGTCGACTAAAATTCTGACGTTCTACCGAAAGGAATCATTCGACTTGGAGGCGAGGTATGCGGAACCAGACAAGCTTCCCGGCAAAATCTCGCCGTGGATTGGTCGATTTTCTGTCAAGGGTGTCAAGCCAGATCCAAAGGGCGACTTCATGATTTGCAAACTTAAGGCGAGGCTTAATCTACATGGTGTCCTCAATATTGAAAGCGGATATTACGTTGAAGAAGCCGAGGTTGAAGAACCAATCCCAGACGACAAAGAGGTAAGTAACATCCCTGCTGTCCCTCCAAAAACAACACTAACACCCCACCAGAAGGACGAGAACGACAAGACCCCACCAAAGACTCGCAAAGTCAAGAAGCAAGTCAAGAAGGGTGACCTAACCGTTGTCAGCGGCACCAACGCTGCCGACCAGGCTACCAAGGATGCACTGGCGGAACGCGAGAACCAAATGTTTGTCGAGGACAAACTCGTCGCCGATACCGAAGATCGCAAGAACGCTTTGGAAGAGTATATCTACGAAATGAGGGCCAAGATCGATGATCAGTACGCAGAATTTGCGAGTGATAGCGAGAAGAGTAAATTGAAGGATCTGCTCGAGGCCGCTGAGGTAAATATCCCCTTTAGTAACCAATATGGTCTAATGGTGTGACAATGGCATGCTAACATAATACCATAGAACTGGCTCTACGATGAAGGCGACGACACAACCAAAGCCGCCTATGTCGCCAAGCACGAAGAACTCCGTTCCGTCGCTGGCCCAATCGTCCAACGTTATAACGACAAGGAAGAGGAGAAGCGACAAGCCCAGAGGGCTCAGCGCGATGCCGTTGAAGCTAGCAAGCGTGCTCGTGAAGAGGCAGCGAAGAAGGCCGAAGACGCCAAGAAGGACACAGAGATGAAGGATGCAGGAGATGATATTCTGCAACCAGAAATCGAGGAGGCTGATAGCGAGATGAAAGATTAAAATACCAACCCGCTGAATCTCATTATGCAGTCTCTTTGGGGGTATATTTAAGATAAAAGTATTTTTTTTGCATGATTTATTATGAGGGGTAGAAAGAACTTAGAGGATGGGGCGGTGGATACACACATTATTTTACTATCGTCTCTTCTATTCTACTGTCTATCGGAGTGGAACCGCGATAGGACTACTTTTCATAAGCCTATGTGGTGGGACCAAGACTACTACCTACGACATGAATGGAGGAGAGGGGGAAGGGGGACCTAATCAGACGATGGCCGAACTTTTTACTTTTTTTTTTTTTCACTTGACTGTTCCGGTTTTTTTTTTTAACATCATATAGAAGAGCTTCACCGTGTGGGTTTGCAGCTTGCTACTTTTACTAGTACTCCTTTTTTTTCTCTTCACTTTAGGGTTTTTAATATAAACCTCCATTCTCCCCTTTTTGTTGACCATGTGGGTTTTGGAAGCCCCTTCTAATTCTTTCCCTTTTCTTCACTTTTGATCATTCTCCTGGCATTCCTTTGTGAGGGTCGTAGACTGGGTGAATGGATCCATGGAGGGGACTCGCGAACCCGGTCTAGCAAGATTGTGAGGATATTTGGGTTTTTTGGCCATGGCAGAATTTTCGAAAATTAACGTCAGCTTGTAACTGGCTATACGTAGACAATCGTGGGTTTGCTTGTGAGACTTTTTATATATATATATATATATATATCCTGATGATTGAGGTTTTGGTTGAGATAGGTTATAAACTTTTATATTACAGGTTTCCCTTATACTAAGTATGTATAGGGTTCTATGATATCAACAGGAAAAGTGGAGATGATTCTGTTCAGGAAGGAAGGGTATATTTTATATCCCTGATCCAAAAAAAAAAAAAAAAAAAAAGGAAGAGATATCTACAGCTCCTCCTCTTTCTTCTCCCCTTATTGATCCCCTTCAATATGTAGATAGTTAGTTGTAGAATTCCCTTAGTAAGCGACTCCATTAAGGTACTTAGGTAAATAGTGCTACTATCGGTTATATACAAAGACCTCTTCACCCCTCCCTCATCTCTCCAACGTCATATGTAGTTTATCAACAAAAGTATAAAAAAAACTACATCTATTTTGGAGGATTCGCCTTAACGAACTCAATCCCCTTCTCAATATTCTTCTTCAAATCCTTAAGACAAGCATCAATCAACTCCTTCTCATAAGAGTTAATATCCCCAAGTCCCTTAATCTCCTTAACCCCCTCAGGTCCCAACTCCACATTCGACGCAAAGAACTCAACCCCCTGATCCTTAAACAACGGGCTGTCAACAAACGTAGGTTCCACAATCCCCTTTTCACCATCCTTAGCACGAAGTAAAGACTCCGCCATTCTGAACCCGGCGAGGGCCATGGATAACGTGGCGGATCCGGCTCCATCCTTGGCTTTCACGACTTCGTCACCGCCGAATTGGATGCGGTTTACGAGCGCATCGCGGGCTTCGCCGGAGATGTCTGGGTGGTTGGATTGAGAAAGTAAGGGGACGATGGTTACGCCGGAGTGGCCGCCTACTACCGTGACTTTTTCGTTGAGTGGGTCGGTGGATTTTAGTTCGGAGATGAAACGGGAGGCTCGGACGACGTCGAGGGTTGTGACGCCGAAGAGGGTTTTGGGGTTGTAGACGTTGTGGCGTTTGTAGACTTCGGCGCAGATGGGGACGGTGGAGTTGACCTGGTTTTTTTAAAATGTTAGTATTGGAGAGATGGGGAGGGGAGGGGAAGGGACGTACGGGGTTAGCGATGATGCAGAGCTTGGCCTTTGGATTGGCCTTTGCGGTTGCATCGGCGAGATCACGGACGATGGAGGCGTTGGTGTTGAAGAGGTCTTTATATTATAGTATCATTAGTATATACCTATATAAAATAGAGGAGAGGGGGTAGGAGGAACATACCATCACGCGACATGCCAGGCTTTCGTGGAACACCAGCTGGGATCAAAACGACCTCAGCGTCCTTAAGAGCCTCGGCGAGGTTTTCCGGGGAGGGGGCATATCCCTTGACCTATATCGTATATAATATCAACTATTAATATACAATCCACAATGAATAGTAATATGAAGACGAGGGAGGTATACTTACGACGCTGTTGGTATTCACATGCGAGATATCAGCGGCGACACCTATCATCATCATCAACATCATTAGCCATTCAATCCCCATTTTCCAAGAATAACCCCACACCCCGGACCAAAGGAACTCTAGCCCTCTCTTCGAAAAAAAAAAAAAAAAAGTGAGACTAACCAGGCGCCCCACGAACATCATACAACGCCAACTCAGTAACCTTTGGAGAAAGCTTCAACAAAAGCGACAATGGCTGTCCAATACCGCCGGCGGCTCCGAGGACGGCGACTTTGTAGTACTATATTAAACCATAAACAGAAAAGAATTAATTATTTGCTGCTGTTGAAATAATTGATGGATGGATGGATGAATGTACCTGAGAGGCAGAAGCAGAGAAGGCACGCTTCTGAGCGAGGGTTTGGGTTGTTCGGCGGAGGGAGAACATTTTTTTGTATTATTCTTCTAGTTTTAACGGACTTGTAGGTTAGTTATAGTCCGAGTCCTATATCTTGGAGATGTTGAAGGTTGGAACGTGTAGATGCCTCGTGGCGGGGTGGTGTGGATGGAGTAGGATAGAATGGATGAGGGGAGAGAGAAGAAAGCTCAGCTCCAGCTCTACCCTCCGTCCCCTCCGCTCGCCCCACCGGCGCGGGATAAACCACAGTGCAGTTCCACGATCAATTGACAAACAATACACGTGAGAAAACCACATACCTTTATACACTAAAAGAAAAAAGACAGTTGAATGAAGTTCGAAGAAAATGTGGGGAGAGAGCTATAGAGTAGATGTACTTTCTGAAGAGGGAGGTTAAAGAAGAGAGAAGCCGAAGGTCGGGTCTTTTTTTTTGCTTCGGTGTTATAAGGAAGGCCTGCAACAGGTAAACGCTAATTTTTTTTTCTTCGGTGCGTCGGCAAATCCAATTGCAAGGCTTAAAAATTTTCAAATTTCAACACAATGGCTTGCGTATTTTATAACTAATAGAAAATGGAAATCCCGCATTTTTTTCGGGATTCTCTTTTTACGTGCATGTGGCTGGGATGGCGCGTGGGGGGAGCAGGGGGGTGTCTTTACAGCTGAAGTGGGGAGGAGGAGGAGGAGGGGGCGCATGGATGGAAGACAATCAATTAGGGTCGTGATGGATCCCGGGCGTAAACGTTGACGTCACTTCACGGTCCGGATGAACGGCTTCAAAGGATCCACGGGCACATATAGTGAACTAAGATATCTAAGCTTTTGGTTTGATTCAACGTTGGTGATATCTGAGTGGAATGTCTTAGATTCATAAAAGATGGCCGGACTCCCTGTATATGCGCCAAACACCAACAGACAGATTTCCTAAATAACAAATACTATACATCCATCCATCCTTTGATATAGCTCCGTATATATATGTCGGATTATGCATACTCCAGAGTATGTGCATGCCCTCGATCAAGTCTTGACAGGGGAGGCGGGGAAGAGATCGGGAGGAGATCATCTTCTCATTTCCTCCTCCCTCAAAACCCTCTCTCCCTCCAACATACTCTCTGTCATCGAGTCCCCACCAGCATCAGCACCATCCTTTCCCTTAAAAAGTCCCCAAATCTCATCCCCTTGTTCCAATGTCACGCTCCCTTCAAGAACCTCCATCGCCATCTCCACCGTCTCCGGTAATAGCCCTGCTCTGCTCAAATACCCCCCTTCCTTCGCGAATGCCACCCTCGCAAATACAACCAAGTGTTTATACCCGTTCCCGTTATGCGCAGTACTTCCCAACAGCCGTTCGATATCATCATTACTCGTCTGTAGTTTCAAAACTCGGTGTATGAATGATACTCCATTATTTATAAACTTAACAGAGTTTTCGATGCCGTACCGGTCTTCGTAGACTTCTTCTAGCTCGTGGTGTAACCGCACAATTATACGGCTTAACGCTTGCCAGTTGGAGTTCGTTACTAGACTCGTAATGCCGTGGGTTGTGGATGCTATGCATGAGTAGAATGTAAGGATGGCGGAGCGGATAGATAGTATCTCCGCACGACGATGGCCAGGGTGGACTGTCGGATCGGCTTTGGGCTCCGTTGTCAGAAGGAATGAAGCATGTATTAACGTTACTCTTTCATAATCCTTTTGTTCCAGGGGATCTGGAGAGATTGGGCCGTATGAGGTCGAGAATACTGAGGACGGTAGAGTATTAAGGATTAAACGGATATGAGACATCGGTTGGTTGTATGTCATGAATGGGGCGATGAAGTCCGGCTGAATGAGAGACCAGAAGCTAGAATATCAGTTAGCAAGACCCCTAGAAACAAGGTGTATTAGAGGAACATACTGTTTACTAAGGTCATCATTAATGAGGGCACCCAAAGCTACTGTTTCGAACAGCAACAAGCACTTCTCGACATCGACGAGTGGGTTGATCTTGTCATAACGTCCCTTAAACCGCTCCAGCGAGTTGAGCATGACGGTTTTCTGGAGAACCTCAACAAAGGGCTCTAGTATTATTGGAAATAGCTGTTCTCCAAAATCACAATCTATAACGTGATGTAAAAACCCCAAAAGCAATGATAGCGGCTCAAACTACTCTAGTCAGTCAACCTTGTAGTATAGAAGTGAACTTAAGGGTCACTTACAAACTTTTCCGTATAACACCTGTCCCATAAAGCGATAAGAATACAGCAAATCCTCGACGGAAACTCGCCGTATGGGGCGTCCACGTCTGCTTGAGGAACGTTCTCCATAAACAGTGCCGCCAACGACGTCCCAGCATCTGAAGGGAAGTGATAATTCTCCAAAATTTCCAATATTGTCAGTTGCCCTTCTTCAGGCTTATAAGACAGAATACTTTCCAGAAACTATATTGTTGTTAGCGTCGTCTAGACATACGTTGAAAGTGGGCATACCTGTTGCCTATCATCATTCCCCAAGCCCAGCTCTTCGAGAGTCATTTTATCAATCATAGCATCAAGATCTTCTTCAGGCTCAGCACCCGTCTCCATCATGATGGACCTCTGTGAGTTACCCCCTGACTGCAATATTGGCAGTACCAAAGTCTGCGAATGCTTCATAGGCGACTCATTCGGCTTTCTCTTCCGCTTCGCGCTCTTCGATGGCGTCCTTCGACCACGACTGCCAGGCATACCGACCGGAGGGCTACTCCGAACCATACCGGCTTCATCTGCATCGAATCCGTCACATAGCTCCGTAATCCTGTTTTTCCGGGGGGTCTGAAGGCCTGTCGTATCCTTCGCAGGTTTGGACGGTTGTTTATCCTTCTGTTGATATTGTTTTAACTCTCTGTGCATTGCCTGCTGGTCATTCCGGTCGAACTCGAGGTCGGCTTGCATCTTTACCACATCTGCCCGTAGTTTTGCCATTTCTTCCTCCGCTTTGTCGGACTTCTGCTGGGCGTACGACCTGATAGCGTCAACTTCGGATCGGTGTTCCGTCTCCGCTTTTTCAATCTTCTTCCGTAATAGCATATTCTCGCCAGTCTTAGTCTGCACATCCACAGTCGCCTGTTTTAACTTTTTCTGCAGCTCATCCTTCTCAAGCGCCAGCTGCTGTGCAGCCTTCCTTAGGGCCTCAAGCTCTTCGAGATCATGTGCCGTCGGCCCCTTTGCCTCATCAATATCCATAGCTGCACTTTCTCCAGCTCTAGCAACACCCGCTTCAGCGACCGCATTATAATCCACCATGTCATGATTAGTGACCCGGGGCAATGTAGCAGTTTTTCCCAACGTTGGCTCATTACTACTGATCCAAGCGGAGGTGCCAAAAGCAGAGGTTCCTAAAGCCGATGCTTCAAGCGCAGCTGTGCCTCCCGCGGCTTCCTGAACAACAACTTCGGTTGCAGCACCTGCGGTATCCCATAATTCTTTAGCTTGGTCATAATTGGCGTATTCTTCCGGTCTCGCGATATTGGTGGGTACAGCCGGTTTTGCAGTACCATTCGTTGTCTGGTATACATGCACAGAAGGACGTTTTATAGAGTTTTGTAATCGTGATCGGTCACCAGGAGTACTTGGTAGAGTCGGTTGAGTGATATATGAAGGCGTAGGTTGTCGATATGAGTTCCTAGGTTGTAATTGCCGTTGACGGTGGGTATATGTTTGTGACAATTGAGTCTGACGTTGTTCGTTAATGTATGCCTGGTGCTGTGCTATCGTTTGTGCTGCAGGTTGTTGGGTGGGTACGGGCTGCTGCTCGGCCTGTCGCTGTTGAGCAAGGTATGCATCCTGTTGTTGCTGCCGTAGTCGCTGACGTTCTTGATTTCGAGCGAGATAGGCGGCACGGACTTCTTGTTCTTCTGCCGATAGGTTTTTGGGAGCTGGCGGTGGAGCTGGTCTTGGTGGTTGGAAGGCAGGATTCGTGTATGGTCTGTTCGGACCGGAGTGGTGCGATTGAGTCGCATTCTGACGGTTAGAATTGTAGGATGCTGCTTTTGAGGAGATTTGATAGGGATTCTTGGAAGGTTGCTGCTGCTGCTGTCGCGATTGTTGGATTGGTGGAGGAGGAGGTTGAGGTTGAAGTTGAGGTTGAGGTTGAGGTTGTTCAGCCTTCCGTTGTTTCTGGGTCAGCGACGCGAGCAAAGCCGCGTTTTCGATCTCCTGCAGCTGATCGAGGTTGAAGTCATCATCGGAACCGAAGTAGTCTTCTTCGGCCGCCATTGGTGGAGTAGAGCATTGCACTGGAGGATTGGTAATAGATGGCGATTAGGTCATCGGTTAGGTTGTTTGGAAGAGAGTGGTAGTGGAAGTGGAAGTAGTGAACTGGGGTTTATGACAAGGCTGTGGCGAAGGGTTTTGGTGTTTTGGATTGGACCGGGTGAGCTTTGGCGAATGCGGGCTGCCCTGCTGCATCAACTTACAACTCTAACCACACCACGGACCACCTCCACGATCGAATTTGATTAATATCGACAGTGTTATTGGATATCAAGGATCAATTAGATTGGTAACTCGTGGTAGATTCCCCAATCTAATTATTTCAACCTCGATCATGAAAGAAACGCATCCACGTGCGAAAAGCATGATAGCCAATTACAATCCCACGTTGCCCGTCCCATACCAAACATTCTACTTTAACATCCCTCAAAACCAGAAATCCCACTTTTTCAGTCCCTCTCCGGCACAGCAATTGGATTCCTGCTATCAATCAAGCCGACGTGAACATGCAATGCAATGACATGCACAGACAGACAGACAGACAGACAGCTGCCGGCTGCACGTCAAAACAGGCGCCAACAATCCAGGGTGGATCCTTAGCGAAAGTCGAATTGCCGCTTCTCGAAAATCAACTTTTCCAAAATGTCAAAAGAAACCAAGGTAGGATTGAACGAAATACATGGCGTGAGTGATCTAGCGGGGACGCCGAAGTATTGGGTTTAGCGGGGTTTTGGTCAAGTTGGTAGACGACTAGAGACTGTGGGTATATTTGCTGTCCCACGCATATGCATGGCCCGGATTGAACTTACAATGCAAGGATGGTTGGTCCCCCATTCCAACTTTTCTCGAAGTCGTCCGAACGGAGCGAGCTAGAGGGAACCATTGGTTTTTCGGAAGTTGCTTTGATTGAGCTACTTCCAATCCTTAGCTCGCGATAGATATCGAAAATCTGAAACAGGCGGGGTTGAGGTTTTCTATAAAGAGTCCGGCATAAGCGCGCCAAAAAAAGCAGTCATGGATCGATCGGTATCACATCTCAAAGGAATTAAATACTATATTTGAATCTACTTTTTATTTTATTATATCCTTGTTCGGGATACGAGTTTTTGCCTTAATCCTTTGGCTTTTGACAAAAATGTCGAAGTTCAGTAATTTCAAATCCTACGACGGCGCCAAAGTCCAGAAACGAGGTTATCGTAAAAACGAGATTTGGGATGAACATAAACATTTCATCCTGAATCTTGTACAACGGGGTGAGAGGCAAAGGGATATCCTTGAGGCATTGAAAACAGAAAAGGGTTTTACTACGAAGTTCGTACAATCGTTCCTTCAATTTCTTTCCCTTTATAAGTTTAGATTAGAGGGTTATAGTATTATCCGACACCCTATAATACTAAATTTGAAGCTCGAGAACATCTGCTTGTTGCATTTCTTGCTAACCACACGGGATATAGTCTAAACCAGCTGAAAAGCAAACTGGGAATATGGGGAGCTTCGAACAGAAACTTAGCAAAGAAGCAGCGGAAATGGATCTACCTGGTGAATAAAAGGAGAAGGGAAGAGGGGAAGGAGACAGCGTTTTACTATGCCGATTCCAAGCAGCAAGTCACGGAGTCGCAGCTGGCAAGCATCATGAAAGGTGGAGAAGCGGCCTTTGCTGGTAAGAATATAAAGATAATATCATTTACTATAAAATGGGTTTATAGATCTCAGGGTGACTAACTTGTGTGTATTCAAGGAGAGTCTGTGGCTAGCCCCGGAGATCTTGAAATGACTACGCCTCCGCCGTCTGGCCCGGATATTGAAGATGAAGATATCACTGAGGATTCACAAGAACTGGAGGTGCAAACGGAATCACCGATAGACCCTGCTGAACGTGAGCCAGAGATTGGGACACCGGTCTTAGAACAAGAGGATGTCGTATCT
The DNA here is from genome assembly GCA_036971725.1 of Arthrobotrys conoides. Classification (NCBI taxonomy): domain Eukaryota; kingdom Fungi; phylum Ascomycota; class Orbiliomycetes; order Orbiliales; family Orbiliaceae; genus Arthrobotrys; species Arthrobotrys conoides. The sequence continues at coordinate 1,169,626 of JAVHJM010000006.1, forward strand.
CCACCCACCTCATATCACACTCCCAGCATTATCTCAACTGGATCCACGCAAAGTGGATTCCCTGCTCTAAAAAGCCCCATAGTAGATAATTCTGATAAAGCTAGAGTCTCTGATCTACCTATACTTTCCCCTTCCATCGACCGGTTTGTACTTGCGTCCCCGTCCCCGGCTAGTCCCGAGACCCCAGTGAGTTTTGACGATATCTACAAGAAAGTCCTTCAAAAGCTTGACTCTTTCCATCTCCTCGCCACTAATCCCCCCCAAGAGTTGCGCCCAGAAGCCGGATCTATGGTACCAATATCGACACCAAATCTCGGCTACGACTTTACCCCCCAATTCGACCTCGACAAAGGAAACTGGCCCGGTCCGAACAGTAATGAGTATACTGACGACCTAGGGGAATGGATGGAAGAAGAATTCGACGATGCCTTAATGCATTTTGAAACTGTCGAAGAGATGATGAGGGTTACTGCATTGCCGTTTTCGGTTTGTAGGGATGAAATTATTGCGGATTGGATAAATGAGTATGACGAAGATCCTTTACCTTATCATATATGCAGCGCTATTGTAGAAGGTCGACCGGTTCCGCCGGTTTCAAATGCTTCCGGAAATCCTCCTGATGGTATATCCTACCTGGAGCAAGATATTCCACTGGATGTACCGTTTCAGCGGAATGACTGGACGCCCATCGTACGGCACTCTATCCTAACAGTCGAAGAATGGGAAAGAATCGATGGCCTTCACACAAAACACTACGCCGCAATGTTGAAAAAATGCAAAAAGATCTCGAAATCTTACAAACATGATCCAGCAGTCGTCGAGTTCCGCCGAAGCGGCGCCCATTTACAATTCCTCAGACACACTTTCAGTGAATTCAGCTATTTTACAGTGGTAGCACTAGCTGCTTTCGCATCTACCTTCTATCATTTAACAATAGACGATGATGAGGCGGTGTTTGTACTCGAGTGTGCCGTGAAAGCATACCAGACAATCGGACTAGCCTGGCACGAAAAGGCTAGGGATATATATATCCCTTTTGCTCATCTCAACCAAACCCAAGGCAATCTACCCACAGCACTAAAATACTACCAGCACGCATATGCCGTTGGCGCATTCCGATACGGCCCTGAATCACTGTATTGTACCGCTTTCATCGCAGATATCGCAAAGTTGAATTTTCAACTCGGGCGAATTGAAGAAGGAGATAAAGTCCTCAAAATCGGGCTCAAGCATATTCAGAATGCAGCTAAAAAGGGTCCATTATATATCCACGGAAACGCAGGATCATATATAATTGTGCTTCAAGATATTGCGACACTGTATAAGAAGGTCAAAGGGGATAAAATTGCACTCGTTGTTGCAAAATGGGCAGCACAGGAGTTTCAATCGTTCTCAAAGGTTATCAATGAAGTGGAAAACCTCGGTGGTCTTGCAGGAACGATTACTGGAGCAGGTAGAGTCTACTCTATGGTTGGAGACCACGGAAACGCCATCAAGATGCATCAGTGGGCTTTTGACATCAATTCAACCTATTATGGAGAAAAGGACGACAGGGCCGTACAAAGTATTAGGAGTATGTGTAAGGCCATGGGAAAAAGAGGGTTGGTGATGTATGTTGTTCCTATCTTAGAGAAGACTTGGAAGATATGTCAGGAAACGGGAGATGAGACGGAGTTGAAAAGTCCAGCATTTGAAGTTTGGATGGACTATTCGAAAGCGGTTTTGAAGTTAAGTGGGCATGGCGAGGAGCTGAAGGAATTGAGAAAAAGACTGGCTTATTAAGCACATAGGTTGTAAATATACAGCTTTGTTTCTAGCCACGAATTAACTGCGTTTCTGCTATATACCATTCTCAAATGATATGAAAGTGATCAATATAGGAGGAGAATAGCTCAATTGCGATGTAGTGTTTACTTTCACTAGAAATTTATTGATTCGATTCTCACCACTCACAAATTTAGTGTTTGAAATAGAATCTAGATATTTAGGTATATATCGAATGGAAGAGTATAAATACCTAGTACATCTTAAAGCATAGAAGGGTTTCTGGATATGGCATAGGCTGTGTATAGACTATGCTGTGGGCTGTGTACATACTATACTACCTTATAAATTATGGAGTAATCTGTGAACAGATACAGGTCTATAAATGATGTCGATAAAGTACACTAATATCTACTAGACTTCACGCTTAGCCTTAGAGTTAAAGCAATCAACATTTACCTCCCCAATCAGAACTACCAAAGAAGCTTGCTACGGAAGCGGGTTCACGTGCTCTGAGGTAGGAAAGGCCTTTTCTTTCTTAGAGTTTCTTATCCTGTGATTTCTCTCGGATTGGGTCCTTGAAATTCGTGTCTTCATCATCATCGAACTGGTTAACCTCGTCGACCTTATCATCACGACCTCTGCATTAGGTTATCCTTCGTCAGGCTCAAGTTCTTTTCAGATTCATTCAGAGGCTAATTCGGCAGGTCGCTTTTGGAACGGATAGGTATCGCGGCCATACGACTTCGGCATCATGGCTACTCCCGGTGATGAAGTCCCTCCTGGCTTCAATTTTGGCGATGTTCCTTCAGGGACCTCCCCGATCGAAGGAACCCCTCCTATCGTTATCAAGCCTAGTGATGTAAGTAATAATCTAAATTGACACTCATATCATCTTCTGTTCGTCTAATATAATTAACCGTCGGTACGGTTACACAGATTGCTTTTCTTGTGCTAGGGGGTATCGTCTTCCTCGCTATAATCATGGAATGGTTCGCTTGGCTGGTAAGTTCTATTCCCTTCCCATGAATCGCGGTTTGACCTTCTACAAGTTGAGGGATCTTAGGCTTCCCGGTATCAATTATGTTGGTTTCAAGTTTTGAGCGTGCGATTCTTAAGATTTTATATTCATTCCGTGGGGAAAGTGATTGCCTCCTTGATCAATTGGCTTACTGTGTATATCTACTCGCTAGGCTTCTTTCTTGTACTGTTTCTACCATTGCTGGATCAAGGCTTTTCGAAGCAAGGATTGGATTAAAGTGATCCTGACTACCTTCATGATCTTCATTTTCACTGCACTTCGGTATGTGTAAACCGTTTGTTCAGCTCGTGCCCTCAGTGTCCATACGTGCATATATGTGCTCGCCATATTCTCTCACGAAGACCATAAGGACTAACTTGTTTATTCAACAGGCTATTTTTCATTCCTGTTGTGATTGTCAGCGTCCCACTACCCGCATCGATCAGGGCTCGACTTCCAGATACATGGGCTACGCTGTTGCAGCTTGTCGCATTTTACGCCTTTGTCGTTCTACTTATGTTCCCAGGAGCCATCATCATCTACAACATGTTCAACAAGCAAATAGGCAAGAAAGCACGATATGCCAACTTTATTAACGATAATTCCCCAAAAGTGATTGTCATCATGCCATGCTACAACGAATCGACTGAAAATGTCATGAAATGTATCAACTCCATTACCAACCAGGAGTATCCAATGACTTGTCTACACATCTGTCTTTCTTTCGACTCAGATGAAATTAGCCCGGAATATCTCGAAGTTTTGACCAGGCTCGGTGTCCCCATTGTTCGTAAGAGCAAGTATCCGATTTCTATCGACGTTCGCTATCAGGGTACTCGCGTTACCGTCAGCAGATACAAACATGGAGGGAAACGACACACTCAGAAGAAGACTTTTCAGATGGTTGATCGTCTTTATGAGAAATACCTTGAGCGTCAAGATGATGTCTATCTTCTTTTCATCGACTCTGACTGTGTTTTGGACAAGTATTGCATACAAAACTTTATGTATGATATGGTAAGCGTCCTCTTTCAGACAGATCGCTTCTTGGGTAAACAACATCTGCATAATGGTTCTGACGATATTTTAGGACTTCTTACCCAGGAAAAAGAAAAAGGGCAGTCAAATTATGGCCATGACCGGCGTCATTACTTCGCGAGTTGAGAAAAAGCAAGGTAGCTTTATCACTCTTCTCCAGGATATGGAATACATCCACGGTCAACTTTTCGAAAGGGCTATCGAATCTACCTGCGGAGCGGTTACTTGTCTACCAGGTGCCTTGACGTGCCTTAAATTCTCTGCTTTCAGAAACATGTCTGTCTTTTATTTTGCAGATATGGCTGATAAGCACGACAACCCCTTCGACTATGGCCAATACCACTTGGGAGAAGACCGCTGGTTGACCCATCTATTTATGATTGGTGCTAAACGCTCTTATCAAATCGGATTCAGCACCAGTGCTTTTTGCAAGACCGAGGCTTGCTCTACTTGGAACTCCCTAGTCAATCAGAGAACAAGATGGTTCAAAGGTTTCGTCACCAATGAGGCCGCTTTGTTGACTGATTGGCAATTATGGAAGCGGTACCCTTTGCTGTGCCTTTTCCGCATGATGCAGGATACCATCCGTACCACAGCTTTGCTCCTCGTCCTTTGTGAGTACCAACCCTCCTACCAGTACAAGTAGAAAATTTATTCATTTGACTTAATTTATAGTGATTCTTTCATTAATGACTGAAGTTCAGCTAATTGAGAGCCTGCCTCTGCCACTCATTGCCCTCTCTCTCGGACTCAACTGGTTTTTTATGTTTTTTTACGGGCTCCAACTCGGACGAAAAAAGGCCTTTCTATATCCAGTCCTGTTTCTGGCAAATCCGGTCCTCAACTGGTGGTATCTCATTGCTTCCGTCTACAGTTACAAGCGTCGAAGTTGGGGTGGGCCTCGTGTTCAAAGAAAGGTCGGACAAATCCCAGATACATCGGAAGAAGAAGACGAATCGGATGGCCTACCGGAGCTTTCAGATCGCGAACGGGACGCTATACGAGAAGCCGCCCTTCCCTGGCGAACTTTGTCCGGCCGTTTTGTTCCAGCCCGTGTCGGTGGAGATGGCTTATACCATCGTTCTGACCTCCAACTACCACTATCCGGTCGTTCCAGCGTTATCCTGCCACAACTCCTAAATAGTGATGCTGCGAGTACGTTGACCAGGAATAGTGAGGCCTATTTAACTGACCACCTAGCACCACCAATGCTCAACCGAAATAGCGTATTTTCCACCTTTTCGTATGACTCTGAAGTTGGAAGATTGTATGCCCCAGCGCAGACTTTCCTCCATACCAATGGCGATAACCTCCCGGATCTTGAATCTCGATACAGAACCCCAACCCCGTTAGAACAATACCATATCAGTATCCCAGTCCCAATCGATGCTGTCGAGGGTAAAGTTGAAGCGGCAACCCAGCAACTCTCTCCTCAACAAGTCCCACCGTTCCATGTCCCAAACCATACTGGCGATCTCGGAGCCATGTCACTCGCTCAAATCCACGAGGCCCAACTTGATAATACCTTACCGCATGCGATTTCAGACAATACTCCTCCATGCTACCATGCGCACAGGCACTCTGTCCAAAATACCATCGACATCCTTTATCCTCCTTCTATAGTTGCGTCCCAACCCCAAGCCGAACCTGATACTAGCAATCGCCCTGGCTCACCGGACTCCTGGACTCGTGACGACGACGCTGCTTTCTCGGCTGGTCCCATGAACAAGGTTCCTAAGGACCCATTTGAGACGCCTAAAAGTCAACCACAGTCGGGTGCTGGAAGTGCTAGGTCGAAAGGTAAGTTGGTAAAGAAGAAGCCTGCTTCGATGGAAGTTGATGACGGATCCCTTAAAAAGAAAAGCGGTATTCTCGGCTTCCTTAAGAAGCATTGATTCTTTCGTTTCCGTGATGCCATCTCAATATGGCCCGAATTTTTTCTTAAAAAAGCCCGTCGTTAACAGCCGAGGGCACTATCACTTTTTATCCTCAATCAATTGTCATCAAATAAAATCCTTTTTGTTAGTCATGGACATTACATACCTGTTCTTTGTAAAACCAGGAGCGCAACCCACACCCCCAAGATTAGTGAAGCGCACCCCGGAAACATTATTTAGTTCACGATGATTAAAATTTATTGTGAGAAGAAATTCAACGAAAGTGTGGTATCATTGGTAAGAAACCCATCTTCAGTTAAGTGACATGAAACCAACTCTAGAGCTCTACTCCCGAAAGCCTATAAACTTCGATATGTCTTCAAGATTTTTATATATAAAATCCAAAATTCCATCCAAAAACATGCAACAAGTTCATTAGTCGATTGTCAGAGATGAACAAAAAAAAAAAGAAAAACAACCCATTCATGATCATGAAATTAAACAAAAGAAATCAACAGGAGAACTAAACGCCGTCATAAAAATTCTTAATCAGAATCGGAACTGCTGCTCGAGTCCTTTCCGCCCATTCCGCGGTCCTTCTTGTGCTTCTTATCCTTCTTGTTCTTCTTCTTCTTCTTGTGGTGGTCGCTAGCAGCGTTTGCTAAGAAACCACCACCGATGGCACCCGCAATTGTTCCGAGGGCACCACCGCCCAACTTGTGGCCAGCGAAACCACCAGCTGCTCCTCCTAGGAGTGCAGAACCGAGACCACGCTCACCGGGTTGCCCGGGTGGGGCATTTGGGTCATATGGAGCATTTGGGTCACCGCCGAATTGTTGTTGGTATTGATATTGACCGTCTCCGCGGGTTTGGTCATAACCTTGCGGTGGTGGAGATTGGTATCCGCCGTGCTGCTGTTGTTGATCATAACCTCCTTGCTGGGGGTATTGACCGTATTGTCCTTGCGGTGGAGGATAGCCTTGCTGTTGAGGATATGGGGAACCACCGTAACCCTGCTGTTGCTGCTGGTCGTAGCCGTATTGTCCCTGTGGTGGAGGACTGCCGTAACCTTGCTGTTGTGGGTATCCACCGTAGCCGCCCTGCTGCTGACCTCCGTAGAAATCTTGGTTGGACATAGCTATGTAAGATATGTATATATGTGTAGGAAGATGGTAGGTAAACTTTGTTGTATATTCTATTTGGGTAAATGGAAGTGCTTGATCAAAGATGATGATGTTAAAATAAAAACCAGCTCAAAAAGCGGGGTTCCGGGTGCTATTTGTACCCCTCTTCTTCGGATTCGCAATCATAAGGTTCCCATATGCAATCCTAAGACATGGACATTCTGGAATGTCAGCATGGTACTAAACGGACAATAGCCGGGGTGCCCGACGGAATCAACTTCTTCCTACCTGAGGGCTGAGCTTGGCTGTGCGGGATTTACACACAAGGATAACGCAAGCCAAAAGGGCAATGAACCCACCCTTTGTTTTTTCCCCGTCTGCAGACGTCGGTCTGCTGTACGGTGCAGAAGTACATTTAGTTCTCCAAGTTTCCTTAGCCAGCCAGCCAGTCATAGGTACATCAAACCCCTGAACACTACTGCAACCGGGGCTAACATTGATTAGGAAGCGATGACCTGTGACTATGAATAGCAGGAGGATAGCGTAGGCCAAGATCTCGTGCCAAGAAGTCATTCAACTTGCCGTGAGACCCGAACAGCAAAGCTGATTCGTCATGAAGCAAGCCCGGCAAACGACGCTATGCAGCCCTAAGGCAAATAGACTCGACGTACGAGCTCCGGAATACGCCTCGCTGGGAAAAAAGATCCCCGTTCAAGCTTTTTGAGTAACCTTTTCGTTCTCCCTTATGTACGGAAGAAAGCCACTCCGAGGAGGAGGAGGAGATCAAGCGGCTTCGTCGGTGGCTTGACATTACCAAGGCGCTATTGGCATCTTTTCTGGCATCTTGGACCCTGGAAAGTCGAATGTCCAAGCATTGCCTAGTGATCTAGGATACGTAAGCTCGCGACCGGATTTAGGACGTGGTGTTCGCCACCACCTGATTTTTGGGGAGTAGAGAAACGGTCATAAGGTCCGAAGAGCGGTCATTGCTCTGGGCATTATCACACAATCGTCTTTGGTTTCACATCTTCCAGCTCCCTCTGTCTCGCTCCGCCCGAGGCTATTTAATTTCTCAAATGAACCTTGGGGTTGAGTAAGCTTGTGAAGGGGAAAAAAGCTCCGTGCGGTGTGCTTTGACGCCGTGAGCAAAACTCTTTTGCCGACATACGGCATGCCTTGGGCGCCTGGGTTCGGGACTCATCTGTTGCCGTCATATGCCGAAGCTAAACGCCAAGAAACTCACGGACGTGGTGTTGAGCTGCTAGCTGCGAGCTGAATCCTCGTTACCTAATATTCGAAAGTTGTGTTCCTCGATAGGAGAAGTGGATTGATTGAATGAATTGGTAGCTACTTTGTCGGCGGCAAAGAGGGAGGTGAAGGATCGATGGCCGGAGGATTGCATTTCCAGATGCACGCCATTTTCAATCCTGTCCACGACAGTTGGCTCGGCAGCTCAGGAATGTAACTCCAACTTGGTCTCGAGGACAGAAGTTGAAGTGGCGAAGGACGACACAACGCAAAAAATGTAACATGTTAGGCCATGGGGAGTTCCAGAGCTCGGGTTGGAGAATCGACTGGCGCTGCCTGGTCTCGTAGCGCTGCCTGAATTACTATGTTTCAATTCCAAGTTGTATAACCGGTTCTAAGGATAGTTTTCGTTTCGAAGTTTCTAGTTCCATCTAGACAAATGTTTGTTGGTAAACCCGGGCATTGATTCTACAGGCTGAGTAATCGAAATCTAGATTTCCACAACATTGGCTGAAGCCCGACTTTACGGCCGTTCGCAGGTCAAAATTAAAAGTACCTAGGTAGCGGTTTGAAACTTCGATCATACAAACAAACATTATAACGATCTGATGGAAAGTACTGAGATCTAAAGTAAATCAGATTCATTGTATTAGAAGACTCAATATTGCGGATGTTCGAGTTGTATAGACCAAGCTAGATAAGATCGGTAGCATTGCATAGCGCTTGGCGGAATTACAATAAAATTTGTTATACGATCGTGAACAGGATCTATACAACTATAAGCATATTTTGTTCGAAATTGAAATGATCCAGATTCAATGCATTTCCAATCTTCCTATGCAGTTGTCCCCAATTTTATAAGAGGTTAAAATGTACGTGGTTGTCCCGTTCGCTAATCAAAATGTCCTCTGGTCCATGACGTCCATATAGCTCTACAGCCCCACATACAATTAATATATTTTCAAACTTTTCGCGACGGGAGATATCTTAGCCGCAGTTCAACGATAGATATCATTTATCTTAAAAAATGAATCCATGCCGGCATCTTACCCTAGCTTTGGGGCTTTTGATCTCACAAAGAGCATTCGTCGGCTCACATCCGACTGGATTTCCAGATAAGGCAGATATAAAATCGGCGGCTTACACAATCACAGACCCCAACTGGCTAAAAATGGTATTATCGATGATATGTAAGTTCAACAATAGCAGTCATTCGATCATGATAGCCAGATATCATATGTTTTGCTACCATACATAAACATTCACAGCTTGGGTGCGATGTAACTAGATTCCGAAAGCTAACGACTGATATATTTACAGGCATCAAAAGAGATAACCGCGCTGCGGAAATTGATCCTTATATATACTACAACGATACTTGCTTAACTGGTAACACAATGGGACGGTTTTGGGGTCATCTAGGGGCCTCGCCGGAATTAGCCGCGTTACCGCCGTACACCCAAACCGTCCCTCGTAGTGGATTATCGATCGGATTCATGGATCTTTATGAAGCCCAAAATGGCGGGAATCTCCAACCTCCAGGCCCGGAAAGGAATACAGTGCGTATACCAATTTTGCCTTATGACAGATTTCTCCCCAATGCTTTAGCCCACGCGAAGAATATTACGATAGCCGCTCTAATAGAAATAAAAAGTTTGTTATTGCCAGTACACAAATAGGATATCCAGACAAACCACGATGTCTCACATGGCAGAACAAGCAGGGCGGGAATCAACCAGATATGGAATTGGTCGACCAGCACAATATTGGGTTCGGAGAGACGTTTAATGGCGAATCTTTATCATTGTGGACCGGTAGGGTAGTTCTTGAGGAATGTAGTTATATCAACAATACTACTCTACCGCTCGACTTTAGCAAAATTAGCGATAATCAGAAGTTTTGGGTTGTGAAAGAACGTCTGGATGATTTTCCTGAGACAGCAGTTACATCTGTAAGGCGAAGGTAAGGCTATAGTGGATAGTATTTGATATTCCTGTTGTCTTGGGATTAATGCATATACTAATTTCATATCTAGGATTATGCCGAGGCTTCCTGGGGTTGGGGATCCGTGGACTATGTGTATGAATCACTTTGGAATTTTCGATTCATGGGAACTTGGGGAGAAGCCTGATTACTACGAGGATCTCACAAAAGATACTAATGAGAGGACTTCGATCGGTTGGGGCTGTTCTCCGCAGAGGTGGACGCTCGTTGGAACGACGTTAGCAGCGCCTGAGGATAGGAATTACCTTTACTCTCTTCAAGGCAAGGCTAGATAGCCCTAGTCATGAACGAGACAACAGAATTCAGGCCAGATACATGCTTGAACGTGTGCATGTATATAAGTTTATCTTTATTTTTAATAGTGTTAACCGTTGCGGATGAACTCAAAGTTCTCCTGAGATATTTCATCTCACTGTGGTATACTTTGTTACATATTGAAGCCAGCTAATTATAAGTTTCCTAATGTTGTTAACTTAAACTTTCTCCTTATTGCCTAAATATCGCACAAGTTTCGATCATATCCTTCGCTAATTCGCGCTTTTAGGGTTTCATCGTGCCAGGCCCATAGCTAGATGCCAGAGAGAAGATTGTGATCAGGCTTTATTTTGCCATGTTTTGCATAAAATAACAATTGAGTTGCCTCAAGTTGCTAAAACATACCAGAGGGTAAATATATATACGTAGCTTAGCTATCCCCCCGAGACCAGGCGCAGGGAGAGGGTAGGGGCTTAGCTATAACATTGACTCGAAAGTTATACATGCGCATTGGAAAATCTAGATGTAATAATTGCGTTTCAGGCTTACTTGTGTGGAGGTCCCAAGGGCGCCAACGCGGAATGTTGCAATGTTTTCAACCTTAGGGTACGGCATCAGACTTCCACGCCTTACTAATTGCTCCAAAAAATTCGGTCAGAATACTTACCTAAAACTTCCAAGTATACATACACGAGACGGCAGAGACTACCAAGATCCTTGGGCTCGAGGCTACTTCGGTTGTATTTAAATAGTAATGCTTTGCATGTATTCGCAGGAAGATGAAATTTGTCCACAAGTTGTCAAGTTAGCAGCTAGCTTCTCCAATTGCAACCCAACAATCATAATGCAGAAAGAGTTGACTGGTGGCTGCGCTGCTCTCGCCCTAGATTGCATAAACCAACAAAGATACACACGCATTCGCTGCAGATATAAGGTTTTCTAATAGCACTCTGCAGATCTGGCCAGTTCTGAGGTTGGAACTAGTCACCAATTTGAAAAGCGCATTGTATCTAAGGGCTAACTAGCTGATTGCTTCAAATCTGGGCTATCTGCTTATAATTATGGATATTTATATCATGATGTTGGTGATATATTGCCGTTTAAGGATATGAGATTGATAATGCTAATAGATTTATGATAGGAGGTGTTATTTATGCATGCCGGCGTCGTTTCTTGGTAGGTTTGCGATCAAGGAGGGAAAGTTGGAGAATAGGCGTATCATCGTACGTTAACTATTGATCCCGCATATTGGTATTTCAGGATGAATCGAAGAGGGTTAGATGATTATTTAACTGATCAATTCCCACCTTTAGATCCGCTAATTTCTAAAATCCAGGACACCATAATCCAGGAGTTTGAATTCTGTCTATCCTTACCATCTTCACTTCTTATATGCCACTTTGATTCAATTCTGTCTTTAACTAAGAAGATATTTCCACTCTTAACTTAACTATCCTCAATGTATTTCTCAAGGGTTCTCGTTTCATCTTTGTTGGCTGTCGGGTTCGTCATTGCAAGACCACAGTACACAGTCAAGTCTGTGGCTGCAACCATCACACGCGAGAATGTGGAAGCTAAGAAATGGGGAAACATGCGCATGTGTAAGCTCAACTTGAGTCCTAGCCTGAGTCGAGAACGTTATCCGCCCGGCTAGCAAGCAAACTCGGAACCAGGGCTATTTTTAGCCAAATCTGATACTAATAATGGTGCCTGGATATATAGGTTTGGAGAGAAAGAACAATTCCAAATATTTCGCTGATACTTGCTTGACTAGCAAGTTGGCAAATGGATTGAACCGCCTCGACATGTTGCCAGGCCTCACCTCGGGAAAGGCGGCCCCTCCATCTGTGTGGAGTGCCTTCAAGGTTACAGCTAACCCTTTGGGAGACTATGAGCGCCCTGGCTCACAAGAACACTCTGTATGTATATAACCACAGAGATTCCTAATGATGCAATGAATATACACATATGTAACCAGTCACCACTAACATCATCTCAATCTTGCTATAGTTCATGATCGTTAATGAAGGCATTAGCCGTAAGAGCAAGCCCCAATGCCTCACCTGGGAGAAGGTTCCACCCTATGAAAAGCTTGAGGCTGTCGAGAATATCTTGGGCAAATCCCTGCCGACGAAGTCTTACTGGCTCGGTGCCGTTACGATTCAAGATTGTGCCTTTCCACCTGATTGGAAGTCTTCAACTACCACAATTCAGCTCACGGACACTGCCTTCCGCCAGCTATTCTGGTCTAAAATCGAAGGGACCGGGAAGGATGCGAAACGAAGGTAAGTCGAAGCTACCCCAATTATAGTTTTATTACTTGCATTTCTCTATATATGATGGATCGCTAACTAAGCTGTAGAATCACTCCACGAGTTTTCGCAGGAGGAATGTGGCCAAGCGATATTTGCAATGGGTCTCTTGGTATCTTTGATAGATTGGAGAGCGGCAGAGAGCCAGACTATTTGAAGTCTCTTGTCACATCTATTGTCGGCAAAACCAGTATTGGATGGGGCTGCACGCCGCAAAAATGGTCTTTGATTGGCAGTTAAATTTTATAGCACCGCTAGTCGAGTGTTATAAAGGAGATGTTTAACGTTTACCGATTTATCGACGGTTCTTTTACATGACGTACTATACTCTCGTTATTTCACTTTTTATTCGAGATGCGATTGCTATTTCATATATTTCCAACTACCTTCTTTTAGCTTTATATTCAAAATCTATGCATGTATACTTATCTGCACATTTTGTATATTGGAAAAATCATAGTTGTGTAGGAAAAGTTTTTTCTCTCGTGATGTTCGAAATCTTAAAAAACCATGTATGTACGTAATGCCACTTACCAAGCATCTCCACATCCTGTGTAAGCACACCAGACATGCAAGCGCAAGGTATGCATGCTACCCACATGATTGCGTCCATTTGAGCGCATTTATAGGCGCCGTAATCTGCAACAATTTCAACACGGACATTAAAAAACCCCGATAGTTTACACTTTTGGTATCGCGAACCCTCCGCGGACCCCATCGGCATAAACTAATAGCCGAAAGATCGCTAACTTCACGCCCAAAATCCACTATTAGATTATAGCTAAGACCGCCGAGACTGGGGCTCTGCGATAAACTATACCGTAAACAACATTGGACGTTAGTTTTAGTTTTGTTGTGAGTCTGATTTATTGTTTGAGAGAGTAGTGTCGATTGAATTACCAGGATGTTCCTGTAACCGAAATCATTAAAATCGATCAGATGGCATACGGTAGTTATCGGATGAGCTAGTTTTGTGGGGAAACGTGCCTGGCTCGGCAGTTTCAGAATTAGGCTATTCAAGGTTCTGTCGAGAGACCGATATCTAACTAATATTTTGCTGTACGCCTGGGGATTGAATATTAGATCTTGGAGAAGTTAAATACTTTGTAATTTTTCCGAGTTGGTGAAACGAAAAAGATAGGGAAGATACCAATTCTCAGCTAAGGATTATTCTATTGATTTTTGGCTATAATAATCAGTCGCACTTCATCATAATTATGAAGTCCTCCCCAAGTTTTCACACTGCATTTGCAGCAGTTGTTGCAGTCTCCTTTCCATATACCTCTGCTACCACCCTTTCGAACAATTTTCCAAGTCGCTGTTCAGGTCTCTCGCAAAGTTTCCATCCAGACCAACAAACAACCGTTCTTGTCGCAGAGTTCTTACCTAAGGGTTCTAACTTCACGAACCCAATCGCCCACCCAACATGTGCCGGCGGCTGGCTCAGCAAATCTATTCTGACAGATATCTGTCGCTTAAGACTCAATGTTTCTACAAGTAGTACCTCTAGCGTCATTATTGAAGCGTGGATGCCTGCGAATTGGAATAATAAGGGAAAGAGGTTTGCTATGGTTGGGAATGGAGGGTTGGCTGGATGTGAGTTGCTATATGTTTCACTACATGGGTGTACCATTACTAATGTTTTTGTGATAGGTATCCCGTTCGATGATTTGAATTATATTAGTTCTCTCGGGTTTGCAACTGTTGGGCATAATAATGGTCATGATGGGGATACTGGTCTTCCGTTTTTTAACCGGCCTGAGGTTGTTAAGGATTTTGCGTATCGAGCGTATGTAGTCCGTGACCCTACACATTTCGCTCACCGGGTTGCATTATTGCAATCTCGACAGTGGATTCTATATATATGGGCATAATGCATAAAGACCAAGGAGCTAATAAATTATGAATTTACAGCCTCTTAACAGCAACCAAAGTCGGCAAGAAAGCCGTAAACCACCTATACTCTCAGAACCTAAAAAAGTCATACTTCCTAGGCTGCTCATCCGGTGGCCGTCAGGGTCTAAAAGCCGCTCAGGACTTCCCCGAAGAATATGACGGTATAATAGCCGGTGCCGCTGGTAACAATTGGAATAACCTCATGTCCTCCTTTAGCTATTACTGGAAGTTTGCCGCAAACGGCAACAACCCACCAATTCTAACGGCGGAACAATGGGTTGAATGGAGGGATGAAGCTATAAAGCAGTGTGACCAAATCGACGGTGTTAAAGATTTAGTCATCGAGGATCCCAGGAAGTGTAAACTGCGACCGGAGGCGAGACTTTGTGCTCCTGGAAAGACTTGGAGTTCGAATAAGTGTTTTACAAGCGCTCAAGTGACTTTCTTAAGGAAGCTGTATGAGCCTTTCTATGGGAACAACGGGACGTTCTTGTTCCCTGGATTCGGACCAGGTGACGAAACTATCACTTCACTTTGGTTCGCAACAACTGCGCCACAGTATACGGTGGACTGGTATCGATACGCGCTCTTGAACGACGAAACCTGGACAGTAGAAGCCAACTTCGACCTCGACGCGGTAGACAACGCTAATAGAATAGACCCTTACAACATCTCAACATACAAAGACCTGTCGAAACTCAAAGCCTCCGGTCACAAGTTAATAACCTACCACGGGTTAGCAGACGGTCTTCTCAGTCACGAGGGTTCGGATAGATATTACGAATCCGTTGTTCGAAGAATGGGTCTCCCTTCTGCCAAATTAGACAGTTTTTATAGATACTTCCCCATTTCAGGGTTAGGCCACTGCGCGACAGGAAATGGCGCTTGGTATATTGGTGCCGCAAACCAGTACATTGACGCTCCTGCGACAACTGTTGACCCTGAAGGAGGGGTGCTTATGAGTATGGTCAAGTGGGTTGAGCAAGGCGTTCCGCCTGAGAGGATAACTGGGAGGGGGTTTACTGCGGGTGGAAAGTTGGCTTCAACGAAAAACCATTGCAAGTGGCCGTTGAGAAATATATATTTGGGGGGGAATCCAACTAAGAAGGAGAGTTGGGGTTGTTCATAGGTTTCCAACAGATGTATAATGTATCTCAGCTTGAAACGTTGGATATATGTTTACGTTTGTTGAAATGTAATGTATCCTCTATTTGTTCTTAATACTTGCGATAATAGCTCTGGTACGAGCGTTCGAACGGGATAGCATTTCAATTTCAATTCCGTGTGATAACACTTCTTTGGGGGGGGTTAAACCCCCTGATATGGTTACGCCGTTCGTTCGTTTCCTGTGCAGCCGCAACTTAAAGGGTACGCGTAAGTACATATGCGCATGGAAGGAATAACCTGATTGTGAAATATCTTAAGCTAGGGGCACTAAACGTGTTAATGAGAGTTTAATGTTCTTCAACCTTCAATTCATAAAACCAGTCAATTCTACATCGCAGCACAGGACTATCAATGATAGTGCCTTGATCGCAGACTTAGGCTGAGTTTATATACCAAGATTGGTAGACCATATGAACACTGAGTCCCAGTACCAGTGTCACTTCAATAATTGTCACTTTTATGAATTCATCAAGGAGTATTCGCGGTATCAGGGGCGCAGTTCTGATATAACCGTAACTTGTGCCGTAGCGCGTAGATCCAACCATACATCGCCTGAAAAGAGCATTTGAAACGATAGACTAGCGCTATAGCTTTTGAGATCTTTGTTTCAAAAAGTTATATTTTATTATATTAATTTCGTTTATGGTTTGACTAAGTAATTGATGTTACAACGTTGCCAACATCGGTATCCCAGTGTGCATGTGGGACACTTACGTGGCAGTTAAAATTCTGAGTTTTCATGAAATCTGAAATTTTAAGGGTATCTCTGCTAACGCTCTATTTAGAACTCACACCGGGTTTCTATATTCTCGATTTTAAATATTAGTTTGCAACTAGTGACATTGCATGTAGACTGGTCTCGCGGTATAGACCAGAGTGCCCGACAAATTCTTTCTCAAAAAACAGACAACTAGAGGCTATTTACTATAGTTCGAGTCGACATTCAGATCAGAGAAGAAAAAGCTTTGGCTCAAATTTCTATACATCTAAGCCGGTTTATATACATCGACCGACCAGAACATGCGTTTGCAAGCACTGATCCCGGCTATCGGGATTGTAGGCGGTGTATCCGCCGTATTTAGCGACAGGTTGCTAAATCCATATCCTGAATGGAAAAGATGGCAGCATACCCGTGTCTGTAAGTATCTATAGTATTATAGTTTGCAATCAAAAATACGATCCTATGATATAATTTGATTCAAACTTCATAATCAATATGTCATGATATTGATAGAAATCGATAATACGGTGGAACTTTTAGAACTAACACGGGGCCATCAACAAATCTAGGCTTAGAAAAGGAGCATAATCCAAAATACCACCAAAATGCTTGTTTGAGTAGTAGCGTAGCTGGCGAAAAAGGACGTTTAGGGGTGGATCCAGACTTGTATATCGGTCAATCTAGCGCTAACGCCATCAACTATACGGAAACACCATTTCAAGCGAAATGGGATGCTCTTCTGAATGTTGGGTGGGCACCCTTTCGGAAAGATTTTTCTCCTGAGGCTTCGCGGAGTTATCAGGTAAGTTCTTGTTTTCCAATTGTGGTATTAATATTTATTCTTCAACTAGATTATATTCAGAAAACCTTCTGTTCTGTTTATCGTAGAACTAAAGCTGCGACTTAGTTGGATGGATATGCTAAATAGATTATCCTGTCTTCTAGTTTATGATCTTTAATTCGCCTAGTACATGCCTCACTTTTATAGAATCTCCTCATAATCTTACTACGCTTGTAAATACGACAAAAAGCGTTGGAAAAGGGTTCAACGAAAACTCAACATCGATTGCTTTGGGTGAAGTTTATTTCGAGGAATGCGGATTCAATGGTGTCGATGTATTCGCCGAAAGTGCATTCCCTTTCAACTTTTTAAGATTTCCCGACAATCAAAAATTTAGTGTTATAGCAGAAGGGAAAGAACGTGACCAGGAGCCAGATGGTGATTTAGTTCCTAGGAAAAGAAGGTAAGAGAAACAAACCCTGCCATTATTATAAGGGGTATCTCCCGATTGAAAGCTCAACCTCCTTTCGTAGACCTTGTTATATACGATTATGAAAGTGAGCCATATTCATACTAACCTGACATACTCCTATAACATAGAATATTACCGAGGACGTATATACCACATGGTCTTTGCGAAGGCAAGCTCGGGATTTTTGACAGAACGGAGAGAGGGACGAGGACCTTGGGCATGAAATTTAATAATACCAATACGACTATAGCATGGGGATGCACGAATCAAATTTGGTCCCTGAGGTGGTCGGAACGCGATCCCAAGAAGACCGAGGCGCTTTTAACAACAATCGGTGTTGGCGGACTGGGGCTTTGAAGGGCTTTCCTTTGTTTAAACATCTGTGCTACCATCGACTGGATATGTGGTCATTCTGTCCCGTCCCTGTCCTTTCGTCTATAGATCTATGTGGATGGTTTTGCGGTCATGGCTATTCTATATCTCTTCTAAACTAACATGTAGTACAGACATGTGCGTATTATAAACCAAATTTGTTCCTCTCATTTCTTTACTACTTGTATCTTTATTTTTGAATTCGCGAATTCGACTCATTTTGTACGTACGGGTTTAAAGTTTCCGTTGTGTCCTGTATCGATATCTCATCCTATATACTCTATTGTATTAGAACCGGTGTAAACTTTATTCTCCTCAACAATAAATGTCGTGATAGAGTTTAGACCCCTATTAACCCGGTTCTGGCACCACGATTTCGGTGCTAATTCTTTGCCATAATATTGAAAAAAGCCGGGCCGTGGCCTTGTCTGGAGCCAAAACGGGTACTGACCCATAGCGGGTACGGAATAGACGAGTACTCGAGTATGGCCCAGAACTCAGAATTGCTCGTGAAATACCTGTGGCTTTAACATATGTATGTCAGGCTTGTTCCTAAAACTTAAGATCTGGTTTCTTCTTCACGTATATGACTGGGTTGAGAGATTGGCGGTTGTGTGAATAATCCACTGTCAGGGAGACCTGCTGAAAGGCTTGGCGCGCTCTACTGCTCCGAGAAGTCAGGCTAGGTTCGACGGTTAACTGTGCTATATTAATAGCGGTTTTCAATCTGGATCCTTTTCGAAAATGAGGATTTAACAGTTTTGTAGTTGGGAGCTCGATGTCGTGGGGCTGAAGGGGGGTTTTAAGTTTTATATAACCGACATATATATCTGCATATTGTTCCTGCATGGGATGTCCAGAAGTGCAGTTCAATTCGATTAATATTGTTTTTTGTGACAGGTGCTCGTTCGCGCTGACGGCGAATACTGGCCCTAATTTAATTGGTGATTTAAACCAGGAAAGAAATCAGTTATAATTAAGGTCATGGCCGGTCAAGATCCTGAACAGTTGTAGCTTGTTTTCGACCGAAAAAGATAATGCTAAATTCCTAGCAATGGCTCCAGTTAAGCTTCTACGCTGCTTTCTCGTATTCGTTCTATCGGCTACTACCGTCTTCGCATTAGTTTCGGGCCTAGCTCTACTCCCCTCTTCTATAGACCCACAACAAATACAAGCGAACTACCAGGGCAAACGTTCAGGAAAGCAAATTTCGCTCGTCGAATCTGTTCAGGAACCTATCGGCAAATGGATTCAAAATACTCACACCGGCCAAGCTCCTTCGGATACTTCTAGCGAAGGCGTTGCTATTGTCGATTGGAAGTCCTATGTCGATGCTAGCAGGTTTAATTACGCACTTAATAATTGGGAGTCCTTGAAGAATGATCAGGGGATGATTAATAGGTATGGGGTGGATGGGCCGAGTGCTGAGGGTATGCCGAAGGTTTTCTGCTTGATTGATTCTTCGACGTCGGATGGCGAGGGTCGAACAATTGAGACATCTGGATGCACGTGGGAAGAAGTTCATGATCCAGGACCGTCTCAGAGGTGGCATATCCGCTATAAGTATCTTGGAGACGATAGCAAGTCCTCGGAGAGGTCGCCTCGATGGGTTGTAAGTCACAATTTAACCAGTCTGCAACTATTTATATTTCAATATCTATTAATATATGAATTGTAGCTGATAGATTTGAAATGTAATGTCTAGGCTACTATCAGGAATAATAGAAGCGATAGGTGTACCGAAGCAACCTACGATACAAACCGAACTCCAACCTGGAGCCGAAGGAATATAAACACAAATACACCAGAGACCCTCAAATTCGGCCAAGTCATTTCAAGCAATTGTCACAGTATACCCGAAGAAAGTAAAAAGGGGTTAGAATTCACCATCCGAAGATGTGTGAACTCTCAAACCCCTTCCGACGGTGGCATCGACGAAACAGACGAAATTTTTAGAAATTGGTCGTTGTGGTCAGTCTTCCCCCGCCAAGCGTCAGAATGTCAAGGAACCGTGCTGACGTGCAGGATGATTAGTATATACCCGAAATATGACAGCTCTGCAGATGCAGAAGAAAACAAAGAATCGCCCCAGAATGTATGCTCAGACCCAACCCGCCAGGGTACTATTGTTCACGCGCTTGATAAACCAGGTTTGGTAGGATGGGGTTGTGGGCCGAATACGTGGTATTTTCCGACCCAGGCTCTCAGCGTTGAGAAAGGGGGTAGTGAGTGGAAACAACTTTAATTGTCTGATTGGACATTTTCCTTTCTTGCCCGCTTTATGTCTATGATTGTAGGAAATGCCTTGGTGTTTGATGTTTGTGAAATATGTATATAGTCCTTATCAAATAGATCGTGTTTTTAGAATTGAAGGATCGAATTCAAATATCAAGTCAGCAGAGTCAGTGGTAAACTAAATACTAAAAGTACTCTGATTAGCTCGGAGTACGATAGTATATGCCCACTAGTCGTCGTTCACATCTTGATAGAAGGGTTCTAATGTATCATCCTAATGTATCTAATGTAATCCTGAATTTAAGGTTAACATTAAGCTTCGACTACACAATTCCCCGTCTTGGTGCCGGGTCTCGGCATGTGTAACACGAAGACCCTAATCAGTCAGCTGGTGTAACCTTAACCTAGTCTCTCGTATCTGAACCCGACCTTCCCGCACTGTCTTAACGTTATAACGTTAAATCGAATCCCTGGACAAAGCTAAGATCTTAGACTTTTTGTTTTAAATGCGTATTCGCAAGACTCTTGGGAGTATAAACTCTGATAAAGAAAATAGTATCGCGACTGCTGATATCGTGTGGCTATTTTGGCACGGCACAAAAACGCGGGCTGCCGCTTCAATTGTCAAACCGTGCAGGTCTGGGGCGAGTTTCCCCCTTATTAATGTTTTTCAGCCTCCTAATTATAATTGCGAGAGCCAATTAACCGTCATGGGCAAAAGGCCTTCTCTAGTCTCGAGGCTAGCCTTCTCCATCACCTGCCGGCTGCATGCAAATCCGACCGGGAGTCTATGATTTCAAATCCAAGCCCCACTCTTCTCGATCAACCGTCAACCAAATGTGGGTCGGCCACAGGGCCATGCATAGCGTGATAATTGCAACTGTACATGAGCCTCACGGTAAACGGGATGAAGGGCGACAATCGGAATAGAGCATCCCGCTGGGATTGTTTATATTTGTCGCATCCACCCCCACGGTCGACCTTTTCTTCCCTTCATCTCTCCTTTTCGCGAACTCGCTCGGCAGCAGCTTCGGAGGATGACAACACATTAAGACTTCAAAATGCAACGTCGCTGGTCCCAACTGACCCTGTTTTTGATCCTGCCATTCGCCTCCCTATTCCTCACCGCCTCCGCGCAAACTAATTTCGATCCGAATACCGTTCCTTTATCGACGCGAAATCTTTGGTGCCAGGGAAATCTACAAGCGTGTACCCTTGTATGCGGTAGCACTAGCTTAAATACTTGCAACAGCAATGACTTGAGTTACGAATGTATATGTTCAGATGGGACGGCAGCGGATCTAGCTCAGTATGCACTCACGTTACCTTACTTTATCTGCCAGGAAGCGACGTCGCAGTGTTTAGCCAGTAAGTACCTTTTTGCCCTTTGTTTCTTTTGTATTTTTTTGAAACGAAAAAGGAGACCGAATGCACTTCTCATGATGCATGCGGCTACTATCCAACCCTCTAGTGTCGTATACAGACTAAGACTACCTCAGAGACTTTGTGCTAACTGGTAAATAGACAATGCCGGTAACCCCGAGGGACAGGTAGAATGTAACGCACGGCAATGCGCAAACAACACTCCGGGAGTCGATTTTGGAGGTGTACCAACGTCAACTCCGTCGACTACGTCCTCGGCTGGTAGCCCTACGCCTGACCCAGAGCCTACGAGTGAAGTTCAGTCACAAGATATTGGGGAGATCACAAGTTCAAATCCACCGGAAATTCCGAGTACGCCTACAGGCCAAGCCACGGTATCTGAGAGAACGACGACGACCAGTAGTTCTACGTCGAGTTCTACGTCCGGGAGTCCCAATGCACCGAGTAGAACGGATCGAAGTTCTACTACAGGCACCAATGACCCTTCAGCGACATCGAATGGCCCATCCGGTGAAAGAACTGGAGCTGGAGACTCGGCTGATGGCGGTGGCGGAAAGAAAGGATTGAGCACTGGTGCGATAATTGGTATTGCAGTTGGCGTAGGAGTTCCGGCTCTTTTGATCCTTTTGTTTCTTGCATACAGATGGGGAGGTCGACAGGCTAAAGACCCCCCAACTCTGGCACCAGCATTTGTGAACAAACAACCGCAATGGCAAGGTGGGAATGAAATAGCAGGTGGTGGAGGATATCCTGGGGTTGGACATGGGAATGAAGTCGGTGGGATTGAAGGAAACTATGGGGTTTCGAACCAGCGGGGTTTTGGGGGGCAGTACTGATGCTCTCGTTCTTTATTTGTGTAAGTATAGACATTTCTGATGCGTAGTCTCTTCAATGAGTATGCGTATATGCGCAAATGCATGAATTATTCCCTTCAATGTAGGATATCCACGTCTCTCTAGCAGCCAATCTCTGATCATGATCACCATACCTAGATCTGCCACTCCGAGACATAGAATATATCACCCATATCTCATCCATACCTGGCCGATAATTACAGTCCGAGGTATGATCCCGGCTATCAAGCAGATATGATAGACTCCCCGGAGCATTCATCGACAGGATATTCCTGCACCCATACTGATATTCCTCAATAATGTAAAATCCTCCCATAATTCGAGGGAGAGAGGGAGGGAGGGAGGGAAGAATTGGGGTATATCAGGCCCCCCCGGATTTCTAGACCCCTCTCCTCCTTCCTCTCCCTTTTTTTCTCTTCTCTTCTTCGAGACTGCAGTTACCCCTAAGTGAATATAATCATTCTGATATTTGAATCATTCTGATATATTAACTATGGCTACAACTAAAGTTTCCCTGGGTCTCAGTGCCCAAAAGTCTCTCCCCGGTTACCTACGACCGACAATCGCCTCGTCAATGCGCACCGTGTCCAAGAGCCGGACAATGCCCGCCGCCACTAAGCAGAGGACCGTTTTGCCTGTCCAGCTTAGGGGTGGTGTCGTTCCGCAAGGAGCGAAGAAGGCGATGGCAAAGGCCGGTGTTGCAGCGACACCACGACAAACGCTTGCGACGAAGACGGCGGAGACGAAGAAGACGACGACTACGATAACGACAGCCTTACCAAAGGCACCAGTGGAGGGACCTGAGACAGTCCCTGGGAAGCTGGTTGACCTTTTGGTCAAGGAGGGGGAGACGAAGACGACGACGACGACGACGACGACGGAGGCCTCACCAGAGGCACCAGTGGAGGGACCTGAGACAGTCCCAGGGAAGCTGGTTGCCCTCTCGGTCACGACGGCAGAGACGGCGGAGACGACAGTGCCAGCGGCACCAGTGGAGGGACCTGAGACAGTCCCAGGGAAGCTGGTCGTTCGCTCGGCAGAGACGACGACGAAGAAGACGGTGACGACGAGGAAGGAGAGGCGCCGGCCGACGCTTGGTGACCTCGTGGAGATCCTCCGAACGCAGAGTCCGAGGGGGGCTCTGCTTTGGGGGCCAATGGGGATGTGGAAGCAGAAGGCTCGGAAGTTCCTTGCGGGGTTTCCGGAGCGGGAGAGGAAGAGGAGGGCAAAGAAGAGGGTGAAGAATTTTCGGAACAGGGAGGGGCACTTTGCAGTGAGGAGGCCGAGACTGGAGACAGTCGAGGAAGGGGAGGAAGAGGAGGATATGATGACTTCATTCTTAGGGCACAGGGGGTCGGTGGAGGATGAACAGGGCAAGTAGGTGGTTGAGGAAGCCCATGATGAGGAAGAGGAGGACCAAGGTATCTGTCGGGAAGGTCGTCGTGGTCCAAGTATCTCCTCCCTTCTCTCTTTCTCTCTCTCTCCCTCTCTCTCTCCCTCTCTCCCTCTCTCCCTCTCTCCCTCTCTCCCTCTCTCCCTCTCTCTCTCTCTCCTCTCTCTCCTCCTCCTCCTCCTCCTCCTCCTCCTCCTCTCTCTCTCTCCTCTCTCTCTCTCCTCTCTCTCTCTCCTCTCTCTCTCTCCTCTCTCTCTCTCCTCCTCCTCTCTCCCCCTTCTTCCTTTCTCTCCCTCGGACCATGATGACCTTCTCTCTGCCCTTATGTATATAATAGGAATGATCAATGAAGTTCTTTGTTTCTCGCCGCGATCACTTGAAACCTTATCTGTATATCCCCAGGTATATATTTCATGATGACAATGCAATCCCGTCTGTTGCCCCCATAAAAATTATTGTCCGTTTATATACTCCATCAGGTAGTAGGGTATCTATCGTCTTCATTGTCTACTCTCAGCCCTGAACTCTGAGGGGTTTGACTTTTGACTGTCTCCGAAGCAATCTACGGGAGGCTTCCTACCCCCCACCCCCTATACCTCCACCCCCACTTTTCAAAACTATAGATGTCAACTGATATATCGCAGAACTTCAATCTCATTTTAATTCCAATGCCCTCCAGGCGTGCAAGGATCGCGAAGGAATTCCCTAGCATTGGGAATATTGGCGTTCAACGGGATTGGGCCAATCGGAAGTACCCAATGCACGGTTTGACCAAAGATACTTAGCATGGGAATTCCACAATATTGCAATTTGTAGCAATGCAATGCATTTGCATTGTATATTCTAGCAATGCTATTTTTTTAACAGCGATGCACGATTAGCAATGCTACACGGTCTGGGGAGGATTTGGAGGAGGCCCCGCATAAATATTCCATTAGGCCCGCCAGATCCTTTTTTTGCACTTCACCAGCAGCATAGAACAAACCCACCGAAAAAAAACCAACAAAGTTGGTTTTGTAGATGCCCCGGTTGACCTTGGAAAATGAATGAATCTGTACAATACTTTCTCAATTTTTTTTCCAGAAATACCCCTCAGGTGCACGACGTCGACGCAGATGAAGATGCCGGGACTATCAAAGAGATAGAGTCTCAGTCCGCGAAACAGCCATTCGAAACGCCAGAAATTCCTCCGGTAACGTCACAAGCACCGCCTGAGGAGCAAAGAGTTCCAACCACTCAAAACCAGGGCCAATTCCTCAATGTGGAATCTTTGCGTGTAACTAATTGCCCCAGAACAAGTTCTTCGATCGGTTATTTGATTAGAAGTATCTACTTTGTATTACTGGATATGTTTTGCTAACTTTCTACGCGTTTATTTTAGCTAAAACAGGAGCAACAAAGGGTTTTCGACTCTGGGTACAGAACAATACCTGAAGAAACTACGTTTGAAGAACGATGTATGTACCATTCGGCGTAGTCTTCATTCGCCTGCAGTTAAAAATGAAGCTGCGATAGTTATACGCCGGCACTGCAGCCCCTTTCCGCAGGAATTAGATGTGGATGAGCCTCACGAAAGCGATCCCTGGCTGAACGCCGTCCAAACGAAGCTATGCCTAACTTCGGAGCAAGGAACGATACCAACTAGGCGCAGTGCAATGCGTATGATAGACATAGGCCAATATATATCAGGCCCGTAAGTTCCCAACCTTCTTCTACTTAAACTTTGTGGCCCTTCAAAGTTATCCCCAGAAAGATACACACACTATTCTATAAAGGGATTTGTTCTTGGTCACAAGGCTCACTCTTGAGATAGTAATCACTCAAACTGTAGCAGCTTTGTTGATGAAGGTATCGGGGAATCACAACCTTCATCACGAGTTGTGTCAGGAAGATTCGATCTCCCACCAGATTTAGTAAATGGCCCCAAGAAATATTCGAAATCGCTTCCAGAGGAACGAAGCAAGAAGAGCAAGCCCGAAGCTTTGCCAAACAGTGCCTTTAAACCTGCACCCCATTGGCCCTACAGCCACTCTTCCCGTCGTGATGACCCTGCATTCTCCTCAGTGCCTATCATTGACATTAGCGATGAAGAGTTATCTTTGAGCGACAATGATGTTGAATTAAACAACAATAATGTTGAAGAATGTGACGATGATGTTGAATTGAGCGACGATGATATTGAATTGAGCGACAATGATATTGAATTGAGCGACGATGATGTTGAAGAATGCGACGATGATGCCGAAGAATGCGACGATGATGCCGAAGAATGCGACTCCCGAGAAGAAACCGTTGGAGAAATAAGAATGCTATCTGCTGTTATTTACTTTCTTCTCCTTCGAACATATATGCAAAGCTCGGAGTCGGCTTTAGCGACACCTCTATTGGAGTCATCAGCATTGACTGGCCAGAAATCCGACAACGGAGACAACTGCAGCGATGCGGCAGACGAGAATAACGGAGGAAGCAGCACAGAGCAACCTGCCAGCGGGAATGGAAGCACTGAAGAGAGCTCAGGGTCCGCCGGTCAAGAACACAACAGTCGCCCACCAAAGCGGAAGCGGGGGCAAACCAAAAAGGGTAGTGATGAGGAGGATGAACCCATAGATTATAAAAGGGTGAAAGAAACCGAGTTCGCCATCGTCATGGCCTCCTTTGCATGTCCTCTCGCTAAGGCGGATCACAAGAGACACTCTGGTTGCCTGAAAATTAGTAGGCAAGATCTGGCTGGAATTAAGTCAGTTTTGCCAATTCAATACCTAATATTTAGTACCGATTTGGTGAGGTAGCAGTATAACTAATGTGAAGAGAGCCGCTATATAGAGAACACGTAAGGCGCAAGCATTTTAACGATATCCTTCCTCCCAAGGTCCGTCGATCAAAGACCTGGGTGGCTGTTTTTCGCGCATGCAATCCTGATTGGGGTGAAACTCCGGTACCGGATCCCTGTAAGTACACGCCTGGCTCCTAAGTCATTATCAAAGTTGAATGCTTCTAATGAAAGCTCAAGTTGTCCTCACATATTTCCCCAAGAACCAGAGTGCCGGTGCTAGATCTGGCACATTTCAGGACAATCTTCAGCCTCAGCGCCACCAAGAGACTGCCAGTACCCCCGCGCAAACGATATCCTCTCCCGAAGACCCCGTTCGAGAATCTATAGAGTACCCACTTTTCGAAGGATTGGACCTTTCTAATCTCCTCCCAGCGTTCAGGAATAGTCTGGTTGCAAATTCTCCAGTAGGGGAAAATAGCAATGCAGCGCTTCTTGCTACGATGCTAGTTGGCGAAGCTAGTCGTCAAATTTCACCATTACCCAGCCCAGAAGTCTGCGAAGAAGCGCTTGTTGTTGTGCAAAGCGACTTGAGAGGTCTTCCAAATCTTCCACCCGACGAAGCTTATAATCAGATACAACGGAGCGCTGGTAATATACCCTTCGACGTACCGATTGAATTATCGTCAGAAGAGCAGGCATTCCTCGAAATTCAAGCCACGGATAGCTCAGGAGCTGCTAACTTTTCATATGAAATGGATAATGGGAATCTTGTTCCATCACAGTTCCACGCTTCAAATTCCGACTTTGATTTCGGGGTGACTCTAAATCCAGTTATGGGCATCGAAGACCCGTATATCCCATCAAGTTCAGCGGAAGAGATGCTTAGCTTGACTCAAAGCCCTCATGTGGGGGACTCCGTCTCCCCCTCGCAAAGCGTGTTTGCAAATTGTCACAAGCAGCCAAATGATGCAGAGTTTTCACTCATTGTCACTAGGCATCCACGGACCTCAAAATCTAGAGAAAGCAGCAATGCGAAAGACTTCAAGTTTCACAGCTATGACGACTTCGAAGCTAGATTCGATAGTTGGATGCAAAAGAAATTTTTTGAACCGAAATTTTCGTGGGAGACAATGGAGTTCAAAATCCCAAATCCTACGTATAAGGATCAAATCACAATTACAAAACTTAAGCATTTAGTGGTGGAGATAAAGGTGTACCACATGGAGAATGATACGCGGACGGCTTTCGTTCACCTCGTTAAGAAGGGTTAATATTGGACATGGTAGAGGGCAGGCGCGAATTATCGCCTATTCATACTTAGGTACTCTATATATATCTCGTGCCGAGTATATCGATGACACTTCTGTTTTATGGTTATAAGTTGTCCTGTATACGAATTTTTCTATGATAGTTTAGCTGGACTAAATTATAAATTGTAAACTAGATCTATAGAGCTAGCCGCATGCGCAGGACATATATCTTGGGCATTCTTTCGAATTCCTTCATAGTTCGCATTAATTTACCAGTAAATTGGAACAGCAGCAAGATACAAGCTTTCAGTAGCCTTCTGTTTGATCTTGGCACATATTAGCCAGAGAATTAAAGAATCCGCAATATCGCTTTTGTGGTTCGCCTATGCGCATGTGCACACTCCGAATACGATTCGAGGGATCCTAAGACCAGATAGTCGCAATGCAATAATGAAATAGATCGTATGATTAGGAACTTGAACAGTAATCATGCCTTCCTACATATCCTTACTACAGATATTTTTCATATACAGATGTCGGCTGTACAGTGATGATAAGGTCGACCATAAAACGCCATGACGGAATCCGCACCGACAACTTCCACGATCCGACCCAAACGAGCAAAATTAATACGAATAATATCTTCTGCACCTCGCGAAATACTTCTAGACTTGGAAATATACCACCCCACATTGAACCCTGAAATAATACCACCACCCGGTCCCAGTTTAAGCGAACCCTCAAAAAAGATAAGACGAATTCTAATATTCTAGTTCGCGAATATTCGATATATTCGAATACGATAAATGCAACAGGGTTGCATGTGTTGAAGCCCGTAGACGGTAGTTTAGGACCACCGGTCCGAATATAAGTGGATTCGACAGCCGAATTTCCCAGGCTCTGTGGATAATTTCACCCCTACCACGTCTATAGAAGAGGATGTTATCGGGAACGAAGTTATAGAGAGCGCACACCATGGTACTCGTTGGCAAGCTCTATTAGAGGGGTGTCTTTGATTTACCTAATACATATAACTGAACCTGATGTCCTGAGACTAGCAAGCTCGAGGAGCTGTGCTGCTGATCTTCAGTTCTATATCTTCAATATAAGGTTGAGGCTTTCTATAAAAATGGCATTCAAATACGCCCATAAGTTCTCTCTGGCAATTCTCCTATTGCCCCATCTTTCTATCGCACAAGGACCTGGAACATTGATTCCAGAATACCATCCTAAACTCCCAACTTACAAATGCAGCAAAGCAGCCGGTTGCCAAAAGCAAGACACATCCGTAGTCCTCGACTGGAACCTTCGTTCAATCCATACGATCACCACAAATGAACCATGCAAATCACCTGCTGGAGTTGTCGACAGAACAATCTGTCCGAACCAACTTACCTGTTTCAAACAATGCGTCGTCGAGGGACTGGATTACTACTTCGCTGGTGTTTCGACTTCTGGTGATGCTCTAATGCTTTCACAATTTCCTCAGGCGCCGGAGCCGGATATCCCTCCCCCGCGAGTATATCTTTTGGGAGCGGATGGGAATTACGTTACGTTCAAGCCGAAGGCGCAGGAGATTGCTTTTGATGTTGACGTTTCGCTATTGCCTTGTGGTGAGAATGGAGCTTTATATTTTGTGGAAATGGCGGCGAATGGTGGGAAGAGTACATACACACCCGGTGGTGCGAATTATGGAGGTGGATATTGTGATTCTCAGTGTCCTTACCAAGCCTGGAAAAATGGAAACCTCGATGCAGGGGGTCCGTATTGCTGTAATGAAATGGATGTAAGTCAAGCCTCCCCTCGTAGATTGTCTTTTTTTCCCTATAAACCTTTCAACATCGTTACTATAATATCACTAGCTATGCAATATAAACTGTCGCGTGCGGGATTTCAAAAAATATAATTATATAAAAGTATCCACAGCTAACAAAAAGCAAAACGTCCCGTCAAAATTTAAACATTTGACAGCTCCTCGAAGCTAACTCCCAAGCCGTCGCATTTACCCCGCGCCCCTGCGCCGGTAACGCTTGCGACAACATCGGCTGCAGTTTTAACCCTTACGCGGCCGGACACCACAATTACTGGGGTCCCGGCAAGACCGTTGACACCACCAGACCTATCACCGTCGTCACCCAATTTCTTACTGATGACGGCACCCCCAACGGAGAATTAACCACCATTCGTCGGAAATATGTCCAAAACGGTCAGGTAATCGCTAGTGCCACTGTCGGTGGTGATATTATCGAGGCAGGTCAATGTCCATCTGGCGAGGAAGTTGGTGGACTTGTGACATTGGGTAAAGCATTCCAGCGTGGTATGGCGCTCGTATTCAGTATCACAAACGACCCCGCCGATAATATGAATTGGTTGGATAGCGGGGATAACGGACCTTGTGATCCTTCGGAAGGATCTCCGGATTACATACAAGCCAACTATCCATACGCTAAGGTTATCTTTTCTAAGATTCGATACGGAGAGATTGATTCGACGTTGAATAACAATATTATCACTTCGACAACGAGGACTTCTACAATTACCACAACTAGTTAGTCCCCCAATCCCTCTGCCCCCTTCTTTAGTAGATTTTTGCACTTTCGATTGTTCCAATTAACTGACGATTCCTCGTGTTGCAAATAGAGTCAACGACTCCGGGTCCACCCACTCAGACCCACTGGGGCCAGTGTGGAGGTATCGGGTTCCCGGGCCCAACTATCTGCGAGGGTACTTACACATGCTTTACTCACAATCCATACTACGGACAATGTTTGTAAATAGGAACACTACATATAGTTCAGCTGCCTCAATTTTAAAAAAGAATTGACAACTTGGGTACAGAAATTACATGAGGCGGCCAGGTTTATCTGAGCTAAGAAGCTTATAGCAGACCTAGCTAGACAAACCTAAAATGGAAATTTCATAAAAGCTGTAGAATTTTCAGTCTGCTGATGTAAAACCTTTAATGAAAGTTGAGAAGTATATAAAACAAACGTAGAAGTAAGTAAGCATCTTTTTTTGTTCTTTTCCTCGTTATTTTCCCCTTACGTCCCCATGCAGTCTATCATGATCTGGATGAATGAAACCCTTCAAAACGTAATAAAACAACAGGTGAATTTTAACCCCAATCCCGACCCCGACTTCCAGGTCTCGAAGCCTCTTCATTCAGGGTAGCTGCCGAACGTGACAAGGTGCTGGCT
This sequence comes from Arthrobotrys conoides, assembly GCA_036971725.1. Classification (NCBI taxonomy): domain Eukaryota; kingdom Fungi; phylum Ascomycota; class Orbiliomycetes; order Orbiliales; family Orbiliaceae; genus Arthrobotrys; species Arthrobotrys conoides. Next base: position 1,200,763 of record JAVHJM010000006.1, read on the forward strand.
GTCATGACGCACGTTACCAACCTGAGCAGCGTAGGTCTGGAAAGGCAAAGCGAGGAATCCAAGCGGTAGGGCATGAAGATCTCTGGAAGCTGGTTGTCAGATAGGCAAGCCGTGTGCACAGCAAGCCACATCCCAACAAGCCATGAAATACCGAGCAGTCAGAGCCGATAAGTCTAGTTCTTCCCAAGTTCTGGCCATTGAGATTCTGATATTGGTGGGGGTGGTAGATTCACCTTTGGGGTTGGGAGTGATGTAGCTTGTGCGGCCATAATCCCAACGCCACGGTCGTTTAGGCAAGGGCCCCCAATACTCTTGTTCCCGCCAGCGATCCCAAGACGTTTAAAAGGATATTGTCGGTGCGCAAAATCGCCGTTTCCGCGGCCTCGAAAGGTTGAGTTACGTCCTGTGTAATTATCGTGATTGAAGCCGCCACCACGGCCACGATGAGAAGTCAGCGGGCTGTTACTATGATTTCCACCTCTGCCTCGGAAGTTTCCACGGGGGTTAGGACTTCGATGCTGCTGTACGAAACCCCCACCCCTTCTATTACCGCGATTTTGTTGCGGGATATGTGGGTGCTGTGGTCGACCCTGACAACTAGTGGTGATAGATTCGTTCCTGTTGAAGGGAAGGAAATCCTCATTGTTCTCACGGCAACGTCGAACGGGAGCCCTCTCCCTTTGTAAAGGCTCCTGAAAGTTCTGGGTGTTGACGTTAAGTTGAGTTTTCTCTTTTCCATTATCCCTCGTCTGTTGAACTGAAGGCTTGGCGGTCAAAAGCGAAAACACAGGTGTCTTATCCAATGCACAAGATAGGGAAGAATTGGAGTGATCTCGCAAAATTTGGGGGGATTTCTCGATGACTGATGGTGACTTGGAGGCACTTGCGCCTTCTTGCTGGTGATTTGGATTCGAGCCGTACCAATTAAAGTCTCCAAGCTGAAGTCTCTTTCCACGCGAAACGCCGCCTTTATCGCCGTATTTAATATTCGCGCCATACTTAATATTCGCACCGCTGGCATTGTTCAATCGTTGTGGCTCTTGAATACAGGTTAGAATCTGCAAGCCCTGAAGTAGGCTAGAAAGATACATACCAGGGGGGGCTGTATCTTCCTCCATGCGTTCGTAGTGGAGAACGCGATCTTTGATACGCTGGCGCTCCTCACGCTCCTGCTCCTGTTTGCTCTTCATGGCTACGGCGAAAGTAGAGTCTGACGGCAGTTCGATATCGCGGGTCTACGAATATGTTTAGCATCGTTCTCAAGAAAACTCTCTGCTCAACTTACTTGTTGCTTGTTCCCTCTCTTCGTGAGCAATGAGAATTTCATGATCCCTGGTTGTTGAGGTGGCAGAGGAACTTCCTCGTCCTCGTCTTCTAACATGCTCATCGTAATAACACCTGTATGAGGAGTAGTCGGGACCACAATACTTTTCTTGATGGGCAAAGGAACATCGAAAACAGTTTTTCTCTCGAATTTACGGCTCTCCAAACTCTCAGCCATAAGCTTCGCAAACTCCCGGTCAAAGTCGGCTTCTGCTTCCGGATCTCTGTACTCTTGAGGCCGTGAATAAACGAGGCCTTCGTCCATATCTCCAGATTCAGATGATTCATCCGCACTATCAGATTCCTCGTCTTCGTTGACACCAGTTTCATTATTCTCATCTTCATCATTCAAAAGTTTGATATCGTCTTCTTCGCCGTCGCTACCAGGTGCATCCTCTGTTGAACTAGAATCGTC